>CM054057.1:163641735-164841735 GCA_028641055.1 Alopecurus myosuroides | reverse complement strand
TCGAATAGGGAGAAGAGAGTAGATGGGCCGGCCCGTGAGGCTTTCCCACGTGGTGGACATGGTCAAATCCCCGACTGTGGGCCATCACGGGACCCACCGGTCAGCGTCTTGCCCAGGGATAATCGGTGGCCTCCGTTGGATCATGATCCAACGGCTTGAGATACAGGTGCCAGCGGTGACCAAGAAGTGGCGGCAAAACACATATTACACGGCGGCTCGAGGCGGAGCTCTACCGGTGCTTCGCTGTAATTAGATTCTGGCCATCCCCGGATGCGCCGTTGCGACGTGAAGGCTCCAAATCGACTCACTTGTCGATTGCCCTCTTCAGATTGGAACGGAAATGGCCAGAGCAGTCCTCACGACGGGTGCGGCGGCGGTAAAGCAAGGCCGTGGGTGGTGGTGACCCTGCAAGGGTTATAAACTGAAATTAGGGGGTGATAGAGAGATGTGGGTTCAAGGCAGTGGGGTAGGAGAAAACAACGCAGTCGGGGATGACCTGAAATTGCGGCTCGAGGAGAATATCACCGGCGGGACTCGCCGGTTGATTTCATCGATTGAGGGAGAAACAGAAGGGGCTTTTGCTTCCCATGCTCGATTGAGAGGGATTGTAGTTGGTGAGACATGGTCACAACGAAGAGGATAGTTCGGAGATGGCTCACGCCAGAGCTCGGTGAACACAGACCATGGTGACCATGGTGCACCGTCTCACAAGGAGGAGGGGAGTACGAGCATGTCTACGAGGTTTGCTGAGGTGTGGAGGTTCCCCGGGTACAGAGGGGAGGCCAGGAAGGGCAGGGAGATGGTGGAAAACGCCATGCCCGTGCTGAACACCTGGAGGTGTTCGACAACGAATGGAGTGGGAAGGAGATTGATCTAGGGAAATGGAGGTCATGGGGGTGCTCGTGGATGTCCCGTGAAGCTATTAGACAAGGTGGCAGAGCCAAGCGTGGCGGATGGTGGTGGAGTTCGATGGCCACCTGTGATGTTGCTTGTCCTCATGCTTTGGAGGAGGTGTGGGGGAGAAGGGAGGAGGTTTTTGGGGGCAGGGAGGATGTCTAGGGGGTTAAGAGATAAATATTCAATGCCATAGAGCAAGAGAGAGGTAGAGAGAGGGAAATGATTGGCCAGAACATGCCTGCTCTCAAAAGTGACTAGAAAGAGAAGAAACTGTTTTTGATTGTTTTCACCAAAATTTTGAATAGAACATATGTGAAATACCATGTCCATTGGATAGATAATGAAAAATGGAGTCTAGGGATGTTGGTCTCGAAGTTTTCTAAAAATATTTGTTTCACAAAATTTTGGAAATTAAAAAAGTGCTAAAACTAGTTTTAAATATTCTCTCCAAACTTTTCACCACAACTTGCAGATTTTTTTGTATAAATAAGTCCCACATGACTATAGGCATGTTGGGTAATTTTTCCAAGAATTCAGTAAATACTTTTATTCACAAAATATTTAAAAGTCCATTTCTGGCCTTTTGGAAAATGAAAATAATAAATAGTAAAAAGCTTTTAAAACCAATATTTTTTAGTTGGCAAGAGAGAGTATGTAATATAGGTATAAAAAGTGATTTTTAATAAATAACAATTTTGAAAATATTTGAGGTTCCAAGTGAAACAATGGTGAAAACATGGGTTTATTTAATAGGCCAAAAACCCTAAGAGAAGAATAATAAAATGGCCATTGAAAAATAAATGGACCACATGGGTTTGATTTATAAGTCATGAACATGGAAAGGGTAGGTTGATGGATCTCAAAACTCAAGAGGAGTGATTTTTAAGAAGACTGCCAAGAGGCATCATTATAACATGGATATGATCATTATAATGGAATGCCTTCAAAAGGACCTTGAAAGATGATACCGAAGTGTTTCAATATCCAAAATAACAACTTGGATGGATGTTATGGATATGGAAAATGAGATCCATGAAGGTGCATTGATTATTCGATCATGATTTTACATAGAGGCATGTCTCCAAAATTGGAAGTTTTAAAGAAAACAAAAGATGAGATAGAAATAGGATGGAATATGATATTGATGACTGGTCCTGTTATTTAAAGGTTTTATTCACTTAAAACAACACACATCAATCAACAAACTTATATAAACACTTCAAGGCAAATACAAGATAAGATAACACAATAAGCAGATAATAACAAGACTTAACAAGTTCACTCAAGCAAGTGAGTTCTTCAATTTCATTTCCAGGATGTTTTCTCATGTGTTAATTAGAGGTAGTGATAAAGTGACACCATGACATGAGGATTTTGTAAATAAGTTCAACTAAAAGCTTATTATTTCCAAAATAATATAATTGAGGTGAAACACAGGGTACTATAGTCCCCACTTATGATTTTTGCAAAGAACGAAGTGAGATGGGGTTTTTGAAATACTTCCAAAAAATATCTTGGTTGAAAACAAATAGGAGATGATTACCTCCAAAATACTTTTCGTATAGTTTTGGAAAATACCTTTTTGTTTTCTAAAAAACTTGGCCTTTGGGTTGTTGTTAAAACCAAATAATTTTCAAAAGGATTTGGCCAAAATCGGGTGATAGATGAAAGTGATTAAGTTTTCTTGTCATGACTTGATCACAAGGGTTAAATTTTAAGAAGGTTATGATCATTGAATTTATTGTTAGGTGTTATCAACACAAACACAACACAATCAACAAGCAAATAGAAAAGAACACAAGCATTAGTCAAACATTTCAAAAAGTTTTTGTTGGCCCTGATTTTTGGGTTATTGGAAACAAGTTTTCATGTCTTCCAAAAATTGGGTTGTTACAGCTCTCCCCCCCTTAAAATGAATCCCGTCCCCAAGATTCGTAAGTGGGTACTATAAGAGTGCAACAACAAACAAGAGTCTTGGGCTTCTCCACTTTTATAAAAGCTGATCCTTTGATGAGATGGTCTTCTGAGAACTCGATGAGCTGATGTTGTCACAAATTTGCTTGTCGAGGAGATGGATATCGTCACTTGACCCTTCTAGTCATTGTTGTTGATGTTAGCAGGACGACAAAATCTAGTGAAAGGTCATGATTATGATGCTTCGTAGACCTTGCTTCTTCTTCTTGATCTTGCCTTCTTTAGGAGTATCAAAAGTAGTTACCCATGACAATAATTGGGCCTCACCGGGCGTCAGGTCCGTAGACTTGACTCTCTCTGATTACTGCTATGAAAGCTGTTACAAACTCCTATATGCTTCTTTGCTTCCTGGGTTGTCGTTGGTGTTGAAGTGCAGATGCTTCCCCCTTTGATTAATCTTGGTAGTTTGTCGGTGGATGATCTTCATCTTCTCCTTGGTTTGGTGGCGAAGGCATGTCGTGGAAGACTTTGTTGGGTCTTGATTTTTATGGAGCTATGTAGGCGTCTTCTTAGGTGGCTTAGGGTTACCCAGTTAGCTTTCCCTCGGAAAAAACTAGCTAGTACCTTTGCAACCCTCGGTTAGATGTTAGTCTAAAGTTAGATAGTTATGTTAGTAGTGTTAGACTGGTAAAGTTTTTGTTGGAGTTGCGAGACACAACTCGCATCATCTCGGGCTTGAATCTGAATTCGTCGTCCTTCTTGATGGCTCTGGATGTAGTTGCACAAAATGGCGTGTGAAGTCCACTATCCGTCTTGATGAAGATTGCATAGTCTTGGCTCTTGGTTGAAGTAGAGAGTGTTCCATACCTTGCACTTCTCGGGAGAGGATGGGGGAGAAAACTTTTTAAAAGGGGTTATTGGCTCGGTCAGACTTCCGAAGAGATACCAAAGTGTAACTATGGCCTAACAGTGCAAAAGGAGTTTTTGCAAACAAACAGGAATAAAGTAAGAGGTTAAAAGTGTGGTGACTTTGTTCTGCCGAAAAGGCGTGCTTGTGAGACACTCAAGCAAGCAAATCAAAAGCACACACAACAAGGGAGCAAGTAAAAACATCACACAAGAATAGACCACACCAACAACACGCAAGCAAAGAACAAACAAGGTACCTTTAGTACCCGCAAACATCTAATACCGTGGAAGAACGTGGTAGCTTAAGTAAAACAACTCAGCGTAACCTATCGAGATCCTATGGGTCTCAGTCAACCAGGGTTGTTGATGGCTTCATGTCGTTAACGTCGTTGTAGATTGTCATTGTTGAGCTTGATACTTGGCAGAGTCCACTGATCTCGAGGATTTTTCTTCATCTTGTTCAAGTTGGAAAAAGACTCGATGGTAAGATCACTTGAGTGTAGGAGGTTGTAGTAAATCTTCATTCCTTGCATCGAATTCACCTTTATGATGAGATTTCCAGAATGAAATTTCTGCTTCTTCAGGTTGCTAATTTCTAAGGTCTTCTTGGGACATCGTCAAGTATGTGATTTTTAATAGAAAAGATAACAGAGAATTTTTTTTGGAAAGCTTTAAATAAAAACCAAAGATTCATAAACTCATGTTTATACAAAATTTACAAAATATTTTGAGCCATGAAAACGAAGGAGAAAAAGGTATGTGTACTATTTTCTCTGTTTTTCCAACTTTTTGTTTTATAAACTAGGCAATAGTTTTTGAGAATAAGATAAGAGTGGAAAGTATGCTTAGGGTTCCTTAGACAAAAACAATTTAAACAGTCATGTAGTTTTTACCAAAATATTTTTATTTTCTATCTGACGTCCATGCTAACTAAGGTCTCCTAAAGTCAGGATGGCTCTGATACCAACTCCATGGGGACCCCAGACTAGTAGTCCGAGACCTCCAGTATGCATACATTCACGATCCCATGATCAGTTAGTCGTGAACAACATAATCGAGTTGGCATTGCAGATTACAACATCCACTACAAGAATACACGTCTTACACACAACTGGTCACATGACTCAGTTGAAAACAACTGCCACGCAGGGCAGGAAACACACTAAACAACGGAAGTCTTCAAAACACACTTGTGGTAAAACCCAAGTCATGCCTTGACTACCTACATGATACTGACCCGGAGACGTTCCTAGTTCACACAGTCGTCATCGACACCATCTTTGAGAGGATCTTGGGAGTTCTACTCAAAGTCTGGCTAAGACAATAGCTAGGGACGAAACCAATATGAGTACATTGGATTGTACTTGCAAGACAGCCCAAATGAAAGCTAAAGCATGCAATTATGCATATATAAAGGTGGTAGGAAGGCTGTAATTAGGGTTCAACTAGCCATGATGAGTTGAAGACCCATCATGGTTGATCAAGTTTTAGATTTCCTTGTTTAAGAAGATACTTCAAAAGATATTTAGTTTCTGTTGTAGATATTGCATATCTACAAGGTTTTGATAAAGCATTCTAAGTAAAAGGAAGTTTTTCTTTACAAACTTCTTGGAAGATCATATCTTCATAAACATCATTCTCTGGTACCTCAAAGGTACAATCATTTCCCTTTCCGAGTACCTCCCAGATACAACTCCAAAAACACTTTTCCAGCTTTTTGAAAATATTGCCACAATGCTAGCTACATGGCCATTCAACTGTCCATATCCGAGGACGCGGCTATTCTGAATAGTTTTATTATGTAGAGGTGTACACAATCCACAAGATCCAGTACATCCGTCGTGAACAACCACGGAGTGTCCAAGACAGTATGCAAACATTAGATAACTCGTCCTAACTATCCACTATGCAAGTGCTAGTAAATGGCTACCTCTTCAACTGGGTTTGTTCTTCCCGGCACCGAGTGCGTCATCCGTATCGATCTGGTTTCCCCTGACAACACACCGCCATGACAGGAGACCCAACTGTTGCAACCGGTGGTGAACTTAATCCCACACTCTGAATGTCCCATGTTTTCCTTTTTGGCGACAATTCGGTTCAGGGGACTCTAACCCCTATAGCACATTGAAATAGACACGGACTAACACCGACAAGCTTTTAGTTAGACCCTATTCCCATATTGAGGTAATGTGGCAGCACGGCTTGGTTGTCCGGCGAAGACTAGGTTATGTGTCATTTTTGGAAAACAAGTTGAAAACAATTCCTCCTTCACATACCTCCCTCGAACAAGGTCCCACCTTTCCTCGGTTTTTTTCCAAAGCTTTTGTTTTCCAAAATATCAAGTTAAAATGTCTACTAGGGGACTTAAGTTAATTAAATGATGATAACAAAATTTCTAAAGGGCTTGGTAACACCAAGATTATATAGTGGCTATAGCATATTAGATACATAATATAGATAGTGGTACATTCCACTTAAGAAAATAGTTTTTGAACCAAACCTTTGTAAAACTTCAGAAGTAAAACATGCATGATAGATAATGATAAGTAATCAACAAGGAAGCATTTAGAGTGGCTTGCCTTGGTAATGGTCTTGGTCTTTCTCTTGAAATAAACAAGAGTTGCAATAAAAACCTCTCCGGGAATAATACCGTCTTCGTTATCTACCGTCGTAAAATATAAAGGAAAAAACCCAATCAGAACCAAACAAAGGCAAGCACTTGATAAAAAAGTAAACATACAGAAAGAAATTCATCAAACAAATACACTCAAAATACAAAAGCACTAGGGTACACACCAATAAGAAAAACATGCACAGACAATACAGATGAATAACACTAGAACAGATGCTATGGATCCTCAACCAAAATGGCATGAGTCCAGTGGGTGTGCCACTCTCATAACATGGCCATACAAGGTTATATGAATCTTTAGTCATTCATGATGATGAACAAAATAACAAGAAGAAAAAACTAGAAACAACTACAAATGCATAAGGAAATAGAAACAAGCAATACTACAAGCATAGACTAACACATGCTTTTCTATACACGGAGAAGTAATATAATAATGGGCTAAGCAACATAATAATAGAGAGATATCAATACTAAAAATGTCATGGCATCACTCAATACATGAAAATAATCATGGAGCAAAACAACTACTAAAACTAGACATGGAAAATGAATATTTAGACATGCATACACGCATAACCATAATAGATCATCAAACATGGTTTATTATCACAAGATAGATATATAATATAACATCCATATAACATAAAAACAACACCTAGGCATGCTAGTAATATTAAAATAACAACCTAAACAATTAATCATTAACTAAGCACGCAACTAGCAAATGTGGCATAAAACACCTAAAACTAGCAATGCATGCCAAATGATCTAGACCTCATTCAATCATGCAAGAAAGTATGAGATGCCACAATATGAGTAGCTATTCTATGGCAAATAATACTAAAGCATTTACTCAAGTCATCAAGATAAAAATAAGAAATCAAATATTAATCTCTAATTACTAGGAAAACAACCCTATGAGAATTAAACTCTAACAAACATGGCTTTCACATCCAATTTACTAACATGATAGTAGCATACATAAAGCATAACACAACGATGGATTACCACCCTACACATGCTAGGAATCACATTTATAACAATAAAATTATAACACAATAATTAATAAAGGCATAACAATAAATGGCAGAAAAGGGTTCAACACTAAATAAATCACCAAGCCTATTCTGTAACTCCTAAAATCATGAAAACCTAGGATTAGGTGATACTGGTCACTAGAAAATCAACAAAGTTGGATTCACATAAAAATTCATCACCGGTAAAATTAAATAAATCACATAAATGCTCTCTGGCCTAAAACAAACATGCATGACATTTTCACACAACAACTCAAGTCAATACAAGGTGAATTTCTAAAGATAGGTATAAACAAGGGATTTCCAAAACATTTTAGTTTGCAATATTTTGATACATAAAACTAAAGTTATGGTTTTATTAGTGAAAAAGAGGACTTCTGCCATTTACTCAATTTCTCCTAAAATATAGCACAAAAGACAGTTCTGGAAGTTGGAGGTGGTTAAGAAATTGTAGATAAACCACTGCTATTTTTGGTTTGGCAAGTTCTACTAATTTGCATTTTCATTTTGATTTAAACCAAACAGCTAGAAACAGATCTGTTGGAAAAGAATTAACAACCTGCAGAAAAAAAAATCAGGCCGGATCTGCTGCAGAGTGGGTCGAACATGGAGCAAAGAGGAGATGGGCCGGCCCGTGAGGCTTTCCCGCACGGTGGACAGGGTCAAATCCCTGTCTGCAGTCCACCACGGGACCCACCGGTCAGCGTTTTTCCCAGGAGAAATCGGTGGCCTCCGTTGAATCACGATCCAACGGCCTGAGATATAGGCGCCGACGGCGACCAAGAAGTGGTGGCGGAAAACAAAATACGCGGCGGCCCGAGGCGGAGATCTGTCGGCGCTTCGCCACAATGCGATTCTGGCCCTCCCCGGATGCGCGGTTGGGACGTGAAGGATCCAAATCGCTCACCAGTCGATTTCCCTCTTCAGATTGGAAAGGAGATGGCCAGAGCAGGCCACATGCGTGTAACACCTGGGGTGTTACCCTAAGTAGAGTTGGTGGTTTTTCTTTTTGCTTGCATCACATGCATTATATTGCATTGCACCATGTTTGCATCACAACTGAACAATTCAAAACAATTTAAACCTTCACACATGTCTAAAAATTTCAATTGAAAGTTGCAACTCAAATTGTTTTCAATAAGTTGAAGTTGAATTTATTTAAATTGCCTGCTAAATAAAAATTTCCCTTTTGGTAAAACCCTAATGGCAAGTTAAAATTCAAACCAGTTCCTCCTTAATTGGGCATGTTTCAAATTGTGGTTTAAACATTAATTCCTTGCAAACAATTAAATTCACCAATATTTTCATAATTGCTTGAGCTTATTAAATAGAATTTGTCTATTCCCAAAAATTCCAAATCAAACTAATATTTGAAATTCAAATACCATTTAAAATCAAACCAATATTTCCAAGTTTGAAATCAAAAACTAACCTTGCTTTTACTCATTGTTTTGCAAATTAATAAAAATTTAATTATCAAATAAAAACCCCAAACTCTATTGGAAAAATTCAACTAACAACTTTAAATCAAATTAAAATTTCAAACTTGTGAAATAATGTTAACATTTGATTTCATTTCTGTTTTGAAAATTAATACAAATTTCAGAAAACCCTAAACCCCCCAAAATCCTTTTTTCCATCTCCCTCCCTCCTTTTCATCCTTTACAAAAAAAGAGAAGAGAAAAGGAAAATCAAAAGCAAAAAAAAAATGGAGGGAGGCAGCCAGCCCATCTGTTTTTCTCCCTCAGCTCACCCCCAAGCCCACCTTTGGGCCCGATACCCCTTCCTGCTTGTCGTCTTCTTCCTCGACATGTCGTCATCAGTACGATCGCACCACCACCGTAGATCACCTTCCCCCCTCCTCGATGGCCTGCCGTACACATCTCCTCTCCCCCATAAAGCATCCACAGCCAACCCTCTGTCCTAGCCTAGCCTAACCCTAGCCCCATCCTCCTGCGCCGCCATCCCTCTCTCCCTCCTCGTCTAGCTGCCCAGCTCCTCCCTGTCTCTGTTCCTCTGACGACCACCGAGAGAAACAGCGCCAACCACTCTCACCGCCGATCGTCGTGGAAGCGGGAGCCCCACCCGAGGGCGGGAATGGAACCCTGGGTGTTCCCTCTACCGCCTCGCCCCTTCGCCGGCTGCTGGGAGTCCCCGGGGAGGCCGCGTCGTCGCTGGACCCGCGGCTGCACCTCCACCTCGCCATCGACAGCAGGTGCTCGCCTCCCACTCTCCTCTCCCCCACTTCGCTCCTTGTTGTCCGTCTCCACACGCCCAAGCAACTGCAAGCACACGCACACATCGCGAGCACCCCACCCCGTCGTGCACCGCCGGTGTACCGCCGTCGATCGATGCCCTGGTTCCGTCGGGTTCAGAGAACCGCTGTCGAACACTTTCAGTTAACACAGCCGTAGTCACCTTATTTTCAGTCAGCTACCTATCGTATCACAAACACACGAGCACCGCAGTGGTTAGCTGCTGTTGTGCGCGCAGCAGAGGGGGTTGGTTCGAATCCCACCCCCCACAGGTTTAACCCTTTTTTTTATTTTAATCTCTTCACAACCCAAACAATCTGTTAATCACTCACAGGTCCTTGGTAGTTTTTTTTTCAAGCCCCTGTATTTTATTTCCAAGTCCCTGCTATTACATTTTGGCCCCTAAAATGAAAAGTGAATAACTTTCAAATCACAAATCCAATTAAGATAAAATAAAATAGGTTTGTTAAACCAAATTAAATTATCTATCTATTTAAACCATTTGTAATCTGTTTTGAATAATTCAAATGCATTCAAATTGCAAATTCAAACAATTCATTTAAAATTTGGTTAAATCCATAAGTAATTCATACTTAATTCAAATAACACAAATAAAATATGTTTTTTCAATCCAAATTCATTGTACTTTCTGTTTATCAACTTTGTTTTGCATTTTGGGCAATTAAAATTAATGTTATTCAATAATTCTTAAAAATGACAAACTAAATGGCATAACTAATAACTTGCAAATGGTTGCTCCAAATTAAATACTCAAAACATGAATTTCATCCAAAATCACATGCCACACTTGATTATCAACTTTGTTTTCTGGTTTGCCACATTTAAATTGAATAATTGTTTCACCTCTTGTTTCATGCAATTAAATTGGTAATATGCTTAACTAAATCATTTGAAATTGTTTGCCAACAAATAAAATATGTTTTCCATACCATTTTGAACCATCTTTCCAAATATAAATCTTGCTTCATGTTTTGTATAATTAAAATTGCTTGAATAATTTAAACCTTATTTAAATCATTTAAATTTGCTAAATTCATAACTTGCTCAAATTAAATTATTTTTGAACATATAAATATGTTTTCCAACTAGAAAATATAAACTTTTCCATGATGAATTTGAATTTATGTTTTTAACAAATAAAATTCAAATAATATTCACCCTTGAATTAAATTCAATTAAAACTTGTTTAATCTTGTTTAATTCATAATTAAATCATTGTAATTCCTTTTCCAATAATTGAAACATGTAATCCACCTAAAATTTTGTGTTCTAATCAAAAATGAACTTTGTTATCTGTTTTGAACAATTTAACTTGATGAAAATAACAAATGCTTGTGTAACACCTTTAAGGAACCAAAATCCCTTAACTTAATAGCTAAAATTTCAAAATGGGTAAACCTTATTCCCAATTGGTTCTATTGTTGTTATTTTGTTGTTTTCCTTGTCCATGCATCATGCTAATCCACTTTCACCTATTGGTTAGTTGTAAAACAATTGTTTCAACCTTAATTCATGGGTTTTTCATATGCAACTCAAATTGCATATGGGTCCATTTAAACATGTTTATCTTGTCAACTAGTTTATTTTTTTGCATCCATTAAATTGTCATGCATCCATATCTTGATCATGCTGGATCTTTTGCCGTAGTAGTGATTGTTGCATCCGGTGTTTGTTCGAGGTTCGTTGCTTCTTCGCGGATAGGACGTTGAGATGATGTGAGCAATGACAAGTTCTTCGGATGTACCTCTACTTGCTGGATCTCAGGAAAGTATACTCACTTGCTGCCAAATGGCTGCCTTTCATCACTTGTTACCGATTCTTTCTGTTGTTCTTATTCTAGCCTGTTGATACGATGCTTGTGTCTCGATCCTATCATATGTTTACCTTTGCAGCCATGATATAGCCTTTCCTTCCCCTTCCCCTTAACTGTTGCTTGTTTACCTCGTTGGCCCCGTGTCGTAGTTGCCTGCTTAGTGTTGTTTGCGCTCGAGTCTTGTTTTTCCTTTCGTATCACCTGTTTAGTTGATAGCTGGGTTTCAATTCAATCAACAACATGTTAATGTTTTGGGTAATAATAATTTGATGATAAGGCACCGGCAGGAGGCCCGGCGTGGTTTTGAAGCCTGCTAGTGTCGACCCTAATTAGGAAAAGGGTCTTGTCTACTGATCCATGATGAGCGCACTAACCGCATGTGGGAAGCGAGTATGGGCGCCCCCCTCAACTTGATTCGATTCGCATCTCGTCCAAATCTCCACACTTAGTTCGGGCTTTCCATTTGATGCATGCATATGCAGGTGCGAACCCGAGGCCAGGGTGGAACTTTTGTAGTCGGCATTTAGGGCGGCGTGGTCTTCCAGTGCTATGAGGGTCCCCTTTTCTTCGTGGGGCTCGATTAGCCGCGCACGCACAGCACGTGTTGCTTTGGGCTTGATGCGAAGCAGAGTTGGGTTGTGTTGAGTACCTCGCTTGGTGGGTTTGATTCCCGTCTGGCCGGATATTCTTACGTGTACGGCCAAATTGGTGCACCCCTGCAGGGTTAAATCTTCTCGAGAAGCCGTGTTTTCCGCGGTTATGGTTGACTTGGTGAAAGTACTGGCTAACAAGTACTCAGAACAACTTACACCTAACTAATGATAATTTGGCTAGTAATAGTCTTATTGACACAATAACTTGATCCATCCTTAATACAACAGTGTGAGTTATCCTTGGGTTGCTTCCTTAGTAGGGGGTAACATTGGATGGGTATTGTTTGGTGAGTAGTTGTAGTTGGTTCCGATACGCTATCTTATCCCCCTCTTTTAGCCGGATGTTGTATCGAGTCTCTGTAGTTGGTTAGTGCAGCCCTCTGCCGCTTATTTGCAATAATCCCTTCCTTTCCATTGAACCCAAAGTATTCGTATCTTGTGATGACTGGCTACGCCGGTATCTTGTGAGTATGGTTTATCCACTTGCCAGTACTTAACCGTACTGACCCACGAATCTTTTTCGTGGCTGCATATTCAATATTGCAGTCAACAGGTTTGAAGTCTGACGACGTTAGCTTGGGAATCCCTCCGGCTTGGCCTGGGCAGGGATTGGACGCTCTCGGTTATCTTCAGGACTCTTAGTCCAATTTGTATCTTGTCCGTAGCCGGACGATATGTTGTTTCTTCCGCTGTTATTTGGATTTTTGTATTGTATCAGTTGTATCCTTGGATCGTTTGAGTCCTCTTGTATATATCATTTCTGTTGTTGCTGTGGGTTATTCGTGAACTGTTGTAATGTTATCACAAGTGGCAACCTGGAATCGGTTATTATGTGGATTTGGCGGGAATGCTGAAATCTGCATAGTGCCCGATCTTCGGGGCATCACAAATGGTATCAGAGCCTTGGTTCCGATTCCCGATATTGTTTCGATACGAATGGTTATCGAAGCAACGGGTCCGCAAAACCTGTAGGATAACCTCGCTAACGGTCGTTGTTTCTAGAGTGTCAAAACTATATCTGATAAACTATCTTGGGAAAAACATCTCAATAGGATTCTTGTTTTCTCCTTATCCCTATTCTATTTCCCCTCCCATCTTATTTGTTTTGGAGTCTCCCCCCCTTGTCTATCTTTCAAAGTGTTAGGATCCTACGTGGGTGGACGTTTTCTGAGCCTTTAACCTAATAGGTTCGATCATCGGAAGATTCCTGGTGGAAGAACATCGTCGTCACTCCGAGCAAGAAACCCTTGTTAGTGGTGTCGAGGAGATCAACTGGAAGCACGAAGAATCGATAGTCGAACTTCTTTCCCCTCCCGGGTTAGCAGGTGGATTGTGAGGGCGCAATCCCTTGTTAGTGGTGTCGTCTGTAACACCTGGGGTGTTACCCTAAATAGGAAGTTGTTTGTTTTCTTTTGCTTGCATCACATGCATCACATAAGCATTGCATGCTGTTTTCAAAACAATTGGAAAAACTCAAACCAAATTAAACTTTCACCCCTTGTTCAAAATTTCCAATTTAAAAATTGCAAACTACAACAACTCAATTGTTTTCAAATAGTTTTGAAGTTGATTTGTTCAAATTGCTTGTTAAATCAAAACCCCTTTAATCAACACCCTAAATGGCAAATTCAAATTCAAATCCACTCAATCATAATGGGCATGATCCAATTGTGGTTCAAACACTAAAATTTTGCAAACAATTAAAATTCAATAAATGTTTTCATAATTGTTGAGTTCATTGAATAAAAATTGTTTGAAAATTCAACTCCTTATGAAAGACTATGGAAATTCAAATAACCACTTAAAAACTCAACTGAATCTTTCAAACTTTTGGACCTAATATTCACAATTACTTTAATTATTGTTTTGCAAATTAATAAAATTTAATTATCAAATAAACACCCTCAAACCCTATTTGAAAAATTCAAAACTTTAAATCAAATTAAAGTTTCAAACTTGTGAAAATAATGCTAACAATTGCTTTTAATTTTCTGTTTTGAAAATTAATAAAAATATTGCATACATGAGCACCCCCAAACCCTAAGTTCTCTCTCTCTCTCTCCCTTTCAACCTTTACAACAAAAAAAATGAGAAAAGGAAAAAAATCCCAAAAAGGAGAGAGGCAGCCAGCCATTCTTTCTCTCAGCCCACTACCCAAGCCCACCTTTGGGCCCGATTCCCCTTCCTGCTTGTCGTCTTCTTCCTCGACATGTCGTCATCAGTACGATCGCACCACCACCGTAGATCACCTTCCCCCCCTCCTCGATGGCCTGCCGTACCTAGCTCCTCTCCCCCATAAAGCATCCACAGCCACCCCTCTGCCCTAGCCTAGCCTAACCCTAGCCCCATCCTCCTGCGCCGCCATCCCTCTCTCCCTCCTCGTCTAGCTGCCCAGCTCCTCCCTGTCTCTGTTCCTCTGACGACCACCGAGAGAAACAGCGCCAACCACTCTCACCGCCGATCGCCGTGGAAGCGGGAGCCCCACCCGAGGGCGGGAATGGAACCCTGGGTGTTCCCTCTACCGCCTCGCCCCTTTGCCGGCTGCTGGGAGTCCCCGGGGAGGCCGCGCCGTCGCCGGACCCGCGGCTGCACCTCCACCTCGCCATCGACAGCAGGTGCTCGCCTCCCACTCTCCTCTCCCCCACTCCGCTCCTTGTTGTCCGTCTCCACACGCCCAAGAAACTGCAAGCACACGCACACATCGCGAGCACCCCACCCCGTCGTGCACCGCCGGTGTACCGCCGTCGATCGATGCCCTGGTTCCGTCGGGTTCAGAGAACCGCTGTCGAACACTTTCAGTTAACACAGCCGTAGTCACCTTATTTTCAGTCAGCTACCTATCGTATCACAAACACACGAGCACCGCAGTGGTTAGCTGCTGTTGTGCGCGCAGCAGAGGGGGTGGGTTCGAATCCCACCCCCCACAGGTTTAACCCTTTTTTTTATTTTAATCTCTTCACAACCCAAACAATCTGTTAATTACTCACAGGTCCTTGGTAGTTTTTTATTCAAGCCCCTGTATTTTATTTCCAAGTCCCTGCTATTACATTTTGGCCCCTAAAATGAAAAGTGAATAACTTTCAAATCACAAATCCAATTAAGATAAATAAAATAGGTTTGTTAAACCAAATTAAATTATCTATCTATTTAAACCATTTGTAATCTGTTTTGAATAATTCAAATGCATTAAATTGCAAATTCAAACAATTCATTTAAAATTTGGTTAAATCCATAAGTAATTCATACTTAATTCAAATAACACAAATAAAATATGTTTTTTCAATCCAAATTCATTGTACTTTCTGTTTATCAACTTTGTTTTGCATTTTGGGCAATTAAAATTAATGTTATTCAATAATTCTTAAAAATGACAAACTAAATGGCATAACTAATAACTTGCAAATGGTTGCTCCAAATTAAATACTCAAAACATGAATTTCATCCAAAATCACATGCCACACTTGATTATCAACTTTGTTTTCTGGTTTGCCACATTTAAATTGAATAATTGTTTCACCTCTTGTTTCATGCAATTAAATTGGTAATATGCTTAACTAAATCATTTGAAATTGTTTTCCAACAAATAAAATATGTTTTCCATACCATTTTGAACCATCTTTCCAAATTTAAATCTTGCTTCATGTTTTGTATAATTAAAATTGCTTGAATAATTTAAACCTTATTTAAATCATTTAAATTTGCTAAATTCATAACTTGCTCAAATTAAATTATTTTTGAACATATAAAATATGTTTTCCAACTAGAAAAATATAACCTTTTCCATGATGAATTTGAATTTATGTTTTTAACAAATAAAATTCAAATAATATTCACCCTTGAATTAAATTCAATTAAAACTTGTTTAATCTTGTTTAATTCATAATTAAATCATTGTAATTCCTTTTCCAATAATTGAAACATGTAATCCACCTAAAATTTTGTGTTCTAATCAAATATGAACTTTGTTATCTGTTTTGAACAATTTAACTTGATGAAAATAACAAATGCTTGTGTAACACCTTTAAGGAACCAAAATCCCTTAACTTAATAGCTAAAATTTCAAAATGGGTAAACCTTATTCCCAATTGGTTCTATTGTTGTTATTTTGTTGTTTTCCTCGTCCATGCATCATGCTAATCCACTTTCACCTATTGGTTAGTTGTAAAACAATTGTTTCAACCTTAATTCATGGGTTTTTCATATGCAACTCAAATTGCATATGGGTCCATTTAAACATGTTTATCTTGTCAACTAGTTTATTTTTATGCATCCATTAAATTGTCATGCATCCATATCTTGATCATGCTGGATCTTTTGCCGTAGTAGTAATTGTTGCATCCGGTGTTTGTTCGAGGTTCGTTGCTTCTTCGCGGATAGGACGTTGAGATGATGTGAGCAACGACAAGTTCTTCGGATGTACCTCTACTTGCTGGATCTCAGGCAAGTATACTCACTTGCTGCCAAATGGCTGCCTTTCATCACTTGTTACCGATTCTTTCCGTTGTTCTTATTCTAGCCTGTTGATACGATGCTTGTGTCTCGATCCTATCATATGTTTACCTTTGCAGCCATGATATAGCCTTTCCTTCCCCTTCCCCTTAACTGTTGCTTGTTTACCTCGTTGGCCCGTGTCGTAGTTGCCTGCTTAGTGTTGTTTGCGCTCAAGTCTTGTTTTTCCTTTCGTATCACCTGTTTAGTTGATAGCTGGGTTTCAATTCAATCAACAACATGTTAATGTTTTGGGTAATAATAATTTGATGATAAGGCACCGGCAGGAGGCCCGGCGTGGTTTTGAAGCCTGCTAGTGTCGACCTAATTAGGAAAAGGGTCTTGTCTACTGATCCATGATGAGCGCACTAACCGCATGTGGGAAGCGAGTATGGGTGCCCCCCTCAACTTGATTCGATTCGCATCTCGTCCAAATCGCCACACTTAGTTCGGGCTTTCCATTTGATGCATGCATATGCAGGTGCGAACCCGAGGCCAGGGTGGAACTTTTGTAGTCGGCATTTAGGGCGGCGTGGTCTTCTAGTGCTTTGAGGGTCCCCTTTTCTTCGTGGGGCTCGATTAGCCGCGCACGCACAGCACGTGTTGCTTTGGGCTTGATGCGAAGCAGAGTTGAGTTGTGTTGAGTACCTCGCTTGGTGGGTTTGATTCCCGTCTGGCGGGATATTCTTACGTGTACGGCCAAATTGGTGCACCCCTGCAGGGTTAAATCTTCTCGAGAAGCCGTGTTTTCCGCGGTTATGGTTGACTTGGTGAAAGTACTGGCTAACAAGTACTCAGAACAACTTACACCTAACTAATGATAACTTGGCTAGTAATAGTCTTATTGACACAATAACTTGATCCATCCTTAATACAACAGTGTGAGTTATCCTTGGGTTGCTTCCTTAGTAGGGGGTAACATTGGATGGGTATTGTTTGGTGAGTAGTTGTAGTTGGTTCCGATACGCTATCTTATCCCCCTCTTTTAGCCGGATGTTGTATCGAGTCTCTGTAGTTGGTTAGTGCAGCCCTCTGCCGCTTATTTGCAATAATCCCTTCCTTTCCATTGAACCCAAAGTATTCGTATCTTGTGATGACTGGCTACGCCGGTATCTTGTGAGTATGGTTTATCCACTTGCCAGTACTTAACCGTACTGACCCACGAATCTTTTTCGTGGCTGCATATTCAATATTGCAGTCAACAGGTTTGAAGTCTGACGACGTTAGCTTGGGAATCCCTCCGGCTTGGCCTGGGCAGGGATTGGACGCTCTCGGTTATCTTCAGGACTCTTAGTCCAATTTGTATCTTGTCCGTAGCCGGACGATATGTTGTTTCTTCCGCTGTTATTTGGATCTTTGTATTGTATCAGTTGTATCCTTGGCTCGTTTGAGTCCTCTTGTATATATCCTTTCTGTTGTTGCTGTGGGTTATTCGTGAACTGTTGTAATGTTATCACAAGTGGCAACCTGGAATCGGTTATTATGTGGATTTTGGCGGGAATGCTGAAATCTGCATAGTGCTCGATCTCGGGGCGTCACAATGCGGGTGCGGCGGCGGCAGAGAAAGGCCGTGGATGGCGGCGACCCTGCAAGGGTTAGAAACTGAAATTAGTGGGTGATAGAGAGATGTGGGTTCAAGGCAGTGGGGTAGGAGAAAACGACACAGTCGGGGATGACCCGAAACGGAGGCTCGAGGAGAATCTCGCCGGCGGGACTCGCCGGTTGATTTCATCGATTGCGGGAGAAACCGAGGGGGCTTTTGCTACCAGTGCTCGATTGAGAGGGAGTGGAGTTGGTGAGACATGGTCACAGCGAAGAGGATAACTCGGAGATGGCTCACGCCAGAGATCTTCGAACACGGACCACGGCGACCATGGCGCACCGTCTCACACGGAGGAGGGGGAGTACGAGCATGTCTACGAGGATTGCTGAGGTGTGGAGGTTCCCTGGGTATAGAGTGGAGGCCGCAAAGGGCAGGGAGATGGTGGAAAATTCCATGCCCGTGCTCAGCACCCGGAGCTGTTCGATAGCGAATGGAGTGGGAGGGAGAGTGATCTGGGGAAATGTAGGTTAAGGGGGTGCTCGATGTTCCGTGAAGCTATTAGACAAGGTGGGAGAGCCAAGCGTGGCGGATAGTGGCAGAGTTCGATGGCCCCTGTGATGTAGCTTGTCCTCTTGCTTTGGAGGAGGTGTGTGTGGGGGGGGGGGGGTAAGGGAGGAGGTTTTTGGGGGCGGGGAGGATGTCTAGGGGGTTAAGGGATAAATGTTCAATGCCATAGAGCAGAAGAGAGGTAGAGAGAGGGAAATGATTGGCCAGAACATGCCTGCTCTCAAAAGTGACCAGAAAGAGCAGAAATGGTTTTTGATTGTTTTCACCAGAATTTTGAATAGAACATACGTGAAAGATCATTTCCATTGGATAGAGAATGAAAAATGGAGTCTAGGGATGGTGGTCTCAAAAGTTTTCTAAAAATATTTGTTTCACAAAATTTAGGGAAAATTTAGAAAGTGCAGAAACTATTTTTAAATGTTTTCCCCAAAATTTTCAACACATCTTGCAATTGTTTTGTATAAATAAGTCCCACTTGACCATAGGAATGTTGGGTAATTTTTCCAAGAATTTAGGAAATACTTGTATTCACAAAATATTTAAAAGTCCATTTCTGGCCTTTTGGAAAATGAAAAATAATAAATAGTAAAAACTTTTAAAACCAACATTTTTGAGTTAGTAGGAGATAGTATATAATATAGGTATCAAAGGTGATTTTTAATAAATAACTCTTTTGTAAATATTTGAGGTTCCAAGTGAAACAATGGTGAAAATAGGGGTTTATTTAATAGGCCAAAAACCCTAAGAGAAGAATAGTCAAATGGCCATTGAAAAATAAATGGAACATATGGGTTTGATGTATAAGTCATGAAGATTGCAAGGGTAGGTTTATGGAGCTCAAAAATCAAGAGGAGTGATTTTTAAGAAGACTGCCAAGAGGCATCATTATAACATGGATATGATCATTATAATGGAATGCCTTCGAAAGGACCTTGAAAGATGATACCAAAGTGTTTCAATATCCAAAATAGCAACTTGGATGGATGTTATGGATATGGAAAATGAGATCCATGAAGGTGAATTTATGATTAGATCAAGATTTTACATAGAGGCATGTCTCCAAAATTGGAAGTTTTAAAGAAAACAAAAGATGCGATAGAAATAGGATGGAATATGATATTGATGCCTGGTCTTGTTATTTAAATATTTTATTCACTTAAAATAACACACATCAATCAACAAACAGATATAAACACTTCAAGGCAAACACAAGATAAGATAACACAATAAGCAGATAATAACAAGACTTAACAAGTTCACTCAAGAAAGTGAGTTTTCAATTTCATTTCGAGGATGTTTTCTCATGTTTTTATTAGAGGTAGTGATCAAGTCACACCATGACAAGAGGATTTTGTAAAGAAGTTCAACTCAAAGCTTGTTATTTCCAAAAGAGTATAATTGAGGTAAAACACAGGGTACTATAGTCCCCACTTATGTTTTTTATAAACAAGGAAGTGAGATGGGTTTTTGAAATACTTGAAAAAAATATCTTGGTTGAAAACAAATAGGAGATGATTACCTCCAAAATACTTTTCATATAGTTTTGGAAAATACCTTTTTGTTTTCTCAAAAATTTGGCCTTTGGGTTGTTGTTAAAACCAAATATTTTTCAAAACGGTTTGGACAAAATCAGCTGATAGATGAAAGTGATAAGTTTTGTTGTCATGAGTTGATCACAAGGGTTAAGTTTTAAGAAGGTTATGATCATTGGATTTATTGTTAGGTGTTATCAACACAAACATAACACAATCAACAAGCAAACGGAAAAGAACACAAGCATTAGTCAAACATTTCAAAAAGTTTTTGTTGGCCCTGATTTTTGGGTTATTGAAAAGAATTTTTCCTGTCTTCCAAAAATTGGGTTGTTACACATATCAGCCACCAAGTTGAAAAAGAGTAGGGGATAATGGATCACCCTGTCTTAACCCTTTTAAAGTTTGGAAATAATGACCAATATCATCATTTACCTTAATACCTATGCTTCCTCCATGCACAAACCTCGCCACCTATTCACACCATTGAGGCATAAATCCTTTCATACAAAGTGTTTGTTGGAGAAAGAACCAATTAACATTATCGTATGCTTTTTCAAAATCGACTTTTAGCAACACCCCATCGAGTTTCTTTTGCTTTAACTCATGAATCATTTCATGTAGTACAACCACTCCTTCCAAAATATTTCTCCCCGGGAGAAAAGCAGATTGCGTCAGTCTAATAACGCGTTGCGCAATGGAAGTCACTCTATTTGTCCCCACCTTAGTGAAAATTTTGAAACTAACATTTAGTAGGAAAATAAGTCCATATTGTTCAGTCCTACTCACATTTATTTTTTGGGAAGCAAGGTAGTCACACCAAAGTTCAACTTGAACAACTGTAGATCCCCTCAATGCAGCTGTGCAAACAATGACATTAAGTCCTTCTTGATGACATCCCAAAACCTCTGATAAAACTCCACCGTAAACCCATCTGGCCCCGGAGCTTTATTAAGTTCTATCTAAGCAATAGCATCAAACACTTCCTCTTCTAAAAAAGGCAAGATATTATTCTCCTCAACCGAAACTTGAGGTAAATCAGCAATCCTTGCCTCATCCAATTTAAATGAAGTGGGAACCGGCGGGTCAATTTTTTTTTTATAATATTCGGATATATACATTTTTAGATTTTCTTGCCCAATAATCATTCCTTCATCCTGTTCTAATTGGAATATCTTTTTCTTACGATGTTAAACATTAGCCATTAGGTAAAAATATCTAGTATTGTTTCCTCCTTCCTGGATGTATCTCACCTTAGCCCGTTGAGGCCACCTGGACTCCTCATCGCGTCTAAGGTTAGCTAAATACACATATGCATCCCTCTTCGCCTTTCTTTCATCTTCGGAAAGAGGTGCAATCTCAGCCTTTTAAGTCTAGCTCATCAATAAGAAGAATCAACTTCTTTCTCAGCCTTTTATATTCGCCACTCAAATTTTGAGCCCACCCACGCAAGAAACTACACAAATACCTTATTTTGCCATATATCAATCAGAGTGCTTCCCACCCTTGTGGATTGCCATTCCGTTCTAACCATCTCATAAAAACCATCCTGACGCATCCAAGACAACTCAAAGGAAAAGACTGATATGTTCCCACTGTGAGCTGGATTTCCCGAATCAATGAAAAGAGGTACATGGTCTGACCCCGTACGAGTCAGAGCTTGCACCATAACCAGTGGGAACTTCTGTTCCCACTCCATACTAGCCAGCATCCGATCCAAGTTCCCATAAGTCGGTTTATCGCGTCTGCTAGACCAAGTATATGTCTTCCGAACATCTCTGACTCTGTAAGATCCAAACTTTTAATGATGGTATTAAAAATGAATGGCCAACGTGGGTTAAACTTAACATTCTCTTCTCTTCTAGACGTCTTATAAGATTGAAATCACCACCCACCAGAATAGACATTGTCTTTCCCTCACAAATACGTACTAGTTCTGACAAGAGCTCTGGCTTTTTTTATCATCTTGAGCAGCACCATAGACAACAGCTAACGCCCAAAGGAATATCCACCGTCCTTTATATACGTATATAAAATTTGAACGAAAACTCACTGTTAACAACTGCCTGCATAGTCAACATCGTGGAGTTAAAACTGACCAAAATACCGCCTGATACCCCATGGTTCAATAATCTTTTATCGAAGCTCGAACCACCATCATTTATCTTGGAACAATGTGAGCGACGGGACAACAATATAATATGACAAATCTTCTTTAAAAGTATCAGCTTGATATTATCAAGTTCGATCTGATATGGTATCACTCGATGGTTGGAGACTTGGAGCTCATCTGTAAGTCTGATGAGTGACGAGTCACAAGACAATGAGACATTTTGATACTACCGTACGTTGTCGCAAAGTACAGTACTAGCACTAGTTATCACTTCAAAGTGCATTTCTCGTGCTGTAAGTTAATCTGTGCTATCTAGCTCGCTGATCCTCGAACGAGGCCCATGAACTGTGTGAGATTCCGGCGCGACGATCCGCCGTCGCCGACGGCCCGGTGAGCAACGTCCCTCAACGCGAGTGCCCTCACCTTGATATCCTTGTCGCTGAGCAGCTGCTCCACCTTGTCCCGTATCACCCCTCTCTCTACGATCCGTGCCGCCTCGCCGGCAATGGCCGGCGGCGGCGCCACCTGCAGCCCCGTCCGCCACACGTCGCAGATGTAGCTCCGGTTCAGGAACTGGTCCGTGAAGTATGGCCAGCACAGGAACGGAAGTCCGTTGACCAGCCCTTCCAACGTCGAGTTCCACCCGCAGTGGGACAGGAAGCACGCCGTCGACACGTGCGCCAGCACCAGCTGCTGCGGGCACCAGCTCACGACGCGACCGCGCGGCCCGGCGCGGCGGCGGAGGTCCTCGAGCCACTGCTCACTCGCGGAGTCCGGCCGGACCACCCACAGGAACGGCCGGGACGTCAGCGCGAGCCCCTCCGCGAGCTCGATCAGCTGCGGCCTGTCGAAGAGGGCGAAGCTGCCGAAAGCGACGTACACGACGGAGCCGACTGGCTGCGCGTCAAGCCAGGCCGCGCAGGAGTCGTCCTCGGCCCAGAAGCTTCCGACCGGCTTGTATTCGGCGGATACCAGCGGGCCGACGGGGAGGACCTCCGGGAAGAGCGCGAAGGCTCCAGTCTCGAGCTCTTGGACGGAGTTGACGACGACGGCCTCGGCGAGGTGGGTGGCCGCGTTGTTCCGGAGGATCAGGTCGAGGATGACCGGCTGGCCCTTGGGGTCGCCGGCGCGGTTCCACGATAGCTCGGTTGTATCGAGAGGCGGCATCTCCGGAGCCAGCCGAAACGTGCCGCGCCGCTTCGGCAGACCTTTCTCGTCAACGACACCGTCCCTTATCAGCTCGGGGATGCTCATCCTCGTCGCGAACATCGCCGCCGACGACGGATTGAAGGCGGCCGCCCGGAGGCCGAGCCTCCGCGCCACGGAGAAGGCCCACGCCATACTCGCGTCGGCGATCATCCACGTTAGCTTTTGGCCCCCCGCTGAGTCGGACATCCTTCCGATGAGCTTCTCCAGCTCGCCAGGCATGACCTCCGAGAACGACTCCGCGAGGCGCGCGAGATTCTTTCGGTCGTCGCCGTCGCCAAGCCCGTCCGGTATGGACACCATGTCGACCCCTCCAAGGTTTCTGCTGCTGCCGTCTCTGGAATCCAGAGCACCAAGGACGAGGCGGTGGTTGAGCTCGGTGTTGACGAAGGTGACCTTGACTCCGTGGTCGACGAGACGGTGGGAGAGCTCCATGAGAGGGATGACATGGCCCTGGGCGGGGAAGGGCAGGACCAACACATGGGGCGCGGCCATGGCGATCAAGCGCTGGAAGAGATTGGGAAGATGGTGATTGATTGGCAACGGTTGTCAGCTTCTTTGATGTCAATATCAATCCGGCCGCTCTGCTCTTGCCTCCTCAGGCCCACTTGCCCTTGTCTTTTTAGCACCTTCAATATTCTCCATCTTCCCAATCTCAGCGGATGTTAAACTCAGCATCTGCAACAATTTAGGTAATCGCTCCGTCTAATATTAATTGTCTCTAAGTTAGACAAAAATATACGTATTTAACACTAAAATATGTCTAGCATCTACTTTTGTTCAACTTTAAGAATTTTAATATAAGACGGAGGACGCTTGAGCTACCGATGTCCGGCTGTTCGCTGAGTGCCCATCCACGAATTTTCCCGGATATGTAAACATGTCTGCCGAGTGCCCGATCGGCAAACCATTATATATTTTTTGCCAGTATTTTTCTCGTCTGCGAATGTTACTCTCATATTTTGTAAACTAAGAACTACAAATAATATGGGATTCATTCCTTCGGGTAGTTTCATGGTCAAGTATATTTAGACCTTTTGAATTGTCATACAATATTTTTGCGAAATCATATTTGGAAGATGAAAGTCTTACTGAAAATCAAGATTTTCATGTGGTTTCCATAAGATTATTCTCACAAAAGACAGGTTGGCTAAAAGAAATTGGAATGGAAGTAAAACTTGTTAATTGTGTGATAAAGAGAAGAATCAATCAAGACCTGTTCGTTGATTTCCGTTTTGCTAAAATAGTTTGGCGAATACTTTTAATCTAACTCCATCCACAAGTGTTACAAATAGTTTTAGGGCTTAGTTAAGAGGAATATCAGACCAGTTCGGGTGGGGGTGTGTGCTATCCTCTGGGCAAAATGGACTGTGCATAATGACTTTGATTTTGAGATTCGGGTGGGGGAGTGTGGGCATTCGGGTAAAGGATGACATTGGTCGGTGTGGGCATTCGGGTAAACGATGATATTGGTCATTTCTTCCATACTTCAAAAGGGTTGAGGCAAGGAGATCATATGTCTCCTATACTTTTTAATCTGGTTGCGGATATGTTTGTATTTCTCATTGCTAGGGCAAAACAGGATGGGGGGGGGGGGGGGGTATCTCAGTCTTGTAGTATGTAGATGATACTATTCTGTTTATGGAGCATGACCTAGACAAATGAGTAAATATGAAATTAATTCTTCCTTTGTTTGAGCAACTGTCAGGCCTGAAAATTAATTTCCACAAGAGTGAGGTGTTCTATTTTGGAAAAGCAAGAGATTGCTTGGATGACTATTGAAACATCTTTGGATGTGAGATTGGTAGCCTACCTTTTTAGATATCTCGGAATTCCACTTCAGTATCGTCAGCTTCTTAATAGAGAATGGAAACCGACAGAGGACCGTTTTGAGCAAAAACTCGGTGCATGGATTAGGAAATTGCTTTTGTATGGGGATATCGCCTTACTAAGTGGAGTATAATTTGTAGACCCAAGGATCAGGGATGGCTTAGGATTGATGTGTTACAAGTTAGGAATATGTGTTTATTAAGTAAATGGTTAGTTAAGATGCTAGCCGAGGATGTTATTTGGCATGAGCTATTATCAAATAAGTGTATTGGAGGGAAGACTTTAGCTCATGTAGAAGTAAAACCCACTGACTCCCCTTTTTGGAAGGGGGTGATGGGAGTTAAAGATACTTTCTTTGAACATATTTCTTTCTCTATAGGAGACGGACAAGGAGTTAGATTTCAGGAGGATACTTGGTTATGGGATTTTCCCTTATGTCAACAGTACCCTCTTTTATTTAATATTGCAAGTCACAAGAATGTTTTGGTCTCCCATGTCTTGGGCCATGATCATCCAAATTTACATTTTCATCGCCGTTTGGTTGGTGATAAATGGGATGCATGGCTACGTTTGGTAGAAAGACTAATGGTAGTTAATTTACCAAATGAGTCGGACTCGGTTAATAGGAAACTCACACCATCAGGTGTCTTTTAAGTGAAATCACTTTAAGGAGAAATTATGAATGGGAATGTCCATTTTTTGTGCAAGTATCTTTGGAAGTCAAAAGTACCTCTAAAAAATAAAAAAAATTATGTGGTTCCTTTATAGGAAGGAACTATTGACCAAAGATAACTTTGCTAAGAGACGTTGGTTAGGTTGTACAAAATGTGTCTTTTGTGGTGCAGAAGAGTTTGTCCAACATCTCTTTATTCATTGTGATTTTGTAAAGAAGGTTTGGAGACTTGTCCACTTCACGTTTAGCATATCCCCTCCTCTTAGTGTTGCTCATATGCTTGGGAGTTGGTTAGCTGGGATAAACAAAAATATAAAAGCTTCAATACGTATTGGCGTTTGTGCTTTCCTTTGGACAATCTGGAATTGTCGTAATGATGTTGTTTTTAACAATGCGAGAGCTGGAAACTTTTTGCAGGTGGTTCGTCGGGCGACTCACCGGATCTTCCTTCTCCCAGAGGACCAGCGAGGACGTTTGGAGTCTGGATGCACACGGTGGATGGTGGTCGTACGGGCTATCTTCAACAAGGATGGCTGGTTACACACTAGGCGGTTGACGTGCTAGCAGTGCTTTTTTATCTTGGGAGTTTTCTTCGTTATCAGGCTTAAACTTTCGTTGAGTGTGTTTGAGCTGTAATACTCATTTCAGTGTCGAGAACACTGAGTACTTGATGATATTATTAATAAATCTGCTATGTGCATCGCCTGATGCAGAGGCAGGGGTTACCCATTTAAAAAAATGTCTTTGTTTTTGATAAACCAAAAACTCCATCTTTATTACAGGTTATTCTTTTTGTTACCCACTGGATCCGTATATGGTACTATCTCCATCTTGTGGAGCAAAGCCATGCCATGAGTTCTAGGTCCAACGCGTTGGAACGGTCGTAAGGGATTTATACAACCGATCAGGCTGACGGTTTGATATTAAGATTTTCTTATGTATCATCACGGTTCTTCTTTCACTTTGTTTGGGTGCTTGATTCATGTTTCCACCCTTAGCAACCCATGATGTATCATAGAAAAACAATAAATAAGAAAATAAATACGCAATATTAATGTGTACTATTTACCAAAAAAACCTTGAACTTTTAACAACTTCAAAAAAATCTTCACAAAATGATCTATCATGTATAAACATTTAAACTTTCAAGTTAGATGAGCAATCTCGTGGTAATTTCCATACATTAATTCATGATAATGTGTCCATTGTTTTTACAGAGTTGCATCTTGGCATATCAAACAATAGAGACGAGGAGGTTTACAACTTTTCGGTTTAAAAAGAATATTGTTTTCCATTTTGTGTAGCAAGTACAAATAATATGTCACAAAATGACACATATCCATTTTTTGCACAAAGTAGATCATATTCAATGGATAACGAATCTACCAGTGTGTGATAGTTTGTTCCTAAATTGAGAGAAGACATTTTAATATATCAAAGTAGGATCATTTGTATAATATCTTTGGGTAAATATTACAAGTCGATATAATAATTTTCAATGCAACCTTCAAGAAAAAAGTAGAAAACAAACTATCGAGCGGCGTATACCTCAAAATACTTGAGAAATTTCTCGAAAGGGTTTATAAATTCCCAAATACCTAGGAAAAAACTCAAAAGGGTTTATAAATAAATACCTTAGGGTATAAAAATCAAAAAGCATATCATTATGTGCATAATATCACGAAATTTGGCTCTTTAAACAATGTCTTACGAGACAATTATGCTAATTTTTAAAATCCGACGTTATCGAGTCACTCAAAGATTTAGACTGCACTTTATGTTAGTCTCAAGGCAAGTTCATTCTTGCATGTACTACGAAGTATTTTATTAAATTACTTACAATTCTTTACAACTCTACTAACTTCATTAAAGAATATTTTTATTTTCGAATGATGTGAATTGTTATATCAATGTTTGGTTGGCGATGGAACCAAGCATTGGTTGACATAGTGAGGTTCCATCGTACGGAAAGAATTCATCTAGGATTAATAACAAATGTTACACGGCTTTTTTCAGCACTGTATTTACGCGTCAACCGAAGGTTATGTTATGGGCCGGAGAGGTGATGCGTCATAAACGTATCCTTAATTTCTGCTGTTCCTTGTTGTTTTCATGTTGTTTCCCACATGTTTGCTATACACTTTATATCTTTTTTATCGATTTTCCGGACTAACCTATTGACAAGATGCCACAGAGCCAGTTCCCTGTTTTCTGCTGTTTTTAGTTTCAGAAAAGTTGTTCTGAAAATATTCTCGGAATTGGAAAATTCGAAGTCCGGAGGTCCTAGAATTCCCGAAGCTTCCACGGAGTCCCGAAGAGACCCAGAGGGGGCCACAGGGGGCCCACACCATAGGGCAGCGCGCCCCTGGCCGCGCCATGGGGTGGTGTGGGGGCCCCGGGCCTCCACCGCCTTTGCCCTTTCGCCTATTTATACCCCCGAGGCGTAAACCCTAAAGATATGCCATTTTTCCCGATAAACACCCGAGGCCGCCGCCATCGTCATTCCGAGATCGGGAGGGTTCTGGAGCTCTCCCCGGCACCCTGCCGGGAGGGGAATTCATCACCGGAGGGGTCTACACCGTCATGCCCTCCTCCGAAGTGATGCGTTAGTAGTTCATACCTGGACTACGGGTCCATTGCAGTAGCTAGATGGTTGTTCTCTCCACTTTGTACCTCATGTTTAGATCTCGTGAGCTGCCTCACATGATCGAGACCATCTTTATGCAATGCTACATGTTGTGTTTGCTGGGATCTAATGAATGTTGAATCCTATGTCTTATGATTATCAATCTATCATGTTATCTTCATGCATATGTTATTTATGATCTTGCATGCTCTCCGTTATTAGTAGATGGTAGTAACTCCAAGAGGGAGTATTTATGCTTGATAGTGGGTTCATGCCTCATTTGCATCTGTGCTCGAGTGACAGAAACGTGATAGATGGAGGATGTGTTGTTGCCATTAGGGAGAAAATAACGATGTTTACCTAGTTTACATTACACACTTTGCTTACTACGATAATCTGTTGCTAGCAACTTAATACCCAACGTTTGTTCGGATGATATTCGGAGGGTGGATTATTATACATAGATGTAGTTGGATGATGGTCTATGTATTTTGTTGTAATGCCCGCATGAATCACATACTAATCTTTATGTCTTGCATATGCACTACGCGCAGTCTTCATTTCTGTCAATTGCCCAGTTGTAATTTGTTCACCACACATGATATTTATCTTCCACGGAGAGACACCACTAGTGAACTATGGACCCCGGTCCTTTTTCCTCATACTGATAAAACACCTACTGCTTTCATACTGTTACTACTGCTTTCATACTGTTCTCCTACTGTTTTCCACACCATACGTTTAACCTCTTTGTGTTCAGCAAAACCGGTGAGATTTACAACCTCACTGCTTCGTTGGGACAAAGTGATTTGATTGTGTTGTGTAGGTTCCACGTTGCTTCTGAACCGGTAGTGCGTCCTGCCATCTCAGCTCAATCAACCTTCTGAAGTTACTCCTTCCTCCTACTGGTCGATTCAACCTTGGTTTCTTTCTGAGGGAAACTTGCTGCTGCACTCTTCATACCTTCCTCTTGGGGTCTCCCAACAAACGCGTGTTCACACGCATCAAGGGGTCATAAGGACATTCTTCTTTTCACATATCCTCGGATACCCTACTTGGTTGGTCATTATGACCAACGTGCGTGGATGTGACGAGGGTATCGTTATATCAGGTGGGGTTACAGAGATAGCTCGGGGCCGCGTTGTGCCAATAATATGACATGTTACGATAAGGTTGGATATGTGTAGTACAAGAATGAGTGGAATAAATCCAATAATGTTAGACCGAACCAACAACACCAAGAAGTGTGAAACTAGTAACAGTGCTAATGTTGCTTTTGAAAAAAAAATGTCTCGCCCATGTGACATTTATATTCACGTTCCCCAGAAAGAACTACATTTACGACAACAAAGAATTCTTAACTGATTCAAATCTATGATGGTTGAGGAACATCATTATGATTACCCTCGCTATCTCCATCACTATGGCTCGATTAAAGATTTTTTTTAAATAGGTGACTATTCTCGCATGATCTACCTCTTTAATCACGAAAGCCAGGAAATTTCATTATTTTTTCATAGAGAAACACCTAAGCGATTAGCCCTAGCAATAATTTCTTATTCAGAATAGAAGATGAGAACTTATGTAAATTGAATTTACCTGGAGAGACGAAGGAATCTTTGCGATGCGCCAACGGTGTCGCTCGATCCATCATGCGCATATCCACCGAAGGTTCAGCCCGAATACGCTCACTAGACCGCACCTCGGTCAAAGTGCTATCCGGACCCCCTCCCCCACCCCAACACGAAGAGATCCTCCTCGGTTTGCCTGGTTGCAGACCCATCCGCCGCCACAACACCCGGGCCGCTGATACGTCATAAACGTATCCTTAATTTCTATTGTTCCATGTTGTTTTCTTATTGTTTCCCACATGATTGATATATACTTTATGTCATTTTTATCGATTTTCCCTCACTAACCTATTGACAAGATGCCACAGAGCCAATTCCATGTTTTTTGCTGTTTTTAGTTTCAAAAAAGTTGTTCTGGAAATATTCTCGGAATTGGAAAATTCGAAGCCCGGAAGTCTTAGAATTCCAGAAGGTTCCACGGAGTCCCGAAGAGACCCGGAGGGGGGCCTCAGGGGGCCCACACCATAGGGCAGCGCGCCCCCCCTTGGCCGCGCCGGGGGGTGGTGTGGGGCCCCCAGGGCTCTACCGCATTTGCCCTTTCGCCTATATAATCCCCCCGAGATGTCAACCCTAGATATATACCACTTTTACACGAGAAACACCCGAGACCGCCGTCACCGTCATCCCGAGATCGGGAGGGTTCTGGAGCTTTCCCCGGCACCCTGCCGGATGGGGAAATCATCACCGGAGGGGTCTACACCACCATGCACTCCTCTAAAGTGATGAGAGAGTAGTTCATCCTTGGACTACGGGTCAATAGCAGTAACTAGATGGTTATTCTTTCCACTTTGTACCTAATGTTTAGATCTTGTGAGCTGCCTAACATGATCAAGATCATCTTTATGTAATACTACATGTTGTGTTTGTTGGGATATTATGAATGTTGAATGCTATGTCTTCTGATTATCAATCTATCATGTTATCTTCATGCTTATGTTATTTATGATCTTGCATGCTCTCCGTTGTTAGTAGACGCTCTGGCCAAGTAGATGCTAGTAACTTGAAGAGGGAGTATTTATGCTCGATAGTGGGTTCATGCCTCCTTTTCATCTGTGCTCGAGTGACAGAAATGTGACGGATGGAGGATGTGCTATTGCCATTAGGGAGAAAACAACAATGGTTTGTCTAAGGATGATGTTATTGTTTACATTACACCCTTTGCTTACTGCGATTATATGTTGCTTGTAACTTAATACCCAACGTTTGTTTGGATGATATTTGAAGGATGAATTTTTAGTCATAGATGCAATTGGATAACGGTCTATGTATCTTGTTGTAATGCCCGCATGAATCACATGGTAATCTTTATGTCTTGCATATGAACTACGGTTCAGCCTTCATTTCTGTCAATTGCCCGGCTGTAATTTGTTCACCACACATGTTATTTATCTTTCACGAAGAGACACCACTAGTGAAATGTGGACCCCGGTCCTTTTTCTCATACTGATAAAACACCTACTGCTTCCATAATGTTCTCATACTGCTCTCATACTGCTTTCATACTGTTTTCATACTTTTTTCACACCATACGTTTAACCTCATTGTGTTCGGCAAAACCGGTGAGATTGACAACCTCACTGCTTTGCTGGGGCAAAGTGATTTGGTTGTGTTGTGTAGGTTCCACGTTGCTTCTGAACCGGTAGTGCGCCCTGCCATCTCAGCTGCTTCAACCTTCTGAAGTTACTCCTTCCTCCTACTGGTCGATTAAACTTTGGTTTCTTACTGAGGAAAAACTGTTGTTGTGCGCATCATACCTTCCTCTTGGGGTCTCCCAACGTGTGCAAGATCTGCACCATCAAGCTATTTTTCTGGGGCCGTTGCCGGGGAGGAAATTTTTTTCTGCAAGGGGAGTCTCTCACTTCCAATCTCTTTACTTTGTTTTTGTTTTGCTTATTTTATTTTATTTTGTCTTGTTTGCTTCTCTTTATCAAAAACACAAAAAAATTAGTTCCTATTCTAGCTATAGTTTTGTTCCTGTTTTTAGTCTTGTTAAAATGACTACTCCTGAGAACACTAAGTTGTGTGACTTTACTAGCACCAACAACAATGATTTTATTAGAGCACCTATTGCTCCACCTACTCCTGCTGCTGATTTTTATGAGATTAAACATGCCCTGTTAAACCTTGTTATGAGAGAGCAATTTTCTGGTGTTAGTACTGATGATGCTGCTGCCCATCTTTATAATTTTGTTGAACTATGTGAGATACAAAAATATAAAGATGTTGATGGAGATATTATTAAACTGAAATTGTTTCCTTTCTCTTTGAGAGGAAGAGCTAAAGAATGGTTGCAATGTTTGCCTAGAAATAGTATTGATTCTTGGACTAAGTGTAAAGATGCTTTCATTGGAAAATATTATCCTCATGCTAAGATTATTTCTTTAAGAAGTAGCATCATGAATTTTAAGCAACTTGATAATGAGCATGTTGGTAAAGCTTGGGAAAGAATGAAATATTTGGTAAAGAATTGTCCCACTCATGGACTGACTACTTGGATGATCATCCAAACCTTTTATGCAGGTCTGAATTTTTGTTCAAGAAACCTTCTAAATTCAGCTGCTAGAGGAACCTTTATGTCCATGACCTTGGGGTTAGCAACAAACCTTCTTGAGGTATGATGGTAAATTATTCCGAGTGGCACGCTGAGAGAGCTACAACTAGTAAGAAGGTAAATTTTGTTGAAAAAACCTCCTCTTTGAATGAGAGACTTTATGTTATTATGTCTATGCTTGTGAATGGTCATGCTCCTATTGATTCAAATAATTTTCCTTTAGCCTCTTTGGTTGCTCAAGAAGAGCATGTTGATGTGAACTTCATTAAAAATAATAATTTCAACACCAATGCTTATAGGAATAATTTTCATGGAAACAATTATAGGCCATATCCTCCTGATAATATCAATGCTTATGGTAATTCTTATGGTAACTCCTATAACAGCAAAAAAAGTGTACCCTCTGATCTTGAGAACATGCTCAAGAATTTTATTAGTACACAAACTGCTTTCAATAAATCTGTTGAGGAAAAGTTTGGTAAAATTGATGTTCTTGCTTCTAAAGTTGATAGCCTTTCCCTTGATGTTGATTTTCTGAAACTAAAGGTTATGCCTGATGATGTTAAAGAAAGTAAAACTTTGAATGCTATCCAAATTCGAATTGATGACAATGTTAGAATGTTAGCTGAATTGCATGCTAGATGGGAAAGAGAAGATGAAATAGCTAGAAGGAATAATATTGGTAGTGTTTGAACCATTACCACCACTAGTAAAACTGAAGCTTCTCATGCTAGAAAACCTTCTACTATCAATGGTAAAGTAATTGGTGTTGGAAACACTCCCACTTCTGATAGTAAAATTGCAAAATTGCTTGAAACTGCTAAAAATGCTCCTGATAGAGGTGCTATTTTTTTTAGAAATATGGGAGACAATGGTCCCATTATCTTTGATAAATATGATCTTGACTTTGATGATTGCAACATAACTGAAGTGATTAAGTTCTTTCAAAAGCTTTCTAGTTGTCCTAATGCAATTTCTATGAATATGGCTTTCACAAAACATATTACAAATGCTCTCATGCAAATTAGAGAAGATGAATTAAGATGTGACGCCTCTATCCCTAGGAAGCTAGATGATGGTTGGGAGCCTATTATTAAAATGAAATTGAAGATTTTTATTGCAATGCTCTATGTGATCTTGGTGCTAGTATCTCTGTTATGCCCAAGAAACTCTATGTTATTCTTGATTTACCACCATTGGAACCTTGTTATTTGGATATTCGTCTTATTGATAATGTTAGAAATGAACCTTTGGGGAGAGTTGATGATGTTCTTATCATGGTTAATAATAATATTGTCCCTGTTGATTTTGTTGTCTTGAATATTTAATGCAATGCTCCTTGTCCAATTTTTTTGGGAAGACCTTTTCTTAGAACTGTTGGTTCTGTTATTGATATGAAAGAGGGGAATATTAAATTTCAGTTCCCACTCAAGAAAGGTATGGAACACTTTCCTAGAAATAGAATTAAGTTTACTTTTGATTCCGTTATTCAAACAAGTTACAATTTGGATGCTTCTTCACTTGAAAATACTTGATTCCACTTTTCTGGGCCTAGCTAAAAGGCGTTAAAGAAAAGCACTTCGTGGGAGATAACCCATGGTCTCTGTTTTCTTTGAGTAAAGGGGTTGTATACTTATGTAGAAACTCCTTTGTATCTTTCTTTTGATGTTTTAGTAGTGCCAAGTAAGGTTTCTGACGAGATTTGGAGTTGGTTTTCGGATTTCTGTGCCGGAAACAGATTTCTGCTGTCCACCGTAAAAACTCGTATAAAATCCTGAAAGATCAGAAAGATCTGAAATTTTTTGTGATTATTCCTCAGATAATTCCTCAACTTTATCGTTCTTTAAGTTTTTCGATCTGAGCAACGTAAATTCCTCGAAAAAAATTCGTCTTTACAGGCAGTTCTGGTTTTGATAGATTCTGCCATTTTTCTTGCATTTTCTCTTTTGCGATGTCAAGTGGATTTCTTTGCTTCACGAAACATCAGTGGCTGTAGCTAATATTTAAAATTATCAATATTACTTTTTCCATACAGAATCAATGGATTTTTATTTGTTGCACTAACCCTCTAATGCGAATTACTGTTTGAGTGTGGTGTGAAGGAAGTTTTCAAGGGTCAAGAGAAGAGGTGATACACGTGATCAAGAAGAGTGCAAGGTCAAAGCTTGGGGATGCCCCCGTGGTTCATCAAAGCATATTTTTAAAAGACTCAAGCATATAATATTTGGAATTCCCAAGGCATCCCTTTCTTCATCAACTATCTATCAGGTCACTTCTTGTGAAACTATATTTTTATTCGGTCACATCATATGAAGTTTACTTGGAGCATCTGTTTGTTTTCCTTTGTTTTATTTTGTTTTCCTTGACGCAATAATATAGTTGGATCCTAGCATTCTTTGTTTGGGAGAGAGACACGCTCCGCTTTTTCGTTTGAATACTTGCTATGATAGTATTCCTAGTTTTTCTTCTAGTTGCTGCAAAAATTCCTGTTTAGCTCTTGTTTTCATTGCATCTCTTATTCAGAGCTGTTAGTTTTAGTAGCATTATGTGATTCCTATCATGTTTTCTTTCTTTAGGATTTAGAGAGTTTTTGTTAAAGCATGATTTGTATGGTGCTTGTTGGGAAAAGAAACTGCTGCTTGAGGTAGAATTTTTAACGGTGCAAGTAGAAGCTTGTATAGACCGTGGCTAGAACTTTTTCATATCATGCTAGATGTTATTTTAGTTTTAAATACTTATGATTATTGAGTATCATGATTAGCCTCAAATAGCTGAGAGTGTTTAATGTGCCATTGAAAGAATCATGAGTTGTTCTTGTCATATTGAAGCATAAATTTGTGGTGTTCTCCTTTGAATGTTTTATTTGGTTGACTTGGCGCATGCTCACACCATGTTCATGACTATGAACCAGTCACGAATAGCCTCCATGATCATTTAGTTTTTGAACTTGTGGTACCACTTATTCTTTTATTAATGATGTTTATATCGCTATGCATGATTATGGCTCTTATGCTCTCTTGATTTCTTGCTCTCAGTCTTTTGCTAGCCTCCACTTGTACTGAGTATGAGCTCTACTCGTGCATCCAACTCCCTAAAACCAAAAGTTTTCCCATTGTGTCCACCATACCTACCTACATGTGGTAATTAACCGCCACGCCAAAGTAAATTGCTCATGTGTTACCTTTAAAACTTTCAAAATTACATATGTTTTGTGCTCCTCTTTTAGCTCATGAGGACGTAAATAGAGAATCTTTATCTGACTTGTTGATTGTACTTTCACACCCTAGACTAGTGGCTTCATCCGCTTATCCAATGATAGAAGAGCTGGCAGCGGGGTGCCGAGCCCCAAATTAATAACACAAATTATCTTCACTATTTTCTGCCCCTGATTTATCAGTCAAAGCATAATTGTGTAAACAAAAGAGAAAGGGGGATGACCTTCTACCCAGATGCGTCCTTCTATGGGAGCCTCTCTTGTGAAGTCTAGTTGGCTTGTGACGTACTGTATTCTCTGTTTACCATTCGTTGACATAAGCATACACCTCTCTTAAAATATATACACTGCTCCACAGTATGTGATTGTTGGCAGGCACCCGAGGATTCGGTTAGCCATGGTTTGTGAAAGATGGTTGGGAGGAGTGTCAAGTTTTTATATCTCTATTTAATAAAATAAAAGCTCTAGCACATGAGTGATCCATGCTTCCCTCTACGAAGGGGCTTTCTTTTACTTTTATGTTGATTCTCCATCTTCTAACTTTATGCACAGTTGAGAGAGCATTTTTTCCATTCTGAGTTTTATGTGCATTTCTCCCAGAAACATTATTAATTGATTCATGATGTGTTATTGCTAGTTCTCTAATTATTTGTTCTAGTCTTCCTCATGAACTTTGAAGGTTTCCTGGCATTTATGTTTTGCCCCACTCTTAAGGACTAGCGAAATATCACTTTGACATGCTTTCTCTATACTTGAAACAAACGTATATATTTCTTTGCATTGTTATTCATGATATTTTATTTGAGTTACTTATCATGATGCAAAGTGATTGCTATGCTTTATTATTAAATTTTTATTTATCATGCTTGTGTTGAAGTTCTATGATCTCAGCTTACATATGCTTTCACAATTTAGATGATCAAGTTTATGTTGGTAGCATGTCACCTTAGAAATTATTGTGTTTTTATCGTTTACCTACTCGAGGACGAGTAGGAACTAAGCTTGGGGATGTTGATACGTCATAAACGTATCCTTAATTTCTGATGTTCCATGTTGTTTTCCTATTGTTTCCCACATGTTTGTTATATACTTTATGTCATTTTTATCGATTTTCAGGACTAACCTATTGACAAGATGCCACAGAGCCAGTTCCCTGTTTTCTGCTGTTTTTAGTTTCAGAAAAGTTGTTCTGGAAATATTCTCGGCATTGGAAAATTCGAAGCCCGGAAGTCTTAGAATTCCCGAAGGTTCCACGGAGTCCTGGAGAGACCCGGAGGGGGGCCTCAGGGGGGCCACACCATAGGGCGGCGCCCCCTTTGGTCGTGCTGGGGGTGGTGTGGGGCCCCCAGGGCTCCACCGCCTTTGCCCTTTCGCCTATATAACACCCCCGAGACGTAAACCCAAGATATACACCACTTTTACCCGAGAAACACCCGAGGCCGCCGTCACCGTTATCCCGAGATCGGGAGGGTTCAAGAGCTCTCCCCGGCACCCTGTCGGAGGGGGAAATCATCACCGTATGGGTCTACACCACCATGCCCTCCTCCGTAGTGATGCGTGAGTAGTTCATCCCTGGACTACGGGTCCATAGCAGTAGCTAGATGGTTGTTCTCTCCACTTTGTACCTCATGTTTAGATCTTGTGAGCTTCCTATTATGATCAAGATCATCTTTATGTAATGTTGCATGTTGTGTTTGCTGGGATCTGATGAATGTTGAATGATATGTCTTCTGATTATCAATCTATCATGTTATCTTCATGCATATGTTATTTATGATCTTGCATGCTCTCCGTCATTAGTAGATGCTCTGGCCAAGTAGATGCTAGTAACTCCAAGAGGGAGTATTTATGCTCGATAGTGGGTTCATGCCTCTTTTTCATCTGTGCTCGAGTGACAAAAACGTGACGGATGGAGGATGTGCTGTTGCCATTAGGGAGAAAACAACAATGCTTTATCTAAGGATGATGTTATCGTTTACATTACACACTTTGTTTACTGCAATTATCTGTTCCTTGCAACTTAATACCCAACGTTTTGTTCGGATGATATTCGAAGGGTGGATTTTTAGTCATAGATGCAGTTGGATAACGGTCTATGTATCTTGTGCATGAATCACATAGTAATTTTTATGTCTTGCATATGCACTACGGTGCAGCCTTCATTTATGTCAATTGCCCAGCTGTAATTTGTTCACCACACATGTTATTTATCTTTCGTGGAGAGACACCACTAGTGAACTGTGGACCCCGGTTCTTTTTCCTCATAATGATAAAACACCTACTGCTTCCATATTGTTCTCATACTGCTCTCATACTGCTTTCATAATGTTTTCCTGCTGTTTTCCACACCATATGTTCAACCTCTTTGTGTTTAGCAAAACCGGTGAGATTGACAACCTCACTGCTTCATTGGGGCAAAGTGATTTGATTGTGTTGTGTAGGTTCCACGTTGCTTTTGAACCGGTAGTGCGCCCTGTCATCTCAGCTGCTTCAACCTTCTGAAGTTACTCCTTCCTCCTACTGGTCGATTAAACCTTGGTTTGTTACTGAGGGAAAACTGATGATGTGCTCATTATACCTTCCTCTTGGGGTCTCCCAATGAGTGCAAGATCTGCACCATCAGCCGCCAGCCTAGAGTGTCATGGATGAGCTAGCCTTGCGGCCGGACACAACCTTACCTAGGTAGTGCGACAGAAACACCTCACTACTGCCAGTTTTGCGCGTATCCACCATCTCGCCTAACTACTATTGCACCGGCCGAGAACAATCCCTCGTCACCATAGGTATTCCAGCGATCACGCCCATCTCTTCATGGATAGAAGTCGGGGGATAACCAAAGCCAGCACCCAATGATCCTCTCTCCAAGCATGATGTTGGATCGAAGGCTAGTGAAACCAACCTTCCTGACCCCGTATTGGCTGCCATTCCATCCCAAGGAACGTGTCGTGGGATAATCACGGCAGATGTTACCGGGGGTAACTGATCTTGGGGCAAGACGACACAGGTATTTGGGAGAGGGTTTAGCTCAGAGGAGAACATGGTGCAATTCGATCTGGTAGCCGGCAATCAAAGTCGCCGAGTCTCCGATCTTGATATAACAACTCAATTCTAGGATTACACTGGATGCTCGATATCAAGCGCTATTGCTAGGATTCTAAGATCTCTGTCTAAAACTAGACCTGGGGGTCGGTTTATAAAGCACCCGTACCCCCTGGCTTATTCCCCAAGGCGCATCCTGGATCCTACCCGGACACGGCGCACAAACCCTAGCTTTCCTTTACAGTAACCCACAATCCGGATTGCTGGGCCTACAATCTTGGGCCTTCCACAAGCTTCCTTATCCTTAGCCGGATCCTGCGCACCGTCCTTTGGGCCGGGTTACTCCTTGGAGTTTGGCCTACCGGGTTATCATCCCCCCGTCAGTAGTCCCCAGAATAGCCTGGGCTTCACGGATCCTTCCTTGAAGCGCTCGCTACTCCCTGCAAGGATATCAAACACACGAGTATGTGGAGGCCGGGTTAAGATGCTCTGATATTCAGCTAGGCCTTACTCCATGGCGGCCATGTAGTAACCCGGGTTTTTCCCCCAAACACCTTTAATTTTCCAGGTCTAAACCCTAATTCCATACTCGATAATCGATCCTGATATCACGGGATGGATCCCCTTCTCTCTTTTATCCAGATGCCTTGCTCAATATTTGGCGCATATCTTGCAGAAACTTAAATAAATAGCCGTTTACCTCTGCAACTCTCGGCCCCCACTCACCGAACCGGGCTTACCCACTTATACTATAAATAAGCTCCTTGGGGGTAACCCGAACCCTAACGGCTCATTTCCCCCATTCCACTTCCTTTCTCCTTCTAAGCTCACTCTCACTGAGCACCACCACGGAAATCCCGCGCGCGTCACCGGAGCCCATCGGCCGGAGGCTGCGCTCCGCCACGACTCGCCCCGCGCCGCCGCCCAGATCCGCCGGCGAATCCCCATCCGGCCCGTCAAGGACCGCGAAGGGACACCAGGCTTGCGCCATCTGCCTCCGCAAAGCCTCGCTCAGATCTCCTCCGGTAAGCCACTTGCGTCCATTAATTCGCCCTTGCACTTTTTGATTTCACCTTAGATTAGATCCAATCGACCCGCCAACGATTCCTCGGCCATGCCGAATTAAGTTGCTAACATTCTTTCCAGCTCGCATAATAGATAAGTTATGAATTCCAATCCATTCTCCTACTACCTGCAAGTACTAATTTCACCACAAATCCGAAGATAAGATTCCCAATCTGGGCCCAATCCACTCAAAATTTCCGCCTTGGCCTCAATCACCCGGCCGGACTTCCCCTTTTCAGTTCCTTTTATTCGCGTTAAGTGCCTATGCGGCCATCCATCGTCCCCAAAGAACCCCTTCAACACTTAGATCTCCATAATTTTCGTCATAATACTTGATACTCGGACAATTTCGAACTTTACTCGGTGAGCTAACACCCGGGTTACACGCAATTTTTCATGTCTCAATATTACCCCACCGATATTCGGCCGGCTCACAACTTCCGGGTCTTAGTCTTCTTATCCTTTTACTTTGTATTTTGCAGGTCAACCACATGGCTCCCAAGAAGCAGGGGAAAACTCCAACCAAAGTTAAAGCCGCCAACTCCATATCCGCCAACTGGGCGCGATCTACAGTCACCAAATCCAAGTTGGAGGAGCTAGTGGAGCTGGGAGTCCTTCCTCCTCAAGAGGATATCCAATGGAGAGTGCCGGGTAAGGAGACCCGGCCCACCCCGACAAAAGGCGAGGTAATTTGCTTTGTGGAACATGTGACCCGGGGCTTCCGCCCACCGGGTCACCCCTTTTTCCGTGATGTTTTGAATCATTACGGTCTTCGCGTCTTTGATATCGGGCCTAATTCTGTTCTCAACATCTCCCACTTCATAGTCCTTTCCGAATCATACTTGTGCACTTCGCCAAGTCTAGCTCTTTTCATCGAGCTTTTTCAATGCAAACCGTGCCGCAAGAGCGGTGACGGGGCGCTTCTTGCTTGCGGCGGGGTTTCCATCCAGCGCCGCAAGAATTCTCTGATGCCACCCCTCACCCTTAATTCCCATGTCAAGCACTGGCAGCTCTCCTACTTCTACTGCCAAGACACCTCCCCACCCGGCCAAAGGAAGCTGCCGGGTTACTCAGAGGGTCTTCTTGACATCTCTGATAAATTTAGCGCCTTTGCCCCTGACTCGGACAGGGAGGCAATTCAACCTCTTTTAGCCAAAATCACCACTCTCACAGCCCAAGGCCTCATCGGGCTCAACCTGGTGAAGACTTGGGTAGATTTCCGGATTCAACCCAACTCCATCCGCACAAAGTTAATGTGCGAGTATTCAGGGCAATCTACAGACCCGCTCCGGTACTCCGACAACATCTTCGCAGCTGGCGATACTCATAAAACCATCAAGGGCTTTCTGACCGAAAAGCTCGAGGTAATCCGGAACATATCCGGGTTAGAGCCCTTCACGCTTGAGAACCCAGCCCCCAAGGTGAAAACCCGACTTTGATGCCTTTACCTTTGCTCTTTCCACTCAATGCAGTTAATAACCCTTATGCTAACACTTTTCAGGCTGATGATGATTTTTGGAAAACCAATGCCTCCCCTAGCTCCGAAAGTCCAGAGGAGCAAGAAACTGTTAACTCGGACGAAGGTACTCTCCGGATTTTATTTGGTTCCCTTGAACTCACCATAACCCCTTCATTTCCAACCATAACTTTGATGATATCCAGAACAAGAAGATGACGAGGAAGAAAACTCCGATGGCAAAGTAGAATCCGCCAGCGACGAGGAAGAACTGGAGCCGACAGTCAAGGTCGGATCCAAAAGAAAGACTCAAGAGGCCACCTCCAAGGTTTCATATCTCCTCCTCGCATTCAACTCGCATTACTTTAATGATATACTTGAGCTACCTTGACGTTATCCCACTGGCCGTTCTTGAAGGAGTCGCCCGTAACCAAGCGTAGGTCAACTCGAAATCACCCGGGTGATGATGCCCTTAACCCGGGTATTTCATCGACCCCCCCGCGGCGGGCTGGTAATTACCCTATCTTTTCTGGGTCAAAACATTCTCTTTAAACCATTCCCATATGACATCTAACTTGATAATTTCCAGCTTCTCCCGAGTCCAGCGATGGATTTCCTTGTGACTTTGTGGTGAATACCGGGTAAGATCCCCTTTCCTGATGTTCCACCATATTTCATCACCCTTTCTTGACTGTGTATTTAGCTGCTCACTGACAACATCTTATAGGGCCACGGTCGTTGTCAGCGATCAAGAGGAAACGGGGACCGAGGGCCCGGGTAAGGGGAGCCCGGCTGATAAGACTACAGCCGCGTCCAGCGGTGAAAAACAAGCGTCGCCGCCAAACCCGGACACGCAAGGAGCCGAGTATCCAATTGCTTCCCATGCAAGCAAGAAGAACAAAACCACCGTCTTGGGTGCAGAAGAAGGAGCGTCGGATTCCGACACACAAATGACCCGGGTTCCGCCTCCTACTAAGAAGAAAGCTCCTTCCCGGAATTTCCAAGGCCCCGGGTCTTCTGATACGAGTAAAGACACTTTCGATCAGTTGATGAACACTCTCCTCACTATGAAGACTTCGGAGAGCCAGATCTTGGAGCGCATGGCTGCAGAGCACCAGGTAAGGACACTTTGTATCTCATATTGCATACCTAGTCCCCAAGTTCCAAGTATGACTTGCAAAAGTGATGCTTGGTACTTTACGCCACATTCAGCTTTCCATACGATCCAACTAATACTTCCATTCCTTGCTACTTACAGGCACAGATAACCCGGTCTGATGAAACTTTACTGAAGACCGAACAACTTCTTCTTGCCGAGATGAAACAAAGGGAAATCCTTGAGGATGACATGAAAACCTTGAAGAAAGATGTTTCCAAATACAAGAAGAAGTGCAATGCCGCTCAGACCGAACTGAAGAAACTATCGGACCAGGTCTCCGATACTTATCAGATCTTGCTCAGTAAGTTTTCTGCTGTCGATTGGCTTCATGTCTTTGCTTTATTATAACAGACTCGGGATTACTGATACGCTCTTTCTTTTGTTACGACTGCAGGTGCCAACCTTGCGGCCCCAGAGGAAAATGCCATTGTCAAGGCTAGAACCCTCAAGACTGTGCTCCGGACTTTCTTTGACGGAACAAAATTTATATTGGATGCTGTGAAGTGGCCTACGGAAGTATATCCGGGTGAAGAGAATCTCGTTCAAGCCTGCTCCACTGTGCCTGGGTGGATTGAAATCTGGAAACGCTCATCATGCCGAATTGGAATGACCCGGGCTTTTACTCTGGCCAAGGCTTTCTTTCCAAAGCTTGACCCGGCGAAGGTAACATCCGGGTTTCCCGAATTCAAGGCTGACGGTTCCAAATTTACACCCAAGGATTTCAAAGCCATACAAGCCGCAGTGCGCCCCTCAACTACCACTTTGGCCGATAGCTTGGATCTAAATACGATTATGAGTGCATACGACGCTGATGGCAAAGTTATTACGGAGGAAGCGCCCCCGCCTTTTGATATCTTGGAGAAGTGGGTTTCTAGCTCGGCCAGGAAGAGGGAGGCGACTGCGAAGAGAGAGGCCGAGTTAGGATCGGGCCCGTCTGCCTCTACACCAGCCGTCCCTCCACCAGTCCGCCCTGATGCAATGAGTCCGGGTAAGGGTGCCGGGAAGGCTAAGCAGCAAACCCAGGACTCAGACCCGGAAGGCCGTACTTAGGAGGCCGAATAGGGCCGTACTATCATAATACCTTGTAATGCTTTGTATTCACACTGTTATGCTTTTGATGGTGCGCCTGTGCACCCCTGATACCGACGTCGTACCTTGTAACGTACTTTTAGTCCGTGATATACTTTGCGGCTTTCCTGGCCTTTTGATAACCGTATTGCTTGCCTATTCTTTGAACTTTTTCTCGATACCCGATTCTCTATTTTGGCTCCCTTCGTAAGACTCGGTTTTCTGAGTACCAGGGGCTTTGATACGTGGACTTTTTCTTTAAGTCCCCAAGACTCGGATGGTGAGGTTTTTCGACTGCGATAGCCAAGTAGTTTGTTTCTGTTTCGAAGTCCCCAGTCCCCAGGACCCAAAGTCCGAGTCATGGGGGTGTGGCCTTTCTCAGAGAACAAATTATTTTTTACCGAGTCACAAGCCTAAAGCCATTCCGTGTGAATACTGAAGTTATGCTTGATAGTTGTTGAGTTTCCGGCTTTTAGCCTTGTACTCTGCATAAACTTGTGGTTTAGATGACCCTTTTGACTATCTTGTACTGTAAGCCGGCTTTCGCGTGGATACCATGTTGTTACATCCATACGAGAACAGTGTCAGGCAAGTCCCATTGGGCTTCATGGCTGATTGTAATCGTAAGCGAACGAATCATGCCACTTTAGTGCGAGTCACATCGAGCTTAAGTAAGAAAAGTCAAGAAAATTTGGCTCCTTTGTCCAGTTATAAGATTGCAGCCGTACTCGTTTGCGAATAATCGGCCCTTATAACTTATAGGCATCAAGGCCGGGTCTTTTGGGTTGCTAGCTGGGCTACTTGAGCCGCCAGCCCCTGAGACCTGTATATACTCAACATTCTTAATGATACGGAAATACTGATGCCATGTGGATACTACTTACTTGTAATCGGGCTGTAACGAAATAGGACTTGATAACCATCTCTTTATTGCTGCGAGAAAGTTTGGATCAGCAGGCCGCCTCATTAAAAACCTTCCAGTCCCATTAGGTACCCTGGGTAGGAAAAGAGCGCGTCTGAAACCTGCTGCCCGTTACATTTTTTAGTTCTTCGTGGACACCGATCCCGAACTGGCGTGACCGGTGCACATTCTCCACACGTTAGACTTTTTCATGACGAGTACCGGGTTTGCTAGCCAACCCGGGTAAGGTGTTTCCATGACATGGCCGGTTGTGAGTGATCGTGCAGCTTCTTCTTCTGTGGCGGATTGTTTGGAGGGGTCATCCTTGACAAAAGCCACCATTTTAGCATCTTGTGTTACCTTGGATTTTGCTCGTTCGCCTTCAGTACTCGGCCTTTTTGATGTGGCTCTACCCTCCGGGTCTGCTTGAGACCGGTACTGCTTGAGTTCTTCTTTTCTACAGGCCTGCTCGGCCATTGCTGCATCTCCTTCGTCGCATTCGGCTGCTATGTCTCGGTTTCCATGTATGGTAATGGTCTTCTTGGGACCCGGGATTTTTAGCTGTAGATATACGTAACACGGCCTAGCCATGAATTTGGCATAAGCCGGCCTTCCAAATAACGCATGATAAGGGCTGCGCAATTTGACTACCTCAAAGGTAAGCCACTCAATTCGATAGTTATCCTTTGACTCTCCAAAGGCTACCTCCAATGCGATTTTTCCTTCGGGGCATGCCGAATGACCCGGCACTATCCCATGAAAAACTGTTGAGCTTTTCTGCAGCTGAGATTCCTTGAGACCCATGCGTAGGAAGGTTTCCCAATACAGTATATTGATGCTGCTTCCACCATCCATTAAAACCTTTTTCAGTTCGTACCCATTGACTTGCGGTGCGACTACTAGTGCCAAGACTCCTGGGTGCTCCACTCTTTCTGGGTGATCCCTTCTGCTCCATGTTACCTCCTGTTCTGACCATCTCAAGTACCTCGGGACAGCTAACGAAACTGAGTTGACCGCTTGCTTCAGTATCTTTTTGTCCTTGCTAGAGCCTCCTGTGGTATGCACATGATACTGACCCAATTGTTTGGGGTTAGCCTGGAAACCTCCTGCCCCCCCTTGGTTATTACCTTGATTTCCAGCCGCCGGATTACCGGCTGGGGGTGGGCCGTTGCCCGGGTTTGCCCCTGGACCCGGTCCTCCTCCCCGTCCTACACCTCGCATAGCCCTGTGCACTTCCTCATTCTTCCATCTTTGTAAATCGGCGCACTGTTCTAGGGAGTGGTTAGCTGGCCTGCCATTCCTGCTGTGCTTCGGGCATGCCATCCTGAATATGTCCCAATTGTTACCCGGCCTTGGTGGACCTTGATAGTTTCCTCCATTGTGGTTACCTCCGTTGAAATTTCCTTCTGCTCTGGGCCTCGAAGACCCGGCTTCTGTGTTGGCGACAAACTCGGAGCCTCCTTCGAACCCGCGCCACCCGGCCTTATTCGATAATAATCTGATTCTAGACCCCACGGTTCTCGCAACGGTTATCACTCCGGAAAACGCAGCGGAACGCGTCAGGGATCTGGATGTGGCTCGTCGTGCGCTGGAACAGCAAAGAAGGCAGGTAGAGGCAGAAAGGCAAGGGATGGCCACGCGGCAGCGTGAGCTAGATGCTCATACCTCTCAACTGAAGGCGTTGTCGGGGACAGAGATCCGTCAAAGAAGCCGTTGTCGGGCAGAAAACGGCTTGGTTCCGTGTCGTGCAGGAGATAGGCGGAGAGCTCCCTACGAGGGAAGGACGTGCTGCCAGAAAGAGATTATCGCTGCAAATCTCTGCCAGGTACAGAGAAACAATGGAAACGGCTGCCGAGCAGCCATCAGATGCATCCCTCCTGCCTTCTGTCTCGCGCCCAACCGCAAAAGATCATACGGTGTGCTGTTGCCGCTAGTGGCGGATCTACAACTATGCAATGTGTGTGTGTGTGTGGGGGGGGGGGGGGGGTTGCATGGGACGCCGGGTAATTTATTTTTATTGACAAAACTACAAATTTTCACCATGTGTGCACCCCTCAAAAGATAAATATTATCTAGTTTGGCACCTGTATGCACTCGTTGCTAAATACTCTAGCTCTACCACCGGCTGCCGTTGTACCTCATCACTCTCACTACCATGAATAGAAGCAAGTCTATTAGCTATACATGCTTTAGTCATCTCCATATATTTCAAGACCAATGGATAAAAGACCACACCGGGAGTAAAAGGAGTTTTCATCTGTTGAACCCCTTTTTGCATGTCATGAACCCCTGAAAGTGCATGATGCACCCATGTGTGGTTTTGGTAATTAATGACAATCCATATGGACTAATGTTTGTGTTCAGATATTCTTTTAGGTTTGTCCATTGGCACCACTTGGACTCCATGTGTTGTATTCAAGGTTGGATGGTATCAATATCATTCCTTATAATGAATAAATTTGATAAGATCAAGAAGAAGAATTGTCATGCTATTATTGGTGATATTGCAAGTATGTCTTGAAGAAGGAGATTGTGTGACCATTCATGTTTACCTTCAAGACATCATCATCATGAATAAAGAGAAGATAATTGGTTGATCAAGTTGAAGTGGAAAGAATGGATTCAAGATTGATAAACACACAAAGCTAAGTAATATACCAAGTGGGATCATGTGATATCCTGGTACGGTAAGCAATTGTCTATATAGATTTGTGAACTAAACCATGTTACATGTGTGGAGTATCTTTTAGGTTTTAGGTTTCTTCCCATGAATCTTGTATCAAAATGGATATTCCATATAACCCATGGAAGATGACAGCAAGTGATGATCGTCATCAAAGAGGTTGTGAAGTGCAAGTTCAAGATGAGCATAAAGAAGAGTTCATATGCTTGATGTTTGCCACCCATATGGAGATTATTGTCAAGTGAAGATGGACATCTGAGAAGCTGTCCCATATTAGCTTATGGGGGAGCAATTTACAAGTCTTCACGAAGCGAAGCGCAATCAGAAATGTGGTCCAACTTGAGGTACCGTAAGTTCCAGTGAAACAGTCGGAAGTTCCGCCAGGCGAAAGTTCCATAGAAACTGCCGCTCCAACTTCCATCATTTCCTATTTTCTACTGGTATTGAGATTTGTGAAGTGGAAGTTGGGTCAGAAGTTTAGCCGATAGTTCTAGTGTGTCGGAAGTTCCGCTCTAGCCGGTATTGTGCACTTTTGCAACCATTAGTAGGTTAGTCCAAATAAATTATAAACTTAATTTAAAAACAATTATCAAAATCATAAAAGTAGCATGAAACCATCAAAAATTATAGATACGTTTTGGACGTATCACCGTGTTATAGTATCACCTTGACTAATGGCATGTCTTTGTTTTCGCAGACTTATTAACAAATATCACTGAGTGAATCATGGATGTATCTCTGTATAGACTAGATGAGTAATTACAAGTCTTGAACTATCACGATGAAATGAACACCTTCGAGAATACCCAGTAATAGCCGTTTTTATCACCCAGTGTGATACTTAACTATGTCAATGCAAACTTTCGAGCGAACACCACCATAAATTCTCATGGTCACAGGAAGCAAAACAAATAACCATACTGTGACGATACTATTTACATCAATGCTAGAATCATATCTCGTAGTATCTCAACTGGTCTATCCAACCACAATGTTGAAACAAAAAATGTGCTCCAATTGATATTGACCTAATAAATGTCCATGACCAAAAAACGTGGCCATCTAAAATTCATGAGTTTGTCTATGAGACATGGCAAAGAGTTATAAAGGTGTGTTTATGTTTCTACACGTGTGTATGGTTTTTTCCTCTGAATCTCATATTCAATGTCCATACAGTTATACCATACAAACATAATACATTAATCATGAAATGGATGTATTTTATTGTCTCTTGGTCATACGTCCAACAGTCTCCCACTTGCACAAGAAACAATAATCTAGTTTCTTAGCTCAGCACCAATGGCATTGCGGTGTTGATTGTGGAGTATACTCTATCCTTGGATCAGAAACTTCATGTCCACGTGTATTTTCATAACTTGGAGAATCAATTCTCCCCTTGATCTCAAATGATACTTGCGGTTTAAAAATTTGGTGCTTTAACCAAGAAGACGGTAGGTTGTTCACAACCTTTCCGCATGTTTTTTAAAGTACCTTATATAGTTCCATGAATAATTTAGATCGAAACATTTAATCTTTTACACTTCCAAAGTGTATCAATTCTTACCTCTAATGTTATAGATTATATCATAGCTTTAAACTTTAGAATTTTCCTCCAACTTTAACATGGAATTTCTTCCAACCAAATATGCCACCTTATTAACACTAAATCAATTGTCTTTGTGATTATACAACAAACTCTTTATTAGTGTAATAATTTACACTAATTTAATTTTGCATTTATCACACACATGAACTATACCTTATATTCCTCATAAGTTTATCTTCTCCTTGATCATACACATGATCATCTTTGGTTTATGTTCATAACATTTAGAACATGAGTCATATCTGGTTTGTGTACATATTATTGTGTACATGATTGATTGAATCATTCATACGTGTCGCCCATCATATGTCTCTATTTTCTATTCATTCCTAATGAATTAGATATGCTTAGTATAAGTATTTCGATTTCTAAATAAATATTTCCCTTGGTTTGCACCAAGATGCTAATCGTTGTTTCCAACAATTTAGCTTCATGATTTTAACATGTTTGATACAACACAAACAAGTAATGGAAAAAAAAGAACCATACTTTGTTCCATGTAGGCAAGTTCTATCACGAACTGTCCATCCAAACATTATCACTTACCCACTTCCAAAGTGGCATTACTTATACTGCATTTTCTTTAGTCTTTGCATGAAATATAATTTCAACGAAACCTTTTACTATGTCAACAATATTTCCAATTAACTATATATTGTTCACATAAAGTATTGTAAATATTCTTTAGCGCTCCCCCTGACTTTCTTGAGTCCACACGCATCTTCACCATGCTTGATGATGTCAAACACTTTGATCATTTCATCTTGGTGAAGATCACAACTCCTTAATGTTTTCTTTAGTTCCATAAATGGATAATTAAAACTCGCATTCCCTTCTAGCATATTCTTGATTGAATATTCACTTGCATAACTTGAAGATAAGTTATGCAAAACTTTCTAGAATGATCCGCATAAACATTAAAAACTTGCGGTGGAGAATTGTTGAATGTTAGGCACTTCTCACTCGCGGCTTGTTGGAGCATGTGCAAAGCGGTGTAGCTGAGTTGACAATCTACTAATTCTCTTCTTGTCAAGTTATTGGGGTCATGATTCTTGTATCCATCTTCAATGATCTGCGAAATCTCAATAAAAGAAGAGTTCAAGTGAGTTTTCATATAATATTGCCATTGACCAAAATAATGTGCATCAATTTTAGGAGGTTCGCCTCTAGTTCTTAGAGGAATGGGTTTCAACTTTAGTTCCTACACCCTCATCATCATCCCCCTTATCATCCGGAATTTCTTCCAGAGGAATCGAAGTAGATGATTCCGGGATTTGGGCTTTTAAGAGTTGCATCATTAAATCACGCAACTCCATCATTTTGGCATCCATGGATGAGGTCAAGGAATATTTCATTTCCTTTAAATCATCCATAGCAACATGTGCCACAGGCTCGGTGGTTTCCCCTCCGTTGACCATACTATACTCTTAGGTGGTTAAGCCCAAAATAAGAGCTGAGGCTGTGATACCAATTGAACGGATAGTGTGGGCAACTAGAGGGGGGGGGATGAATAGGTGCTACGGCCAATTTTAATTCCTTTTCGATTTAGACTTGACACAAAGGTAAATTCTCTAGATATGCAACTACGGTGAATTTAACTATATGACAAGAACAACGCTAAGCAAGATAGAAACACAAAGTAAAGGAGAGGGAACTAGGTAGCCGAGAACGGAAGCACGCGGAGAGAGGGATGTATTCCCGAGTTCCACCTTTTGAGGGGAGTACGTCTCGTTGGAGGGGTGTGAGTATGTACACGAAGGCCTAATCAACACCACAAATGCCTCACCCTATTCTCCAATGAACCTCGCCACAAAGGCCTAGTTCACCTTCCACTATTGATTCCCTTCGAGGTGGAAATCGGTGCCTATATAGTGAGTTTGAGGCACACACCCCGAACCAAATTTGGGGCTCCCCAAAACACCAACAATCTTGCTACAATCACAAGTGAGCAACAATGGAGTCTAGGTATTTTCTCAAGGAAACTCTAGACTTGAATCCCTCAAGTGAATAAGGGGAAATGAAGAACGGATTGGGGAAGATGTAGATCTGGGTCCTTCTCCTTCAATCCTCCAAGAATCAACAAGTTTGGGTGGAGGAAATGGGAGAAATCTAGAATTTGGTGAGATCCATTAATGGGACTTGATTGTTGGACGAGCTAATCCTTTGAAGAAGAAGGGGTTTTATATTTATAGGTCCACTAAAAAACTAGCCGTTTTTCTGCAGCTCGTGAACAATCGGAAATTTCGAAATCAATCCGGTCATCCGGAATATTCCGGGGCATTCCGGATGCTAACAGAGGTTTTCAGGGTCATTACGGAATGGACCCGGAATGATTCCGACAGCCCGAAATAGCCCGGAATGACTCTGGATGCTAACAGAGTTTTCACGGCTAATCCGAAATCATTCCAGAAATTCCGGAATGAATCTGGATGCCAACAGGAACCTCTGTGTGCAGGGAAAACTGGCCACGATCTTTTTCTCCTTCACCATAATTTCGATACCGCTTTGTGCTAGTAATAGGTGTACCTTAAACATGCAGCTCACAGTAAGATATCACTTATGTTGTTAACAAACACACGAAACCAAAGGGATTGAGCAATGTTCTTTCACCCTCTACTGAAGGCGTGGGGTAGATATCCGTCAAAGAAGCCGTTGTCGGGCAGAAAAAACGGCCGATTTCCCTTCCGTGCAGGAGATCGGCGGAGAACTCCGCACTGGGGAATGACGCGTTGCTGGGAAGAGATTATCACAGAAAATCTCTGCCGGACATAGAAAAACGACGTAAACGGCTGCCGTGCAGCCGCCAGATGCATCCCTCGCGCCATCTATTTCGTGCCTAACCGCAGAAGCTCCTACGATGGGCTCTGCTACCGCCAGTGGCGGATCTACAACTAGCCAGGGGGTGCACGGGACACCAGTAATTCATTTTTATTTACAGAACTGCAATTTGTTACCATGTGCGCACTCCTCAAAAGATAGATATCCGTATGCACCCCGTTGCTAAATACTCTAGTTCCGCCATCGGCTGCCGCTGTACCTCATCACTCTCACTACCATGAACAGAAGCAAGGCTATTAGCTATCCATGCTTTAGTCATCCCCATAGATTTCAAGACCAACGGACAAAAGACCACACCGGGAGTAAAAGGAGCCGCCATTTGTTGAACTCCTTTTTGCACGTCCTGAACCCCGGTGATACATTTTGGGTATCCTTCTCACGAACCATATCAGTCCCATCATGGTCCGTGTCGTCAACTCCATTCTCGGTATTTTTTTGGTCCAACACCCCTATTCGAACCATGATCCATATTACCATCATCTTTTTGAGATGCATCCAGCATAACATCATCTTGAACTTCCCCCTCTTGATCTTTCACGAGAAAAGACAATTGGTAGAAACCGTACTTTATGAACAAAGGCCATGCCCTTGGGATTTTAGTTTAGTCAAGGCATCCCACTTGGATTCTTAACACCATGAAATTTTTAGGGACGACCATGCCTCTTGAGTATTGGAATTTCGCAACAACTTCATGATTGATGCATCCTATACTGTTTCATTCAGACAATAGAGTTTTCAAGTAGGTTTTCATTGCAATGCGCAGAATATCGTTCTAGTGTTCCACAAGAACAAAAATATTACAAGGAGAGACTCCCATGCACTAGTGGAAACACCCCCTTTCATTTTGTGTCAGAAATGCCATTAGTCCCGGTTGCACCAAAATCCGGGACCAATGCTATGCATTTGTCCCGGTTTTTGCGGCCGGGGCAGCAGAAATCGCCTGAGGGGCATTGGTCCCGGTTTTTAGCGGGCATTTGTCCCGGTTTGTGGCATGAACCGGGACCAATGCCTCGCCACATGCCACGTGGCACGCGCAAGGGCATTGGTTTCGGTTCATACCACAAACCGGGACGAATGCTCCCCTTGCCCTACATATACTGCCTCCCAGCCCCCTTCCCTCTGTTTTTTTTTGCTTGGAGGAGTGAGAGAGGTGGGTGCTAGTGTGTGTTCTTTTACTATGCACTTGAGGTGTTCGACGAATTACCGGAGCCACACTTAAGTTCACATATAATGGTATCTTCGACCGAGGTTAGAAAACTTGTCCTTTTCATCTTAATGTGATACAAAAAAAGGTTATATTTGTCGATGTACTGTGGTCATTTCGCTATTAAAGATGTTATTATAATGTTTTTTTTGATAAACTTAATTATACAATGCAGATGGATGCACGGCAGCGATGGATGTACGGTGACCGACGCACTTCCGAGTATAGGGCAGGCTTGGATGAATTTCTCGGTGTAGCTCAGGCTCACAAAGAGAATGGCTTTATGTGTTGGCCATGTGTTGATTGTCGGAACGTTAGGGAGCACTCTTCCTTGAGAGTCCTTCACAACCACCTACTTCAGAGAGGTTTCATGCCCAGCTATAATTGTTGGACCAAGCATGGAGAAAGAGGGGTTGTGATGGAAGACAATGAAGAAGAAGAAGAGGATCCTATGTTCCCTGAATACAGTGATACTGCAATGGAAGACAATGCAGACGGAGGAGGTGGTCAAGAACGGGCATCAGATGAGCCCGATGATGATCTTGGTCGAGTTATTGCTGATGCAGGGGAAGACCGCGAAAGTGAATTGGAGAGGTTGAAGTTGGACGACATGTTAGAGGATCACAAAAAGTTTTTGTACCCAAATTGCAAAGATGATAGCACAAAGCTCGGTACCACACTGGAGTTGCTGAAATGGAAGGCATAGAACGGTGTGACTGACAAGGCATTTGAGAGTTTACTTCAAATAATGAAGCCGCGGCTTCCAAAGGATAACGAATTGCCTGACAGTACGTACGAAGCAAAGAAGGCTCTCTGCCCTCTAGGATTAGATGTGGAGAAGATACATGCATGCATTAATGACTCCATCCTCTACCGCGGTGAGAAGTACGGGAATTTGGATAAATGTCCGGTATGCACTGCACTGCGATATAAGATCAGACCAGTGACCCTGGCGATGTTGATGGCGAGCCACCCCGTAAGAGGGTTCATGCAAAGGTGATGTGATATGCTCCTATAATACCACGGTTGAAATGACTGTTTAGAAACAAAGAGCATGCCAGTTTGTTGCGATGGCACAAAGAAGACCGTAAGAAAATCGGAAAATTGAGACACCCCGCTGATGGGTCGCAGTGGAGAAAAATAGAGAGACTTCCCGGACTTTACAGGTGAGGCAAGAAACTTATGGTTTGGTCTAAGTAGAGATGGCTTCAATCCTTTCGGGGAGCAGAGCTCCAGTCATAGCACCTGGCCCATCACTCTATGTATCTACAACCTTCCTCCTTGGTTGTGCATGAAGCGCAAGTTTATTATGATGCCAGTGCTCATACAGGGTCCGAGGCAACCCGGCAACGACATTGATGTGTATCTAAGGCCATTAGTGGAAGAACTCTTACAGTTGTGGGGCAAACCAGGTGTACGCGTGTGGGATGAGAACAAACAAAAGCCATTTGACCTACGGGCGTTGCTTTTCGTAACCATGAATGATTGGCCTGCACTTAGTAACATTTCCGGACATACAAACAAGGGATACAATGCATGCACACACTGTTTAGATAAGACTGATATTGTATATTTGGATAAATGTAAGAAGGTTGTATACCTGGGGCATCGTAGATTTCTTCCGATCAAGCATCCCGTAAGAAAGAAAAGAGGGAAGCATTTCAGAGGTGAGGCAGATACATGACACCATTACTTAAGCAGCTACGCTCTTACCAAAGCAGAGAAAGAAATATTTTTTAAAGTCCTTTACAGTATCAAGGTACCGTGTGGTTTCTCGTCGAATATAAAGGGGATAATAAATATGGTAGAGAAAAATTCTAAAATCTGAAGTCTCATGACTGCCACGTGATTATGACGCAGTTGCTACCGATTGCATTGAGGGGGCTTCTACCGGAAAATGTTCGAGTACCCATTATGAAGCTATGTGCATTCCTCAATGCAATATCTCAGAAGGTAATCGATCCAGAAAGTCTAGCAAGATTACAGAGGGATGTGGTCCAGTGTCTTGTTAGTTTTGAGTTGGTGTTCCCACCATCCTTCTTCAACATTATGACGCATCTCCTGGTTCACCTATGTGAAGAGATTCATATTCTCGGTCCGGTATTTCTACACAATATGTTCCCCTTTGAGAGGTTTATGACACTACATCGACAACTTTCGTTCATGTTCTTATAACTCACTTTGTTCATTTTCTTTGTCGGGCAGTGCTTGGAAACGGTTCACAAGAAAGGAACCTGAACCATGAAAAAAGGAACTTACATTTAAACATATTCCATTAAGTACTACTAGCTACATCGCTGTATCTACTTGATTCTAATTTCGATACCGTTATAATGCTAGATTATTATTTTTATTGAAACCATGTTCTTGTAAAGTGCTTGGACCAGGGAGACGGAAACCACTTATGTGGATACTATGTCTGCGAGTTCATTCGTCAGACGACCTGCGCCAAGGGCAGGGATTTCGAAAAACTTCGTGTACGTCAACAATCTCTTTTATCTTATTAATTACAATCTATTGACAATCCCTTATATATGTACTGACCACTCTTCTTTATATTAGATCGAACGGATGCGGGACGGTCTTCTCCCAAGTGATCGCATACGAGCAATTAAAGAGGAAATTTGCGGATTCTTGGATGCAGAGGTCATAAATCCAGAAGGAGAATACTATTACACTTTCTCAAGTTGACACTCGAATTCTTAGATGCATAGTATTTACCTGTATATTTGAGTCATGATGCATGTGGTGGTGTATTCGACTACTTATGGGAAAGAGTACCTTGATGCATAGTACTTAATTGTATACTCGAGTCATGGTGTGTACTTAATTACTTGTATATTTTTCAAGTATATATTCTAATGCGATCACCTGTTTCCCGATCGGTGGGGGCAGTCTCTTCTCCCCCGGTGCCAACTACGGCTTCCCCCGCCCCAGTGAGAAAAAGAGCGTCGTGCCCGCTTCCCGATCGATAGGGGCAGCCTCTTCTCCCCCGGTGCCTACTACGGAGGAGCTTGCCCCCGCCGCATCGCTCGAGGGCCCTACCTCGTACATATTATTGATCGGGACAGCGAAGACAGGGGGAATACTTTCTTACCCCCGGTGCCCGCTAATAGAATGGAATATAACATACGAAACCCTAAAAGGAAAACAAGAAATAGAAAAAAGTATAATTTTCTACCGCGACAGCGGAAGCATTCATACCGGTTGGTGTTAAGAACCGGGACGAATGGTCCTGGCCAGGGGCAGCCCTAAGCACCCACGTGGACGACCCATTCATCCCGGTTTTAGCACAACCGGGACGAATGGGGGGGGGGGGGCATTTGTCCCGGGGACTCCATCCCGGTTGAGCAACCGGGACGAATAGCCCTTAAAAACCAGGACCAGAAGCCCTGTTTCCACTAGTGATGCGAGACTTCCCTTATAAAATTAAGTTCTTGCGTTTGGGCAGATGGTAAGATTAGGGCATCGACAGCCGTTGCGCCCCCCCAGGGCCCAAAACGCCGCCGCGGCGCCAAACGGCGCTAATCTGGAACCTGGGGGGCAGGCTTCCCAGTCGCTCCCCGAGCCCAAGTTTCGGCCCAAAAAAACTCGATTTGAAAACTCGGCGCATTTTATTGAATTCAGCATAGTTCGTACAAGTTTGACGCAAATTTAAACTAAATTTTGTAATTGTTGAGAAAACGATCGAACCCAACAGAGGGGGATCGGGTGCTTAATATAGGAGGCCACGAGGCAGGCCATCGAGGCCGATACAGAGAGGGCCCGTACGGGTCGGAGTACTACTCCGTACCCGTACAGGAAACCTAAACCGAGTACATGTCCAACACCCCCCCTTAATCTAAACCTTGCAAAGGTTGAGATTACGCTTAAACTCCTCTAACTTTTTAACACATAAAACTTTGGTAAAACCATCAGCTATCTGATCCTTGCTACTAATAAACCTGACTTCTAGTTGTTTGCTAGCAACTCGTTCCCGAACGAAATAGAAGTCGATCTCAATGTGTTTGGTGCGAGCATGAAACACTGGATTTGCAGAGAGAAAAGTTGCTCCAAGATTGTCACACCATAGACGAGGTTTTTCTGACAGAGTGACTCCAAGCTCACGCACAAGTGCCTCAACCCATATCAACTCAGCTGTAGCATTAGCCAACGCTTTGTATTCTGCTTCAGTACTTGAACGTGACACTGTAGGTTGTTTCCTAGCACTCCAAGACACAAGATTAGGGCCAAAGAAAATAGCAAAACCTCCGGTGGAACGTCTATCATCCATGTCACCTGCCCAATCAGCATCTGAGAATGCACTGAGTAATGTAGATGGAGATTTCTGAAACGTAAGTCCAAGTGTCCTAGTACCATTAATGTACCGTAGAATCCGTTTTACTGCTGTCCAATGAGTAGTAGTAGGTGCATGAAGAAACTGACAAACTTTATTGACAGAGAATGACAGATCTGGCCTAGTCAATGTTAAGTATTGGAGAGCACCAACCACACTTCTATAATTAGAACTGTCTTCAGGACCAAGAAGAGAACCCTCATGAAGAGAAAGTGTGTCATTGGTGGACAGGGGCGTAGGACATGGTGTAGAAGTGGTCATACCAACACGCATAAGAAGATCATTAACATATTTCTCTTGAGTGAGGAGCAAACCATCTGATCGTCGATGTACCTCAATACCCAAGAAAAAATGAAGAGGGCCAAGATCCTTGAGAGCAAAATCAGCACTCAAATTGCGCAATAAGGCTGAAATAGCATCATCTGAAGAACTTGTCACGATAATATCATCAACATATATCAACAGAATCATCGAGATACCTGACTTGTTGAAAAGAAACAAGGAAGTATCAGCCTTGGAAGGGACAAAACCAAGCATATGTAGCTTAGAACTGAGACGTGAATACCAAGCCCGAGGTGCCTGTTTTAATCCATAAATTGCTTTGTCCAATCTGCAGATGTATTTTGGCGTAGCGGAAGACTCAAAACCTGGTGGCTGTCTCATGTACACCTCTTCTTCCAGAACACCATGTAAGAACGCATTCTTTACATCTAGCTGCCGTAGACTCCATCCATAGGAAACAGAAAGAGAGAGAACAAGTCTGATAGTCGCTGCTTTGACAACAGAGCTAAAGGTATCCTCGTAATCTATCCCATATCGCTGTTTGAATCCCTTGGCAACCAAACGGGCTTTATATCTGTCAATTGAACCATCGGCACGTTTCTTGATTTTGTACACCCATTTGCAATCAATAATGTTTTTGTTTGAACTTGGAGGTACTAGACGCCAAGTATTGTTAGCAATCAGTGCATCATACTCATCTTGCATTGCATGTCTCCAATTATTGTCACTGAGAGCTTCTTTGAGATTTTGAGGTTCTCCTGTGGAAGTAAACAACACAAAATTTTTCCTGTACGGGACTGTACCATCGGTGTATTTTCGCGGATGTTGAATACCCTTTTGTAGACGTGTTCTTGGTTCTGCAGCAGGAGGTGACACACTGGAAGTAGGCACAGAAGATCCAGTGGAACCAGCCCCCTGCACAGAAACAGAGGAAGAATCTTCCTCGTGCTCCATCCTTTCATTTGAGCGCACCGAACACTCATCATGACCTGCAGTGGGGCTGGTGGAGGGACCACCTGGCGCGTCAGGAGTGGCCGTCCTGTCCGTGCGCGCAGCATGGTCACCTACCGCTCGGTCGTTGTCACCGGTAGAGACCCCACCTGGCGCACCTGCCGCTCGGTCGTTGACACCGGTAGATACCCCACCTGGCGCGTCGGGGTGGGCAGACCCCAAAGGGAAAAGCACGCGCGCGAGTGGCCGCGGCGTCTGCGTCGTTTCTTCCCCGCGCGCTGAGGGCCTGCATGGCGTTGTGTCACGCGCAGACGGGGGCTCGGGAGGCGAGGCGGAATATTCCGCGTCAGGACCAGCAGACGAAGCGGGATCCGACGCAGATGCACCCGAATCTGCATGGGAGTCAGCATCATTTTGTCCTGGAGTGTAATCAACACTAGTTGCTCCGTTTTCACTCGAATTTGCATCAAATGATACCGAATTTTCAGCAGCACCTGTATCCTGTAGAGGAGCAACAGTAGGAACTATTTGCAAATAATGTTCATTAGTATGCACACCCCTATCCTGCGAGTTTAACGATGATGTGTCAGGAGGAATAAGAAGAATTTCTTCTCGTAATCGACGACCCGCATTGGGATGAAGGGTAGCAAAAAGAAAAATATTCTCATCAAACACAACATCTCGTGAGATATACACACGTCCAGTGGAGACATCTAAACACTTGACACCTTTGTGAAGTGGGCTATACCCAAGGAACACACACTGTTTGGAACGAAAAGACAGTTTGTGTTTATTATAAGGACGTAGATTAGGCCAACATGCACAACCAAAAACACGAAGAGAATCATAGTTTGGAGTAATATGAAGAAGTTTTTGTGTGGGAGTGTCAAAGTTGAGAACTTTAGTAGGAAGAAGATTGATAAGAAACGTGGCTGTTAAGAAAGCATCATCCCAATATTTCAAGGGCATAGAAGCATTAGCAAGAAGAGCAAGCCCAACTTCAACAATATGACGATGTTTACGTTCGGCTGACCCATTTTGTTGGTGTGCATGTGGACATGAGACATGATGAGTGATCCCAACTTTTTGAAAGAAGCCATTGAGTTTCTCATATTCACCACCCCAATCAGTTTGCATAGTAACAATTTTCCTATCAAACTTGCGCTCAACATATTGTTGAAAATTAAGAAACACTTGATAGACGTCAGAGCGTTTTTTAAGCAAATAAATCCATGTAAACTTGCTAAAATCATCAATGAAACTGACATAGTAAACATGTTTACTAGCAGAAGGAGAGGCAGGACCCCATACATCGGAAAATATTTGTTCCAACGGGACAGTAGACACACTTGTAGAGATGCTATAAGGTAACTGATGACTCTTGGCTTGTTGACACGGATCACAAATATATGGATTTATCTCAGGAGTAAAGGACAAATTATTCTTCCTAAGAACTTGTTGAACAATAAAAGACGACGGATGTCCTAATCGGCGGTGCCAAGTGGAGGAGGAGGGCTTGATGGTGACGAGGGCATGCTTGGAGGATCCCATGGAAACATGAACTAGGGGATATAAGCCATCGTGACAAGGACCTCTAAACAGAGTTTGCTCCGTTTCCTGATCCTTTATTAAGAAAAAGAAAGGATGAATTTCAATAAAAGCATTGTTGTCAAGAGCGATTTTATGAGCGGAAAGTAGGTTCATGGAAGAGGTAGGAACATGCAAAATATTGCGAAGATGAAGAGTACTATGCGGGGTGTGCAAAACTGAATGACCAATATGTGCAATATCCATACCTTGTCCACTAGCATTGTGAACTTGATCCCGCCCATGATAGTTGTCATGAATTTGAAGCTTGTTGAGTTGTCCAGTGACATGGTTTGTAGCACCAGTGTCCACATACCAATTTGAATCTACTCCATATGCTCCTTTGGTCTCCGGTGGCGTATCATCATCATCATTATCATCACCGTAACGCCACCAGCAATCATTTGCAGCATGTCCCTCTTTTTTACAAATTTGACAGAACACCCCCTCCTGCCAAGGGGTGGCAATACGATCACGTTTACCCCGTCCCGCTTTAGGGCGACGGGGCTGGTCTTGCTTTCCTTGCTCCGGACGCTGTCGGTTTTGAGAGGGGCGAGATGGATAGGTTTGTGGACGTGGAGGCTGGTAATAGTTTGGTTGTGGTGGGTAGTATGGGAAGGGGTTATGTGGTGAGTATGGGTGCATAGGGGCGGTAGGATAGTATTGTGGAGGCATAGGGTATGGTTGCGGGTGTAGGGAGGGTGGGTGGTAGGGCTGCGGGTTGGATGGGTGGTAGGGCTGCGGGTTTTGAAGTGTGGGATTTGGTAGGAGTGGGGGTTTGGAGGAACCAGCGCCATAGCTAGGAGGTGAGCGTCGAGGAGCTGCATTGACAGAGGAGGTAAAGGTGCTTGTGCTTTGACCAGAAGCGGCAAGCATATTCTCACGGTATTCATAGGAGAGCAGCTGAGAGCACAAGTCATTGAGCGAGGTGGAGGGAACTGCATTGATAGACGCAACCAGCGGGTTAAAGGTACCATCAAGACCATTGAGGATGTAGTCCTTGAGCTCATCATCATCAACTCCTTTGCCCGCAGCAGCGAGTTCAGAAGCGAAACCCTTCATCTTGGAGATAAATTGTTGTGCGGGCATATCAAGCTTCTTGGTGTTGGTGAGAGCACTACGAAGCGAAGAAACCCGAGCCTTGGACTGTGTCGAGAACAAGTTATTGATGGCTGCCCAAATTTCCGACGCATGCTCAAGACCATAAGTGTGCGTGAGAACATCTTCGGAGAGAGAATTGACAAGAAAGCTAACAACTTGTTGATCCTTGACAACCCAGGCATCAAACGCTGGATTAGGGACAGTGATCTTCTTCTGATTATCATCGAGGGCTTCAATAAATTCAACCGGAGCAAGGTCCTTGCCTTCAAGCAATGGCATAACACGGGCGCCACGGAGAGAGGGTAGCACCTGTGCTTTCCAAGAGAGGTAGTTCTCACGTGTGAGTTTCGTGGCTGGAGGAGAGCCAATCCCGGCCGAAGGAGAAGAGGAGGACGCCATCGGGAGGGTGGGAGGGGTTGCAAGGAAGCTGGGATTCGGTTCTGATTGTTGTCTAAGGATTTGTTTGGAGGAGCTTCGGTTGTCTAGGGTTTCTGGTTGTAGCTTCGAGTATTGAGGAGAGGGACGGGAAGGAGAGGAGCAGCGATCGAGGTGCAGCGGCGATCAAGAGATCGGAGGCAGCAGTTCGCAGCAGGCTAGATGACGGGAAAAAGAGGGGCTCGTGATACCATGTAATTGTTGAGAAAACGATCGAACCCAACAGAGGGGGATCGGGTGCTTAATATAGGAGGCCACGAGGCAGGCCATCGAGGCCGATACAGAGAGGGCCCGTACGGGTCGGAGTACTACTCCGTACCCGTACAGGAAACCTAAACCGAGTACATGTCCAACAAATTTAACCTAAACTACTGAAGGCCTAGGCGCGCAGCGATAGCCTGGCTGTAGTCGACGTTGTCGCCGTCGTCGTCGTCGGGGCCGTCGCCAGGGCGCCTGCTCGTCCCCTGTCTGGCGTCGCCGCATCCGGAGTTGCCCCACCTGCTCGCCGCGAGGGCTCGCTGGATCTCGTCCTCCTCGTCGCAGTCGGGGTCAAGCACGACGTAGACGGGGTCCTTCGTCGGCGGTGGGGGAGGGACGCGGCGGCGGGCTGCGTTGGCGGCAGCCTCCTGGTCGCGCGCCGCCTTGCGCTGTTCGGCCTCAGCGAACAGGCGGCGCTGGAGCTCCAGCTCCTCGGCGGTGCTCTCCCACAGGCTCAAGTCCGCGGCGAGGTCGTCGGCGAGAGGCTGGACCGTGTTGAGGGAGAGCTCCTCGGCGGCCTTCAGATCTGGCCACTCGTCGTCCACGCCCTCGGTAGGCTCCGTCTTCGGGCGGACCGCGCGCTCGAAGCGTGGCTCGCCAATGCGCAGGGCGCCGCCGCTGCGCCTGCGGGCAGGCGCGCCAGAGTTCAGAAAGGGGGGGAGTGACAGAGAGAGAATGGGCGCCGGAGGAGCTCGAGGTGGCCGACGAGGAGCCGGCGCCCGTCCGCCGCGCATCCCACGTGGGGTTCTGCCGGGGTGGCATCTCCAGGCACGGCGTGTTGCCGGCGTGGATGTAGTCCACAACCCACTCGAGCGTGCGGTTGTGGCCTCCCCACCAGCGGCGGCGCCCTTGGCCATTGGTGCGGCCCTCGACGGGGCCGTTCTCGCCCAAGGAGGCGAGCTCCCTGTCGCGGCGGCGCGTGATTTCCTGCCACCAGGACTCGTCGTAGCCGTCCGCCGGTAGGCGTTCGGCCACCTCCATGGCTTCGCGCACCTCGCGGATGGCCCGCCGGAACTCCGCGTCCGTTGCCGGGAGCGGAGGCACGGGCACCCCCCTGCGCTCAGGGCCCAGCGCGGCTGCCCGGCGCTAGAGCTCGGGAGGCGGCTGTCCGGCGGGCACGGGTAGCCCGCGCGGTACAGCGCCATCGCCTCGTCCCGGCGAAGGTGGCGGCGGGTCCAGCCGTTGGCTGCGGCGTCGTTGTTGTAGTTCGCCATTTTCTGCGGGGAGGAATGAGAGCACGGGGGAGAGAAGAGCGCCAAGGAAGAAGAGAAGAGTGAGGTGGAAGAATGGGGCGTGGCGGCGAGCGGCGGGGGCCTTTTGTAGCCTGCCGGCCATTTACTGCGCGCGCGTCTCCTCGCTGCCGCCCGCCACGCCATTACGCCGGCAGCCTTTGAACGGGCGCATGCACTGGGCGGCCGCCACGCCATAAACGTCGGCAGACTTTGACCGACGCGCGAGCCGTGAAGATGGTCACGGGGGTTCTGTTCCCGCGCTTTTTCGTCGCGTCACTGACAGAGCTGGCCCGCGCGTGCTGCCGCGCAGTTTCGCCCCCCAGGCCGAACCCAGCGGGCTGGGTTTGGCCTGGGTGCCGCGGTGCGAAATAGCGCTGAAACGGCGCTATTTAGTCTTCTGAGGGGCCGACTGGTGAGGAAACGGCGCTATTCGCCGCTTCCGGCGCTAAAAAGGCCGCCTGGGGGCTCTGGGGGGCGACTGGAGATGCCCTTAACCATTTGGTTTTACACTTTCACAGGAACTCAATTCCATGACTATTTCCATTTCTTTCCATTGAAATGAATCAAGCAGATAGGGTGACACCTTCGAGTATCTGAGCGTTGTAGAAAGTCGAAATGGTCCCGTATCACTCCTTTAGGAGTTTAACGAACCCCTTGAAATTCTCATAGGAAGAGCCGCCCTCGCTGAGGCTGCTGTGAGCTGCGTCCCTGAGCCTCAATACCCTCTCTGCAATTCCTTCGTCGCCGATGACCTGTTCCAGTTTTGTATGTACCTCTTCCTTAGTCACAACGCCATTTTCACCGGGCGTCACGGCCAAACCCGTCATCCAAATGTCGCAGATATAGATCCGGTTTGCGAACTGGTCGCCAAAATAGGGCCAGCACGGGATGGGCACCCCGTTCCTCACCCCTTCCGTCGTCGAGTTCCAGCCGCAGTGCGACAGGAAGCACGCAACCGCAGGATGCGCCAGAACCTACATGTACCGAAATATAGATCAGAAACACCATGGCCGACCTGACGTACGTACAGAGTACCACTACCACCACGGACGCACCTGCTGCTGGGGGCACCAGGTGACGATCATGCCCTTGCCGGCGATGCGGCTCTGGAACTCGTCGAACCACACCTTGCTGACACCGCCGGAGGTGAAGTCCGGGCGCACAACCCACAAGAACGGCCGGCCGGTGAGCTCCAGCCCCTCGGCGAGCTCCTGGAACTGCCCCGTGCCGAAGATGGTGAAGCTTCCGAACGCCACGTACACGACGGAGCTGTCGGAGTGCGCGTCGAGCCACTCCAAGCAGCTCGCGTCTTCCGGCCAGAACTGCCCAACGGGCTTCCGAAGCTCCTGGTCGGCGAACAATGGGCCGATAGGCACTATGTCCGGGAACATCTCGAACACCGTGGTCTCGGCATCAAGGAACGAGTTGCACAGGGTGATCTCGGCGAGGCTGATCCAAGGGGTGAAGCCAGAGACCAACCGAAACATTGCCCGCTGCTCATCGAATGGCCCGTCGATGTTCCACGGCAGTTGTGACGTGTGGAGAGGCGGCATCATGGGAGCGACTTCGTACGAGCCTTGTCGCTTCGGAAAGCCTGCATTTTTTCAGGTGTTCATGGTCATGGGTGTGTTTTAGTTCTACTGTAGATTCTGAAAGTTCTTTATAAGTACAAGTAGTAAGAGCATGCGAAATCAGGCAGCAGAACAATAAATCTTTGATAATCATACCCTTTTCGTCGATGAATCCATCCTGTATGATCTGAGGAATTCTCAGCAACGTCACAAGGCTCGACGCGGCGGCCGGCCAGAAACCGGCGACCCGGACGCCGAGATTCCTGGCAACCTGGAAGCAAAACCCCATGTTCACGTCGGCGACGAGCCACTTGACCTTTGTCGCCCCGGAAACCTCCGTCTCCTTGATGAGGTCCTCCAGGTAGCCCGGCACTTTTCGACAGATTACTTCGACGTACTTGCAGATGTCTCTTCGGTCGTCGCCGTCGGCCATGCCGTCCGGAATGGAGACCAGGCGGATCCCCTCCACCAGCGTCTTCTTGCCGTCGGTGTTCCGCGGGAGGGCGTCGAGGAGGAGCGCGTAGGTGAGCCCGGTGCAGACGAAAGTGACCTCGAAGCCATGGTCGACGAGACGGTGCGACAGCTCCATGAGCGGAGTGACGTGGCCCTGCGCCGGGACCGGTAGCACCATGACGTGAGGCATCGCGACGGCCATGCCGGTCATGTAGGAGCGGCAGATGTACTACGCAGTACTAGTACTCTCAGTGTATTGTAACCAGAGAAGGGGAAACGGAGAGATGATACGCGCACGTCGTTTTGGCATTTCCGCCCGTCCGCACACGGCAAGGCGGCAAGCCCTCGTCGTTTCCGCGCTGCCGTGGAGCCATCCGCCGGCTGCCGGCGGTGCCGAAGTCTGAAACATTCTCGTTTCTGGCAGCGCGCTTTGACAGCGTCAAGGACACGACGTGCAGGCACCGGTGGCGATTATTTGCCTGGTTGGGATTACAAGTTACGACGTAAAGCTAGGCTAACCAAATGCAGCCTTTTTACGGCTACCGGTCCACGCAGGTTACACAAGGGAATTAATACTCACTCCGTATTCATCTACTAGTTTAATACATCTAAATTGCTCCCATTTTATGTCTAAATAGGCCCTGAACACCTTAAATATTTGGGTCGTAGTCGGTCTATTTTTCCTGCTTTAAAATTTCAGAATTTGTATTAATTTTTAAAATTTAAAAGAAAATCCATTTTAGTGGAAGTTTACAAATACATGTTTTAAAATAATTTATCTTGAGAAAAATGTCAAATTTTTCATATAGTTTACAAGACAAACATTTTCAATAAAATGGTCATATGTTTCTAAGTTAATGTTCATATAGATACAAACATTTATCTACATCTAAATTAATGTTAGCACACATAAAACATAACGTCCACATTCATGACATAAATGGGTCATCAAATAATATGTGTATGTGCATATAAAATTGTTCATGTATCTAATAAAAAGGACAATGACAAAAAAATCACAATAAAAGGGAAGAAAATGATGAAAAATCTCTCCTAGTCCTATCCTAGTAGCAAAAAAAAACACATAAGGTTCCCTTTTGGGGGGGGGGGGGGGTTAGTACCTAAGAAAACCCATAAGGTTGTGGTGTTTTTAGGGGGGGGGGGGGGTTCATGTCACGGGACAACTCAACAAACTTCAGGTTCATGGCAATTATCAGAGGCGTGATCAAGTACATAATGCTAGTGGACAAGGTATGAACATTGCACACATTGGTCATTCAGTTTTGCACACCCTGCATAGTTCTATACAACTTCGCAATATTTTTCTTTTCCCTAACTCTTCCATGAATTTGCTTTTAACTCATAAAACTTTCCTTGATAATAATGCATTCATTGAGATTCACTCTTTCTTTTTTCTTGATAAAGGATCAGACAACGCAACAAATCATGTTTAGAGGTCCATGTCATGATAGCGTGTATCCCCTCGGTTTTGTGTCAACGAGGTCTTCCAAGCATGCACTCGCCACCACCAATCCTTCATCCTCTGCGTGGCATTGTCGCTTAGGACATCCATCTTCGTTTATTGTTCAGAATTTTTTTAGGAAGAATAATCTCTCTGATACGCTAGAAATAAATTCTTACGTATGTGATTCATGCCAACTAGAAAAGAGTCATCAGTTACCCTATCATATCTCCACTAGTGTTTCCACTATTACTTTGGAACAAGTCTTTTATGATGTATGGGGGCCTGCCTCTCCTTCTGCTAGTAAACATGCCTATTATGTAAGCTTCGGTGGTGATTTTAGCAAATTCACTTGGATTTATTTGCAAGAACTATTAAGATGTGTATCAAGTTTTTCTTAATTTTCAGCATTATGTTGAGCGCAAGTTTGATAGCAAGATCATTACCATGCAAACTGATTGGGGGTGGTGGATATGAAAAACTACATGGTTTCTTTCAAAAAGTTGGAATCACCCATCATGTTTCTTTCCCTCATGCTCATAAACAAAATGGTTCTGCTGAATGCATGCACCGTCATGTTGTAGAGGTTGTCCTTGCATTCCTTGCCAATGCTTCCATGCCATTAAAATACTGGGACGATGCGTTTCTCACGGCCACGTTCCTTATTAATTTGCTTCCTACCAAGGTTCTCAATTTTGAAACTCCTACACAAAAAATTCTTCACATCACTCCCAACTATGACTCTCTTCGTGTGTTTGCTTGTGCTTGTTTGCCTAATTTTTTTTTTGCGAAAACGCAAAAAGCTTTGCGTTTCGATGCATTGATAGAAAGAGAGTTAATAATTACAAGCCCAAGAAAGGGCGACACCGTGCCGTACAACTCAACACCACCCTAGCCTAAGGTAGGATCTGCCGGAGTCCCCTTGCTCCTGCCAGAGCCCAATCCCGCGCTTCGTCCTTGATCGTGTCGAGGAGTACAGCGATTGAGGGGCGAGCGTTGTCGAAGATTGCCGCATTCCGATGCTTCCAAATCCACCATGTTGTAAGCATTACAAGCGACGATGTCCCCTTCCGCAGAGCGCGGGGGGTGACATGCAGCATCTGCGCCCACCAGTCCTCGAGCCCCTCCTCACCCGATGGTGGGGCCGCGGTATATCGTATCCAGGAGAGAACCTCATGCCAGATCGTCCGCGAGAATGGGCACCCAGTGTTTAGATGTGCCATGGTCTCCTCGCTCTGGTCGCAAAGGGGGCAACTCGATGCGTGGGGGAGGCCATGGCGTGCCAGCCTCTCTCCAGTCCAACATCTGTCCAAGCAGGCGAGCCAGACGAAGAATTTCACCCTAGGCGGGGCCCAAGATTTCCAGATCAGTCTCCAAGACCCTGAGCTAATCGAGCCCTCAAACAAGCTGTTGTAGCACGAGCGGGAGGAGTACTGCCCATCCGAGGTCCACCGCCAAATCAACCTATCGGGTTCCGTTGTCAGCTGGACCGTGCGTAGTCGGTCCCAGAGTTGGACGTATTGCCATAGCGCCAACGGACTCAGCGCACCGGAGATGTCCGCGTCCCATAAGCGCTCAACAAGCGCCTGCCGGACCGAGCGTCGCCTTCTTCTATGCCTTGAGATCGTCGCATAGAGGTCAGGCGCCAGCTCTCTGATCGTCCTCCCATCCAGCCACCTGTCCTCCCAGAACAAGGCCGAGTTCCCCTCGCCAACCACCATGTAAGTGGACGCGTCAAAGATGCCTCGTTCTTGTTTGGAGAACTGCATGTCCAGCCCCTTCTAGGGGCGCCTGGGATCAGAACGCATCCTCCAAAGCCACCTCACCCTGAGACTGATGGAGGTGCGAGCCAGATCTGGCACCCCTAAGCCCCCGTACTGCAGCGGGCGGCACACCCGAGACCAGTTCACGTGGCAATGGCCCCCATTCGCATCCGCACGACCAGTCCATAGGAACCCGCGCAGTATCTTGTTCACCAGTTTGAGCACCCTTTTGTTGAGGCTGAGCACGATCAGCTGGTGGAGGGGAATCGCAGCCAACACCGCACGGACCAGGGTTAGGCGGCCCGCCCTGGGCATCATGGCCACCTTCCAGGTGGGCAACTTGTCCGCAAGCCGATCAACCAGGGGCTGGAGTGCATCTCCCGCGGGACGGACGATCGATAGGGGAATCCCCAGGTAACGGATCGGAAGGGGCGCGAGCTGGAAACCCATGGCCGTCGCAGCCCCGGTAGCCACCACCTCGGAGCAGGCGATCGGGGAAACCGAGCACTTCGTGAAGTTCGTGTGCAGGCCCGATGCCTGGCCAAATAGGTCTAGGATTGCTCTGACGGCCTGCAGCTTCGAGACATCCGGGTGGCAGAAGATCACCACGTCATCGGCGTACATAGAGACCGATGTGGCCAAGTCCTGGCGCGCCAGTCGCCGGATGATACCCAACTCGACGACCCTAGCCAGCAGCCTGTTGAGCGTGTTCATCAGCCTGGCTCACCGTTGAGCATCACCCTCGTGCTGGAAGTGGACAGGAGGATCACGACCAACTCCCGAAACCTCGGTCCAAAGCCCAACCTGCGCATGATCTCGAAGAGGAAACCCCATGAGACCGAGTCAAACGCCTTAAAGATATCCAGCTTAAGTAACACCCGTGGCTCCTTCAACCGATGCAGTAGCCTGGCAGTTTGTTGCACAAGCATAAAGTTGTCGTGGATGCAGCGCTTCCGAATGAAGGCGCATTGGTTATTGTCCACTAGCGTGCCCACCCTTGGCGCTAACCTTGCAGCCAGTGTCTTCGCCACCAGCTTGGCGAAGATGTGGATCAGGCTGATCGGCCGATAGTCCCCGAGGGCAGCCGCGTCCGGTTGTTTCGGCAGCAGGACCAGCAAGGCTTGGTTCAAGCCCTGGAAGGCGCGCCCGCACATCGTGAACAGTTTATCGAAGGCCGCCATGAGGTCACCCTTCACCGTCCCCCAACAGCGCTGGAGGAACTCCGCTGTAAATCCGTCAGGGTCCAGGCGCTTTCCCATGGGGTAGCAGCCGCACCACCTCCCAAATCTCCTCCTCTGTAAAGGCGACCTCCAGGCTCGGTAAGGTCCTCAGCGCGAGTGCCTAAGAACTCAAGGTCGAGAGAGAATTGGCGATCTGACGAAGTACCGAGCAGTCTCTGGAAGTGCTCGAATGAGGCCTCCGCCATGGCAGCATGGTCGGAGATGACCGCTGCCATCCACCTGTAGACTATGGATCACATTCTTCTGGCGGCGGTAGGAGGCGTGTTGGTGGAAGAAGGCCGTGTTCGCATCGCCCTCCTTCAACTAGGCAACCTTGGCACGCTGGCGGGCCATCGTGCGTTCCAGAGAGGCCAACCCGAGGTAGGTCTGCTTAAGACGGGCCCGGAGGCATCGCTCATCAGAGGATAGCTGACGCGACTCCATGGCCACATTGAGACGCAACACCACCTCCCGCGCTATGAGAAGCTGCAGTTTGATGCATCCTATCTTCCTGTCGCTCCAACTCATAAGGCTACGGGCAGTGCGCTTCAGCTTCCCAGAGAGTCTACGGAAGGGGTCGGGATCCCCCTCAATCACTCCCCAGGCGGAACCCACAACCTCATCGAATCCCTCCAACTTAAGCCAGAAGCTCTCGAATTGGAAGCGCTTTCTCCCCCTAGCCTGGGTGGTACAGTCCAAAATCAACGGACAGTGGTCTGCAATCACCGTGGCGAGGCATCTCAGGGCGCAGCTCCCATGCAGCTCCTCCCAATCAACCGTGACCAACACCCTGTCGAGCCGCACCAAGGTCGGGGAGCGGCGCTCGTTCGACCACGTGTAGCGGCGGCCTTGGAGGTAGACATCCTTGAGCTGGAAGTCGTTTATGAAACGCCTGAATCGACCCATCATCCGCCGGTTAAGGTTGCCATTGCTTTTGTCCTCGTCCCGGTAAATCATGTTAAAGTCGCCACATAGGGCCCACGGGCCCGGGTGGGCAGCCCGCACCGTCCTCAACTCATCCAGGAAAGCAACCTTATCAGCCTCCTCTTGGGGGCCATACACACAAGTCAGCCACCAACTAGGTGCCGCCCCGGGCGGGGAGACCCTTGCCGTGACGCTGTTAGTGTCAACATGTGCGCTATCTAGCTGCACTAACCTGCTGATCCATGCAAGCAGAATCCCCCCTCTCGTACCCGTCGCTGGCAAAAAGAAGTAAGCGTCAAAGTCCGCGCCTAGGGTTTCCATTACGATAGAAGGGGTTACAACCGCAAGCTTTAGTCTCTTGCAGGCATACAATAGACGCACCCGTCGTACTCACTACGCTACACACACCCGTACGACGTGCGCGATCGTTCAGACCACGCACATTGCACACCATCACCTTAGGTTCGTAAGACATAATAACGTCTTTACACCCGAGGTGTGGAATTACCGTAAAAGGTCAAGGCGCCACAAGCTGTCCACCCGTCGGCCCCCCTAGTGGCGGGGAGCAACCTCGCAGGCCCACCAGGGACCACCCGTAGAGCTCGGCCACCGCGTCGATCATGTCCTCTGTCAGTGGTAACTCAAACATCCTGTGGTAGGCCTCCAGGGCAGCCTCAGAGGGTGCTTCATCCTCCTTGATCAGGCCTAGCTTCCTCATCAGGTTGCGAACCACACGCGTCTCAGAGTTAAGCCCACCCGGCTGACATGCGATCCGCAGGCTCCGACGTGGCTGGAAGTGCAGGTCCATCAGATGGCGGTGAATGGCCGGGGCATGTAGGAGTGCCCCCGGCCTCATCTTGGTTGCCTCAAGGAACTGCCCCAAGGTACGGGGTTGTGCGGCGGCCGATGCGCGTGCAGTAGCCGAGTGTACCGGCCTCGGGCGAGTGAAGACAACCGGCGGCGTGGCAAAACGCTGTACCGACCCCTGGGTAGTGTCAGGTCCACGGTCTGGTGAAGGTGGTGCGTCAATCTCAATCTCCTCGTCCACCGTCTCGTCGTCCTCACAGGAACCTCATTGGCCGAACCAGTTTCACCCGTTGGCGAGTGCAGAATAGGGCCATCCAACACCTGGTCCACCAAGGGGCGTTCGTCGCCGGCGCTAGCGCGTCCTCCAACGGCCCGGAACGCATCCAGGCCCAGTAGGAGATCCGGCGCAGCAGCCCCAACAGCAGCAGGCCCAACAGCATCACCGGGCCCATCAGTGTAGCTCGTGCGTGCTCCACCCTGACAGAAAGGAGCGAGCACCTCCCGATCGTGGTCACGTCTGGGGCGGTCTGGTGCTGTGCGGGCCCACCCACAAGTGCGCTGCATGGCAGTACAGCCAAAGTGGTCGCAGGCCCTCCAGCGACCGCGTCCACACCGGACCCACCCATCAGCGCGGTACAGGGAGGCACAGACAAAGCATCTGCGGGCCCTCCAAGAGCCGTGTCATCCACGACCTCATCGGTCTGTCCCTCTGCGCGCGCGTTTGAATCCTGCGTCGCGACAATCGCGCCGTCAGTGGCAGTTGGCGCAGCGGAGGGGGCCAGACGCGGCCCAACTTTCCCTTTACGACCAGACCGTCTCCTTTTCTTCCCACAACCAGCACGTCGCGACGAGGGCGGCCCCACCTGTGCACCTGACGAAAGTGTGCGGTCCACGACGACCGAACCAACAGGTCGTTGGCTGGTCCCACCCCTGCGGCCACCTCCCCCACGCGTCTCGGAGTCCGGCGCCGAGCCCAAGCCGGCGGCGCCGCCGCCAGGGGGTGAGTCCGGCCGCCCCGGGATGTACTCGAACTGGCGCGTCACCGGCCATCCCGGCGTCGGACCAGAGCCGACGCGCCCAGCCGGGCTTGGCGAGGGCCTCCTGTAATCCGTGAAGCCCGTGACGTGAACCACCAAGGGATACATCATCGTCCCCACGCTCGATGGAGTGATGGGTTCCGCCGGCGCCGCCAGAACTTGAGCAGAGGGCGGTTCCCCTGGCTCGATGACATGGAAGTCGACCTCGCGAGGGATGAGCGACGGGTCGAGGCACAAGGCGGATAAACGGAAGGTTTCCATGTGCGCTCACGAGCGCGTCAGGGGGTCCAAGCGCTCCACCCAGGAATTCGGTGTCAAGACCGCCTCCGCTGCCGCGACACTCCATGTGTTTGCCGGTACGCCCTTGATTTCGAGGTTCACGTGGACGCCAAGCGCCCCCGCCGTGGCACCCGACCGGCGAGATCAAGGTTGAAGATGGAGTCGGAAGAACGACGTCTGTATGAATTCTTGGCGCAGCACCATCCTTCGATCCTGCTCCGCGCGGAAGTAGATGAGAAAACCGCCTTCCCGGTAACGGTGGACGGAGAAGACCTCCGTTGGTAGATCGTAGATCAACGTAATGGCCTCCACCACCAACTCCGGCGGGATAACCCTGTTTTCCCCCACCGGAGTCGCCACCAATGCGAACTGGAGCGCGAGCTCTGCGTCATCAACCTCCGGCGTGCGGGTGAAGATGCACGCCGTTTTGGCCGGCCTGCGGGCGAGTTCACCGCCGATCGACACCGGGCGCGCGGTGTCCAGAGGTTGCGCGCCGTCGTCTCGGTCTCCGCGGCGCGTGAGTGGCAGCGGCGTCACCACCGCGCGGTCCTCCAGCCTTGCTCTCGATGTGGTCCGCTCCACCGCAGGGCGCGCCGCCCGTGCGCCAGCCAAGACGCCCAAGGCCTCCGTGCGCGCAGGCGGCGCTGTCACCCTACGTGCGTCCGCCGTGGATGGGGTCGCAGTCCTGCGCTGCGCGGGCGCGGGGGGGGGCTCCTTGCATCAGCCATGAAGGACGAGCCACCCGCCCTCGCCGCCGGCGGGGCCGCCGAGCGCGTCGTCACCCTGTCACCGTGCCTGCCATCACGAAGGGGCGGCGTAGTGGTCATCCTCGCCGGGCGCGGCCCACCTGCGCGCGACGCAGACGCCGTCGCAGCACTGGCCATGGGCGCGTCACGCCGGCCGGCGGAGGCACTCGGCCTTGCGCCGCCACGAGCATCCCCGCGGTCACCCCCACGATGGACAGGTTGTGGCCTCGCCGTGCATTGCTGGTCAGCGTGGTGAGCCGGTCCACCCGCAGGACGCTTGCTCGCGGGCTCGTCGCCGCTCGCCGGCGGGGTCCTTGGGCGAGGCATGGAGCACGCCCTGGACATGTGGCCGTCCTCGCCGCAACGGATACACACCGGCCCCGTCGGGCAGTCCTTCGCCCTGTGTCCAGGGAGGGTGCACAGGAGGCACAGCCCGGCGTAGGCGTCATATGCCCCGACCTCACCCGCGGCGCGGTTGGCGCGGCGCCGCCTTCTTCTTCCCTCCGCGGCGACCATGGGCGCGCTTCCTCTTGGGCTGCTCCCATGGAGCCCCGTTGGTGTCGTCGTCCAGAGAGTCCTCGGAGTTATCCAGCGCGTCGAAGGCCACACCGGAGGGAGCCTCGCGGTTGACCTGGGAGCGCAGCTGAGGGCGCCCGCTCGATTCCTCGCGGTCGCCGCCGTCCGCCGGTGAGCTCGCCAGTGCGTCTCGGTAAGAGCGCGGTGAGCCACCGGAATAGCTGTCCCTGCCACCCAGCCAACGGTCCTCGCGACCACGGGGGTGGGGGGGACGGGCCTCGTCCTCACCGGACAGGGGAGAGGGGGTGGGGGTGGGGGAGAGTGAGGGAGATGGGGAGCGGGAGGCCATCGCTGAGATCCCCCGCCGGAGAGGAGGCGGGGAGGAGGTGGTCGCTGCGGCCGGAGTGGCCGTCAGCGAGAGGGGGAGAGGTGGTCATCGGGGCCGGAGTGGCCGCCGACGAGGGAGAGGGGGAGCGGAGAGAGCGAGAGCCTCATGGGAGCTGAGCGGAATCTCCCGAACAGGGATCTCAAACATCTGTACCTAATTTACTTCCCTACCTTCCGTTCAAAACATTGTGTGTTTCTTGGGTATAGCCCTCTCCATAAAGGATTCAAGTGCTTAGATGTCACCACATGACGTGTCTATATCTCACGTGATGTATTGTTCGATGATAATATTTTTCCTTTTACATATGAAGATTTGACAAAGCTATACATGGTTTGAAAGAGGCACCTCGAGCATGGTATTCTTGTCTCAACTCAAATTTGCATGCTCTTGGTTTTGTTCCTTCTTAGGAAGATACATCACTGTTTCTCTTTGACAAGTAACTGAACTGATAGTATAGGCACCTAGAGGGGGGGGGGGTGAATAGGTGCTATGACCAATTTTAATTTTTCTTCAATATTAGGCTTGACACAAAGGTAAATTCTCTAGATAATACAACTAAGGTGAATTTACCTATATGACAAGAACAACAATAAATACAATACAATACAAGTAAAGTATAGGGAACGAGCTAAATGAAGTCGGAAGCACGCGGAGACACGATGTATTCCCGAGTTCCCCCTTGTTAAGGGAGTACATCTCGTTGAAGGGGTGTGTGTTTCGCCACAAAGGTCTACTCAACACCACAAAGGCCTCACCCTATTCTCCGTTGAACCCCGTCACAAAGGCCTAGTCCACCTTCCAATATTGATCCCCTTTGACGCGGGAATCGAGTCCTTTATAAACAAGTTTGGGGCACACACCCACAACCAAATTGGGTGCTCCCAACAATCACCAAGTATCCAAGAGTAGCAATGGTGTCTAGGTTCTCCACAAGGAAACCCTAGACTAGACCCCTCAAGTTAATGAGGGGAAAATGAAGATCGACTTGGTGAAGATGTAGATCGGGGCCTTCTTCTTCAATCCTCCAAGAATCAACGAGTTTGGGTGGAGAAACTGAGAGGAACTAAAGATTGGGTGAGCTCAATAAATGCACTTCAATGCTTGGACGAACTAACTCTTTGGGGAAGAAGGGGATGGGCTATTTACACCCATCCCACGAATCTGACCGTTTGGAGCAATTATTGCATCAACCGGTAGTACCGGACAACGTCCGGTAGTACCGCCCATAGAAATGTTCACCTTGGTCAACGCTGCTTCACACACAGAAAGCACAATCGGTACTACCGGGCGGATCGGGTAGTACCGCGATGGTACTTCCATGTGGAACGGTAGTACCGCCCCACAACATTCCATGAACTCCTCCAGCGCATGCACCCTGTCGTGGGATTATCACGGCAGACGTTACCGGGGGTAACTGATCTTGGGGCAAGACGACACAGGCGTTTGGGAGAGGGTTTAGCTCAGAGGAAAACATGGTGGAAATCGATCTGGTAGCCGGCAATCAAAGTCGCCGAGTCTCTGATCTTGATATAATAACTCAACTCTGGGGTTACACTGGATGCTTGATATCAAGCGATATTGCTAGGGTTCTTGGATCTCTTTCTAAACTAGACCTAGGGGTCGGTTTATAAAGCACCCGTACCCCCCTGGCCCGCTCTCCAAGGCGCAGCTTGAATCCTATCCGGACACCGCTTACAAGCCCTAACTTTCCTTACCGTAACCCACAATCCGGGTTACGAGGCCTACAAACTTTGGGCCTTCCAGAAGCTCCATTATCCTTAACCGGATTGCGCACCGTGTTCCTTGGGCCGGGTTATGCCTTGGAGTTGGCCTACCGGGTTATTATCCCTCCATCAGTAGTCCCCAGAATGGCTTGGGCTTCACGGATTCTTCCTTGAAGCGCCGTCCATTCCCTGCAAAAATATCAAATGCTCGAGCTTATGAAGGCCCGGGTTAAGGGGCTCTGACATATGGCTGGGCCAAACTCCATAGTGGCCGCATAGTAGCCCGGCTTTTCCTCCAGATACTTCACTTAACTTTCCCGGTCTAGACTTTGACAGAAACGCTAAGAACTCTACACTTTGCTCGATAATTTGAACCTGATACCACAAAAAGTGTCCCTTTCTCTTTTTCGTCCGGATCTCCCGCTCAGTACTCAACGCACATCCCACAAAATCCGCGTGGATAGCAATTACCCCAAATCTTCCGGATTCCACCCGTTGGGATAGGTTTATCCGCCCACACCTTATAAATAGAGCCCAAGGGGTAACTTTGACTCCCACACATTACTCCAATCTTTCATTGGCTCCCCTACTCCCTGCGCCTCGCAGTACCTCAAGAATCCCGAGCACGCCACCGTGGCCAGACCGCCGCCGGCTGCCTTCAACCCTGAGTCGCTCCGCGCTGCCGTCAAACTCCGCCACCGCGCCCCTGCTTCGCTCGTCAAGAGCTACAAGGGGAGAACCTGGATCACGACACCGGCCGCCGCCAAGCCATACTCCAATTCCTCTCAGTAAGTACCCGTCAATCTAGCCCCGCAACTTTTGTTGATTTAATCTAGATTGGATCTGGTCAATCCGTGGACCATGCTTCCCATCACACCGAATTAGATGATTTAACTGCTCGCCATCTCCTTCAAGAACCTACTGGATGATCATTACGCCACCCTCTATCGTTATTAATCATCAATTTTCCCGTAGAATTGTTCACGAGTTTCCCAATCTAGATCCATTTCATTCAAGTTTCCGCGCACACCATTAACACCCGGAAAATCCTCCTTTTCCGGTTATTTTGCTTGCAGTAGATACATGGGCAACCATCCGTCCTCCCCAAACTCATTTCAATACGTAAGTGACCAATAATTTCCATAGCTGTACTTGATACCCGGATAATTCGCAACCTTCACTCCGTGGCATAATACCCGGATAGTTCTTAGTTTTCACATCTTCCTGATACCCCGAATTTATACTCGGATATCCCAATATTTCCGAGTCTCATTCCCTGTATCCTTTTCCTGGTTCTTCGCAGTTGATCCCATGGCTCCTAAGAGACAGGGAAAGCAGCCGGCTCAGGCGAAGGCAACCCAGACTATATCCGCCAACTGGGGAAGATCCACAGCCACAAAGGCCAAACTAGAAGGGCTGGCTGAGTTGGGAGTTCTCCCTTCCCAGAAGGAAGTCCACTGGAGGGCGCCAGGTGACGAAACCCAGCCCATACCCGCCGACAACGAGGTAATCTGCTTCGTAGAACATGTGACCCGGGGATTCCGTCCTCCGGGTCATTCTTTCTTTCGGGAGGTCCTCAACCATTATGGCCTCCGGGTGTTCGATATAGGGCCTAACTCTATATTGAACATAACCCACTTCATCGTCCTTTGCGAGTCTTATTTGTGCATTCCGCCAAACTTGACTCTCTTCGTAGAACTCTTTCAATGCAAACCGTGCCGCGAAAGCGGTGACGGGGCGCTTTTGACTTGCGGCGGGGTTTCCATCCAACGCCGCAAAAACTCCCCTATGCCAACTCTTAACTTAAATTCTCACGTTAAGCACTGGCAACTCTCCTTCTTCTATTGCCAAGACACCTCCCCTTCCGGCGAGAGGAAACTGCCGGGTTACTCGGAGGCTCCCTTAGAGGTTTCCGAGTCTTTCAATGCCTTTCCCCCTGAATCAGACAGGGAGGCCATCCAGCCCTTGCTGGGTAGGTTAGCTGTTCTCTCGGCCCAAGGCCTTCTTGGGCTCAATTTGGCAAAGACGTGGGTTGAATTCCGAATTCAGCCCAACTCCATTCGTACCAAGTTAATGTACGAGTACTCGGGGCACACTACAGACGCACTCCGATACTCCACGAGGAACTTTGCAGCCGGTGATACCAACAAAACCTTCAAGAGTTTTTTGACGGAAAAGGTGGAAGTGATAAGGAATATCACCGGGTTACCCCCATTCACTCGAGAGAACCTGGCTCCAGCGGTAAGATCCAATACTCATAATCCTTTTCCATACTTTGACCTGATGTAACCCGTAATTCTTACTTTCATCCTTTTGATCTTTTAGGCTGATGACCTCTTCTGGAGAATCGAAACCTCCCCCCCCCTCTAGAGACCCGGAAGAAGAGGACGAGCCGGCTGATGACGATGAAGGTACTTATCCGAATCTCATGTTATCTTTTACTTGCACTGTTTTCCTACCATTTACCTTTTCCCTACGGATACATACTCGACTTTTCAGGGCTGGAAGATGAGGAAGAAAAAGAAGAGGAAGACCCGGAGGCCACTGAATCCGATCAGGAGGTTGCAGTCGGGGCCAAGAGGAAGGCCAGAGGAGTGGTTGCAAAGGTTCCTTTTTCCTTTATGTCTTCTGAGCCTTACTCCTTCGATACCATGTGTAAACTTAATCAACAATTGTCACACTCATCATTCTTGAAGGATCCTCTCCCGGCTAAGCGCAGGGTGACCCGGAGTTCCCCGGGCGAGGATCCCCTTAACCCGGGTATCCCCACTTCACCTGCTCCCCGAGCCAGCACTCCTCCTCCTCAGCCCTCCAAATCTCCTCAGCGCCACCCATCTCCTAACCACCCACTCGCTGGGCAATTCCGGGTGCCGCTATCGGTGCCTTTGGCGACCTCGTCCGCCTCCAGCGACGAACTCCCACCGGATTACGCTGTGAACACCGGGTAAGTCTCCATCGCCCGATATCCTTTGACACCTGATAACTACCAACCTAAATCACTAACCACTTTTTCCTCCTTCCCATTAGCGCCCAAGCCACTACTAGTGACCCGGAAATCACAGAAGCAGAAAAGCAGGGGTCGCAGGGGCCAACTATTAATACGGGTGCTGAAGTTGATGATGAAGCTGAAGACGGCCAAGAACAAGATCCTTTCAACGATCCGGCCCAGCAGGAAACTGTACACCCAATATCCTCCGAAGAAGTGGATGAAGACATCATATTGGAGACAAAGTCGGGCTCTCCTAACCCGGACACCCAAACGGTCCGGGTTTCAACCCCACGAGCCGGGAAAATTCTTCAGCCGGAAAACCAATCTGCCGGTCCTTCAAGAATTCGTCCTGAAGATATGACGTTTGCCCAAATGCTTGATGCCCTCTATACCTTGAGGGCCGACGAAGAAAATATTCTAGATGCCTTGATAACAAAACACAAGGTAAGTCCGAGTAATACCATCTGCATCCTTATATAGCCCCCAAGTTCAAAGTAAATTACTAGTTTAATTTGCTTGGAACTTCATAATAGACCTGACTGACCCTTCCTTGCATTTCCACCTAGGACTTCGTTGTGCAATCTGAGAAGAAATTGGCGAAGGCTGCCAAACGCATTGTGAAGGAGACAGCTCTTCGCGAGGCAGCTGAAGCTGAAGCTCGTAGGAGTGGCAAAATCACAAGGAAATATAGAAAAGGGGCTCACTTGGCTGAGGACAGGCTAACAACACTTCCTGTGCAGATTGCCGATACCTATCGCGCATCAACTGGTATGATCTTTGAACTTTAGCAATTAAGACCCGTAATTTCCTTTGGACGAATAATTGGATCCCCTTGTTCATTACTTTTCTTACTTTTGGCAGGTCCGGATGATGCGATCCCGGAAGAGGATGATACCGCCAAGCTGAAGCTCATTAAAGATACTGTCCGGCAGCTCGGTGCCGGAATTGGATGGATTCTTGATGAACTACGCCTACCGGGTGTTGGACCTGGAAACATGAAAAAGTTGCTGGAAGTCTGCTCGACCATTCCTGAGTGGATTTGGCATTGGAAGCGCTCATCCTGTCGGTTTGGAGTAACCCGGGGTCTTGCGCTGGCTAAAGCTTATTTCCCTAAGCTAGAGCCGGCCAAGCTGATGAGCGGGTTTCCAGAGTTTAATCCAGACGGGTCCAAGTTCTCGCCAAAGGATTTCAAAGTCATTCAGAAAGAAGTTCGTCATTCGGCCAGTGTGATAGCCGACAGTTTGGAGATTGATACTATTCTTCCTGCATATGATGCTAGTGACAAGGTTATTGAGGCAAATCACCCCAAGCCATTCGATATGCTTACCCGATGGAAGGAAGAAGCTGCCAGGATTAGGGAGGAAGATGCAAAGAAGAAGGTTGAGGCCGACTCTGCGCCCGCTACCTCTACACCCATCGTCCCTCCACCTGCGCGAGCCGGCGTTGCTGCTGACCCTGCTGCTACCTCAAGTGATGGCAAAGGCAAGGCGAAGATGGACGCCACGGCTCAGAATGCCGAATAATACCTGCCACTTCTCATACGTCAGTCGGCCTGATGTGCCGTTTAAACAATTACTTTGGAATGGTGCGCCTGTGCACCTTGGATACTCTTTATCAGAACTTTGTAATGTATTCTAAGTTCCTGATACACCTTGTGCCTCTTCTGGCTTTTATGTTTATCTGCTTTTGACCCCATGTGATCTTGACATCCGACTTTCTTTATTCTCGATATCCGACTTTCTTTATTCTCGATATCCGACTTTCTTTTTTGTTGATATTCATCTTACTTGATTGTTCCTTTTGTGAGACTCGGTTTCCGGGTTTCATGGGTGTTGACAAGCGGATTTGCTTCTAAGTCCCCAAGTCCCCAAGACTCGGATATTTGGGTTTTTGGAATTTTAACAATTAAGCAATTTTTTCTCTTTCAAGATTTCGAATCACCCGGACCCGGATTTCCGAGTCTAGGACACGTGATCTTGAAAGGAGAACGAATTTCCTGCTGCTAAATTCACAAAGATCCCAGAGTCGTTTCACATAGGATTTGAAGTTATGCTTAATAATCGTTGAGTTTCCAGCTGTTAGCCTTGTACTCTGCATAACTTGTGGTTTAGATGACCCTTTTGACTATCTTGTACTGTAAGCCGGCTTTCGCGTGGATACCATGTTGTTACATCTATACGAAAACATGGCCAGTCAAGTCCCGTCGGGTTTCATGGCTGACTGTAATCGTAAGCGAACAAATCATGCCACTTTAGTGCGAGTCATATCGAGTTTAAGTAAGAATAGCCAAGAAATTTGGACTTCTTTGTCCGGTTATAAGATTGTAGCCGTACTCGTTTGCAAGTAATCGGCCCTTATAACTCATAGGCATCATGGCCGGGTCTTTGAGTTCGCAACTGTGCTTATTCAAGCAACCAGCCCCCAAGACCTAAATATACGCATCATACTGAGAGTACAGAACATGATAATAATCATCTCTTTTCTTGATAATCACCTCTTTACTTGATATGAAAAATCTAGGTCAGCAAGCCGCCTCATTAAAAACCCGTCCAGTCCCCAAGGGTACCCTGGATAGGAAAAGAGTACGTCTGAAAACCTGCTGCCTGTTACATCGTTCAATTCCATATGCCAACATAATTTTTGCTAAGTATAATATGGACGTAGCTGAGCCACGTTCCACGGTCTGTCTCTTTCTTGCATAGATGAAGTGGTATGAGCAGTGTCATTAACTGTGGTCGACTCTTCCCTTGCATCTATCAAGTAATATGACCCATTATGCAAATTCCGGCTTACGATAAACGGTCCTTCCCATGGTGGTGATAACTTGTGCTTTCCTTCGTTCGACTGTACCAGGCGCAGAACCAGGTCTCCTTCCTGGAAGACCCGGGTTTTCACGTGCCGGCTATGATACCTTCGTAAATCCTGCTGATATATGGCTGATCTTTCCAGGGCTTGTTCCCTTTGTTCTTCTAACATATCCACGGCATCTTGCCGGGTCTTTTCATTCTCCACTTCGACGTATGCTGATACTCGTGGTGAATCATGAATAATATCACTCGGTAGTACTGCCTCCGCGCCATAGACCATGAAGAAGGGCGTCATCTGAGTAGATCTATTAGGCGTAGTATTGATACCCAAACCACAGAAGGAAGTTCTTCGACCCATGCACCAGCTGCCCTGGTACAGGGGACTCGTAATCGTGGTTTTAATCCGCGAAGCAATTCTTGGTTTGCCCTCTCCACTTGTCCATTGGCCTGCGGATGAGCCACTGATGCAACATCAAGCCGGATTCCATTGTTGCCACAGAACTTCTCCATCTCACCAAAGGACATGTTGGTTCCATTGTCGGTAATTATGCTGTGGGGATACCCGAACCGGTAGATAATCCTTTTCAGGAACTTGACTGCTGTAGCTGCTTCGCAATTAGTAACTGGCATAACCTCAACCCACTTGGTAAACTTATCAATAGCCACCAAAAGATGTGTCTTCTTGCATGGTGACATATGAAAGGGGCCAACCATGTCCATACCCCAGACAGCGAACGGCCAAGTTAACGGGATGGTCCGTAACTCCATAGCCGGCACATGGGTTTGGCGAGCGTACCTTTGACATCCGTCACACCTTGCTACCAATCGTTCCGCATCTGCTAGAGCCGTGAGCCAGAAAAATCCGTGTCGATAAGCTTTAGCCACAAGAGATCTTGTGGATGCATGATGTCCACAGTCGCCTTCATGGATTTCCTTGAGAATCTGTCGGCCTTCTTCTGGCGCTACGCAGCGCAAAAAGACTCCTGCTGCGCTTCTCTTGTATAATTCCCCATTGATGATAGAATATCCCTTTGCTCGCCTCAAAATTTGCCTTGCTAATACCTCCTGCTGTGGTAACTCGCCTCGCGATAGGTAGGCCAAAAACGGTTCTGTCCACTCGGGAATAGTACGTACCGTGGCCACAAGTCCTGAATCCGGGTCTTGATTTGCCAACTCCTCCTCTGACTCGGTTTTAACTGATGGTCGCCATAATTCGTCCAGGAAAACGTTGGGTGGAACCGGCTCTCTGCGCGAGCCGAGTCTGGCGAGTGCGTCGGCTGCCTCATTCTTTCTTCTGTCTATATGCTCCACCTCATACCCGGAAAAACATCCTGCAACCCTATCAACTTCCCTGCGGTATGCTGCCATAGTTGCGTCCTTTCTATCCCAAGTTCCTGACACCTGCTGTACCACAAGGTCCGAATCTCCGAAGCATCGTATCCTCTTGATGTTCATCTCATTGGCTGCCTTCAAGCCATGCAATAGGGCCGCATACTCGGCCACGTTGTTGGAACAGTCAAAGTGAATTTGTAGTACGTAACTTAATTTATCTCCTTTAGGTGACGTTAGCACCACTCCAGCTCCTGATCCCTCGTATTGCTTAGATCCATCGAAGTGCATGATCCATGATTCGGAGTTTGGAACCGTTGTGGTCATGCCTGTATGTGTCCAGTCGTTAACGAAATCAATTAAAGCTTGCGATTTGATTGCTGACCTGGGTTCGTAGTTGATGTGATAATCCCCCATCTCGGTCGCCCATTTGGCTATTCTTCCTGTCGCGTCCGAGTTTCTGATGATATCCGACATTGGTATTGAACTAACCACTGTTATGGGGTGTTCTTGGAAATACGGCTTCAGTTTCCGGCTAGCCATAAAGACCCCGAACACCAACTTTTGCCAATGCGGATAGCGCTGCTTTGCTTCTGATAATACCTCGCTGACGTAATAAACCGGTCTCTGGACCGGGTAACTCTTCCCATCCTCTTTGCGCTCCACAACAACTACTGCACTGACGGCTCGGGGGCCAGCTGCTACGTATAGCAACATAGGTTCTTTAGGACCCGGGGCCGCTATTACTGGTGCTTCAGATAACTGTTTCTTTAGTGCCTCAAACGCCTCATCCGCCTCTTGATCCCATACGAATTTATCTGATTTCCTCAAGAGCCGGTACAAGGGTATTGCTTTTTCTCCGAGCCTGGATATGAATCGGCTCAAGGCTGCTACGCAGCCCGTGAGCTTTTGAACATGCTTCAAATTTTCCGGCTTTTTCAGACTCTGGATGGCCTTGATTTTGTCCGGGTTTGCCTCAATTCCTCTCTCGGAAACGATAAAGCCGAGTAATTTCCCAGCTGGAACTCCGAACACGCACTTTGTCGGGTTAAGCTTCATCTGATACCTCCTCAAGTTTTTGAACGTTTCCTTTAGATCATCGATAAATGTCTCCGCCTTCCTGGTCTTGATAACCACATCATCCACATAGGCATGGACGTTGCGTCCAATTTGGTCCTCGAAGCACTTTTGAATACACCGTTGGTAAGTTGCGCCAGCGTTCTTCAATCCAAACGTCATAGTTTTATAACAGAAGGCCCCAAAAGGGGTTATGAATGATGTTTTCTCGCAATCCTCCCTCTTAAGCTTAATTTGGTGATACCCGGAGTATGCGTCCAGGAAGCATAGCAAGTCACTCCCGGCTACTGCGTCTACGATCTGGTCTATCCTTGGTAGCGCGAACGGGTCCTTTGGGCAATGCTTGTTGAGACTCGTGAAATCGATGCACATCCTCCACTCGTTAGTCTTTTTCATTACTAGAACCGGATTTGCTAATCAATCCGGGTGAAACACTTCCATGATAAAGCCGGCTGTCAGTAGCCGAGCAATTTCTTCACCTATGGCTTTCCTTCTTTCCTCATTCATCTTCCTTAAGCCCTGCTTCACAGGCCTGGACCTGGGATCCACGTGCAAACTGTGCTCCGCCAATTCTGTAGGGATACCCGGCATGTCGCTAGGTGTCCAGGCGAACACGTCCGCATTTGAACGAATAAACTCCACAAGTGCCTTCTCCTGCTCTCTTTCCAAGTTAGACCCTATAGTAAATTGCTTAGTGGAATCACCTTCAACAAAATCTATCTTCTTGGTATCTTGTGCTGCCTTGAATTTCGCTCTCTCGTCCTCAGTATTCGGCCTTTTCAAAGCTGTTCTATCATCCGGATTCACTTGAGACCGGTAATACTCGAGTTCTTCTTTTCTGCACGCTTGCTCGGCCATTACTGAATCTCCTTCGTCGCACTCGGCCGCTATATCCCGGTTCCCATGTACGGTGATGGTCCGTTTAGGACCCGGAATCTTTAGCTGCAAATACACATAGCACGGCCTAGCCATAAATTTAGCATAAGCCGGTCTCCCGAACAGCGCGTGATAAGGACTGCGCAATTTGACCACCTCGAACGTGAGCCACTCAACTCGATAATTGTCCGTCGATTCTCCGAAAGCAACCTCCAAGGTGATCTTTCCCTCGGGGCTCGCCGCGTGACCCGGCACGATCCCGTGAAAGACTGTCGAACTTTTCTGTAGCTGGGACTCTTTGAGACTCATGCGTAAGAAGGTTTCCCAATACAGGATGTTAATGCTACTTCCACCGTCCATCAGGACCCTTTTCAGCTCATAACCATTGACCTGTGGCGCAACCACCAATGCCAAAACTCCTGGGCGCTCTATTCTTTCCGGGTGATCTCTTCTGCTCCATGTTACCTCTTGTTCCGCCCATCTCAGGTATCCCGGCACGGCCGAGGAAACCGAGTTTACCGCTTGCTTTAATGTCTCTTTGTCCCTGCTAGAAGTTCCTGTAGTATGCACATGATATTGTCCCTTTAAATCAGGCGTACGTACCATACCGATGAAGATGTTGATCTGGCCGACCGTCACAGTAGATCCGGACTCGAGGTGATCCGACTCGGGCCCCCAGCCGGAATCGTCCACCATCTTTTCTCCTTTGCGGTCGATGTAGATCTCGCCGATGACAAGATTCTCCATGTTCTTCCGAGCTTATCCCGTGATGTAAACACCTTTGGACGCAGGCCCCACTGTGGGCGCCAACTGTCGTGGGATTATCACGGCAGACGTTACCGGGGGTAACTGATCTTGGGGCAAGACGACACAGGCGTTTGGGAGAGGGTTTAGCTCAGAGGAAAACATGGTGGAAATCGATCTGGTAGCCGACAATCAAAGTCGCCGAGTCTCTGATCTTGATATAATAACTCAACTCTGGGGTTACACTAGATGCTTGATATCAAGCGATATTGCTAGGGTTCTTGGATCTCTTTCTAAACTAGACCTAGGGGTCGGTTTATAAAGCACCCGTACCCCCCTGGCCCGCTCTCCAAGGCGCAGCTTGAATCCTATCCGGACACCGCTTACAAGCCCTAACTTTCCTTACCGTAACCCACAATCCGGGTTACGAGGCCTACAAACTTTGGGCCTTCCAGAAGCTCCATTATGCTTAACCGGATTGCGCACCGTGTTCCTTGGGCCGGGTTATGCCTTGGAGTTGGCCTACCGGGTTATTATCCCTCCATCACACCCCATCAATGGTCGGTAGTACCGGGCGGATCCGGTAGTACCGATTTGAACTACCGGACGAGCCCGGTAGTGCCGAATTAGACAAAATGTTTCGCGCAAACACCAGTGCTGTAACTGGGGAAACCCTGGTAGTACCAGACTCCTTCCGGTAGTACCGGCCCACACTGAAACCCCACAAAATATCCAAAAATCTTCGAGGATCTCAACAGGGTTTTAGCACAATACCAAAAATACCATGATGAATAATTTAAGCACAATAACCTATAAACACTTAGCACATATTAGTGCTCTAATTGTGTTGTGAACAAACATCAAAACAAAAATGTGGGTAAATGCTCTTTAAATCTCCCCCTTTTTGGTGTTTGATGACAACACAATTTTTTAGCAAGGATTTGATAGCATTGATAGCACAAGTGATCTAAAGTAATTCAAAACGAGAAGAAATAGCTGGGAACAAGACTTGCAAAAGATAGATAGTACTAAACGGGATAAAACAAGTCTTACACCACACTCCAAGTTAAAAAGGTTCAACACCAAATAAAAGGTTCAACTAAATGAAGACACAAGAAAGAGAGATAACGAAGATTGCACGCTTGTGAATCCACCCATGCAAAACCCGTCTCAACCTAATATACTCATTCTCCCCCTTTGTCATAAAATGCCAAAAAGGGAGAAGACGCTAACGTCCCAAGTCACTCCCCGTCTTCGTGATCGTGATGGCTGGAGGAGGAAGGAATGTCGGGGATGCTCTATGTTCTATGGTTGGAGATCCACTGCTCCTTAGGAGTGATAGCTTCCTATGATCCCGGGGACACGGGCAAACCCATCTAAGCCATCATGTTCTTCTGACGAGAAGCAGCCTTTTTGTGATAGATGTGAGCATCATACAAGCACTCCTGGAGGTCCAGCTGAAGGCAACAGGCCTTCTTGGCCTTGATCTAGAACTTTTTGAGCCATGAGGGTTCCTCCATAGAGACAGGAACATCAGGTGGTGCTCCAGCCCTCACACCAATACGAGAGGATGATGCCTTTTGGGCTGCAGTAGCTTCTAGCTCAGAGGGAGACAAATGAGCCTTCACTCTAGGCTCCTTCACGGGTTGCTTGAGCACCGAACTGCCATCCTTCATTATATCCTCCTTTGTGGCTTTCCACCAATTCCTCTTGATAAGCTTCATGTTATAAGGGCCAAAGATGGGGCCCTCTTGTCAATCACAGATAGTCACAGCTCTTCATGGATCCAATCCATCACATCAAACCGTTGCCCGGTACCTTGCTTATCCTTGGACCCCTTGAGGAGGTCAAACACAAAACCATGAAATTTATCCCAATTCCCCACTCATGGACCAAGAGTCTCCCTATAAATACGGTGACGGATCTCAAATGGGCGAATGAGATGAGCAGTTTTTCCTGGTGTAACTCCTTCCACGGTGATGTTGGCAATGGTTTTCTTGTTGCTAGAGTAGTTGTTGTCATGGCACCTCTATCCACTTGGCTCATGTGCCCCCTTATCCTCATATCCCATGATAACACCAAATTATTTCATGGTGGCCGAGAGCATCCTATCCTTGGTCATCCACTTTAAAGTTCTCTCTTCATCATTGCCAAAGTGAACAGTGGCGTATAGTTGCATAATGTAGTACTCGATGTAAGGATGGTTGTACTTCATAAGAGGAATCGGCCCAAATTCTTTGCACATGGCCAAAGATTCATCAAAGTAGCCCTTGAACTTGGGGAGCCTCATGTGAGGAATGTTGAGAGTATGTTGAATGGTGACGGAGTAGTCCTTTCCCACATAGATGTCATTGTAGACACGCTCTGGGTCCTTTGTGAAGAAGTGAGGATTATAAAAATAACCCCTCTCATGATCATAAGGATTCTCTTGCCTATATTCTTGATAAGCTTCGGGCTTCCACTTGTTGAATGGCTTACGAGCAAATTTTCTAGCCACGGTCTTGGGTTGCGAAGAACCACCACCACTACGTCCACCCCGACCACCACCATCAGTCCTAGGGGTGGTAGGAGCGGGCATGAGCTCAACCCCAGCCTCAAAATCAGCCATGAACTAATCCTCATCTTCCTCAGCAGTCACAGACTTGTCTCCCGGTGCCTTGTCCTTCTTTCTAGCAAAGGTGACCGGTTCCTTTCCCAAAGACCCAATACCACCACGAGAAACTCTGAAACAGAGATACGGATAGGAAACAAGATGAGGGAACATACTCAAGGAAAATGGAGATTAAAACTAGTTTATTCAAGTTTGCACAGGTTGATCTGTCCTAAACTTGTAAAGGCGGTAGTACCAGACAACATCCGGTAGTACCGGCCTCACAAGTTTCAGGTTTCATGCTCCAAATCCAAGCACGAAATCAAAGAGAGTTCAACAATTTTAAACTAGAATGAACTAGGCAAAGCTATTTCCAGCCTAACATGAACCATTCATCCATTTTTAACCAAAGTAATCGGGGATACAAGTATCTATCCTCAAGATTTCATATAGGGTTCATCAATGCATCAATGGGGACCCAAGTAAGAGCAAAGAGAGGAGAAATACCGGAGGCCATGGAGAAGATCGGTGCCGGAGAGATTCCCACGGTGAAAACACGGCTAGAAAGCGGCAGATTCTGGCGAGGGGAAGCCTAGCCGGATGAGGGAGAGGGGGCAGCAGTGGAGGAGAAGTACGTGTGGGTGGGGACTAACCCCCAGCCCGCACGACTGGGAATATAAGGAAAACTGCTTTTCCTGGTAGTACCGCACCCATCCGGTAGTACTAGCAGTGCAATTTTCTATAGAATGAATCGCACAGTCGGTAGTACCGTTCTGGCTCGGTAGTACCGGTTGTACAGATTTCCACAGACAGAGTCTGTTTCTATCTCCACAGACGGTAGTACCGGACGAGTCCGGTAGTACCGGGTATGTAAGTTTGAGCATAAAAACTGCTTTCAACTATACACACGCGGTAGTACCGGTCGCCGGTCGGTAGTACCGGGGAACCCTTCCTCTTCCTCTAGAGTCAATTTTTGAGTATGTTCAAGAATAGAGAGTGGTTTCTAGGATGAGATAGGCTTAGGATAGAAAACCAAACTGGAAAAATAGTACTTCTCGCACTCAATCGCAAGAAACAAAGTAAACGCCCAAGTGAGTGAGATTTTCCTACGAAAACACTTAGCAAGGGAAAACGATTGAAATGCAAATCAAATGAACCCCAGCTAAGATCCAACTCTTCTCACAAAAGAGGTTGGTGGCCTAACCCACCATGTAAGAGGACATGGTATGTCACTGCGAAGATATACCTTGGGTGCATTGCCAATTCTCGACATTGAAGCTCACAATTCAAAATTAGAATAAGAGAGATCACAATGATTTTTTTGCTTTGGGCATAATTGGGGGAGGGAGAACCCAATGTGTTAGGATAACACTCCCCCAATGTCCATGCCTACACCTAAACCCAAACATGTATCAACTATAGGGGTGAGTGCAAGATACTCAAGTCAAACTCCTAGAATGAATGATATCTAGCTCATTCCTCAAAAATATGAATCTTTCATCATCAAGTGGCTTCGTGAAGATGTCCGCGAGATTATCCTTGGTGGGGACATATGCTATCTCAATATCACCTCTTGCCACATGATCCCGGATGAAATGATGAAGAATCTCAATATGCTTTGTACTTGTGTGTTGCGCGGGGTTATACGCAATCTTGATGTCACTGCCACACATAAGAGGCACCTTATCCAAATGAACATCGTATTCTTTGAGGATTTGCCTCATCCATAGCAATTGGGTGCAAGCACTAGAGGCCGCCACATACTCGGCTTCGGCGGTGGGGAGAGATATACAATTTTGCTTCTTGGAAGATCAACTCACCAAGAACCTACCAAGAAATTGGCAAGCCCCGGAAGTAGACCTCCTATCATCTTGATCACCGGCCCAATCTGAGTCCGTGTAGCCCTTGAGAGAAAATTGTGCCCTCTTTGGGTACCACAAACCAAACCTTGAGGTATGAACCAAATATCGAAAGATTCTATGGACCGCCACCAAGTGGCTTTCCTTAGGAGCCGCATGATACCTTGCACACACACCTACACTCAAAATGATATCGGGCCTAATGCACAAAGGTAAAGCAAAGAACCAATCATAGAACGATGCAACTTTTGGTCCACATATTTACCATCCGAATTGCGCTTGAGGTGGCATTTGACTTGCATAGGAGATGGCTTCTCTTTTGAACCTTAGAAATTAAACCTCTTGAGCATGTCTTGGGTATACTTGTCTTGAGAAATGAAAGTCTCACGAGCCAATTGCTTGATCTCAAAGACAAGGAAGAATTTAAGCTCTCCCATCATGGACATCTCAAACCTGTCAGTCGTAAGCTTTGAGAACTCATTATTAAAAGCTTGGTTAGTTGAGCCAAAGATAAGATCATCCGCATAGAGTTGGCATATAAAAAGCTCTCCCTTTACCCTCTTTGTGTAAAGGTTGGGGTCGATCTTCCCAACTTCAAATACACGGTCTTCCAACAACTCTCTAAGGTGCTCATACCACACACGTGGTGCTTGTTTAAGTCCATAGAGCGCCTTATCGAGCTTGTAGACATGGTTAGGAAAGTTGAGGTTCTCGAACCTCGGAGGTTGCTTAACATATACCTCCTCTTTTAGTGGACCATTTAGAAAAGCACTTTTGACATCCATTTGTGCCAATTTGAAATTATACGAAGATGCATATGCAAGAAGGATATAGATGGACTCAAGGCGAGCCACGGGAGCATAGGTTTCATCAAAGTCAATGCCTTCCACTTGAGTGTAGCCTTGAGCCACCAATCTTTCCTTGTTCCTTATGAAAATACCATGCTCATCTCGCTTATTCTTGAATATCCACTTAGTGCCAACAACATTGTGGCAATCTTTGAGATTCTAAACTAGCTTCCAAACCTTATTGCGCTCAAAGTTATTGAGCTCGTCATGCATAGATTCAACCCAATCGGAGTCCTCAAGAGCTTCAAACACTTTCCTTGGTTCCACCATAGATATGTGAGCTTGATGCTCACTAAATTTTGCCAATTACTTTCTTGTGTATCTTATAGCTTGAACATCTTCTAAGACCTTGTTTTCGGATGCATCAATACGCTTCAAATCTCTTCTAATCCTTCTAGCACGACGGGCTTTGATCTCCTCATTATTGCGAGGAGGAATCACTTGATCATCTTGATCATTTGGGTCCCCATCTTGATCTTGGCCTTTACTTTGACTAGCTTGAATGATACGAGTGGTTGCATCTTGCATAGTAACTTGGTCAATAAGAGGAGGGTCTTGAACATGTTCTTGGGTAGGTGCATCACTTGGCTCCTTGGCATGTTCTTCTATTGTAGAGGAGGGCTCCACGTGAGTAGAGCATATTTCTGCTCGAGTTACCATAAGGTGTCCCTCAATGGGGCGGAAAAATCCCACACCCATCCTTCCTATGGCTTCTTGAGGCATTTCAACATCTACATTAGAAACATGAAATTGCCCCACTTGGGAGCCATCATTTTCCTCGAAAACCACACTACAAGATTCTGTGACTATCCGTGAGGATTTTTCAAAGACTCTATAAGTGTGGGATTCGACACTGTAACCAACAAATATACCCTCAATAGTTTTAGATTGGAATTTAGACAACCGAACACCCTTTATCAAATAGAAGCACTTACAACCGAATACATGGAAGTAGGAGCCTTTGGGTTCGTTGCCGGTGAGGATCTCATATGGAGTCTAGTCTAAGACCTTGCGGATGTAGAGGCGGTTGGAGGAGTGGCATGCAGTGGATATGGCCTCGGCCCATAAATATTGAGGAGAAGAATACTCCGCCAACATGGTCCTTGCCATATCCAATAGAGTTCCATTCTTCCGCTCGGCTACACCATTTTGTTGAGGGATGTAGGTTGCGGAATATTGATGATGAATCCCCTCTTCACTAAAGAATTCATTCAAAGTGTAGTTCTTGAACTTGGAGCCATTGTCACTCCTAATAGCCATGATTTTGACATTGTGTTGACGTTGCACTTGGTTGGAGAAGTCGATGATAGTTTGTTAGTCTCACTTTTGCACTTGAAGAAATAGACCCAAGTGTACCTTGAATAGTCATTGACAATCACCAAGCAATACTTCTTGCTCCCAAGATTTGCCTCGGGCACGACACCAAAGATATCAACATGGAAAAGCTCCAAGATCCTCTTTGATGAGATAATGGTCTTGATCTTGTGAGGGGCATCGTGCATATTTCCTTCAACACACGACCTACAAACGCGATCTTTGGAAAAGGAAACATTTTCTTTTAGTCCGAGGATTAGGCCACCATTGTGAAGACTTTGCAAAGTTCTCATCTTGACATGGGATAAGCGGCAATGCCACAACCACCCCACGTCCGCCTTTCCGAAAAGACACATCGCTTGGGAGTTAGTAGACTTCAAAAAGTCCACCACAAACAACTCATTTTCGACATGTCCCACGTATGCAACGTCAAGAGTATTGCCTCAAAAGGACCACAACATTTTCATCAAAGAAGACGGAGAAACCCATCTTCCTAAGAGAACGAACTGAAAGTAAATTGAAACCAATGGATTCAACAAGCATGACATCCACGATAGTGACATCGGGAGCAATCACAACCTTTCCGAAGCCCATTACCTTAGACTTGGAGTTATTTCCATAAGTGACGGATGCATCATTTGTATTTGGGCCCTCGTCACAAGTTCATTGCTTCCGGTCATATGACTAGTGCATCCACTATCAATTATCCATTTAGACCCACCGAAAGCATAGTCCTGCAAGAGATCACTGACTAGAGTTAGGACTCGAGGAGGGTTCCCTCAGGTTAGCAACAAGGGTCTTTGGAACCCAAATGGCATAGTCAATGAAACCTTCAATGGGACCAACATATTTAGCTTGCACAACACCATAATAATCAACATATAAGAAATGGTGCGGATTGTTAATTCCCGTGGGAGTGCTACGAGTAGTGTTGTCCCTAATGACAATACCACTCGAGGCAACATTCTTGGTTTTCTTCTTGTTCTTCTTCTTGGCAACATAGCCAAGACCTTTCTTACCAACTTGTGGCCTAGGAGCACTCACTTGTGGTCTCGAGGAAGCCACTTGTGGGATTGAGGCCACAACCTTCTCAACTTGAGGGCCCTTTCTCTTGAGCGTTGCTAGCTCATCCTTCAACCTAGCATTTTCCTCAATAATATTTGCATGATCACAAGAAGAAGTAGATGTGCTAGGGGTGTTGAATTTATTAAGTTGAGTTTGAAGTTGTTCATCCAACTCTTTGAGGGTATTGTGTTCGCTCTCCGAGGCCTTGTGAGCCTTGGTGAGCTTCTCAAACTCCTCGGTTAGTTTATCATGACCAACCCCAAACTCAACCTTATCCTTTTTAGCCTTTTTATATTTAGCAATTACAAGGTCACGTTCTTTAGTGATATTAGCAACAAGTTCATTATGTGACTCTTCAATAGATTCAAGTTCCTCTTCAGGAGAAACTCTACCATTATGCTCTTCCTCAAGAGTCATAAAGAAAGATGCTTTCTCATCCGCATCTCTTCTTTCAATCTCACCTTTATTCTCAAGAGCTTCATGGGCCTCTCCCAATTGTTTCATTATGAGATCAAAGTACTCATTGGCCTCTCCTTGCAAGTTGGACATAAAACGATCCAAAGAGGCAATTTCATTTTCTACTGTAAAACTAGCATTGTTATTCAATTCATTTGGAGTCTTAGAGTTGGGAGATGGTGATACCTCCAAGGCATAGGCCATGAAGCACTTGGCATTGGGTTGAGGAAGATTCTCATTGGGGGATTCAAAGAGTGATGAAGATGATGGAGTTGAAGCAATATCAAGAGTGGCCACTTCACTTGTGGATTCTTCTTCTTCTTCATCACTTCGGAATCATACTCCTCTTTAGTCACTAGCACAAACTTGGTGGGGGACTTCTTGTTGAAAGTTTTATTATTGAAGTGAGGTTTCTTGTAAACCACCTTGGACTTGTCCTTGCAAATAAGCTTTCCACCATGATGTTCCCTATTCTCATCGGGGCACTACGCCATGAAATGGTGCTTGTCTTGACAACTGAAGCAAGACCTCACACTTTGAGTCCCTTCTTTGCCATAGCTAGACTTGGTCTTCTCCTCAAAATATGCCTTGGCCTTGGATGGATTCTTCCAAAACTTTTGCACGACAAGAGAAATGACATCTTTGAGCACGGGGTCATATTCTTGATCCTTCAACGGAGCCAAGTCCTCAATGCAAGATTCTTGGTCTTCAACCTCCCTTGACACCACCTTGGGCTTCAAAGCAACGGACACTCCTTTGTGCATTCCCAAGGCTCTAGCACGGTTGTCAAGAGTGTTCGTTGTTTGCACTTGGTAGAAGCACATCTCTTGCATCACTTGGGTTGAGGTCAATGATCCAAATTCATGTCTTACTTGAAGGCTCTTCAAGTCCATGGGCTCAAAAGGCATAAGATCACTTATGTACTTCCTCTTACTCCAAGCATCATCAATGTACTTGGCACCAACATTATTAAATGCAGTGGCAAGTGTCTTGAGAATTCGATATATGTCTTCATGGTTCTAACCATTATGCATATAGAATCCTTCGACTACATTGATCAAGGTATCATAACTATTACTTTGCATGCTCTCATTGGCCACAAACATGACAACGAGAGCATCCAAGTTTCTTTGGCGGTGGAGTATTGTTGAAGATGATGCATGTGGTTTGGACCACCGCTTGTTGAATGATGGACAAGGCGGTGTAGTTGAGTTGACAATCTACGTCTTCTCTTCTTGTCAAGTTCTTGGGGTCATGAGGCTTGTATCCATCTCAAGTGACCCTCCAAAGCTCAATACAAGAAGAGTTTAAGTGAGTTTCCATGTAATATTCCCACTCACCAAAAGAATGTGCATCAATTTTAGGAGGATCTCCTCTAGGAATTATATGAGGATGTGGTACGGGAGGATTGGGAGATTAATTACCCTCAACAGAGGTGTAATCTTTCTTTCCTCCCGTACCCTTATCAATGGAGTTCTTAGAATAAGAATATTTAGTTGGTTCACCATTAGCCCCATTCTTGTCACCTTCCGGAATTTCATCAGAGGGAGATGAAGTGGATGTCTCCGGTTCCTTGGCTTTCATGAGTTGCAACATGAATGTTCACAACTCATCCATTTTTTCCTCCATGGAGGAGTTCAAGGATTTTTTTCAACTCATTGAGATCATCCATAGTGACTTGCACCACGGAACCAGTGACATGCCTATCATCGGCCATACAAAACCCTTAGGAGGTTAAGCCCGATAATAAGAGCCGAGGCTCTGATACCAATTGAACGGATAGTATAGGCACCTAGAGGGGGGTGAATAGGTTCTATGACCAATTTTAATTTTTCTTCAAGATTAGGCTTGACACAAAGGTAAAATATCTAGATAATGCAACTAAGGTGAATTTACCTATATGACAAGAACAACAATAAATAAAATACAAGTAAAGTAAAGGATAGGGAACGAGGTAACCGAAGTTGGAAGCACGTGGAGACATGATGTATTCCTGAGCTCCTCCTTGTTAAGGGAGTACGTCTCGTTGTAGGGGTGTGAATTTCGCCACAAAGGCCTCAAACTATCCTTCGACGAACCCCGCCACAAAGGCCTAGTCCACCTTCCACAATTTATCCCCTTTGAGGCGGGAATCGAGTCCTTTACAAAAAAGTTTGGGGCACACAATCACAACCAAATTTGGGGCTCCCAACAATCACCAAGTATCCAAGAGTAGAAATGGTTTCTAGGTTCTCCACAAGGAAACCCTAGAATAGATCCCTTAAGTTAATGAGGGGGAAATGAGGATCGGCTTGGTGAAGATGTAGATGGGGGCCTTCTCCATCAATCCTCCAAGAATCAACGAGTTTGGGTGGAGAGATTGAGAGGAATCAAAGATTGGGTGAGCTCAATAAATGCACTTCAATACTTGGACGAACTAATTCTTTGGGGGAAGAAGGGGATGGGCTATTTATACCCATCCCACGAATCTGACCATTTGGGGAAATTATTGCATCACCCGGTAGTACCAGACGGCGTACGGTAATACCGCCCATAGAAATCTTCACCTTGGTCAATGCTAATTCACAGACAGAAAGCACAGTCGGTACTAACGGGCAGATCCGGTAGTACCGCGATGAACTACCAGACGCCACGGTAGTTCCGAACTTAAAAGAAGCTAGGGGGGGTCAAGACCTTGTGCATCCTTGCCTCAATAGAGAATTTCCGGTACTACCGAGATGTTTCGGTAGTACCTCGACTCCGGTACTTCCGTGTTGAACGGTAGTACCGCCCACATCATTCCATCAGCTCCTCCAGCGCACGCACCACATCAAGGCTAGGTAGTACCGAGCGGATCTGGTAGTACCGAGTTGAACTACCGGACGAGACCAATAGCGTGGAATTAGACAGAAGGTTTCACGCAAACACCAGTGCTGCAACTGAGGAAACCCTTGTAGTACTGGACTCCTTCCGGTAGTACCTGCCCAGACTGAAAACCCACAAAATATCCAGAAATCTTCGAGGAACTCAACGGGGTTTTAGCACAATACTAAAAATACCTGATGACCCACAAGTATAGGGGGTGCATCGTGGTAATTTCGATAAATAAGAGTGTCGAACCCAACAAGGAGCAGAAGGTGCTGACAAGCGGTTTCGATGAAGGAATAACTGTAAATACTGGAAAATAGATTTCTAGGGGTTTTTGATATTGCAGATAAATAAAGTGCGAGTAAATAAAATGCAGTAATAATAATTGCAGCAAGTGTCCCAATCCTTTATTTAGCAAAGGACAAGCCGGTGAGTTTACTTTTGATTAACAAACGTTCTTGAGGACACACGCGAGGTTTCTGTCAAGTGCTTTTGTTCCATGTAGGTGAATAACTTTGGTGTTTTGATAAGTGTTGTGTGGGTGAACCTATGCTAATGTACCGTCCCATCCAAGACTAGTACATACTTGTGATTATACCCCTTGCAAGCATCCGCAACTACAAGAAAGTAATTAAGAAATAAATCTAACCACATCTTTAAACTCAAGGATCCTATGCTCCCTCGTGTAAAGGTTTCCTAACGGGGGTTTAGGTTTCAATCACTCCGGCAACCCCACAATTAGTAGCCAAATACACGATGCATTCCCCTAGGCCCATAAATGGTGAAGTATCATGTAGTCGACGTTCACATGACACCACTAGAAGAATAACACCACAACGTAAATATCAAACATTAAATATTATTCAATATTACTTCACTACTAACAAATTGACTTCTCCAATGTCCTCAAGAATAACACGAACTACTCACAACACATCATATGGATCATGATCGGAGGTGATATAATTTATGATAACAATCTGGTCATAAAGTGCAAACACCGATAAATCTCACAAGCATCAACTACTAACAAGTAATCCACACCGGGAGAGAGAGAGAGAGAGATCTAATGCAAAACAACGATAGAGGCCCCTAATTGTTACAGCGGGATGAAGGTGGATGATGAGGGTGATGGTGCTGGTGGTGATGATGATGATGATGACGATCTTGATGATGCCCGGAGTGATGACGGTGACGATGGCGGTGATTTCCCCTCTCCGGAGAGGAATTTCCCCGACAGATTTCTCCCTGCCAGAGAGCTTTTCTCTCTCTGGTGTTTTCTGCCACGAGGCGGCGGCGGAATAATTCTTCGGGGATGGAATGAGTCTTAGGGTTCCTTGGGGGTCAGGCACGCCAAAGATGACCCCCAGAGGTGGGCCAGGGTGGCCACACCCCTAGGTGGCGCGACTAGGGGGAGGGCGCGCCAGCCCTAGGTGTGGGCCCCTGGCGGCCCCCCTCTAGCTCCCCTTCTGGTTGTGTTCTTCCTCTGGACTTTTAGGAACCCCCGGATGTCCCCCTTCTTCTTCTGATCTTCTGAAATATGGTATCTCGATGGTGCTTTTTCCATCAGATTTCTGGTCCCGGTGTTTATTCTCCCAAAATTATAAAATATGCAAAATAAGATGAAATAACATAAGAGATGCATAACATGAAATATATCGATGAATAACAGAAAATTACGATATAAAATAGTGATGAAAAATGGACGTATCAACTCCCCCCAATCTTATACCTCGCTTGTCCCCAAGCGAAACTGGACTCAGAAAACAATAACCACAGGTTTATGGAGTGAAGAGTCGATAAATAAAATACGGACAAGAAGCATCACATCTATCTATGCACCAATCATTATAGACAGTAACTTCCTCTCATATAACCTTACTTGAAACGAGTAAATGGGAGTCACAAACAAAGATGCAAAATAGAGAATCAAAATTGGTAATGGCAAACTTCGTTCTTGGTCAGAGAACATTTAATAAAATTATACTTATCTTAGGTGAAGTCTTTATAACAAGTTTTATAGTGTAGGGTTTAACATGTTTAATTATAACAACTCTTTTACAGTGATTCATAGCTTTTCAAAGTAATATTCATTCAGATAATAAAGCATGTGCTAAACAATGAAGGATGGAAACACGATTGAAAAAATCAACATATAGATGATGAGAACACGACAACTCAAATGCTTGCTAGAGACAGAGAGAATGGGTTTACTGACGCAACATAAAAGTAAAAGATAGGCCCTTCCCAGAGGGAAGCATTGACCACTCATGTGCTAGAGCTTTTATTTTAATAAACAGAGGTATAAAATGCATGATACTTCTCCCATCCACCTTACACAAACCATGGCTAACCGAATTCTCGGGTGCCTGCCAACAATCACAAACCATGGAGGAGTTTCTAAATTTTGAGAGGTGTATATTTATTTCAACGAATAGCAAACAGAAAATACAGCATGTCACAAGGAAACTAGACTCACAAGAGCGGCTCCCATAGAAGGACGCAACTGGTATAGAAAGTCATCCCTGTTTCTCCTTTGTTTACACAATTATGCTTTGACTCATAAATCAGGGGCAAAAAGAGTGAAGTGAATTTGTATTATTATTTAGGGCTGGGAACCCCACTGCCAGCTCTTCTAGCATTTGGATAAGGGGATGAAGCCACTAGTCCAGGTGTGTGAGTCCAATCAATAAGTGAGATAAAGATTCTCTATTTGTGTCCTCATGAGCTAAAACAGGAACACAAAACAGGAGTAATTTGAAAGTTTTAAAGGTAGCACATGAGCAATTTACTTGGAGTGGCAGTGAAATACCACATGTAGGTAGGTATGGCGGACACGAATGGCAAGGTTTTGGGTTTAAGGTTTGGATGCACGAGAAGCATTCCCTCTCAATACAGGGTTTTTGGCTAGCAAGGCTGGGTAGAAAGCATAAGAGTTGAAGGAAAACAAACAATATACATATGATGAAACCAATAATGCAATCTTCATTGAAATCACAAGCGATCTTAACTTGTGAATACTAAGTTTATGAGCTAATAGGCAAATTCCTCTTTCTTATACTAGCAACTCAAATTATTATTTCTGCTGACCCAAGCTAAGTTTGCCAAAACCAACTAGATTAACTTGATGATCTCTAGAGTGATAGCAAATGCTAATAGCAAGCTCAACCATATGACTGAAGTTGAAAACTGAAATAATATGCACAGAAAGTAAATGATGAAACTTCTCATTAATATTTCAAATCGGCAACTCACACCAACGGATACAATGATAACCAACTAGGGAGAGACACTTCCATACTGCAAACCATCCTATATGATAACTTCTCTACTCATGATATGACTCTACTGCAAAAGTAGAAGATGAAAGATAGTGATGTGATACCGCGGCACTCCCCCCAAGCTTGGAACAAGCCGAGGGGATGCCAAAACCAATGACGAATCAATTCTTCGGTGGTGGTGGATCCTTCTCATCCTCGATCTTCCAAGGTAAAGGATCTCCATCCACAAATGACGTCCTAGTCTCCATCATCTTGAAACTAGCAGCATCACTTATACATTTAAACTTGTTCTCATAGTCACAGTTCTGGTTCTGCACGTCATAGAGTTGTGCTTGCACATCATTGGTGATCTTTGTAAGTGAGAGAATCTCCTCCCAAAGCTTCAAATTCTCCCTCTTGTATTCAGCGATCTGTTCTGTCTTTATCATGTCGATGATCTGAACTTCACGCTCTGCCATCTTCTTGTACCTGAAAACTTCTTGCTCTAGTTCTTCCATCCTAGCTTCCAGACTGCCTTCTCCTCCAGGGCCTCGGACATCTTGAATCTGCACCTTCCCGTCCTTGAACAGCAATTCCTTGGGATGCATCTTCAACTCGTTCAAGTATGGGTTGACGACATTCTCAAAGAAACTGTCTCTGGGAGATCCAGGAGAAGCCATTGATGCTCTAGATATGAAGATGTAACCTGGCAGAAACAACTCGAAACAGAAACACGACGAGAAAACGATATAGGGACCTCGGGGGTTCCGGGGAATTATATAGCGAAAAGTTTCATAACGAAAGGAAAGTCCAGATCGAAAACGAGTCGGAGAGGGGCTCCGGGGCGCACACCATGGGCTGGCGCGGCCAGAGGTGGGCCCGCGCCACCCTATGGTGTGGATCCTCTGGGGTCCGTCTCCCTCTCGTTTCCGTCTCATAATTTTTCAGATTTTCCAAAAACAGCAAAAATACAAGTTGAAAGATGTTTCTCGAACATTTTCTTACCAAAATTGTTACCTATTCGAAAACTGACTCTGCAGTTTCTGAAATATGCTTCTTAATAAACTCCTCCGGGATCATGGCCTGAATACAATCAACATTTTCATTATAAGGATCTCCGGAGATATAATGCTTGAGTCTTTGGCCATTCCCAACTTGTGAGGAGTTGTCTTCAAGGGAAACAATTTTAATTGCCCCCGTACGATATACCTCTTCGATAACAAAAGGTCCTTCCCATCTCGAGAGTAATTTTCCTGCAAAAAATCTGAGACGAGACTATGCAATAGCACTTTTTCACCAACATGAAATTCTCTTTTAATAATCCTCTTATCATGCCATCTTTTAACTTTCTCTTTAAAGAGCTTAGAATTTTCATATGCTTCACTCCTCCATTCATCTAAAGAACTTAAGTCAAGCAACATTTTCTCACCAGCAAGTTTAAAATCTCTATTTAGGTCTTTCACTGCCCAATAAGCTTTGTATTCTAATTCTAAAGGCAAGTGACAAGATTTTCCATAAACAATTTTATAAGGAGACATGCCCATGGGATTTTTGTAAGCAGTTCTATAAGCCCATAGAGCATCATTTAATTTCTTAGCCCAATTTTTCCTAGATTTGTTAACAGTCTTTTGCAAGATAGATTTGATTTCTCTATTTGATAATTCTACTTGCCCACTAGTTTGAGGATGATAGGGTGAGGACGTTCTATGATTAACATCATATTTAGCAAGGGTTTTTCTAAAACCACCATGAATAAAATGAGAACCCCCATCAGTCATAAGATATCTAGGCAAACCAAACCTAGGGAAAATAATGTCTTTAAGCATTTTTAACGAGGTTTCACCATCAACACTTTTAGTAGGTATAGCTTCTACCAATTTAGTAACATAATCAACAGCAACAAGAATATGAGTATAGCCTTGTGAAAGAGGGAAAGGACCCATAAAGTCAAATCCCCAACAATCAAATGGTTCAATAACAAGAGAATAATTCATAGGCATTTCATTACGTCTAGAAATATTTCCAACCCTTTGACATTGATCACAAGATAAAACAATTTTTCTAGCATTTTTAAAGAGAGTAGGCCAATAAAAACCTCATTGTAGAACCTTATGTGCAGTTCTATCTCCAGCGTGATGTCCTCCATAAGCACTACTATGACATTTTCTCAATATCTCTCGTTGTTCATTTTCAGGAACACATCTTCTCATAATACCATCAACACCTTCTTTATATAAGTGTGGGTAATCCCAAAAATAATGCCTCAAATCATAGAAGAATTTTCTTCTTTGTTGAGCTGTAAAGGTAGGAGGCAAATAGTTGGAAACAATAAAGTTAGCATACTCAGCATACCATGGACTCTCTTGAGAGCTCACTTTTATTGCAGCTAACTGTTCATTAGGAAAACTATCATTAACGGGAATAGGGTCATCAGGGATATTTTCTAATCTAGACAGATTATCAGCAACAAGATTTTCAGCACCCTTCCTATCCACAACATGTAAATCAAATTCTTGTAAAAGAAGCACCCATCTAATAATAGGCTTACCATCTTTCTTTTCCATAAGGTACTTAATAGCAGCATGATCAGTATGAATAGTAACTTTAGAATCGACAATATACTGCCTAAATTTATCACAAGCAAAAACTACACCTAGGAATTCTTTTTCAGCTGTAGCATAATTCTTGTGAGAAGCATCAAGAGTTTTACTAGCAAAATGAATAACATTTAACTTCTTATCTATCCGGTGTCCAAGAACAGCACCTACAACATAATCACTAGCATCACACATAATTTCAAACGGTAAATTCCAATCAGGTGGTTGAACAATAGGGGCAAATATTAAAGCCTTCTTTAAAATTTCAAAAGCTTCTCTACAATCTTCATCAAAAACAAAAGGTACATCCTTTTGAAGAAGATTAGTAAGAGGCTTTGATATTTTAGAGAAATCTTTGATAAACCTTCTATAGAAACCAGCATGACCAAGAATACTACGAATACCTTTGACATCTCTGGGACAGGGCATTTTCTCAATAGCTTCAACTTTAGCTATATCAACTTTAATACCTCTTTTAGAGATTTTATGCCCAAGAACAATTCCTTCATTAACTGTCGCACCCTGGGTTTCTAGAGGATACTCCTCACACGAACTGGAAGTCAGGTGCTTGGATTATGGGGCATAACTGCTCCCACGTCCCAGCTTCCTGGTAGGCCTGCGCTTATGCGCGACAACACAAGCCCCTGCTTCCACCGTCGAGGTAAACTATCCGCTAGGAACCTAAAGGCACTACTGTCGACGTACTTCATAATCAAACACGCACGGTACGTCAACAGTTTGGTACGAATGACAACACAGAATGTCTCTAAGACACAAAAGAATGAAATAAGTGCAACTGGCCTTCACTAAGGCAGAAAATATCGAATACAGTCATGCAGAGGACACATGTCCCAACATATCATCCATTACAACAGCGGAAGCAAACAAAGGGTCTGAGTACAGACAAATCCATGGTTTAAGAAGCCTGAGAAAATAAAGAAAAGCGAAGCCCATCCACGAAGGTCTGGATCCTGCCCTGGTCCAGCTAACTACTCGTCTGCAGCGTCATCGAACTCCACAAAGTAGCCATCCTGGGAAGCATCGTAGTCGTAGTAGTACTCTGCGTAAACCACAGCCCCAACGGGGTCAGTACATCCAAGTACTGGCAAGCAAGACTCACAGTTCATCAAGGAGTTACCCGTCAACACAAGCATAGATGCTTGGGATCAACGGAAGAAAGGGGGTGATATAAAAGTTGCGGCTGGCTGCTCTAAACAACTACAGAAAGATCTACAAGTTCCGGCTAACAGAAAAGATAAGATCGAGGATTGTAACCAACTGAAAGATAAACTCAACCAAAACCCATCCTGGATCTCGCCCCTTATCCAAAGAAGCAATCCGAGGATAACTCACACAGTTATGATAAGGTGAATCAAGTTATTGTGTGAATAACCTATTACTAGTCAGGTTATTACTCATTGGGTGAAACATGATTGATCATTATGTTGAAGTTGTCCTGAGTACTTGTTAGCCAGTACTTTCACCAAGTAATCCATAACCGCGGAAAACACGGCTTCTCGAGAAGATTATCCCTGCAGGGTTGCACCAATTTGGCCGTACACTCAAGAATAACCCGCCAGATGGGAAGCTAACCCACCAAGCGGGGTACTCTACACAACCAACCATTCTCCGCATCAAGCCCAAAGCACCTTGGGCGCACGGCTAATCGAGCCCAGAAGAAAATGGACCCTCATAGCACTCTAAGAACGTGTCCCCCTATATGCCGACTACAAAAGTTCCACCCTGCGCTGGGCTCGCAAAAACATGCATGCGGCAAATGGAAAAACACGAACTAAATGAGGCGATTTGGACGAGATGCGAATCAGGTCAAGTTGAGGGGGGCGCCCATACTCGCTTCCCAAATGCGGGTAGTGCGCTCATCATGGATCAGTAGACAAGACCCTTTTCCTATTAGGGTCGACACTAGCAGGCTCCAAAACCACTCATGGGCCTCCTGCCGGTGCCTTATCATCAAATTATTATTACCATTAGCAATTAACAGGATTGATTGATTAACATCGAGCCCCGGTACAGATAATAAGATAGTAACAGCAGAAACCGACAACAGACTCGAGTAAAAGCAACCCTAAGCATGCTAGATAGTAACAGGCTCAAGCAATGGCTGTAGGTATGGAGGTGGTGGCAATATCAGGGCTCAAGGTATCATGTAATGGGTTCGGAGAACAAGCAACGATACATAGGGCTAGCAATAGTAGACAAAAAGATAGTATCGACAACAAGTGTGGAAAGGAACTCAATGATTCATGTGAGTGATAACTTGCCTGGCAGCTCAGCCTCGTACTGGGCTAGGTCCTGAGTAGTGGTGTCGTAAGGCTCGTCGGTACCAACGTCGTCGTCTAACCGAGAAGAAGCAAAACAACAACGAAGGAAGACGGGCAATCAATACATGGCATAGGTGCACAAACATTGGATGATGCATGTCATGTTTAATAGATGCACCAAAATAACTTGCTTGACATGAAACACAAATTTAAATGGACTCCATATGCAAAAGGATGCATATGGAAGCCCATGCTTGGAGTTGAATTAATTGTTCTATCACTAAGCATTAGGTGTAGTTGAATTAGTATGATGCATGCATGATGAGGAACAATAAGATAACAAAGTTAATTGCAATTGGAATGATAGTTAATCATTTTAGAAAACATTAACAAGTTTGGAATTATTGGTACTTAATGGTGTTGAACAAGTATTGATTGTTTTCAACAATTTAAAGTATGCAAAACCAATTACAAATTTTATATTTGAAAAGATTATCAAATTTTAGTTGGATTACATGTTTCACAATTTGAAATTGGACTTAGGATTAATTATTTAGGAATTAAACAATATTAAACAATTTTTAATTGAATTAAACAAGAATTAAATAGTTTAGGCAATTTAAATTACTCAAACCAGAAAACAAAAATTATATTTGAATAGAGCATTCAAAAAGGTGTGAAAAACATATTTTATTTGTATTATTTGAAAACAGTATGAATTAGTTATGAATTATTTCAAATTGCATTTGAATTATTTGAATTTGAATTTATATTGCATTTTGAAAATTCAAAACAGAACACAAATTGCATATTTGGAATGTTCATGAAATTTGGATCAGAATAGACATCAAGTTTATATTTGTTGGATTTATAAAATGGGAGATATTGAATTTTAAAGTTTTGAATTAATTCTGTTATTTTAAAAGAATTTGGAATTGCTGAAATTCGCAGAAAACATTTGTTACTCGGGGTCTATCCACCCACTGCCACTGCGCAGTGGGCCAGAGGGGCCAGCGTGGCGCACACGCTGGCGTGGCCTCCAGTGCCACTGCCTGGTGGGGCTCAGCGCGGGGGAGAAATCCCCAAAAAAGGTTGCGGCCGCGGGGCTCGAACCCGCGAGCTCGCTGTGCGCGCAAAAGGCTCGCGCCACTGCGCTGCTGTCGTGTTTGTTGACAGTAGTAGCTACGCAGCCAGGTTATTGTTCAGTTAAAGTTCTGAACTTTAACTGACGAGCGAACGGGTGCTCGACTGACAGAGGTTCAACGGCGGCGATCAACGGCGTTGTGCTCGTGCGGCGGGGCTGCTGTGATGCTGGACGCGCTCGGGAACAACAGAGGGAGAGAGGGAAGGCGACAGTGGGCGCTCACCGGGGTTGCAGGGGAGCAGAGGGCGGCGATGACGAACCGATGACGCCGGGGTGACGACGGTGGCCGCGGAGACGATGTGGACGGCGCCGTCGATGTGATGCTCCCCCGTGCGCGCTCTGGTGCTCAACGCGTCGAGGGCGAGGTGGCGGTGCTGTTCCAGGAGACGGGGGGTGCGGAGGTGGCCTGCAACGGCGACGAGATGGCCGGATTCAGAAAAGCACGGCACGGTGGCCGGAGAAGAGAAAACGGATCGCGTCCTCGATCTGTGGCTCACCGTGGGGCTTGAAGGTGTCCACGGGGAAGAGGAGGTGACGGCGACGCGATTGCAAGGCAGAGGTGGCTAGGTGGGTGGCTTATGCGGCGGCGCCATGAAGATCTTCAGAGATCGACGGCGGGAAGGAGTTTGCAGAGAGGTGGAGGTCGACGATGGCGGCGATTGACGGCGCGAGCGAGGAACCCTAGAGCTTAGGGCACACCTAGGGGGGCTAGGGCTCCCTTTTATAGCCTGGAGGCGCTGCGGTGGCCGCCGTGGTCGCTCGCGGTCGCCGTGGATGCCTCCGATGGGCGCCGTACGGGAGGACGAAGACGGAGGTGGCGCGCACGAATCTCCGCGCAGCATCGAAGCGGTAAGTTGAGGAGAGCGGGCTGGGCTGCTGCGCGGGGTAGGCTAGATGGGCTGGGCTTAGGTTAGGGTTAGTTAGGTGCCGCTCGTTTTTCTGTTTTATTCTTTTCTGTTTTTATTTTTTTTGTACTTTTGCTTTTGGAAGAAATCTGTTAAGGATTTATTTGAGAAAAATTATAGAAAAATTAAGTTAAGCTTTTTAAACAATTAGAAACCACATTGTAAACTTGGATTTCAAAAATTGGAATTTGAAATTATGGTTTGTGTTTGAATTCAAAATAGAGGGTTTTTGAGTTTAATAAAACTTTAATAAAACATGAATAAAAAATAGGGTTACCCCTAGGGCTTTAGAATGTTTTAGAGGGAAGAAAAGTTGGTGATTTTTTATGGTTCCCAAAAGGTACTGATTTGAACTTGGTTTGGGAATTTAAAAAGGTGATTTGAGAATTATTGATTGAATTATTGGTTGGATTTAAAACAACAATTTAATAAGTGAAAACAAGGAATAAAAGGGTTGTTTTTATTTGTTATTTTGGTTCCAAAGGTTGTAACAGAGCAAGTATGAAACCATGTTTGAAAAAGATTTGAATTTGAATTGTAAAAACAGAATAAAACAGATGGAAAACAAATGCAAACAATAAGTAAACATGATGACATGATGCATTGCTTGAAATAAAACAAAGGACAAAGCATTCTAGGGGTATTTTCATACTTGGGATGTTACAAAACGCCCCCCCTTGAAGGAATCGCGCCCCGAGATTCCCTACTGAGAACTGAACAGGTCCGGATACTTCTTGCGAAGATCCTCTTCGGTCTCCCACGTTGCCTCTTTATCGGAATGATGCGACCATTGGACTTTCAAGAACTTGGTGCTCTTGTTGCGAGTCTTACGCTCGGTCTCATCGAGAATACGAATTGGGTGCTCCTCATAAGATAGATCATCTTGCAGCTCAATGGAATCATGATCAACTGCACGATCTGGATCTTTGAAACACTTCTTGAGTTGTGACACGTGGAACACATCGTGCACTTTGGAAAGTTTTTCTGGAAGTTCAAGACGATAAGCATTCTCTGCACGTCTTGAGAGGATGTTGAAAGGGCCAATGTATCTTGGTGCAAGCTTTCCTTTCACACCAAAACGATGGGTGCCTCTGAGGGGAGTTACACGGAGATATGCATCACCAGGTGCATAGACCATATCCCTGTGCTTGCTATCATAATAGCTCTTCTGACGAGATTGAGCAATCCTGAGATTGTCACGAATGATACGAACTTTCTCCTCGGCTTCCTTAACAATGTCAGGGCCTAAAAGTGAACGTTCACCAGCTCCAGACCAATTGATTGGACTCCTGCATCTGCGACCATACAGTGCCTCAAATGGTGCCATTCCTAGGCTTGCCTGGTAGCTGTTGTTGTAAGAGAATTCAGCATATGGAAGGCAATCCTCCCATTTCATGCCAAAGGAGAGGCCACATGCTCTGAGCATATCCTCGAGAATCTGATTGACTCTTTCGACTTGCCCTTGAGACTGAGGGTGGTAAGCTGTGCTGAACAGAAGTTTAGTGCCCAAAGCTTCTTGAAAGCTCTTCCAGAAATGAGAAGTGAAGATACTTCCACGGTCTGAGCTTATTTCCAATGGAACACCATGAAGGGGAACAACCTTTGCTGTGTAGAGCTCTGCTAACTGGCTAGCTGAGATAGTTTCCTTTACAGCATAGAAGTGAGCAACCTTAGTGAGACGATCAATAACAACGAAGATTGCATCGTTGCCCTTTTTGGACTTTGGAAACCCAGTAACGAAGTCCATTTCAATCATGTCCCACTTCCACTCAGGAATTTTCAGAGGTTGGAGTAGACCTGCTGTCTTCTGATGGACTGCCTTAACACGTTGACAAACGTCGCATTCAGAAACGTATTGAGCAATTTCACGTTTCATGCCAGGCCACCAATACAGACTCTTGAGATCCTGGTACATCTTTGTACTTCCAGGGTGAATGGATAGAGGAGTTTCATGAGCCTCCTTGAGAATGATGTCCTTGAGACTTTGAATCTGAGGGACTGCAATGCGTCCTTCGAAGAACACAGTTCCCTTGTCATCAATTGAGAAGGACTTGAACTTATCATTGCCCTCCTTGATGTGATCCACAATCTTCTTGATTTCATTATCACGAAGTTGTTCAGAACGAATCTTGTCCTCGAGAGTTGGGCTGGCTGTCAAGCTAGCAAGGTATCCTTCCGGAACAAGACCAAGGTTCAGTTTCTGGAATTCTTCATGAAGTGGAGGTTGGCTCTCCATAATCATGATATTATTGCAATAGGATTTGCGACTGAGAGCATCGGCCATAACATTAGCCTTGCCTGGAGTGTAAGAAATGGTGAGATCAAAGTCTTTAATCTTCTCAATCCATCTCCTTTGCCTGAGGTTCAGATCTGGCTGAGTGAAGATGTATTTCAGACTCTTATGATCGGAAAAGATTTCAGTTTTGTTACCCAACAAGTATTGTCTCCATTTCTTGAGGGCAAACACAACTGCTGCAAGTTCAAGATCATGAGTGGGATAGTTTTGCTCATGTGGGTTCAACTGACGTGAAGCATAAGCCACAACTTGACGTTCTTGCATAAGAACTGCTCCTAAGCCTTGGAGAGATGCGTCACAGAATATCTGGAAAGGTTTGGTGGTGTCGGGGCCAACTAGAACAGGTGTGGAAGTGAGTTTAGTCTTCAGGAGGTTGAAACTCTCATCACATTGTGGAGTCCAAACGAACTTTTTGTCCTTCTTTGTGAGATCAGTGAGAGGTTTAGCAATCTTGGAAAAGTTTTGGACGAAACGACGGCAATAGCTAGCCAAGCCAAGAAAGCTTCTAACTTGTTTCACCGTCTTAGGGGGTTTCCAATCAACAATTGCCTTAACCTTTTCAGGATCAATGGCTATGCCCTTGGCAGAGATGATATGACCAAGATATGCAACTTCTGGAATCCAGAACTCACATTTGGAAAACTTGGCATACAAACGATGCTCGCGAAGTTTCATGAGAGTGAGACGAAGGTGTTCTCCATGCTCTTCCTCGGATTTGGAGTAGACTAGAATGTCATCAAGATATACCACAACGAACTTGTCGAGGTATTCATGGAAGACAGAATTCATGAGTCTTGAGAACGTTGCCGGTGCATTGGTGAGACCAAAGGACATGACGGTGTATTCATATAGACCGTACCTTGTGGTGAAAGCCGTCTTAGGAATATCTTCCTTTCTGATCTTTATCTGATGGTAACCCATCCTCAAATCCAACTTTGAGAATATTGAGGCTCCAGCAAGTTGATCAAAAAGATCATCGATACGAGGAAGTGGATACTTGTTCTTGATGGTTTTCTCGTTGAGAGGACGATAGTCAACCACGAGTCTTTTTGTTTGATCCTTCTTGGCAACAAACAGAGTTGGGCAACCCCAAGCGGAGGAACTAGGCTGAATGAAACCTTTGTCCATATACATATCGATTTGCTCCTTCAACAATTTCAGTTCAGGAGGAGCTATCTTATATGGATGCTTAGAGATTGGAGCAGTACCTGGCTCAAGCTCGATCACGAACTCAACTGCTCTGTCCGGAGGCATCCCTGGCAACTCTTCTGGAAAGACGTCAGGGAATTCACAAACCACCGGAACATTTTCAATTGCCGGAAGGGGTTTGGCATCGAGGCTGAACAGCTGAGCAGAAGTTGCTCCATATGGAGAATAGACTATCTGGCCTGAAGTGTGGGAGAGAGTTATTGACTTTTGAGCACAGTCAATTTTAGCTTTGTGGGTCTTCAACCAATCCATACCCAGAATGACATCAATGTCAGAATTTCCCAGCAACATGAGTGAAGCAAGGAATATGCGACCTCCAATTAGGATCTCATTGTCCATGCTTATCTTGGAAGTCAACATTTGCGGTCCCGGAGAGTGAACAGTCATTTGATTGCTTAGCGGAACCAGAACTAGGTTGTATGCTTTTGCAAAAATCTTTGACACAAATGAATGCGATGCTCCAGTATCAAACAACACTTTAGCTGGAATAGAGTTTACGGGTAATATACCGAGAACGACGTCAGCAGCCTCTTCGGCTTTGTCGGCCTTGATATGGTTCACCCTCGCGTTCCTCCCGACAGGCCTATTGTTGGAGTTGAAGGCTTTAGCCGGAGGAGCACGAACCATAGCCTGGTTGGTGTTGGGGCGAGGAGGTAGGGGTAGCTGCTTCTGAGTGCACTTATCAGCATAATGTCCAGTATCCTTGCACTTGTAGCAAGTGACGATACGAGAAGGACCTGGCCTTGGCTGCCCCATCGGGAACCTCTGACCCTGCATCTGAGATGGGTTGGGTGGGCGGGGACCAAAGCCTGGAGAAGCTTGGGCATTTGGAGCCCGAGTGACAGCACCATTTGGCACCCAGATGCGGCGCTTCTGCGGAGGGGTGGTCATGTTGGAGGAGGAACCACCCTCACGCGAGTGCTTGCGCGACTCCTCGAACGCCTTGCGCCCATTCTCCTCATTGAGCGCGGTGTTCACGAGCTCCACGAAGTCCTTGCACTTGATGTTTGTGAGAGCGTACTTCAGTTCCGGGTTAAAACCTCGGCGGAACCTTGCCATCTTCTTGGCTTCGGTGGACACTTCGTCACCAGCGTACCGAGCGAGACGATTGAACTCGTTCTGGTAGCCGAGAACGTCCAGCTTGCCCTGTCTGAGAGAGCAGAATTCCTCACGCATCTTTTCCATGAGACCATCCGGGATGTGGTGCTTCAGGAAGGCATCTCTGAAACATCCCCAGTTGATAGGAAAGCCAGCCCTCATGGCCTGGTAGTTCTCCCACCAAGTAGCTGCCTGACCCTTCAGTAGGTAGGTGGCGTACTTGACCTTATCCTCTTCAGCCACATGAGCTATCTCCAGAGCTCTTGCTACGTCACGGATCCAGTCATCAGCATCCAGGGGCTCCCGTGTTGCCACGAAAGCTTTTGGGCCCAAGCTGAGGAAGTCCTTGATGGTGACCCTTGGAGCATTCTGGTTGTGTTGCTGGTTAGCCTGGATCTGGGCCATCTGTGTCACCACTTGGGTCATCTGAGCCAACAGCTCCCCCATTGGTGGTGGCGGTGGCGGGTTGTTCCTGGTTGGAGGCATCCTGAACAGAAATTCATTTTAGCACAACAACAGAAAAGGATAGACTTGGTAACCGAAAGATAGATTATTCCGACGCATGAATAGATAACCAACAGGTACATCATCACATGTTCAAATACATCAGAATATCCAACAGACCAAATACATGGTTCGAAAACGAAAGGATAAACTAGACACAGCTAGTAATGGATACAACGGTACTCCCATGCCCATCACGCAGGACGGCGGTGAGTAGTACGACGAGAGATACGGTGAGGAGGAATCCCACGGAAGTAGGTATCACGACGATCCATGTAGATAGGAACTGCTCTGAGAGCAACTCTCGGTGTCGTGAAGTAGGAAGCGTCGTATCCCTGTGCTCCATAGCGGGGAATCCCTGTGTAACCAGCTCCGAGGTCGAGAAGTGGGCCTCTGATCGGCTCGTAACCTCCAGCATCTGGCAACGGAAGACCAGCTAGCTGAACGACACGTGCGAAGCGCTCGTCTCCAACAAAGTCTGTGGTGTACGTCGCCAGACGAGTGAGAGCAAGGCGGAGCTGCTCCCTGACTGAGGCTAACTCCTGAGAAAGTGCGGAAGCAACGGCATCACTGTGACTAGCGAACTGGGCAGTGACCTGGAGCCTGGAGCTATCAGTCTCGTAGGTATCCATGTCACGGTGGATAGTGAAGTGAGCTCCTGCTGCCGTGATGTAACCACGGGGGATGTGACGAAAGCTGGACTTATCAAACCCCCAGTAGTCAGCACGGAGAACGGTGACACTCACGTACGCTGCCTGCTGCACGGCCATATCCACTGTGGACCCTACTGCCTCGTACTGGTGTGCAATGCTCCTGCCATCATCCGACAGAATGTAGACGATAGCCCGGTAGCAAGTCTGGTCACACTCTCGCTGGTGCTCGTAGACCTGGTACTCTGGTGCCCAATGGAACCCCAGAAAGGTAACCATGTCTCTCAGCAACTCCGGAAAACCGGCGGTGCTCTCACAGCGAGTCATGCGAACCACCTGCGGATAGTAGTTGAGACCCATCTGCAGATGATTTGGAAGGTTTTGATTAGACTCCGGTAGATGAAAAAGGATGTGGAAAGCAACAACAAGGTTCAATGGACGAAAAGGATGTTGAAAAGAACATGATATCGAAGCAACATCGGGAAAACGAGACCAAAAGTCCTGAGGTACTACAGAGAACCCAAAACACGTGAAATCCTAACTTGAAAGTTTAGGTGAGAACAGAAAACAACGTTGCACTTCCTTACCAGAAAAGGGTGGGTGGGTGGGGAAAGAAGAAAAATGGCAGAATTCCTACTCTCACGTTTCATTTTTCCTATATAGCTACAAAATAGTTTCTAGACTCAACTGCGACCAGTAAAAAGGGATCCTACAGGCAGACAGGCTCTGATACCATTTGTCGCACCCTGGGTTTCTAGAGGATACTCCTCACACGAACTGGAAGTCAGGTGCTTGGATTATGGGGCATAACTGCTCCCACGTCCCAGCTTCCTGGTAGGCCTGCGCTTATGCGCGACAACACAAGCCCCTGCTTCCACCGTCGAGGTAAACTATCCGCTAGGAACCTAAAGGCACTACTGTCGACGTACTTCATAATCAAACACGCACGGTACGTCAACAGTTTGGTACGAATGACAACACAGAATGTCTCTAAGACACAAAAGAATGAAATAAGTGCAACTGGCCTTCACTAAGGCAGAAAATATCGAATACAGTCATGCAGAGGACACATGTCCCAACATATCATCCATTACAACAGCGGAAGCAAACAAAGGGTCTGAGTACAGACAAATCCATGGTTTAAGAAGCCTGAGAAAATAAAGAAAAGCGAAGCCCATCCACGAAGGTCTGGATCCTGCCCTGGTCCAGCTAACTACTCGTCTGCAGCGTCATCGAACTCCACAAAGTAGCCATCCTGGGAAGCATCGTAGTCGTAGTAGTACTCTGCGTAAACCACAGCCCCAACGGGGTCAGTACATCCAAGTACTGGCAAGCAAGACTCACAGTTCATCAAGGAGTTACCCGTCAACACAAGCATAGATGCTTGGGATCAACGGAAGAAAGGGGGTGATATAAAAGTTGCGGCTGGCTGCTCTAAACAACTACAGAAAGATCTACAAGTTCCGGCTAACAGAAAAGATAAGATCGAGGATTGTAACCAACTGAAAGATAAACTCAACCAAAACCCATCCTGGATCTCGCCCCTTATCCAAAGAAGCAATCCGAGGATAACTCACACAGTTATGATAAGGTGAATCAAGTTATTGTGTGAATAACCTATTACTAGTCAGGTTATTACTCATTGGGTGAAACATGATTGATCATTATGTTGAAGTTGTCCTGAGTACTTGTTAGCCAGTACTTTCACCAAGTAATCCATAACCGCGGAAAACACGGCTTCTCGAGAAGATTATCCCTGCAGGGTTGCACCAATTTGGCCGTACACTCAAGAATAACCCGCCAGATGGGAAGCTAACCCACCAAGCGGGGTACTCTACACAACCAACCATTCTCCGCATCAAGCCCAAAGCACCTTGGGCGCACGGCTAATCGAGCCCAGAAGAAAATGGACCCTCATAGCACTCTAAGAACGTGTCCCCCTATATGCCGACTACAAAAGTTCCACCCTGCGCTGGGCTCGCAAAAACATGCATGCGGCAAATGGAAAACACGAACTAAATGAGGCGATTTGGACGAGATGCGAATCAGGTCAAGTTGAGGGGGGCGCCCATACTCGCTTCCCAAATGCGGGTAGTGCGCTCATCATGGATCAGTAGACAAGACCCTTTTCCTATTAGGGTCGACACTAGCAGGCTCCAAAACCACTCATGGGCCTCCTGCCGGTGCCTTATCATCAAATTATTATTACCATTAGCAATTAACAGGATTGATTGATTAACATCGAGCCCCGGTACAGATAATAAGATAGTAACAGCAGAAACCGACAACAGACTCGAGTAAAAGCAACCCTAAGCATGCTAGATAGTAACAGGCTCAAGCAATGGCTGTAGGTATGGAGGTGGTGGCAATATCAGGGCTCAAGGTATCATGTAATGGGTTCGGAGAACAAGCAACGATACATAGGGCTAGCAATAGTAGACAAAAAGATAGTATCGACAACAAGTGTGGAAAGGAACTCAATGATTCATGTGAGTGATAACTTGCCTGGCAGCTCAGCCTCGTACTGGGCTAGGTCCTGAGTAGTGGTGTCGTAAGGCTCGTCGGTACCAACGTCGTCGTCTAACCGAGAAGAAGCAAAACAACAACGAAGGAAGACGGGCAATCAATACATGGCATAGGTGCACAAACATTGGATGATGCATGTCATGTTTAATAGATGCACCAAAATAACTTGCTTGACATGAAACACAAATTTAAATGGACTCCATATGCAAAAGGATGCATATGGAAGCCCATGCTTGGAGTTGAATTAATTGTTCTATCACTAAGCATTAGGTGTAGTTGAATTAGTATGATGCATGCATGATGAGGAACAATAAGATAACAAAGTTAATTGCAATTGGAATGATAGTTAATCATTTTAGAAAACATTAACAAGTTTGGAATTATTGGTACTTAATGGTGTTGAACAAGTATTGATTGTTTTCAACAATTTAAAGTATGCAAAACCAATTACAAATTTTATATTTGAAAAGATTATCAAATTTTAGTTGGATTACATGTTTCACAATTTGAAATTGGACTTAGGATTAATTATTTAGGAATTAAACAATATTAAACAATTTTTAATTGAATTAAACAAGAATTAAATAGTTTAGGCAATTTAAATTACTCAAACCAGAAAACAAAAATTATATTTGAATAGAGCATTCAAAAAGGTGTGAAAAACATATTTTATTTGTATTATTTGAAAACAGTATGAATTAGTTATGAATTATTTCAAATTGCATTTGAATTATTTGAATTTGAATTTAGATTGCATTTTGAAAATTCAAAACAGAACACAAATTGCATATTTGGAATGTTCATGAAATTTGGATCAGAATAGACATCAAGTTTATATTTGTTGGATTTATAAAATGGGAGATATTGAATTTTAAAGTTTTGAATTAATTCTGTTATTTTAAAAGAATTTGGAATTGCTGAAATTCGCAGAAAACATTTGTTACTCGGGGTCTATCCACCCACTGCCACTGCGCAGTGGGCCAGAGGGGCCAGCGTGGCGCACACGCTGGCGTGGCCTCCAGTGCCACTGCCTGGTGGGGCTCAGCGCGGGGGAGAAATCCCCAAAAAAGGTTGCGGCCGCGGGGCTCGAACCCGCGAGCTCGCTGTGCGCGCAAAAGGCTCGCGCCACTGCGCTGCTGTCGTGTTTGTTGACAGTAGTAGCTACGCAGCCAGGTTATTGTTCAGTTAAAGTTCTGAACTTTAACTGACGAGCGAACGGGTGCTCGACTGACAGAGGTTCAACGGCGGCGATCAACGGCGTTGTGCTCGTGCGGCGGGGCTGCTGTGATGCTGGACGCGCTCGGGAACAACAGAGGGAGAGAGGGAAGGCGACGGTGGGCGCTCACCGGGGTTGCAGGGGAGCAGAGGGCGGCGATGACGAACCGATGACGCCGGGGGTGACGACGGTGGCCGCGGAGACGATGTGGACGGCGCCGTCGATGTGATGCTCCCCCGTGCGCGCTCTGGTGCTCAACGCGTCGAGGGCGAGGTGGCGGTGCTGTTCCAGGAGACGGGGGGTGCGGAGGTGGCCTGCAACGGCGACGAGATGGCCGGATTCAGAAAAGCACGGCACGGTGGCCGGAGAAGAGAAAACGGATCGCGTCCTCGATCTGTGGCTCACCGTGGGGCTTGAAGGTGTCCACGGGGAAGAGGAGGTGACGGCGACGCGATTGCAAGGCAGAGGTGGCTAGGTGGGTGGCTTATGCGGCGGCGCCATGAAGATCTTCAGAGATCGACGGCGGGAAGGAGTTTGCAGAGAGGTGGAGGTCGACGATGGCGGCGATTGACGGCGCGAGCGAGGAACCCTAGAGCTTAGGGCACACCTAGGGGGGCTAGGGCTCCCTTTTATAGCCTGGAGGCGCTGCGGTGGCCGCCGTGGTCGCTCGCGGTCGCCGTGGATGCCTCCGATGGGCGCCGTACGGGAGGACGAAGACGGAGGTGGCGCGCACGAATCTCCGCGCAGCATCGAAGCGGTAAGTTGAGGAGAGCGGGCTGGGCTGCTGCGCGGGGTAGGCTAGATGGGCTGGGCTTAGGTTAGGGTTAGTTAGGTGCCGCTCGTTTTTCTGTTTTATTCTTTTCTGTTTTTATTTTTTTTGTACTTTTGCTTTTGGAAGAAATCTGTTAAGGATTTATTTGAGAAAAATTATAGAAAAATTAAGTTAAGCTTTTTAAACAATTAGAAACCACATTGTAAACTTGGATTTCAAAAATTGGAATTTGAAATTATGGTTTGTGTTTGAATTCAAAATAGAGGGTTTTTGAGTTTAATAAAACTTTAATAAAACATGAATAAAAAATAGGGTTACCCCTAGGGCTTTAGAATGTTTTAGAGGGAAGAAAAGTTGGTGATTTTTTATGGTTCCCAAAAGGTACTGATTTGAACTTGGTTTGGGAATTTAAAAAGGTGATTTGAGAATTATTGATTGAATTATTGGTTGGATTTAAAACAACAATTTAATAAGTGAAAACAAGGAATAAAAGGGTTGTTTTTATTTGTTATTTTGGTTCCAAAGGTTGTAACAGAGCAAGTATGAAACCATGTTTGAAAAAGATTTGAATTTGAATTGTGAAAACAGAATAAAACAGATGGAAAACAAATGCAAACAATAAGTAAACATGATGACATGATGCATTGCTTGAAATAAAACAAAGGACAAAGCATTCTAGGGGTATTTTCATACTTGGGATGTTACATTAACCATAAAATGGCATTTCTCCCAGTTAAGAACAAGATTAGTCTCCTCACATCTCTGCAAAACTTTATCAAGATTCTGCAAACAATTATCAAAAGAAGTTCCATAGATGGAGAAATCATCCATGGAAACTTCTACAATTTCTTCACAAAAACCATGAAAGATAGCAGACATGCATCATTGAAAATTAGCAGGAGCATTACATAAACCAAAAGGCAAAAGGCATACGTCTATAAGCATAGGTTCCATAAGTACAAGTGAAGGTTGTTTTATCTTGATCAAGCTTTTTAACAGCAATTTGAGAAAACCCAGAATAACCATCAAGAAAGCAGAAATGAGTTTTCTTAGACAACCTTTCTAACATTTGATCAATAAAAGGTAAAGGATAATGATCTTTCTTAGTGACTTTGTTAACCTTTCTAAAATCAATCCACATCCTATAACCAACTACTACTCTTTGAGGAATGAGTTCATTATTTTTATTAGGCACAACAGTCATCCCTCCTTTGTTAGGAACACAATGCACATGACTAACCCATCTACTATCGGCAATAGGATAGATAATACCAGCATCAAGGATTTTTAATACCTCATTTCTTACCACATCCTTCATTTTAGGATTTAAATGGCATTGATGCTCAACAACTGGCTTTGCATCAGGCTCAATATTAATAGCATGTTGTCTAATAGCAGGAGAAATCCCTTTCAATTCATCAAGAGTATAACCAATAGCATCTCTATGTTTCTTCAATATCCCCAATAATCTCTCCTCTTCTTTATCAGAAAGTAGAGAACTAATAATAACATGATATAATTTCATATCATCAATATGAGCATAGTTAAGATTATCAAGCAAAGGCTTTAAATCAAAAACAGGATCTTCCTTGGGTGGTAATGTTGTACCCAAGTCTTCCACAGGTAAATTATGTTTCAACATTGCGGGCTGGTGTAAGAAAATCTCATCAATTTCATTCCTTTCTTCCTTAAAGACATCACTTTCGTGGTCTTCCATGTATTGCTGCAAAGGATTGTTAGGAGCAAGAGCAATAGCAGCCAATTGTTCAACTTTATAATTCTCATTTGGTAATTCAGCTTCATAAGGTGTTCTATCAAATTTGGAGAAATTAAATTCATAAGATTCTCCATCAAACTTTGTAAGGATTTTCTCCTTTTTACAATCTACAACAGCACCAGAAGTGTTTCAGAAAGGTCTACCAAATATGATAGGACAAGTATCACTAGCAGAAGTGCCTAGTACTAGAAAATCAGCATGATATTTAGTTTTACCACATAAGACCTCTACATCTCTAACAATACCAATTGGAGAAATAGTTTCCCTATTAGCAAATTGAATAATCACATCAATGTCTTCAAGTTCAGAGGAACCAATTTCATGGATGATTTCTTTATAAAGATCATAAGGAATAGCACTAGAACTAGCACCAATATCACATAAACCATAATAGTAATGATCACCTATCCTAACAGATAGCACAGGAACACTAGGTTTCCTAGATTTACTAGGATGAGAGACAATATAAGAAGCATCTTCACAAAATATAATGTGTCCCTCTTCTACATTTTCAGAAACAAGGTCCTTTACTATTGCTATAGTAGGTTCTACAGTTATTTGTTCCTCAGGTTCTACAAGTTTCTTTGCACTTTTATTAATCACACTAGCTAGCATAGAGTGTTCTTTTACCTTAGCAGGGAAAGATATTTTCTCAATATAAGGTTCAGGCACAATAGAATCAACAATATGAACCTCTATATCTCTAGCGGGAACACAATCAATAGTATCTTTATAAGGTGCATGGTACTTATCCCATTCCTTTTTAGGAATATCAATGTAAGAAGCAAAAGCCTTATATAAGTTTGCAGCAACTTGAGAATCAAGACCATAAACGACACTAATATTATGAAAATTCTCAGATGACATAAAGGTTTTAATGCATTCATAGTCATAATTTATACCTGACTTTCTACCTTTGTCATTCTCCCATGCTTCAGTGTTTTCTTGAATACGGTCAAGAAGATCCCATTTAGCTTCAACCTTCATACGTGTAAATGATCCAGAACAAGAAGCATCCAATAAGCCTTGCATAGAAATTATTAATAACAATATTACTGGGGAGCACATGAATGGGGCATCTGAGCATTAGTAACTTCAGTCTCCCCCATGCTTGGGCAATACTCTCTCTGTCATGAGGCCAAAAATTATATATATAATTCCGATCTCTATGGATTTCACTTGGAGGAGAGAATTTAGAATAAAAGAGAGGTACAATTTCCTCCCATTCAATAGTCTAGCTATTTTTCAGCAGTTTGAACCATTCAGAGGCTCGGCCTGTCAATGATATAGAGAATAATTTCCTCTTCACTTGGCTCATTGTAATACCTGCACACTTGAAAAACTCGCATAATTCATGTAAAAATAGCAAATGATCACCAGGATGGACATTTCCATCACCTGAATAGCAGTTATCCATAACATGTTTAACAATCTTTATAGGTATTTTATAAGGATCCAAATTATCAGGCGGAGGGTCACTTACTACCCTAGCAGTGGTAGCAGTGCCCTCAAATAAGGACTCAAGAGGAGTTCCAAACATAGCGTAATAAAGCAGTAGACAAAAATAAAAACAACACTTACAACACAAGCTTCCTTTATCAATTCCACTTCCCAATAGCGCTTCACTCCCCGGCAACGGCGCCAGAAAATAGTCTTGATAACCCACAAGCATAGGGGGTGTATCGTAGTACTTTCGATAAATAAGAGTGTCGAACCCAACAAGCGGTTTCATGAAGGAATAATTGTAAATACTGGAAAATAGAGTAAATAAAATGCAGTAATAATAGTTGCAGCAAGTGGCCCAATCCTTTATTCAGCAAAGGACAAGCTGGTGAGTTTACTTATGATTAACAAACGTTCTCGAGGACACACGGGAGGTTTCTGTCAAGTGCTTTTGTTCCATGCAGCTGAATAACTTTGGTGTTTTGATAAGTGTTGTGTGGGTGAACCTATGATAATGTACCGTCCCATCCAAGACTAATACATACTTTTGATTATATCCCTTGCAAGCATCCGCAACTACAAGAAAGTAATTAAGAAATAAATCTAACCACAGCTTTAAACTCCGGGATCCTACGCTCCCTCATGTAAAGGTTTCCTAACAGGGGTTTAGGTTTCTGTTACTCCGGCAACCCCACAATTAGTAGCCAAATACACGATGCATTCCCCTAGGCCCATAAATGGTGAAATATCATGTAGTCGACGTTCACATGACACCACTAGAAGAATAACACCACAACTTAAATATCAAACATTAAATATTATTCAACATTACTTCACTACTAACAACTTGACTTCTCCCATGTCCTCAAGAACAACACGAACTACTCACAACACATCATAGGGATCATGATCAGAGGTGATATAATGGATGATAACAATCTGGTCATAAAGTGCAAACACCGATAAATCTCACAAGCATCAACTACTAACAAGTAATCCACACCGGGAGAGAGATCTAATGCAAAATAACGATAGAGGCCCCTAATTGTTACAAAGGGATGAAGGTGGATGATGAGGGTGATGGTGCTGGTGGTGATGATGATGATTACGACGATCTTGATGATGCACGGAGTGATGACGGTGACGATGGCGGTGATTTCCCCTCTCCGGAGAGGAATTTCCCCGGCAGATTTCTCCCTGCCAGAGAGCTTTTCTCTCTCTAGTGTTTTCCTCCCCGAGGCGGCGACAGAATAATTCTTCGGGGATGGAATGAGACTTAGGGTTCCCTGGGGGTCAGGCACGCCAAAGATGACCCCCAGAGGTGGGCCAGGGTGGCCACACCCCTAGGTGGCGCGGCCAAGGGGAGGGCGCGCCAGCCCTAGGTGTGGGCCCCTGGTGGCCCCCCTCTGGCTCCCTTCTGGCTGTGTTCTTCCTCTGGAATTTTAGGAACCCCCAGATGTCCCCCTTCTTCTTCTGATCTTCTGAAATATGGTATCTTGATGGTGCTTTTTTCCATCAGATTTCTGGTCCAGGTGTTTATTCTCCCAAAATTATAAAACATGCAAAATAAGAAGAAATAACATAAGAGATGCATCATAACATGAAATATATCGATGAATAATAGAAAATTATGATATAAAATAGTGATGCGAAATGGACGTATCAATACCATGATGAATAATTTAAGCACAATAACCTGTAAGCACTTATCACACATTAGTGCTCTAATTGTGTTGTCAACAAACATCAAACCCCAAATGCGGGGAAATTCTGTTTCAGTAACGTATCACGAAGTTCCTATTGATTTATGTTGATGACATTATTGTCACAAGTTCATCAGATGCAGCAATTTCGGCTCTATTAGAAAATTTATACGCAATGATTTTTCTTTAAAGGATCTTGTTGATGTTCTTTTTTTTTCTTCAGTATATGATACATCTCAAACGTGTCTATAATTGTTTCTATATGTTTTCTATCACTTATTGGAATAACCTATTAACAAGATGCCACATGCCAGTTTTTTGGAAGACCCCAGAAGCTAGAAGGACACCCGGAGGGGAGTCATAGGGCCCCTAGGGGGAGTGTAGCCGCGCCCCCTTGTCTGGTCCTAGCCCGCGCCTGGAGGGCCCCTGGAGGATATGTTTACCGTAATTCCTTCCCATGGGAAGTACGAGTATGTTGGAGAGGTATAGAGCCACCTAGGCTCTCCAATAGCACGGATGTACACACCTTATTCTCCTTGACCTTCTCCGGTGAGTGAGATTCTCGTTTTCAGTATGAGGTCGACTTGAAGGCGTTGACCAAACCTTTACACAAGGTTGAGGCGACTCCACAAGATGGATGGAGGCTCTCAACGATCCGAAACTTCTTGCAACAATATATATGGAAGATCCAAGGACAATGGACTCTACTAGAGTTTCTAGACCCCAAATAGATTACAAGATCTACTAGGATTCGGTGGATAGATTTGCAATTCCTTTGGTGGAATCACGGATCTAGCTCTCCTCAAGCACTCCACGAAATATGGTGTCGATTGGGTGGATGGAGTGGGAGATCTAGTATGTTTAAGCTCGCATTAATGGAGGAGAGAGAGTAGGTATTGAATGAGGAAGAAGGTCCTATTTAAAGCTCCCCTGGAAATCTGGCCGTTGGAGGGAAATCCCCCACAACCGGAAATTTGGGTATTCTACCGGAACTTCTGGGCCAGCGGGGAAATCCCTCCAGTCTTCTCCAGTCTTCATCTACAGGAAAGAATCCCACACCGCCGAAACTTTCGGAATCTTGGCGGAACTTCCGGTGGGACGGAACTACCGGCTGAACTGCCGTCCCAACTTCCGCCATGGAAACTTCGATTCCAGTACCTAAGGGGGAAACCCAGAAGTAGGCTTAGAGGTTTGAGCGGAACTTTCGCTGAAACGCCGGAACTTCCGGCTAAGCATCTGAAGCAACTTCCGCTCCAGAAATCCCAATTCGAGTACCTAGAAGGAAATCCTGGAAGTAGGTGCGGAACTTCCACCGGAACTTCCGCCAGATGATCGGGAACTTCCGCCACCTGAAGCTTCGTGAAACTGCACACAATAAAAACACGTATCGTTTTACATCAATCATTAAAACTAATAGGGAGGCAGATGCACTTTCAGATCCTACCCATCAAAGAACTGGCTCCCATGAATTTAAATGGGATTTGCAAGGTAAACACTCTTAAGTATATGTAAACTGTATATTTTTTCATCGGTCCGTACTTTTGATTCTAATGATTGCTACATGAAACTAAATATTGTACTAGAGAAACGATTTTGTCTCCTAGGTTATTTGCAACTCACACTAAGATCCTATCTTGCGTGCTACCGTTTTCTCCTCTAGCTCGGTTGCTCTTCCGACTGCCACTATTTTTTTGAATCATGTGCGTCATCGCTCCCTCTCATTGACATCTCCGAATAGTATTTAAGAGATGGCTTTTTTCTAAATGTGATCATGGCCCCGGCATTTTCATCGTGAAGACATACATATACTTTATATACTGCATAAATAAAAGAAATCACATTATCATATAAAATGTTATTACATCTCATGTGTCAGCCAAAGTGGTAACATGAATCAATCAAAGGAAACCCAATAGAAAGCTAGGACTACACACATTGAAGTCTTCTAACACGCTGCGGGTCACCCTCGTTGAAGATAACCGTATGATCGCCATCAAGCGAGAACGCCCGGTATCCATAAGGGGCCGTTAATCCGCTGGAAGAAGAAATGGCCACATATGGATCCGAACTCGGTGAACAACCTGCAAAAGATAGCATATGTGGCTTTGTTAAACACAACATCATTCCAGCAATTTCAAATACCCCAAACAAAAAATCAATGGACAAAAATATTAGCCACACTAGGTTGTGGATAGATATTAAAAGTGAAATGAATTAGTCTCCAAATATATCGCGTAAAATTATAGGAGATAAAAAAAAGTGCTCCACAAACAACTCAGACAATGTAACCAATAGAATCTTGCATATTCTAGTAAACAACTTCATGTTGGGATTTTCAAATATATTCTCGTTGTAACATGCATGATATACTTCTAATATACCACAACAATGCACCTATTACAAGGATAATTCAGATAGTTCTTTTTTTCGCGGGTATTAATTCAGATAGTTGCATTACAATACCAATGAAGAAAGTCTCAATGTATCAAATAGCCAATGTAAACTGCTAGGATTTCCTCACATGCCAGATTTCCCTTATAATTTAAATTCTTCTGTTCGGGCAAATGCTAGGATCAACTATTTGGTTTACACTTTGAGAGGAACTCAATTCCATGATAATTACCATTTCTCTCCACTCAAAATAATTAAGCCAACACCTTCGAGTTCCTGTCGATACTGATTATAGTTTGAATACAGAGCATTGTAGAAAGCCAAAATGGTCCAATATCACTCCGTTAGGAGATTAACAAACCCCTTGAAATTCGCATACGAAGAGCTGCCCTCGCTGAGACTGTTGTGAGCTGCGTCCCTGAGCGTCCGTACCCTCTCAGCGATTCCCTTGTCGCCGATCATCTGTTCCAGTTTGCTCTTTACCTTTTCTTTAGTCATAATGCCTTATTCATCGGGCGTCACAGCCAAGCCCGTCAGCCAGAGGTCGCAAATGTAGCCCCGGTTTGCGAACTGGTCGACGAAGTAGGGCCAGCACAGGATCGACACGCCGTTCCTGACCCCTTCCATCATCGAGTTCCACCCGCAATGTGACACAAAGCAGGCAACGGAGGGATGCGCCAGAACCTACATAGTGAGATGGATCAGAAACATCATTGGCCAGCCTGATAGTCTGACTCTTACACTTTGCAAAGTACACGCACATGGATTATTTCACTATGGTTATGTGCTGCATGCACCTGCTGCTGGGGACACCAGCTGACGATCATGCCCTTGCCGGCGATGCGTCTCTGGAACTTGTCGAACCACACCTTGTTGACACCGTCGGAGGTGAAGTCCGGGCGCACAACCCACAAGAACGGATGGCCGGTGAGCTCCAACCCCTCGGCGAGCTCCTGGAACGGCCTCGAATCGAAGATAGTCAAGCTTCCAAACGCCACGTACACGACGGAACTGTCGGGGTGCGCGTCAAGCCATTCTAGGGGCAAGATTTACCCAGGTTCGGGGCCCTCGTAGAGGTAAAACCCTTACTCCTGCTCCTTCGATATGTATTATCAATAGATCCGTTACAATGGGGGTGCTCGAATCGAGAGTATGGTCTCGATTTCAACGCTTTGGTGGTGTGAGATTGCTTGGATCCCCCTCCCGGTGGTTCTCCTGGCCTTATATAGATGGCCAGGTCTCAAAGCGTACCCGGGGGGTTACAAACCCTAGATTAGGTCGGTTACAAGTTTCCTTCTTGACCCGCAAGGCTTTGCGGGTGGGCCTTCTAGAACTGTTGGTGGCACCTTTCCTTGGGCTTAGGTCATGGGTCGTGGACCGGGTAGCCTCACCCAAGAGGTCCAGGACTCATCCCGTCGTCATAGCCCTACGCGGTTCTCAACCTATTTGGTCTATCTTGAATAATGTTAGAGGAATTACCATGTGTTAAATTATGTTAATGTCGTTGAGAGTTTCCACTAATGAAAGTATGACCCCTAAGCCTTATTTTCCAACATTCCTACATTGTTTTCTTTCAGTTTTGCTACTTGTTTGCTTGCTGCCATTTTTATTAAAAATTTAATACACCTTGTTTCTCCATCCATATTACCCATATTTAATCATCTCTTCACTGAACTAGTGCACCTATACAACTGATAATTGTATTAGGCGTGTTGGGGACACAAGAAACTTCTTGTATCTTAATTGCAGGGTTGCTTGAGAGGGGTAAATTCAACCTCTACCTCTCCGAGTTCAATAAACCTTGGGTTGCTCACTTGAGAAAAATTTGTTGTTGTCCTACAAACCTCTGCGCTTGGAGCCCCGACATAGTCTACAAGAGTAGTGATGTGTAGTGGTCATCAGTATTGAGGTGCACAGACAACCCGATGGTTTGCTTCTAAATCAAAAAAATGTCAATGATCTCCTGGCTCGTATTGGTATGAATGATTGCACTCCATGTCCTACACCCCTTTTCAGCAATGACACATTATCACTTCATAATGGTTCTCTTCTTAGTTTGGAAGATAGCTCTAGCTATTGGAGTGTCGTCGATGCTCTTCAGTACTTAACTTTAACTAGACCAGATTTGTCTTTTTCTGTTATTAAGGTCTGCCGGTTTCTCCATACCTCCAAGTAATCTCCATTTTACATCAGTGAAAAGGATTTTATGATACATTAATGGTAATTTTACAGTTGGGATCACGTTTCAGAGATCTTCGTCTATGCTACTTAGTGCTTTTTCAGATGCAGATTGGGAGATGATTTGGATGATCGAAGATCTACTGGAGGGTTTGAAATTTTCTTTGGTCCAAATCTTGTTTCTTTGAGTGCTAGAAAACAACCTACAGTACACATTCGAGTGCTGAAGCAGAATACAAAGGCTTAGCTAATGCAACTGCTGAGTTGATATGGGTTGAGGCTCTAGTACGTGAGCTTGGTGTCACTCTTCGCGAGAAGCCTTGCTTATGGTGTGACAATCATGGTGCTACGTTTCTGTCTGCAAACCCAGTGTTCCATGCCCATACGAAGCACATTGAGATTGACTTCTATTTTGTAGGTGAACGAGTTGCTAATAAGCAAATTGAGGTTATATTCATCGCCAGTAAGGATCAAATAGTTGATGGTTTTACCAAGACTTTATGTACTAAGAAATTTGAGGAATTCCGCCGTAATCTCAACCTCTGCAAGATTTAAACTAAGGGGGGTGTTAGAGATGTAATACACCTATACGTATAGGATACATAGTAGTACTCAACGATCGTTCTCCTCTCCACCTACGAGTTCAACAAACCCAATAGAAAGCTAGGACCGCACATATTGAAGTCTTGTAGAATGTTGCCAGCCACCCTGGTTGCAGATAACCGTACAAACTCCATCAAGCGATAACGTCCGGTATCCATAAGAGCCCTTACTCCGCTGGAAAAAGAATGGGACGTATATGGATCCAAGCTCGGTGAACAATCTGCAAAAATGGCATCTCTGACTTTGTTAAACACAACATTATTCCGGCAAATCTGAATACCCCAAACAAAAGCCAACGACCAAACATATTAGCCAAGCAAGGTGGTGAAGAGATACTAAAAGTGAAATGAATTAGTCTTCAAATATATCGCGTAAAATTACAGGAGATAAGAAAAAGTGCTCCACAAACAACTCGAATAATGTAACCAAATGAATCTCGCATAGACAACTTGATGTTTGGCGTGTCTTATACCATTTCATTCACACAATAAAGTTTTCAAATATATTCTCCTTGCAAAATGCAAGATATCTTTCTAATATACCATAACAATACACATAATACAAGGATAATTCAACTAGTTGCATTGCAATACCAGTGCCGAAAGTCTCAATGTACCAAATCACCAATGTAATCTGCTAGGATTTCCTCACATGCCAGATTTCTCTTATAATTTAATTTTTCCGTTCGGGCAGATGCTAGGATCAAGTATTTGGTTTACACTTTCCGAGGAACTCAACTCCACGATTATTACCATGTCTCTCCACTCAAATGATTCAAGCATGTAGGGCAGCACCTTCAAGTTCCAGTAGATGCCGATTATAGGTCGAACAGAGAGGTTTTAGAAAGCTGAAATGGTCCAGTAATCACTGCGTTAAGAGATTAACAAACCCCTTGAAATTCTCATACGAAGAGCCGCCCTCGCTGAGAGTGTTGTGAGCTTCGTCCCTGAGCGTCTGTACCCTCTCCGCAATTCCCTTGTCGTCGATGACCTGTTCCAGTTTGCTCGTTACCTCTTCTTTAGTCACAATGCCTTCTTCGTCGGGCGTCACCGCCAAACCCGTCATCCAGATGTCGCAAATGTAGCCCCGGTTTGCGAACTGGTCGACGAAGTAGGGCCAGCACAGGATCGGCACACCGTTCCTGACCCCTTCCATCGTCGAGTTCCACCCGCAATGCGACACAAAGCATGCGACGGAGGGATGCGCGAGAACCTACATAAAGTGAGATAGATTAGAAGCATCATTGGCCCACCTGACAGTCTGACTCTTACACTTTGCAAAGTACATGCAGATGGATAATTTCACTATATATGGTTATGTGCTGCACCTGCTGCTGGGGGCACCAGCTGACGATCATGCCCTTGCCGGCGATGCGGCTCTGGAACTTGTCGAACCACACCTTGTTGACACCGTCGGAGGTGAAGTCCGGGCGCACAACCCACAAGAACGGACGGCCGGTGAGCTCCAACCCCTCGGCGAGCTCCTGGAACTGCCTCGAATCGAAGATAGTCAAGCTTCCAAACGCCACGTACACGACGGAACTGTCGGGGTGTGCGTCAAGCCATTCCAGGCAGCTCACGTCTTCCGGCCAGAACTGACCGACGGGCTTCCGGAGCTCCTGATCGGCGAACAGTGGGCCAATGGGCACTATGTCACAGAGCAGCTCGAACGCCGTGGTCTCGGCGTCAAGGAACGAGTTGCACACGGTGATGTCGGCGAGCCTGGTCAACGGGGCGTACTCAGAGACCAACTGGAAGAGTGCATGCTGCTCATCAAATGGGCCATCGATATTCCACGGCAAATGTGACGCGTAGAGGGGCGGCATCTTGGGGGCGACTTCGTAAGAACCCTGCCGCTTCGGAAATCCTGCATATATTAGAATATTTGTTCAGCTGTTAATGTGTTCAGGTAAAAAAATTCTAAATTCTAATCACTAACACACTAACAACCATGTGATTTTTTCCTCTGAAAAAGGTGGTTTGAACATGAGATTCGTCAACTAAAAAGGATGAGGTAACAAAAAGTTTAAGAAAACTTTTCCCTAATAAGTCCACTCGTGGTATAAGAAAATAAAATAGAGTTCTGATTGTATACTTCAGTAGTACAAGCTAGCAGTAAGCATGAAAATTAAGGCAATGGATATTCCGTACCCTTGTCGTCAAGAAATCCATCTTGCATGATCTTGGGAAGTCTGAAGGACGTCACAAGGCACGAGGCGGCGGCCGGCCAGAAACCGGCGACCCGGACGCCGAGGTTCCTGGCAGCCTGGAAGCAGAACCCCATGTTCAGGTCGGCGACGAGCCACTTCACCTTTGTCGCCCCGGACGCCTCCGTCTCCTTGATGAGGTCCCTGACGTAGGCGGGCACACGCCGAGAGATCGCTTTGAGTAACTTGATGAGATCCCTGCGGTCGTCGCCGTCGGCCATGCCGTCCGGTATGGAGACTAGGCGGATCCCCTCCACCAGCTTTTTGCTGCTGACGTTGCCGTCGGTGTTCCGCCGCATAGTGTCGAGGAGGAGCGCGTGGGTAAGCCCGGTGCAGATGAAGGTGACCTCGAAGCCGTGGTCGACGAGGCGGTGAGACAGCGCCATGAGCGGGGTGACGTGGCCCTGCGCCGGGAACGGCAGCACCATGACGTGAGGCGCCGCGGCGGCCATGCCGGTCGTGTATGGAGCGGCAGATATGCTACGCAGTAGACAGTATACAGTATAGTACTCTGTAGTATTCTCAGTGTGTTGTAACCAGAGAGGGAGAAGCGGCGAGACTGATAAGCGCGCGTCGTGTTTTGGCATTTCCGCCCGTACACAGTGTAGGCTCTCGTCGTTTCCGCCCTGCCGTGGAGTGATCGGCCGGCTGCCGGCGGTGCAACCGTAGGCTGAAACCGGCTCCCTCGTTTTCTTGTTGGCAGCGAGCTTTCAGCTTTGACGGCGTAAAGGCAAAGTTTAAAATAGCGGGCTACTGCATATAGAATCGGCGATTTCAGAAGGTACGAAAGGCTATAGCCGGGCTATAACCATATAGCCGTTTTGCTAGAATATTGTAAAAATAGTAAAATTTAGACAACATATAATCGTTTATATAGTATTATTCGCAAATGCATAACGTAACAACATAGTCATATAAGATAAATGAACAATCGGGAGTTTAAATAACAACTATTCATGACGCAATTCAACGATTCTGAATCTAAGTCGCTATAGGTCACAGTCGCACCTCACAACAACAATTCAACAACCAACGGTGATTGATTTGGGCTCCAAAATTGACGGAGGTGACAAATTTTGGACCAAATATTTTTGTCCCCTAGACGGGATATAGCCGGGCTAAGAGGCTATATCCGGGCTATATCCATACAGCCGGGCTATTAGCGGCTATTCTCCATATAGTTTCTGAAGGCTCTAGCCGTAGCCCCGAGGCTTTCGGAAGACTATAGCCTGGCTATAGCCGGGCTATAGCCGCTATTTAAAACTATGCGTCAAGGACACTGGGATTACAAATTACTAGTGAGAAGTTTAAGGCTAACCAAATGTAGTGTAATATCCTACTCAGTTTTCTCATTATCTATACTACTATTTTAAATTTAAACAAGCGAACATTTTCTTTTCTAAAGCCACCCAACAACCTACACAGGCACACAAGCACGATCATGTTATTTTATGGTGATCCAAATTCATATGAAGATAAAGGAAAGCGAAGACCCGGTACGGTACGAGTTGATACCGAGTCGGAGTTGGATACACCGTTACCGACCTAGTTAGGTCAGGACCGTCTTTATATACCTCTTGTAAGCCGCCGCACGGGATAAGCCACACATTGTAAATCCCGGCGCGTTTGTAACCTCACCCAAAATAGTAAAGTATTGCTGGCTGGTGCCCGTGGTTTTTTCTATTTACTTGTTGTAAGGGTTTTCCACGTTAAAATCTCGTGTCCCCGTTGGTTTGATCTTGCTTAATTTCATCGTTGTTTGCTATTGCGTGTAACAGATCAACCCCACTTAATTGAATCCCACCACAAAATCAATTTAATCATGCATCACGTGTGCACTTAGCAATTCCACAGAACGGACCATGCTCGGGCGGACGAAAAATCCACGCCCGCGTCCGTAACTCTGCTCGCCCTGCAAAGAAAACAAAACGTATAACAAATCTCACGTCGGCGTCGCCGCCATTGTTCGCCCAGCTCGCGCTGTCCCTGCACCCCGTTCCAGCCGGGCTGCAAGCAACACCGTGCCCTGTCCGTCATCCTCCACGCGCCGCCCTACCTGTGCCTCCTTACACCATGCGCCACACCCACTAGTCACATCCTTCAATAGAAGGCACTTTCGAGGAGGCACTTTTTGAAAGTGCCTCCTAATCGACTTTTTGTAGGCAGTCTAATATGTGCCTTCTTTTAGCCCTTTTTCGGGCACTAAACCGAATAATGCCCCCAAAAACTTGGTCAAATTGGAGGCACTTTTCAAAGTGCCTCTAATAGCTGCCCATTTGGAGGCACTTTTCAAAGTGCCTCTAATTGTTGGCCATTTGGAAGCATTTTGGAAACTGTCCTCTAATTTACACTATATTAGGAGCCACTTTTTGAACTATCTCCAATTCGAATCATTTTTAGAGGCATTTTAAAAAGTGCCTCCGATTCGGCCAACATTTGGAGGCAGTACGAAAAGTGCCTCCAAATTCACCGGAGACGGTATAAACCTATTAACACCCAAATTCTTGACAGAAAACATATTAACATTACAAAAGAACCAAATTTATGACATAAAACCTATTAACAACCAAAAGCGCCCCACACAGTCCTATCATGCGGCGGCGCGCTGAGATTACCGCTCAGAAATCGCGTGGCGCACGCGAGGGCACGAGTATAGATAGGCAGCCGTAGAGACCTCACGTCTTTTTCCTTGAAGTACACAGCTAATTCCCCATTTCTTATTCAGAGGTTGGGGCTCCTGGATCTCCCCATCGCCCCATGAGCTCACGCCGGACTCCCTCGCTGCTGCTGCGAGTGAGGCGACGGCCGCCATTCTGCTGTGCAGGCCTCGCTCGGGACGCCGGGCGTGACCGCGCTAAATCAGCGCCCGCGCAGCCGGCTGCGAACGCTCTGTGCCGTCCCGGGCCGCGCCCTCCGCGAGGTGTCTGAGCTCCAGCCAGGCCGCCTCCTCCGTGACTCCCAGTCTCCTGCGCCTCCACGAGGCTCGGCACGACCGCAGGGTCGCCCGGCTGAAAGCTCATGATCTCTCTAACGATTTTGGTGATGATAACAACACGGTTATTCTCTCTCTAACAATATTGTTTAAGTGTCTACAGCTGATCTCTTAGATGATTAACGATAATATTCTCGGAAAAGTTCACAGAGGATTTCTGAAAATGGATTATATTGCAGCCTGATTATTCAGGTGCTGACCCCGGAAATTCCGATGGATATAGGGCGGAATATCCGGACCTTGCACCGGAATATTCCGGCCCCTCTGGCCTCTTCAAACGAGTAAGTGTCGCTCTCCATCTGCCCGCGCACAGAAGGTGGGGCGGATATTTGCCCGGAATATTCCGGCCCTCAAGTCCTTAGCAGTTTCTGGAGACTTCACAGGTGCCCGCGCGGAGAGATGGGGCGGACTATTTGCCGGAAATTTCCGGCCCCGGATTATTCAAAAATCCGCCCCCTGGATATTTCAAATATCCGCCCTTGGTCCTTAGCAGAATCCCAGCGTGGTGCTGCTGCCCGCGCGCAGAGATGGGGGCGGATTATTAACCGCAAAATTCTGCCCCCGGAATATTCAAAATTTCCGCCCCCCGGATATTTCAAATATCCGGCCTGTCAGCCCCGGAAATTTCCGGTCCTTACCCTGGAATATTCCGGCCCTGGTGTTCTGCAACGGTCATAAATTGGAGGAGTCTATAAATAGTTGTCTTCTTCCTCTAGACAGTCAGTTCGTCCATTCCTCTCTCTCCTCCATTGTTCAAGAGCTCAAAACGCCCCGATCTCCCTCCTCCTCCAACCAAACTCGATGCCCTTCAAGGATCTCATGGAGGAGGCCTAGATCTACCTTTCTACCAAGCCAAAAATTGTGTTCCCACACCATACCTCTTGGGATCTTGTAATCTCTTGGTTGCTTTGTCATCCAAGAGAAACCCTAGTGCTTGTAGCTTCCACCTTGTAGCAAGAAGCTTCGGATTGTTGAGAGCCTCCATCTCACTTGTGGAGTAGCCTCAACCACTTGTAAAGGTTTGGTCAACGCCTTTAAGTCGACCTCATAGTGGAAACGAGAATCTCCCTCACCGGAGAAGCTCAAGGAGAACAAGGTGTGCACATCCGTGCTATTGAGGAGCGCCTAGGTGGCTCCCCACCTCTCCAACGTAGACGTACTTCTTTTAAGAAGGAAATACGGGAAACATATCCTTGTCTCCGTGTTTTCACTTGTGGTTATCTTGTGCCTTGCATTTACTTCCGTTGCATACTCATTACTTGTCACGTAGGGTGTCTACTTAGTTGCACATCTAGATAACCAAGTTATTTACTTCCTAAAGCCCCACTAAAATTGGAAATGGATTAAAATTTGTAGGTCACCTATTCACCCCACCCCCTCTAGTTGACCTTTGTGTACTTTCAATTGGTATCAGAGCCTCGGCTCTTTTATCGGGCTTAACCGCCTAAGAGTATCATGGTCAACGTATATGATCCCGAATCTTTTAAGGAGGAGCTCTCCAAAATGGCCGACACTATAGCTAACCTAGAGACAACAGTTTGTACCATCCAAACCCAATTGTCCAAGGTTAGCTCTAGTGTAGGCTCGGAGGTTTCCTCCATCAAGAAGATGATGGAGATCATGATGGGTAAACCTAAGGGGCCCTCGAACTCTCCCACGTCTCCGATGAGGATAGTTCGGAAGAGAAAACGATTCCGTACGATTCCGAAATCGAAGAGAACATTGCCAAAGCTAAGGCTAAAGCCGCACAAAAGGCTAAAGCCAAAGCAAAAGAGAGTTCTGGTGGCTCCAAGTCTCAAACGGCTAATGGTTCGGGGTCCAATTCAAAAGTTCCACCTCCTCAAAATTATGACTCCATCCACCCAATTGTTTCCATGCCACACATTCTTAATGTTGGACTTCCTCCCATGCTTAACACTAATGAATTCTCTTCTTGGAAGTTTTAAATGGAGTCACATATTTCCTGATCATGCACCGCATTGTGGAGGAGCGTGATTCATGGGTTTCATCCTCATGACCCAAGCAACTTGACTCCAAGGGAGGATGTGGAATCTCAACTCAACAAGACTGCACTTGTCATCATCCAAAAGGCTCTCCCAAGGGAGCATCGCACTCACATTCGCGGTTGCAAGACCGCCAAGGAAGCTTGGGACAAGCTTGACACTTTGTTTCAAGGGAATGCTAGCATCCAATCTTCCAAGTATGATGTGGCCATTGACAACTCCGAGAACTTCGTTATGCAAGAGGACAAGACTACCGAAGAGCTATATAGAAGAGTTGTCACCCTCGCCAATCAATTGAGATACTTTGGAAAGGAAGAGATCTCCGATGAGTGGATAAAGAGGAAATTCGTCAAAGCAATTACACACTTTGAGAATAATATCTCCACTAGCATCCGAACAAGAGAGGACTACAATACTCTCAATTCCATTGGTGTGCTTAGTGAGTTCATCTCCATCTCTCTATCACACAAGAGTGCGGATGATGCTCTAGCTCGCTCTAGAGGAATGGGAAAGTCACCCAACCTCGCTTTGAGGTCAAATGCAATGGCTCGAGTTGATGAAAGTGAAGAAGAGGATGATGATGAGGAAGACTATGAGGACACCTACACTGGAGCTCACAAATTCATTGCTCTTGCTATGCATGGATATTGGAAGAGATGGGAAGCTCACAAGGCCGGCTCTCCAAGACCTCCACGAAACAAGAACTACAAAGAAGAAGGGGGAGCGACCAAGGACATGCTACAACTGTGGTAGCGCAAACCATTTCGTGAAGGAGTGCCCTTTTGAGCCAAGAGAAGAAAATGTAGGCAAGCTTGTTCGCAAAAACAAGGCCAAGGCTCCACAAAACAAGAACTTCGCTAGAAGAGTGCCAAGGGCCCTTTACATTCAAGAAGGGGAGGTTCTAGAAACCTATATCTCCGGAGATGAAGGAGAAGATGAAGTGGTAGGAGTTGCTCACGTCGCCATAGCTACGACGTCATCTCCATCGATCCCTCTATTTGAATCCCCCAATGAGAGTGTGGCTATCCGACCTACATGTCTTATGGCAAAAGCCACTTCAGTATGCTCTTCTAACTCCAAGACAATTATCACTAACCCTCCTTCATTATTGGATTGTGTTGAGAATGTTTGTGAGGAGGATGGTGAGGCAAAATAGTTAGGCATTTGGCTAGCTAGCCTCAAAGGTGAGACTAAGAAGAAAGTGAATGCCCTTTTGCGGCAAATTGAGGAGGCTAACTCTCTTGTAGATGAAAAGGAGGAAATTATCATGACCTTGGAAAGCCATGGAGGTCACACTTGCAATGACAAAGAGCTTGAAAAGGCTCTTGAGAATGAGCGTTCCATTTGTGCCTCTCTTGAGGAGAAATTATCTAGTCTTGAAGAAAACTTTGTCATGAGTGTCTCTAAGCTTAGGAAGGATAATAAACAATCTCTTGCTATCATTAAAACACTTGAACATGAAGAGTTGAAGCTAGGAATTGCTCACAAGGAACTTGTTACTAGTCATGAGAAACTAGAAAAAGCGTTCATGTCTCTTAAAGAAATTCATGACAAGTTAACCAAGTCTCGTGACAATCTTCTAGCTCAACAATCAAATAAGCAAGTTATGTCATCCTTATCTACTTGCACGAATGCATTGCCTAGCAACTCTTGTAGTGTGACTAATCTTGTAGGAAGTGAGAAGAATCTCAATGAGATTGCTCTTCAACAAGTCAAGAATGGAAAGGAGGGACTTGGCTATGTAGCCAAGTCAAAGAAGAAGTACAAGAAGAAGAACAATAAGAAAGTCACCTCTTCCTCACAAGAAGTAAGATTTGTGAAAGAGGGAGAGGTGACCAAAGAAAACGAGACCAACACCATTGTGGGTGGTGAGACCTCTAGGGGGAGCACCACTCATAATGACTTTGCCGGGAAATACAACCGATCTTATGTTCTTATGAAATCTAGAGATGGTCATGTGTATGCTAAATATGTTGGTACTTATTATGGTGATGATTATAATTGGAGTATTTTGGATCCAAAGACCCTTGTCTCTAACAAAAGAGGACCCATTCAACGATGGGTACCTAAATCAAGACACTAATCTATTGTAGGGAAGTGCTTCCGGTTCGAGCAAATGGACGGTGGATAGTGGTGCATCCGAACATATGACCGGAAGCAATGACGCAATGAGTGATCTTCATCCTGCATTACCTCATCTCAATTGCTCTATTATTGGTGATAACTCTGAACCAAAGGTATTGGGACGAGGCAAGGTGGCGATCTCAAATGACTTGTCAATTGAGAATGTACTCCTTCTTGAGTCCCTTGGCTATAATCTCATCTCGGTTCTTAAACTTGCTAAAAGCGGTTTTACCTCGTTCTTTAATAAGGAGAATGTGATTGTCACTTGGGAGACGACTCTTAAAGTAGCTTTTGTTGGGCATGTCGAGAACGACATGTATGTAGTGGACTTCTCTAAAGGATACATGTGTGCCGCGACATGCCTAATGGATAAAGTTGATGTGGGTTGTCTATGGCATCGCCGGTTATCTCACACCAATATGAGGATGTTGCATGACCTTCAAAGTGGCAATCATGTTCTAGGACTAACGAATGCTAAGTTCGCCAAATATCGTGTGTGTAGCTCTTGCGTTCTTGGAAAGCAACATGGAGAAGCTCACCCCACCAAGACCAACATCACCACCTCAAGAATCCTTGAGCTCATTCACTTGGACCTATTTGGTCCCCTATCATATGATAGTCTTGGAGGCAAAAAGTATTGCTTGGTGATTGTCGATGACTACTCGAGATATTGTTGGGTGTATTTCTTCAAGAGGAAGAGTGAGACTCAAAAGCGGGTCATCGAGTTCATTACTTTGGTGGAGAGCCAACATAATACAAGCATCATGGCTATCCGAAGTGGCAATGGCTCCGAGTTCAAGAACTACACCGTGGAGGGGTTTCTTAGCGAGGAAGGAATTGATCATCAATATTCCACTCCCTACTGAAAGCTCATGATCCCTCTATTGATTTTGGTGATGATGATAACACGGATATATCCTATCTAACAATGTTGTTTAGACTATGCAGCTATTATCTCAGGTGATCATCTCTATATACACATCAGGAGATCAAAGAGAAGCTCTCTATTGTGGAATTTCAGCCACCGGATTTTTCAGTTTAAAGGGCGGAAATTCCGGTACTTAAGGGGCGGATTATCCGCCCCTCTCACCGGATATTTCCGGCCTCCTATCTGGCTTCCACGAAAACGACTAAGTGTTTGTCTGCCCGCGCACAGAAGACAGGGCGGAAATTTGCCCCGGAAATTTCCGGGCCAAAAATCCGGCCTTCAAGGACTTAGCATAAATTGGACTACTTCATGATGCCCGCGCACAGAAGGTGGGGCGGAAATTTGCCCCGGAAATTTCCGGAGCAAATCTCCGGCCCTTGGTCCTTAGCGATTTTTCATCAACATGTTGATGCCTGCGCACAGAGATGGGGGCGGAGTATTGGGGCGGAAATTTCCGCCCCCGGATTTTTCAATTATCCGCCCCCCGGAGTTTTCAAATATCCGGCCAACTCACACCGGAATATTCCGGCCTTTACCCCGGAAATTTCCGGTCCCGTAGGACTGCATCGGTCAGAATTTGGAGGAGCCTATAAATAGCTGTCTTCTTCCTCTAGATAGGTAGCTCGTCCATTCCTCTCTCTCCTCCATTGTTGTAGAGATCAAAACGCCCCGATCTCCCTCCTCCTCCAACCAAACTCGATGCCCTTCAAGGATCTCATGGAGGAGGCTTAGATCTACCTTTCCACCAAGCCAAAACGTGTGTACCCACACCACAACTCTTGGGATCTTGTAATCTCTTGGTTGCTTTGTCATCCAAGGGAAACCCTAGTGCTTGTAGCTTCCACCTTGTAGCAAGAAGCTTCGATTGTTGAGAGCCTCCATCTCACTTGTGGAGTAGCCTCAACCCCTTGTAAAGGTTTGGTCAACGCCTTCAAGTCGACCTCATAGTGGAAACGAGAATCTCCCTCACCGGAGAAGCTCAAGGAGAACAAGGTGTGCACATTCGTGCTATTGAGGAGCGCCTAGGTGGCTCCCCACCTCTCCAACGTAGACGTACTTCTTTTAAGAAGGAACTACGGGAAACATATCCTTGTCTCCGTGTTTTCACTTGTTGTTATCTTGTACCGTTCCTTTATTTCTGCTGCTACTTGCTTCGTATCACCTAGGGTACTCACTTAGTTGCACATTTAGGTAATTAAGCATTTACTTTCTTAAAAGCCCCATTAAAAGTGAAAAAGAAGTAAAATTTGTAGGTCACCTATTCACCCCCCCCCTCTAGTTGACCATATTGCACTTTCAGTTGGTATCAGAGCCTCGGCTCTTTTATCGGGCTTAACCGCCTAAGAGTAATCATGGTCAACGGGGATGTTCCCGAAACTTCTAAGGAGGAGCTCTCCAAAATGGCCGACACTATAGCCAACCTTGAGACAACGGTTTGTACCATTCAAACCCAATTGTCCAAGGTTAGCTCTAGTGTGGGCTCGGAGGTCTCCTCCATCAAGAAGATGTTGGAGAACATGATGGGTAGAACCAAGGAGCCGTCTCACTCTCCCCATGTCACCGACGAGGATAGTTCGGATGAGGAAACAAATCCAGACATTTCCGAAATCGAAGAAAACATTGCCAAAGCTAAGGCTAAAGCCGCACAAAAGGCTAAAGCCAAAGCTAAGGAGAGTGACGGTGGCTCCAAGTCTCAAACGGCTAATGGTTCGGGGTCCAATTCAAAAGTTCCACCACCACAAAACTATGATTCTATCCACCCAATTGTTTCCATGCCACACATCCTTAATGTTGGAGTTCCACCCATCCTTAACACTAACGAATTTTCCTCTTGGAAGTTTGAAATGGAATCTCATATTTCAGGATCGTGTACGGCATTGTGGAGAAGCGTGATCCATGGGTTTCATCCTCATGATCCAAGCAACTTAACTCCAAGAGAGGATGTTGAATCTCAACTCAACAAAACCGCTCTTCTGATTATCCAGAAGGCTCTCCCAAGGGAGCATCTCACTCACATCCAAGGTTGCAAGACCGCCAAGGAAGCTTGGGACAAACTTGATACCTTGTTTCAAGGAAATGCTAGTATTCAGTCTTCCAAGTATGATGTGGCCATTGAAAACTCCGAGAACTTCGTTATGCAAGAGGATGAGACCCCTGAAGAGCTCTATAGACGAGTTGTCACTCTTGCCAATCAACTGAGAGATTTTGGCAAGGAAGAGATCACCGATGAATGGATAAAGAGGAAGTTTGTCAAGGCTATCACACCCTTCGAGAAGAATCTCGCCACTAGCATCCGGACAAGAGCGGACTACAATACTCTCAACTCCATTGGTGTTCTTAGTGAGTTCATCGCAATCTCTCTCTCACACAAGAGTGCGGATGATGCTCTAGCTCGCTCTAGAGGGATAGGAAAGTCTCCCAACCTTGCATTGAAGTCAAAGGCAATGGCTCGAGTTGATGAAAGTGAAGAAGATGATGATGATGAGGAAGACTATGAAGATACTTACACAGGAGCTCACAAGTGCATTGCCCTTGCTATGCATGGATATTGGAAGAGATGGGAAGCTCACAAGACCGGATCTCCAAGGCCTCCACGAAACAAGAACTACAAGAAGAAGGGGGAGCGACCAAGGACATGCTATAATTGTGGTAGCGCTAACCACTTCGTGAAGGAGTGCCCCTTTGAGCCAAGAGAAGAAAACGAAGGCAAGCTCATTCGCAAGAACAAGACCAAGCCTCCTCAAAACAAGAACTTTGCAAGGAAGGTGCCAAGAGCTCTCTACGTACAAGAAGGGGCGGTTCTTGAGACTTACATCTCCGGAGATGAAGGAGAAGATGAGGTAGTTGGAGTTGCTCACATCGCCAAAGCCACCGCATCATCACCTTCGATCTCTCTATTCGAATCCCCCAATGAGAATGTGGCTACCCGACCTACATGTATTATGGCAAAAGCCACTTCGGTATGCTCTCCCAACTCTAAGACCATTGTCACTAACCCTCCTTCGTTATTGGATTGTGTTGAAAATGCTTGTGAGGAGGATAGTGAGTCTAATGAGTTAAGCATATGGCTATCTAGCCTTAAGGGTGAGACTAAGGAAAAGGTGAACTCCCTTTTGAGGCAACTTGATGAGGCTAACTCTCTTGTTGATGAAAAGGAGGAGATCATCATGACCTTAGAAAGCCATGGAGGTCACACTTGCAATGAGCAAGAGCTTGAAAAAGCTCTTGATAATGAGCGTTCCATTCGTGCCTCACTTGAGGAGAAATTGTCTTGTCTTGAAGAAAACTTTGCCATAAGTGTCTCTAAGCTTAGGAAGGAAAATGCTCAATCTCTTGCCTTAATTAAAACTCTTGAGCATGAAGAATTGAAGCTAGGAATTGCTCACGAGGAACTTGGTACTCGTTATGAAAAACTTGAAAAAGAGTTCATGTCTCTTAAGGAAATTCATGACAAGTTAACCAAATCTCGTGACAATCTTCTAGCTCAACAATCAAACAAGCAAGTTGTATCCACTTCACTTTCTAGCTTGAATGTCTTGTCTAGCAATGCTTGTAGTACAACTAATCTTGTAGGAAATGAGAAGAGTTCCCATGAGATTGCTTCTCAACGTGCCAACAATGGAAAGGAGGGACTTGGCTATATAGCCAAGTCAAAGAAGAAGTACAAGAAGAAGAACAAGAAGAGAGTCACCTCCTCCTCACAAGAAGTAAGATTTGTGAAAGAGGGAGAGGTGACCAAAGGGAAGGAGACCAACACCATTGTGGGTGGTGAGACCTCTAGGGGGAGCACCACTCACAATAACTTTGCCGGGAAATATAATCCATCTTATGTTCTTATGAAATCTAGAGATGGTCATGTATATGCTAAATATGTTGGTACTTCTTATGGTGACGATTATCATTGGAGTATTTGGGTTCCTAAGACCCTTGTCGCTAACATGAGAGGACCCATTCAAAGATGGGTCCCTAAATCAAGCAACTAATCTATTGTAGGGAAGTGCTTCCGGTTCGAGCAAATGGACGGTGGATAGTGGTGCATCCCAACATATGACCGGAAGCAATGACGCAATGAGTGATATTCATCCTCCATTACCTCATCTCAATTGCGTCACTATTGGTGACAACTCCGAACTAAAGGTATTTGGACGAGGCAAGGTAGCAATCTCAAATGACTTGTCAATTGAGAATGTTCTTCTTGTTGAGTCCCTTGGCTACAATCTCATCTCGGTTCTTAAACTTGCTAAAAGTGGTTTAACCTCTTTCTTTAAGAAGGAGAATGTGATTGTCACTTGGGAAACGACTCTTAAAGTAGCCTTTGTTGGGCATGTCGAGAACGGCATGTATGTAGTGGACTTCTCCAAAGGAGACACGTGTGCCGCGACATGCCTAATGGCTAAAGTTGATGTGGGTTGGCTATGGCATCGCCGGTTAGCCCACACCAATATGAGGACGTTGCATGACCTTCAAAGTGGCAATCACGTTCTAGGACTAACAAATGCTAAGTTTGCCAAAGATCGTGTGTGTAGCTCTTGCGTTCTAGGAAAGCAACATGGAGAAGCACATCCCACCAAGACGAACATCACTACATCAAGAATCCTCGAGCTCATTCACTTGGACCTCTTTGGTCCTCTATCATATGATAGTCTTGGAGGCAAGAAGTATTGCTTGGTGATTGTGGATGATTACTCACGATATTTTTGGGTGTATTTCTTCAAGAGAAAGAGTGAGACTCAAAAGCGGGTCATCGAGTTCATCACTTTGGTGGAAAGACAACATAATACAAGCATCATGGCTATCCGGAGTGATAATGGCTCCGAGTTCAAGAACTACACCGTTGAGGGATTTCTTAGTGAGGAAGGCATTGCTCATTAATATTCCACTCCCTACACTCCTCAACAAAATGGTGTGGCGGAGAGGAAGAATCGGACTCTTATGGATGCGGCTCGAACCATGATTGCGGAGTTCTCTTCTCCTTATAACTTTTGGGCCGAGGCCGTCTCCACCGCGTGTCATGCTAGCAACCGATTATATCTCCGCAAGATCTTGAACAAGACCCCCTATGAGATTCTCACGGGCAAGAAGCCGGATGTTTCATACTTCAAGGTCTTTGGATGCAAATGCTTCATTCGCAAAAGAGGGAAACGCTTGTCAAAGTTCGAGACTAAATCCTATGAGGGTATCTTTGTTGGTTATGCCACAAACTCACACGCCTATAGAGTCTACAACAAGTCCACCGGACAAGTTGAAGAAGCTATAGACGTGGTGTTCGATGAGGATAATGGGTCCCAAGGGGGCCGTATAGATCATGGTTTTGTAGGAGATGCAATTCCTCCCATCGTCATAAGAAGAATGGGGATTGGTGAAATAATCCCCATTGAGGTTCACCGGATGACGGAGGGAGAAGGACTATGCTCTACTCAAGTGGAGCCATTGACTACATCCATTGATAACCATGCTACCCAACAAGATGCACCAAACCCTCATGCCTCACCACAAGGCCAAGCTAACAATCAAGGCCAAGCTAACAATCAAGGCCAAGCTCATGATGAAGGCCGAGCTCACAATGAAGAACAAGATACACATGGTGATGATGCAATTCATCACATAAGGGATCCACCTCCCATCAATGATCAAGATCAAGGTGGACATGTCTCCGATGATGAAGGTGATGATCAAGTCCTATCCAAGGAAACTTTGGAGGAGATGCTAGCTCGTAGAGCAAAGAGAAGGCTCGATAATCTTGCTCGTGCCGGTCACACGGAGGATATGATTCTTGGAAAAATTCGTGGAAGGGTCGTCACAAGAAGGCAACTAGCGGACTTTAGCAAAGCTCATGCATTCGTCTCTCACATTGAGCCAAAGAAGGTCTATGAAGCTCTTGAAGATCAAGATTGGCTTGAAGCTATGCACGATGAACTCAACAATTTCGAGCGCAACAAAGTGTGGAAATTGGTTCCAAGGCCCAAAGATTGCAAGAACGTCATCGGCACTAAGTGGATCTTCAAGAACAAACAAGACAAGGACGGCATCGTCATCCGCAACAAGGCTAGATTGGTTGCTCAAGGCTTCTCTCAAGTCGAAGGTGTCGATTTCGGTGAAACATTCGCTCCCGTTGCTCGTCTTGAATCTATTCGCATCTTACTTGCATATGCCTCTCATCATAACTTCAAATTGCAACAAATGGATGTTAAAAGTGCTTTTTTGAATGGTCCCATCCATGAGTTGGTTTATGTCAAGCAACCTCCGGGTTTCGAAGATCCCAACCACCCCGATCATGTCTACAAACTCGATAAGGCGCTATATGGGCTTAAACAAGCTCCACGTGCGTGGTACGAGCACCTTAAAGAGTTTTTGGTAGATCGTGGGTTCAATGTTGGTTTAATCGATCCCACCCTTTTCACCAAAAATGTCGGAGGCGACTTGTTCATATGCCAACTCTATGTGGATGATATCATCTTTGGTTCCACTAACGTTGCATTCAATGATGAGTTTTGCAAGCTTATGACGGACAAGTTCGAGATGTCTATGATGGGAGAATTGGAGTATTTTCTTGGCTTTGAGATCAAGCAACATCCCGAAGGCACATTTATTAAGCAAGCCAAGTATACTCAAGATATGCTCAAGAGATTCAATATGCATGATGCTAAACCTATGAAGACGCCCATGTCCACGACTATTGATTTGAAACCCGATCCGAATGGTAAAGAGGTAGATCAAAAGGTATACCGCTCCATGATTGGCTCTTTGCTTTACCTTTGTGCATCTAGTCCCGATATTATGTATAGCGTTGGTAAATGTGCAAGGTTTCAAGCCTCCCCAAGACAAAGTCACTTTGAAGCGGTTAAGCGTATCTTTCGATATTTAGTTCATACCCCAAACTTTGGCCTTTGGTATCCCAAGGGTTCAAGCTTTCAGCTCATTGGGTATTCGGATGCGGACTATGCGGGAGAGAAGACGGATAGGAAATCTACATCCGGAAGTTGTCAATTTCTTGGCCGCTCATTGGTATGTTGGTCGTCCAAGAAGCAAAACTGCATTGCTCTCTCCACCACTGAGGCCGAATACATCTCCGCGGCGAGTTGTTGTGCTCAATTACTTTGGATGCGGCAAACATTGAGAGATTATGGCATCATCTTCGACAACGTTCCTCTCTTGTGCGACAATGAGAGTGCCATCAAGATCGCCTACAATCCCGTTCTTCACTCCAAGACGAAGCACATTGAGATACGGCATCACTTCATTCGGGATCATGTTGAGAAGGGTGATATTGACCTCTCCTATGTTGCGACCAAGGATCAAATCGCGGATATCTTCACGAAGGCCCTTGATGAACCAAGATTTCGGGGTTTGAGGAATGAACTAAATGTGATCGATGCGTCTAACTTCTCTTGAACCCTTGCATGCGTACCTTCACTATATGTGCTATCTAGTCTAGATGTAGGCATGGACATAGGGGGAGCGTAGTTCAACTCATGAACAAACACTCCACCTATCATGCGTAAAACAATCAAAACGTAATGCATATCTAGTCAGTTCGTGACTTATTGTGCTTAAAACGTGAGTGATACTCTTGAGTCCAAGATACATCTTCGCGGCTCCTTGGTGTCACTCAAACACGGTGGCTCCGGCCACCAACTTTTTCCTTTTGAATGTGTTTTGTTTGATGTTTTCCTTGCGTTTGTTCGATTGTTTGTGTCTTTTTGCATCTTTGGAGGCTCACGTTTTGATCCATCTTCCACAAAACTTGGATGGCATTGGCACTCCGGAAATTCCGGCTCAGGACTGGAATATTCCGGCCCTCCGACGTTTGACTCAGAAATTTCGCTAACTTCCGCTGTGCCCGCTCGCAGAAGGCCCACCGGAAATTTCAGCGGAAATTTCCGGTACAAACTTCCGGGGCCCGGAATATTCCATGTCTTAAGCCACGGAAATTTCCGGAGGAAGATTTGGACTCGAATAATCCCCCAACTATCCAGCGTGCCCGCTCGCAGAAGGCACACCGGATATTTGGGCGGAATATTCCGGCCCAAATCTCCGGGGCCCGGAATATCCGGTATTAATGCCGGAAATTTCCGGTGCTCTTGGTCTGGGGCTATATAAGGACGACGGGAGGGAGCAGTTCCACCTTGCTTCCCTCCCCTCGTCTCTCCACTCGCCCCCAGCCAGCCGCCGCCGCCTCCAAGACTTCCGGGAGGCCTATTCGCCTCCCCTCCTCATCCTCTCCTCTTCCCTTGCGGATCAAGAGACCGCACGTCCTTTCATGTTCATGGATCCCGGTACGTGTTTGTTTTCTCCGCAATTTTGGGTTGAGTAGATGCAATTGCTCCTATCTAGTGTTATTCATGTTCTAGCATGGTTCCTTGCTCACACAAAGTACCATCTAATCTCAAGGATTCATCCTCGTTCTAGATTACTCGTTCTAGATTCATTATAGGCCCAGATTCAGATCTGGATTCGAAAATCCCGCAGGCCGGAAATTTCCGCCCCAGGACCGGAATTTCCGCACCCCGGAAATTTCCCTGAGGCCGGAATTTCCGTCCTCCGGAATTTCCGTGTCCACGACCGAAATTTCCGGCCTATACTGAATCTCCAACAGAACTCCACGATATTCCATTCCGCAATTCGTGAGCCCCCATTTTTGATTTGTGTTTGGTTTTGTTTGCATCTTTTTCCATCTTTCTCGCAGATGGTTCAAGCTCTAGGCCCGGAAAGCTGACAAGTACCCGCAAGCGTCTCCGCCACCTGACAGAAAATGAAGAAGGGGCGTTTGTTGAGGATAATGAGACTCGCCGACGTGCGAGGGATGCTGAAAGAGAGTATGAGCGTCAACGTGATGCTGAAAGGGCTGCCCACAGAGCTGGCAGACAGCAAGGCAAGGCCACTCTCAACGTGGGCACCATGTCAACTCTGGAGTTCAAGGCATGGAGGTCCAAGGCTTGGTACACTGAGGGTCCTCAGGACCCCACCATTGATTCCTGCTTTTGGCATGTGGAGCAGGAGACCCTATTCAAGCAGGTATACACTGTGATGAGCAAGCCCGTGTGCCCCATGAAGGTGATCAATTTTGCTCATCTGGCTGCCAACCCCGCCTACTTCAACAACTCTGTTCAGCTTGCTGAGGTTCTTGGTCTGCGTCCGCTCATGGAGTCTAGGTGCTCCTTCAATACCACATTCATTTAGCAGTTCTATGCCACACTTGTCATTGATGATTCTGAAGAAATTGGGATGTCCTGGATGTCTGGCCCTCACCTGCTCACAGCCAACTTCCATGACTTTGCTTCTGAGCTTGGGTATCCTTTTTCTGGCCTCAACACTCCCCAGGGTCACCGCATGCATATTCACGGGGTTGAGTATGAGAAGAACAAGCTGGCTGACTTGTATGGCTCCACAGGTGTGATTGGTTCGGCCAAAGGACTGTATCCCGTGTACGACATTCTGCTGCGCATGTTCCGGGAGTCTATTGCCCCAAGTGGTGGTAATAATGATGCTATTCGTGGTGGCTTGGTCAACCTCATGCACCACGCATTCTTGACCTTCACTGAGGGCGACATGACTGACATGGAGGCCCACAAGGTTGATGTGATGGATTTCATCTTCCATGAGCTCCACTTTGCTCTTTTCCACCGCAAAGTGACTCCATATGCTCCCTATATTATGAAGCTCATCAAGGCCCGCTATCCCGCAGCTCTTCGTGAGGATCTTGAGCTTGACTGTGAGGAGCACAAGGATGTCACCCTGTACAAAAAGGCTGCCCACACTCAGCAGGCTGCACATGATGTTGGTGCCACAGGTCAAGGCCACCGGGACCCTCGCATGCGTCCCCCTCCTCCTGGCAAGAAGAAGCGCTCCTGGGTTGTTCGCGCAATTGAAAAGGTGCTGTGCATGAATGTGTGCCTCCACAAGGAGAACTACAGCGCCTATGTGGAGCGCCGCAGCATCCTCGAGAATCAGCATCACATCATGACTGCTGTTGGTGCCCCCAATGTGCCACCACTTCCTCCTCCCAGGATTGCCTACAAGAACTGGAACAACCGCGACGTTGACTGGGACATCGGTGTGGATGATGATGAGGACATGGAGGAAGTCACCGAGGATGAAGCCGAAGAGGAAGAAGAGGACACCCAGGCCTAGAGTTTGCTCCATGGGACGTAGCTCTCTCTTTTCTCTTTTTGGTATCCTGATGCCAAAGGGGGAGAAGATCTAGATGATCGCGGGCATTTGCTGGGGAGGGTTTCGTTCTTCATTTGTCGTTTTTATTTTTTCGTGCGTCTTTTCAAACTTCGTCCTATCGTACTCGTTTTTCGTTGGTGAACTATTATTATTAGGAGGCATGTCTCCTTTATATGCTATCTGTGATGTTTTCATATCTTGCATTGTTAGTTTATTTTCCCGCAAATACCCGTGTTGTCATCATTCACCAAAAAGGGGGAGATTGAAAGCTCATGATCCCTCTATTGATTTTGGTGATGATGATAACACGGATATATCCTATCTAACAATGTTGTTTATACTATGCAGCTATTATCTCAGGTGATCATCTCTATATACACATCAGGAGATCAAAGAGAAGCTCTCTATTGTGGAATTTCAGCCACCGGATTTTTCAGTTTAAAGGGCGGAAATTCCGGTACTTAAGGGGCGGATTATCCGCCCCTCTCACCGGAAATTTCCGGCCTCCTATCTGGCTTCCACGAAAACGACTAAGTGTTTGTCTGCCCGCGCACAGAAGACATGGCGGAAATTTGCCCCGGAAATTTCCGGGCCAAAAATCTGGCCTTCAAGGACTTAGCAGAAATTGGACTACTTCATGATGCCCGCGCACAGAAGGTGGGGCGGAAATTTGCCCCGGAAATTTCCGGAGCAAATCTCCGGCCCTTGGTCCTTAGCGATTTTTCATCAACATGTTGATGCCTGCGCACAGAGATGGGGGCGGAGTATTGGGGCGGAAATTTCCGCCCCCGGATTTTTCAATTATCCGCCCCCCGGAGTTTTCAAATATCCGGCCAACTCACACCGGAATATTCCGGCCTTTACCCCGGAAATTTCCGGTCCCGTAGGACTGCAACGGTCAGAATTTGGAGGAGCCTATAAATAGCTGTCTTCTTCCTCTAGATAAGTAGCTCGTCCATTCCTCTCTCTCCTCCATTGTTGTAGAGCTCAAAACGCCCCGATCTCCCTCCTCCTCCAACCAAACTCGATGCCCTTCAAGGATCTCATGGAGGAGGCTTAGATCTACCTTTCCACCAAGCCAAAACGTGTGTACCCACACCACAACTCTTGGGATCTTGTAATCTCTTGGTTGCTTTGTCATCCAAGGGAAACCCTAGTGCTTGTAGCTTCCACCTTGTAGCAAGAAGCTTCGATTGTTGAGAGCCTCCATCTCACTTGTGGAGTAGCCTCAACCCCTTGTAAAGGTTTGGTCAACGCCTTCAAGTCGACCTCATAGTGGAAACGAGAATCTCCCTCACCGGAGAAGCTCAAGGAGAACAAGGTGTGCACATCCATGCTATTGAGGAGCGCCTAGGTGGCTCCCCACCTCTCCAACGTAGACGTACTTCTTTTAAGAAGGAACTACGGGAAACATATCCTTGTCTCCGTGTTTTCACTTGTTGTTATCTTGTACCGTTCCTTTATTTCCGCTGCTACTTGCTTCGTATCACCTAGGGTACTCACTTAGTTGTACATTTAGGTAATTAAGCATTTACTTTCTTAAAAGCCCCATTAAAAGTGAAAAAGAAGTAAAATTTGTAGGTCACCTATTCACCCCCCCTCTAGTTGACCATATTGCACTTTCACCTACACCCCTCAACAAAATGGTGTGGCGGAGAGAAAGAATCGTACTCTAATGGATGCGGCACGGACCATGATTGTGGAGTTCTCTTCTCCTTAGAACTTTTGGGCCGAAGCCGTCTCCACCGTATGTCACGCTAGCAACCGGTTATATCTCCGCAAGATCTTGAACAAGACCCCTTATGATATTCTCACGGGCAAGAAGCCGGATGTTTCATACTTCAAGGTCTTTGGATGCAAGTGCTTCATCCTTAAGAGAGGTAAACTTTTGTCGAAATTCGAGACTAAATCTTATGAGGGTATCTTTGTTGGTTATGCCACAAACGCTCACGCCTATAGAATCTACAACAAGTCCACCAGACAAGTTGAAGAAGCTATAGATGTGGTGTTTGATGAGGATAATGGGTCCCAAGGGGGCATATATATCATGGTGTTGTAGGAGATGCAATTCCTCCCATCATTATAAGAAGAATGGGGATTGGTGAAATAATCCCCATTGAGGGTTACCGGATGACGGAGGGAGAAGGACTATGCTCCACTCAAGTGGAGCCATTGACTACACCCATTGATAATCAAGCTACCCAAAAAGATGCACCAAGCCCTCATGCTTCAAATCAAGGCCAAGCTAATGATCAAGATCACTCCATCGATCAAGGCCAAGCTAACACTCAAGGCCAAGATCGTGATGAAGGCCAAGCTCACAATGAAGGTCAATAACAAGACGCTCATGTTGATGATAGATCTCGATACATAAGAGATCCACCTCCCTTTGATGAACAAAATCAAGGGCAAGGTGGACAAGACTCCAATGATGAAGGTGATGATCAAGTTATATCCAAGGAGACTTTGTAGGAGATGCTAGCTCGTAGGGCGAAGAGAAGGCTAGATAATCTTGCTCGTGCCGGTCACACGGAGGACATGATACTTGGACAAGTTCGCGGAAGGATCGTCACAAGGAGGAAATTGGCGGATTTTAGCAAGGCTCGTGCTTTTGTCTCTCACATTGAGCCCAAGAAGGTTTATGAAGCTCTTGAGGATCAAGATTGGCTTGAAGCTATGCATAATGAGCTCAACAACTTCGAGCGCAGTAAGGTGTGGAAGTTGGTGCCAAGACCCAAGGATTGTAAGAACGTCATCGGCACCAAGTGGATATTCAAGAACAAGCAAGACAAGGACGGCATCGTCATTCGCAACAAGGCAAGATTGGTAGCTCAAGGTTTTTCTCAAGTCGAAGGCGTCGATTTTGGTGAAACTTTCGCTCCCGTAGCACGTCTTGAATCAATTCGTATCTTGCTTGCATATGATTCTCATCATAACTTTAAACTACAACAAATGGATGTTAAAAGTGCTTTTTTAAATGGTCCCATCCATGATTTGGTCTATGTCAAGCAACCTCCGGGTTTCGAGGATCCCAACCACCCCGATCATGTCTACAAACTCGATAAGGCGCTCTATGGACTTAAACAAGCTCCACGTGCATGGTACGAGCATCTTAAAGAGTTTCTAGTGGATCGTGGGTTCAATGTTGGCTTAATCGATCCCACCCTTTTCACTAAAAAGGTTGGGAGTGACTTGTTCATATGCCAACTCTATGTGGATGATATCATTTTTTGGTTCTACTAACATCGCATTCAATGATGAGTTTTGCAAGCTTATGACGGACAAGTTCGAGATGTCTATGATGGGAGAGTTGGAGTATTTCCTTGGCTTTGAGATCAAGTAACACCCCGAAGGCACATTCATCAAGTAAGCCAAGTATACTCAAGATATGCTCAAGCGATTCAACATGCATGATGCCAAGCCTATGAAAACTCCCATGTCCATGACTATTGACTTGAAACCTGACCCGAATGGTAAAGAGGTAGATCAAAAGGTATAACGATCCATGATTGGCTCTTTGCTCTACCTTTGTGCATCTAGACCCGATATCATGTATAGAGTAGGTAAATGTGCAAGGTTTCAAGCCTCTCTGAGACAAAGTCATTTTGAAGCGGTTAAGCGCATCTTTCGATATTTAGTTCATACGCCAAACTTAGGTCTTTTGTATCCCAAGGGTTCAAGCTTTCAGCTCATTGGATATTCAGATGCGGATTATGCGGGCGAGAAGACGAATAGAAAATCTACATCCAGTGGTTGTCAATTTCTTGGTCTCTCATTGGTATGTTGGTCTTCCAAGAAACAAAATTGCATCGCCCTCTCTACCACCGAGGCCGAATACATCTCCGCGGCGAGTTGTTGTGCTCAATTGCTATGGATGCGGCAAACATTGTGAGGTTATGGCATCAACTTTGACAAAGTGCCCCTCTTGTGTGACAATGAGAGTGCCATCAAGATCGCCTACAATCCCTTTCTTCACTCCAAGACGAAGCACATTGAGATACGGCATCATTTCATTCGGGGTCATGTTGAGAAGGGTGATATTGATCTTTCCTATGTGACGACCAAGGATCAACTCGCGGACATCTTCACGAAGGCCCTTGATGAACCAAGATTTCGTGGTTTGAGGAATGAACTAAATGTTATCGATGCGTCCAACTTCTCTTGAACCCTTACATAGTTACCTTCACTACATGTGCTATCTAGGTGTAGATGTAGGCATGGACATAGGGGGAGCGTATTTCAATTTATGAACCAACACTCCACCTATCATGCGCAAAACAATCAAAACTTCATGCATATCTAGTCATTTTGTGACTTATTGTGCTTAAACATGAGGAATACTTTTGGGCCCAAGATACATCTTCGCGGCTCCTTGGTATACACTCAAACACGGTGGCTCCAGCCACCAACATTTTTCTTCGTGTTTTTTTTGGCATTTGTTTGTGTTTGGGTCTTCATCGCCATTGTTATCATTTGTTTTGTTGCTTTTGGAGGCTCACTTCTTTTATCCATCTTCCACCAAAACTCGGTGTGCACGGGAACCCCAGAAATTCTGGCCTAAGGCCCAGAAATTTCCGGCCCCATGATATCTGCCTCAGAAATTTTCTCCCATTTGCGAGGTGCCTGCTCACAGAAGGCACCCCGGAAATTTGGGCGGAAATTTCCGGTGCAAATATCCGGGGGCCGGAATATTCCGTGTCTTATGCCCCGGAAATTTCCGGGGCTCGAGATTGTCCAGAAAATTCAACCCAAACGTCCACCATGCCCGCTCGCAGAAGGCACACCGGATATTTGGGGCGGAATTTTCGGCTTCAAATCTCCGCCCCCCCCCCCCCCCCGGAAATTTCCGGTCTTAATACCGGAATATTCCGGTCTGTGCGGCTGGGGGCTATAAATAGGCGACGGGAGGGGCAGTTCCTGATTCTTTCCCCTCCCATCGCCTCCACTCAGCCCCCAACCGCAGCCGCCGTCTCCGAGCCGTCTGGGAGGCCCTCTCGCATCCCCTCTTCGTCCTCTGGTCAAGAGACCACACATCCGTTCCTCTCCCATGGATCCCAGTATGTGTTCTGTTTTCTTCGCAATCTAGGGTTACCGGACGATTAGATCTCGTTTTTTATCATCTTTCTTGTGTTTTGGGGAGGAACGACCATTCACCAGCATCATATATCGCCTAGTGTTCCCCCCATTGAACTTCCTCAATATTTGAGATTCGGGCCAGGCCGTATTCTCAGATCTAATGCGAAATTTCAAGGGCCGGAAATTTCCGCCCCCCCCCCCCCGGAAATTTCATCAGGGACCGGAATTTCCGCCCAGACCGGAATATCCGGCCTGCCCTGAATATCTAACTGAGATCTGTTATTCTACTTCAACAAAGATGTGAGCCCCCATTTTCATCTTTTTCTGCTTTTCTTTGCGCTTTCTCTTGCTTTTCTCGCAGATGGTTCAAGCTCTAGGCCTCCGAAGGTGACTAGCTCTCGCAAGAGGTGGCGCAACTTGAGGGAAGATGATGAGGGTACTTTTGTGGATGAGGCGGAGACTCGCCGTCATCAGAGGGATGCTGAGCAAGAGTACGAGTGTGACCGTGATGCTTCCAGGGCAGCGCGTAAGGCCAATAGGCAACAGGGGAAGGCTGATCTCAACTTGGCCACCATGTCTATCTCTGAGTTCAAGGCATGGCCCGCCAAGGCCTGGTACACTGAGGGTCCTCAAGACCCAACTATTGACTCCTGCTTCTGGCACATTGAGCAGGAAACTCTCTTCAAACAAGTGTACACTGTGATGAGCAAGCCAGTTTGCCCCATGAAGTATATCAACTTTGTTCACATGGCTGCCAATCCCGCCTACTTCAACAAATCTGTGCATCTTGCTGAACTTCTGGATATGCGTACCCTCATGTAGACCCAATGCTCCTTCAACACCACCTACATTCAGCAGTTCTACTCCACTCTTGTCATAGATGATTCTGAGGATATTGGGATGTCCTGGATGTATGGCCCTCACCTGCTCACCGCCACATTCCATGACTTTGCAGCTGAGCTTGGATACCCCTTCACCGGTCTCAATGTCCCTCAGGGTACTTGCATGCACATTCACGGGATGGAGTATGAGAAGAACAGGCTGGCTGAGCTATATGGTCCTCGTGGCGTTGTGGGCTCTGCGAAGGGTCTCTTTCCTATTTATGACATCCTGCTACGCATGTTCAGAGAGACTATTGCCCCGAGCGCGGGAAATAATGATGAGATTCGTGGTGGCTTGGTTAACCTCATGTACCATGCCTACATGACCTTCACTGAGGGCAACATGACAGATACTAAGCGTCACAAGATTGATGTGATGGATTTCATCTTCAATGAGATCCACTTTGCTCTCTTCAACCGCAAGGTGCCCCATATGCTCCATACATCATGAAGCTCATCAAGTCTCGCTACCCTGCTGAACTCCGTGATGATCTAGAGTTAGACTGTGATGAGCACAAGGACGTCATGATGTACAAAAAGAGCGCCCACACTCAGCAGGTTGCTAATGATGTTGGTGCCACTGGTCAGGGACATCGTGATCCTCGCATGCGTCCACCTCCTCCAAGAACCAAGAAGCTCTCATGGCTCACTCGTGCCATTGAGAAGGTGATGTGCATGAATGTGTGCATCCACAAGGAGAACTACAATGTCTATGTTGAGCGCCGCAACATCCAGGAGAATCAGCGCACCATCATGACTGCTCTCAACATTCCCAATGTGCCTGCTCTTCTTCCTAACTGGATTCCATACCGCAACTGGAACAACCACGACATCGACTGGGATCTGGATGTCGCCGATGATGAGGACATTGCTACCGCTAGTGAGGAAGAGGAAGAAGATACCCAGGCCTAGAGTTTGATCCATGGGACGTAGTGCTCTCTTTTCTTTTTTTGGTATCCTGATGCCAAAGGGGAGAAGATCTAGAGATCGCGGGGATTTGCTAGGGTGGGTTTCCTCGTTTTTATCGTTTTTTATCTCTTCGTGCATTTTTCGAACTTCGTTTCACTCGTGCTCGTTATTCGTGGATTCGTTTGTGTGAACTTATATTATTGGGAGGCATGTCTCCAATATATGTCTATCCGTGTTGTTTACTTTCTATTGCATTGTTAGTTTATCTCCTTGCAAATACCCGTGTTGTCATCATTCACCAAAAAGGGGGAGATTGAAAACTCATGATCCCTCTAATGATTTTGGTGATGATAAAAACGCGGTTATCCTCTCTCTAACAATTTTTTAAGTGTCTACAGCTGGCCTCTCAGATGATTAACGATAATACTCTCAGAAAAGTTCACAGAGGATTTCTGAAAATGATTTATATTGCAGCCGGATTATTCAGGCGCTGACCCCGGAAATTCCGGTAGATATAGGGCGGAATATCCGGACATTGCACCGGAATATTCCGGCCCCTCTAGCCTCTTCAAACGACTAAGTGTCGCTCTCCATCTGCCCGCGCACAGAAGGTGGGGCGGATATTTGCCCGGAATATTCCGGGGCAAATTTTCGGCCCTCAAGTCCTTAGCAGTTTCTGGAGACTTCACAGGTGCCCGCGCGCAGAGATGGGGGCGAACTATTGGCCAGAAATTTCCGGCCCCAGTTTATTCAAAAATCCGCCCCCCGGATATTTCGAATATCCGGCCTTGGTCCTTAGCAGAATTCCAGCGTGGTGCTGCTGCCCGCGTGCAGAGATGGGGGCGGATTATTAACCGGAAAATTCCGGCCCCGGAATATTTAAAATTCCAGCCCCGGAATATTTAAAATTCCGTCCCGGGAATATTCAAAATTCCGCCCCCGGATATTTCAAATATCCGGCCTGTCAGCCCCGGAAATTTCCGGTCCTTACCCCGGAATATTCCGGCCCTGGTGTTCTGCAACGGTCAGAAATTGAAGGAGCCTATAAATAACTGTCTTCTTCCTCTAGACCGCCAGTTCGTCCATTCCTCTCTCTCCTCCATTGTTCAAGAGCTCAAAACGCGCTGATCTCTCTCCTCCTCCAACCAAACTCGATGCCCTTCAAGGATCTCATGGAGGAGGTCTAGATCTACCTTTCTACCAAGCCAAAAATTGTGTTCCCACATCATACCTCTTGAGATCTTGTAATCTCTTGGTTTCTTTGTCATCCAAGAGAAACCCTAGTGCTTGTAGCTTCCACCTTGTGGCAAGAAGTTTCGGATTGTTGAGAGCCTCCATCTCACTTATGGAGTAGCCTCAACCACTTGTAAAGGTTTGGTGAACGCCTTCAAGTCGACCTCATAGTGGAAACGAGAATCTCCCTCACCGGAGAAGCTCAAGGAGAACAAGGTGTGCACATCTGTTCTATTGAGGAGCGCCTAGGTGGCTCTCCACCTCTCCAACGTAGACGTACTTATTTTAAAAATGAAATATGGGAAACATATCCTTGTCTCCGTGTTTTCACTTATGGTTATCTTGTGCCTTGCATTTACTTCCATTGCATGCTCGTTACTTGTCACGTAGGGTGTCTACTTAGTTGCACATCTAGATAATCAAGTTATTTACTTCCTAAAGCCCCACTAAAATTGAAAAAGGATTAAAATTTGTAGGTCACATATTCATCCCCCTAGTTGACCTTTGTGTACTTTCACCGGCGCCCTCCATGACGACCATGCCCACGGCAGCGAGGTCCGTGTCGACCAAATCGCGGGTGGCTTCCCCGTCCGCTCTCTACAGGTGGGGTGAAAACCCTACCAGTGAAAAAATCGAAAATCGCCGCCTCCTGTTCGTCTTTCTCGGTCTCTCCCGAGCTGTGCCTCCACTGTCGAGCTCCTGGCTGTCGGGCTCCGACGTTGGCCCGCACCGCCGCCAGGCTCCCCACACCGCACCTGCTCGCCGCCTCCACGTCCGTCCTCATCTGCAGCCACTCGCGGCCACGAGAAACATGGGAATGATGGTGGAGGGCAGTTGCCTGGCAGTGGGAGCGTGTGGTTCAGCGTGTGGCCTCGACTGATGGACGGAGGTAGTCTCGGAGCCACCATCAGCAGGTATGGGATCTGTTCTCGCCGACTCCATCTTTCTCCTCGTTCAACATAGATGTGCTTCCTCCGCCATAAATAAAATCCAGCCATCATGCATAGTTAACACATTTGATATGATTATGTCAAGAAAAATGCATCAGTGGTGAACATGACAGAGTAGTAGTGGAATACAATAGACTGTCCCAGCATATACAGCCAACGGCGGTAGTACCAAACAGAAATGATGCAAGTCCCGTTTGCTTGCAGATATATACCTCTACCTAATTTGTTGTACGTGAGGTTACAGTTAATTTGTTGCATGTCATAACCATTTAGTTTCAAGATACAGTGATGATTTATTTGTTCATGGAAAAAATCTGCAGTGATATCCAAACTACCTGACGACGGTACATCGTACTAATGCAAATACGATACCGAATCCAGTTGATTTTCCTTTCCAAGCTCAAGATACATGCATGGGGGTTCGTTACTTGCAGCCTTTTTATATTTTTGTTAGCTGCAGTAGGCCGTATTCATTTATTTCTCCTACAGAAGCATGAATCGGTTGCTAATTTGTTGCTAGTTGCTGCTGCTACCATGCCTTGCTCTGGCCGTAATCGAGGGAAGCCCAGTCGACCAGTGTAGGCCATAGAGTTTCTATAAACTGTTTAGGGAGCTATTTGCTATATGTGGTTTGATTCTGATGGTAGCATCCATAAAACCATAATGAGGCTACATTTGATCTTAGCTTACTTATCATGCATGCTAGCATTCTTGCTGCACTGAATCTATTTCCTGTCCATGTCTAATAATCAAATCTCGGTGTAGCTAGCAATACTATCGTTAATAGTATCTGTCTTTTACATGTTGTTCTGTTTAGATAGTAGGTATGTTTTCCCGGTTATTTTCTAATTGTACACCTTCAGTTTTCTCTCTTTTTATAACGACATGGTTATTTAAACCGTGCGTGTGATGTGTGAATGTTTAGCTTCCGCGGAGCTATTGATTGTTGTTGATGTTCTTAAGTGTCCTTTCTTTAAGAACATATACTGCACTGTATCTTGCCTAGTGTATGTGATGTGCCTTGTTTGTTTATGCTTAAGAACTCCTACTCATTGTTGGTGTCCGTCCCTGAATGCCTGGACCTAAACTCTATACGTTTATGCATTTTTTCAGGTGATCTACCACCAACTAAAATGTGGTCGCCAGCGTGGTCAACATCCTCGATGTGCCACTCCGTATCACCTGGTGAGCAAATCCAATCTCCAATCCTTACTGATTTCTGCTTGGGTCACAATTGTCAGCTCAACCTAATGCTCAATCGAACTCAGAATCTCTAGCACCAACATGGATGAAGCAGCAGATGTTCTTCGAAACCATATTTGTTGTTTGAGTACCACTGATACGAGCTGTAGTGGTAGAGCTCTGCAATGATTCTGAGCCTCAACAGAGAGATAGTTGTATTGTTCTAGGACTCCTATGTATTTCCTTTTGTAATTGTTATACCCTTTCTGCAACTAGAAGACGTTCTAAGATGCTTGCATTTCTGAAATTTGTCGCCCTTTATCTATAGATTTCATTTGTTGGCTTGTCATAAATCTGTGCAATGATATATAGGTTTTTTCTATGCTGTTTGGGTATTTACTAGCAAGTTTGTTGCTCTAGCCATGCTATTTTTAAATATGTCAGTCACACTTATTATCCACATTGTTGTTCGCTTTCCATTTTGGAAAATGGATGCTAATATGTTTGGGGCTGTGGTAGCTAATCGCCTACGCTTCTGGCCATTTGGGATAGGAAATTCCATATTTAGCCATGTAGCTATGCTCTAGAATTACTGTGATAAGTGATAACACCAACCTATATTGCCCTGAGTACAAGGGTCAATTACTGGTTCTGGACAATTGACGGTGACAATGGAGATCTAGACAATTTTCTAGTAGTTATGCTTTATGCTTTATCTCTCTTCTGAGATGGTGCCCATCTGCAGTGACACTAAACTTTGCTATTTTATTTCTTCAGATGTGAGAAAACCAAGATTTGTTCTGGTTGCTCGAGCCAGGCTTTGTCGGCCTGATATTTTTGTGTTTTAGTTACAATGCGCACAAGGTAAGAAGGCCCCTACTTCATGGACATTAAGGCTACTTACTATTTGGGACACAAATGTATGATTTTCTCTTGCTGAATCGCATGTTCATATGGTCATAGGTTGGGAAAATCCAAGTGATTGCCTTCCAATCAATTGATGGGCCACATGACAAACAGCGTGCCATTCTTCCAGTCACTATATGAGAAACAGGAAATTTCTGCTTCTCCTTTCCGTAAGAGATTATTATCTTCTCTGAGGTGGGTTCTGATCTTGTCAGGTTCATCAACTAATTGATTTATTCGTAATTCTTAGTTTTAGTCTAAGCCATCCTTGCATGTCTAGTGTGTCGGTACACCGTAAGGGTTGATCGATTAATAGTGGTGTATTTTTTCCTATTGCGATTTAAGTGCAGACTTATTTCCAACATGTTTATGCTCTCACAAAAAATTTCCAATAACTTCTAACTTGCTTATGCCCTATGCAAGGCCATGTTCAGCCTCAGCACCAGGAGCGGCAAGGTCTGCACCTTCCTAGTCAAAGACGCGCAGGTGCCTTCACGCCCAGGCTTTGTCGACCTGATATTTTCATGTTTTAGTTACGATGCGCACAAGGTAAGAAGGCGCATACTTCATGGACATTAAGGCTACTTACTATTTGGGACACAAATGCATGATTTTCTCTTGCTGAATCGCATGTTCATATGGTCACAGGTTGGGAAAATCCAAGTGATTGCCTTCCAATCACTTGATGGGCCACATGACAAACATCGTGTCATTCTTCCGGTCACTTGATGAGAAACAGGAATTTCCTGCTTTTCCTTTCCGTAACAGATTATTATCTTTTCTGAGGTGGGTTCTTATCTTGCCAGGTTCATCAAAAATCTCCAATAACTTCTAACTTGTTTATGCCCTATGCAAGGCCATGTTCAGCCTCAGCACTAGGAGCGACAAGGTCTGCACCTACCTAGTCAAAGACGCGCAGGTGCCTTCACGCACAGGCTTTGTCAGCCTGATATTTTCATGTTTTAGTTACCATGCGCACAAGGTAAGAAGGCCCATACTTCATGGACATTAAGGCTACTTACTATTTGGGACACAAATGTATGATTTTCTCTTGCTGAATCGCATGTTCATATGGTCACAGGTTGGAAAAATCCAAGTGATTGCCTTCCAATCACTTGATGGCCCACATGACAAACAACGTGCCATTCTTCCAGTCACTTGATGAGAAACAGGAATTTTCTGCTTCTCCTTTCCGTAAGAGATTATTATCTTTTCTGAGGTGGGTTCTTATCTTGTCAGGTTCATCAACTACTTGATTTATTCGTAATTCTCAGTTTTAGTCTAAGCCTTCCTTGCATGTCTAGTGTGTCGGTACACCGTAAAGGTTGATCAATTAATAGTGGTGTCTTTTTTCCAATTGCGATTTAAGTGTAGACTTATTTCCAACATGTTTATGCTTTCGCAAAAAATTTGCAATAACTTCTAACTTGTTTATGCCCTATGCAAGGCCATGTTCAGCCTCAGCACCAGGAGCGGCAAGGTCTGCACCTACTTAGTCAAAGACGCACAGGTGCCTTCACGCACAGGCTTTGTCGACCTGATATTTTCATGTTTTAGCTACGATGCGCACAAGGTAAAAAGGCCCATCTTCATGGACATTAAGGCTACTTACTATTTGGGACACAAATGCATGATTTTCTCTTGCTGAATCGCATGTTCATATGGTCACAGGTTGGCAAAATCCAAGTGATTGCCTTCCAATCACTTGATGGGCCACATGACAAACATCGTGCCATTCTTTCAGTCACTTGATAAGAAAAAGGAATTTCCTGCTTCTCCTTTCCGTAACAGATTATTATCTTTTCTGAGGTGGGTTCTTATCTTGCCAGGTTCATAAAAAATTTCCAATAACTTCTAACTTGTTTATGCCCTATGCAAGACCATATTCAGCCTCAGCACTAGGAGCGGCAAGGTCTGCACCTACCAAGTCAAAGACGCGCAGGTGCCTTCACGCACATGCTTTGTCGGCCTGATATTTTCATGTTTTAGTTACGATGCGCACAAGGTAAGAAGGCCCATACTTCATGGACATTGAGACTACTTACTATTTGGGACACAAATGTATGATTTTCTCTTGCTGAATCGCATGTTCATATGGTCACAGGTTGGGAAAATCCAAGTGATTGCCTTCCAATCACTTGATGAGCCATATGACAAACAACGTGCCATTCTTCCGGTCACTTGATGAGAAACAAGAATTTTCTGCTTCTCTTTTCCGTAAGAGATTATTATCTTTTCTGAGGTGGGTTCTTATCTTGTCAGGTTCATCAACTACTTGATTTATTCGTAATTCTCAGTTTTAGTCTAAGCCATCCTTGCATGTCTAGTGTGTCGGTACACCGTAAAGGTTGATCGATTAATAGTGGTGTCTTTTTTCCAATTGCGATTTAAGTGTAGACTTATTTCCAACATGTTTATGCTTTCGCAAAAAATTTGCAATAACTTCTAACTTGTTTATGCCCTATGCAAGGCCATGTTCAGCCTCAGCACCAGGAGCGGCAAGGTCTGCACCTACTTAGTCAAAGACGCACAGGTGCCTTCACGCACAGCCTTTGTCGACCTGATATTTTCATGTTTTAGCTACGATGCGCACAAGGTAAGAAGGCCCATACTTCATGGACATTAAGGCTACTTACTATTTGGGACACAAATGCATGATTTTCTCTTGCTGAATCGCATGTTCATATGGTCACAGGTTGGCAAAATCCAAGTGATTGCCTTCCAATCACTTGATGGGCCACATGATAAACATCGTGCCATTCTTCCAGTCACTTGATGAGAAGCAGGAATTTCCTGCTTCTTCTTTCCGTAATAGATTATTATCTTTTCTGAGGTGGGTTCTTATCTTGCCAGGTTCATAAAAAATTTGCAATAACTTCTAACTTGTTTATGCCCTATGCAAGGCCATGTTCAACCTCAGCACTAGGAGCGGCAAGGTCTGCACCTACCTAGTCAAAGACGCGCAGATGCCTTCACGCACAGGCTTTGTCGGCCTGATATTTTCATGTTTTAGTTACGATGCGCACAAGGTAAGAAGGCCCATACTTCATGGACATTAATGCTACTTACTATTTGGTACATAAATGTATGATTTTCTTTTGCTGAATCGCATGTTCATATGGTCACAGGTTGGAAAAATCGAAGTGATTGCCTTCCAATTACTTGATGGGCCACATGACAAACAACGTGCCATTCTTCCAGTCACTTGACGAGAAGCAGGAATTTTCTGCTTCTCCTTTCCGTAACATATTATTATTTTTTTTTAGGTGTGTTCTTATCTTGCCAGGTTCATCAACTACTTGATTTATTCGTAATTCTCGGTTTTAGTCTAAGCCATACTTGCATGTCCAGTGTGTCGGTACACCGTGAAGGTTGATCGATTAATAGTGGTGTCTTTTTGCCAATTGCGGTCGAAGTGCAGACTTATTTCCAACATGTTTTCGCAAAAAAATTCCAATAACTTCTAAACTTGTTTATGTCCTATGCAAGGCCATGTTCAGCCTAGGCACCAGGAGCGGCAAGGTCTGCACCTACCTAGTCGAAGACGCGCAGGTGCCTTCACGCAGATGCCCCTGTTCTCTATTCCATCAAGTTCAGATACATGTCATGATCCACGGCCTAGAGTGAATTCTACACTTCCACCGCCTGCCTTGTTACTCAGAATATTGCATATATTTCTCTAAAGCCGATGTATGTGATTTCCACCAGAAACTACTTTTGCATGCTATACTAGGTAACATAATACTTTGTCTTGCTTATGTAACCTCTAAAACCATAAATCTGATTGCTAGTTGGAAAGAAGATTAAGGATTTGTTTTGTGGAAAAGTATTTTTAGTATTTCAAGAATACCACAGTTTTCAAAATTACCAGAGTTAAAATTCTTTGATGTGTTTGGCTATGAGTAAAAATTGTGGTAGTCTGAAGTATTGCCGAAATTGTCCTATTTTTGAAGTATTGAAGAAACAACCCGAGACTTCTTTTTTCTGAAACGGAAAAATCTAGAATAATGTGCTATCATATGCCCAAGCGCTGAAATACTGTGATTTTTTAATAGTTTGATTTCTTGTATACTTTGCTGCCAATCTATGCCGAATGGATTGTTTTGTGTTGCAGTTTTACAAAACCAGGGAACTATTGGTTACAATTTCTAACGAGAATGAGATCAAAGTATTACATTGAGAAGTAGCACTTTTTTTATTCATTTTCTCTTCTTTTTCTTCAAACAATTTACATTTTTTTATTCATTTTCTCTTCTTTTGCTTCAAACAATTTACATGTGCTCGTATTCCTTCAATACCAAAACACAGACTTCGTAGTTCTTCCCTGGGTTCATTTGAAGTAGAGTGTCGACTATCACTTAGCACCTGAAACTTTACATGCATGCCAGCCTATCAATTTTTTGTTTCGTCATGCTTAATTGACAAATCTACTTTTTTATGTATATATTTAGGAAAGTACCATAACGATGGTGTCGCGGTTTGATTGCGTTTGTTATAGTTTCGAGTACCGGAATGATCTTGGGAGCTGCAACGACCTGGGGCCGCGAGGTGTTCGGGGATCAGCTATTACCTGGGGCGGCGAGATGTTTCTATAATCTGTATTTAGATTTTTGTGTATCTTTCATATGTAGCTCAAAAAGTTCTTTGAAACATGCTGGGATTCTTTGGTAAGTGCTGAAATTATTTGGAAATTTAATTGTTATAGCTCTTATAATTGTGTACATATACTGCCTCCATTTACCTCTTTTTGGAGGCAGTTTCAAAAGTGCCTCCAAATGAATATTGGAGGCACTTTTCAAACTGCCACAAATGTCTATTAGAAGCAGTTTTGAAACTGCGAGTAAATAGATTTGATGGCAGTTATAAAACTGCCTCCAATTACCTTTTTTGGAGGCAGTTTCAAAAGTGGCTCCAAATGGATATTGGAGACAGTTTTCAAACTGCCATAAATGTCTATTAGAGGCAGTTTTGAAACTGCGAATGAAATGCTATTTGAGGCACTTTTAAAACTTCCTTTGAAATAATATTTGAGGCATTTTGGAAACTGCCCCAAATATGTATTGTAGGCAGTTTTTGAAATGCCCCAAATGACTTTTTGTCGGGGGGTTACCCCCGAGTAGGGTAAAGGCAAGTGGTAAAAGCAACAGTCAGAAGAGAAGTTTGGTCGAGTAGCCGCCTACCCGGTACTCGCTATCCGGTCAACTGCTACTCGGTCTTACGAAGAGATGACCAGAAGGAGATATCAAGAGAGTTATGTACATTCGAGTAGAAGAGCTGGTCCAAGTAAGATTGGCGGGAATCTACTCGGGCCAGAAGTCAAAGGAGCCGTTCTGACACAGGATCCCGCGTGTCGGATATATACTGAATAGGGGTATAGAAGATGGTAGACAAAGAGCCGGACTACCAGGGTGGCCTACATGGTAATGGGCTTAGGTCCATTGGGCGGCCCAGTAGTCCGACGCGCAGAAGCCGGATTTCTAGAAGAACCCGGATCACGGCCCGCGTGATCCGGCTTGGAGGAGAAGACGGATTCCTTGCTTTCCAAGTTACAAGTTAAACGTAGTCTTCTAGGTTTCTTATTCTGTAAGCCCTAATCCGGCTGTTATATAAAGCCGGACGGGAGATAGATTAAACAAGTTAAGTTAGACACAAGTTCAAGCTCTACGCAACTCGCCGAGAAGCTCATCCTCGTCAAGAAGCTAGATCTACACCCTCACATTGTAACCCTGATAAACGGGCTTTAGTCCCAATTAGTGAGAAGTGCAGGAGTAGGTACGCCGTACTGTCGCGACGTACCGAACCTGGGTAAAATCTCGTGTTCTGTGTTACTACGCTATTCCGTTACCCCACGTCTCTACCGTAGTCTCATGGCACCCCCGTCTATGAAAACTACTACGATGTCTCGACAGTTGGCGCCCACCATGGGGCAAACGACGTCAGGCGTGAAATTCCGATCTGGGATACTTGGCGGAATTGGAAGATCGATCACTGTCGGAAGCTTGGAGTTCGACGACGACGTCAGCCGCTTCCTCGACAACGGATCCTATATACCGGCGCAAAACCACCTGGTAAGTGCCTGCGTGTTACCGATCGGATCTGCTAACATCTTTATCGGACTAACTGCAGAGGCAATGGGGTTTTGCGGTGGAAGCAAATTTATCCCACCCGCCCTATACCCAGTCGAAGACGACTATGATGCCGGATTCTTCTCAGATCGCCGACAAAAAAGTGATACACACTTTATCGGCATGGTGCAATCCGAAATCGCTGAAAACACGGATGACGGAAATCCCGTGCAAGAGGCAGATAACAACCTACCCGTCATAGAGACGGAAGAACAAATACCCGTCACAGAGACGGAAGATCCGACATCCGTCAACCAGACGATGAACTCGGAAGCAGAGTCCGTGCTTGCCGCCATTGAGGCGAGGTTGGAGTCGGAAACCGGATCGGATAACTTCGACTCCGAAGACGAAGAAGAGGATGCCTTCGTAAGAAAGGTTAAGTCCTTTCAAGAGGGATTCCATGAAGTGCTAATGGCAAAACCAGCTGATACAACGGGTGCCGACAGCCAGGAAAGCCCTAAAACCCCTCCGCCAGTGGAAGAGAGAGAAGACGGAGAAACTTCTCCGATATTCCCCAATGTTAAGGAGATGACAGAAGATGAGCCTGTCAAAAAACCTCCCTCTTCCAAGAAAAAGCACCGTGCTTCTAAAAAACTCCAATACAAACTCCGGAAGAAAAAATCAGCCGATCTCGCTGATGAAACCCGGAGCACAAAGCCAGCGGAAAAGAAATCTAAGGAAATCACTGCTCCGCCAATGACGGAACAGGAAGAGCAAGAGCTATTACAAACACCAGTGGGACCAGACGAACCCCCTGAGATGCTGGAAGCCAGGAGACAAGCTTTCCAACGGCAACAGCAACATCTGCTTAGATCTCGGCAACATCTCCAACAAACCCATAATGACATCAAAGTCATGAAGGAAGAAATAGAGGAGTACGAGAGAAAGCATAGATCCGCGTTAAAACCTACTAGGTTACCCGGAATCGCAAAACCGGAAGAACTGCCGCCAAAAGAAAGGTTTTATAACCCATCTTGGCAAAAGCAGTTAAACGGCAAAGATGCCAAGGGCGAACCAATATACAAAACCGCAGCGGAAAACGCGGAAGCAGCGTTCGCCATCCTAAACAACGATCTGTACTCCAACGGGGAAAAACTCCAAGGGGTGTATGCTTTCCTAGGAAAAGCATTACAGCAGCAACAGCGAGGCCAAGAATGATCAGGGAGGCTGCATGATAATTCCGCTCTCTGCAAAACAGCTACTTGCGCTGCTGGAGCACCTGGACCGGAAGAACCCGGAGATTCGGATAAAAAGGAGGATCCGAGAAAAGACAGGAAAAACCTAGACAACCGGGACGCAACGTCTAGAATCGGACCTCATCTCCCGAAAGATGGATATAAACCACACGATCGGGAAGACAAACACCGGAATGACGGCAAAATAATGCCACCTCCGAGAAACCCAGCTGAAAAAGCTGGAAGATATGATATACCTCACAGACGTGAAAGATCCCGGACACCTCCTAAGGATAAGGAAAGGCATAGAAGCAGAACTCCGCCTAAAGGACGTGAACACGGAAGAGATAGAGATAACCTCGGAAAAGCGCGTCCGCGCAACAATGGAAAAGAAAGGAGCAGATCCCCTTCTGTCCATTCAGCCGGGAGATATTCTGCACACATTGATAGAGCAGAAAAGGATGATCTATACTTTGGTCCTAAGTGTTTTACTGACAGGATCCGAAGGATAACCCTGCATTCTGGCTTCGCCAAAGTTGGTCCAACCTACCAAAAATATACCGGCAGTACAAACCCGGATACCTGGCTCTCAGATTATTATACAGCCGTCCAAATCAACAATGGGACAGACCTGGAAGCTGTCAAGTTTCTTCCCCTAATGTTGCTAGACGGAGCCAGAGATTGGATTAATGGTTTACCATCAAGAACTGTCGACAGCTGGGATGATATGGCTAGAGTATTCACTCAGCATTTTCGGGGAACATACAAACGCCCAAATAGCATCAACCAGCTGAACCGTTGCACCCAATTTGAGGACGAACCATACGTGGATTTCATCTCCAGATGGACTGCAATGAAGAATAGTTGCTCTGGAGTAACTGACGTACAAGCAATGCATGCTTTCGTCAATGGCCTAAAACCCGGACTCGTGCCGTTCATGGTTGGTTCTAAACAGCACAAAGATCTCGGATCTATGCTTACAACCGCTAATGAGCATGCTGCAGCCGAAGATGATATCAGAGCAAGAGGAGGCAATATTGAGTCACTAATACTCGCCAAGAAAACCCCTCGTTCTGACAAAAAAGGAACTCCAGAGTCAACGACAAAGCCCAAGGAGGTCAACATAGCCTTTGGAGGAGAAAAGGTGAATAAGTGGAAAGGCCGCAGTCCAGATCCAATCAATTACACTCCCGAAGAATGGGAGAGAATTAAGTCGGAACCCTGCGTCCACCACTCGCAATTTGGGAAACCAACCCACACAAACGCGCAATGCCGGCTAAACAAGCATATGAAAGGCAATGCAGGATCCGGAAATAAAGGGAAGGGTTCCAAAAGGAAACCTGCCAAACAAAAGCCAGAAGCTGAAAAAGAAGACAGTGAATCGGACACTGACGACAAAATCCAGGAACAACAGCGAAAGGGCGAACCCAAATTTCCGAGAGTTGATGGAGAAGCAATGTTAACTTTCTTAGCAACCCCGTCAGCAAAGGTGGCCAAAAGAACACTTCGAGAAATAAACGCGGTTGTTCCGGCAACCCCGAAATTCTTGAAGTACTCCAACACACCGATAATCTGGGATCAGTCTGATCATCCCGGAAATATCCCTGAACCCGGCACACAAGCTCTTGTTGTCAGCCCTATTGTTCAAAACACTAGGCTAAGAAGAGTGCTGATGGACGGAGGATCCAACATTAATATAATGTACCTGGATACACTGAAGCACTTGAAGATCTCCGAGTCCCAGCTCAATTACAGCAATATACGCTTCCACGGCATTGTTCCTGGCAGGCAAGCACGATCCCTAGGAGAAATTTCCCTAGATGTCACCTTCGGAGATAAAGATCACTTCCGGCAGGAAAAAGTATCCTTCGAAGTAGTGCCGTTCGAAAGCGTGTATCACGCAATACTCGGGCGTCCACCTTTCGCCAAATTCATGGCAAGATCCTGTTATATCTACAACAAACTGAAAATGCCAGGACCCAAAGGAGGAGTAATCACCATAGCTGGTGATTTCAAGCTGGCAAATGAGTTGGAGAAAGAAAACGCCCTTTGCGCTCAGAGAGTTATAGCAAAGGAGGAACTGAAGGAATTAGCCAAGGAGGTATCGCCGAAAGAAATGCCGGCAGGAAAAGAAACTCGGAAGCCAACAGATAGTTTCAAGGCGTCCGAGAACACAAGACAGGTAATCCTAGATCCCAAAGATCCGACAAAATTTGTCGTCGTAGGGACTGGGATGACCGACAAATAGGAAGGCGAGCTCATCAAGTTCCTCCGTGAGAACTGGGATATTTTTTCCTGGTGCCCAGCTGACATGCCAGGCGTACCCAGGGAACTTGCTGAGCACCAACTCAAGGTTATTCCCGGATCAAAACCCGTCAAACAAGGTCTCCGTCGTTTTGACGGAAGAAGACGGAAGGCTATTGGCAAAGAAATTATCCGGCTTTTAGCAGCGGATTTCATCAAGGAAGTAATCCATACTGATTGGTCCGCAAATCCGGTCCTAGTACCGAAGAAAGACACCACTGCTCTTAGAATGTGTATAGATTACACAGGATTGAACAAGTTGTGTCCGAAAGATAGGTTCGCCTTACCGCGAATCGATCAAATAATAGATGCCACTGCAGGCTCTGAGCTTTTATGCTTTTTGGATGCATACTCCGGGTACCACCAAATACGCATGAAAAAGGAAGATCAAATCAAGACTTCTTTTATAACCCCGTATGGGACGTACTATTACATAACCATGCCTTTTGTCCTGAAGAACGCAGGTGCAACCTACCAGCGTTGCATGCAACGCTGTTTGCATAGTCAGATTGGCAGAAACGTTCATGTTTACGTGGACGATATTGCCGTCGTAACCAAGGAAAAAGATACACTCCTTGAGGATTTGCGAGAAACTTTCGAAAACTTACGCACTTACAAGATGAAGTTGAATCCATCTAAGTGCGTATTCGGGGTTCCCTCAGGAAAACTTCTGGGTTTCATTGTTTCCCACAGAGGAATAGAAGTTAACCCGGAAAAGATCAAGGCAATCTTGAACATCTCAAAACCTACATGTGTAAAAGATGTCCAAAGATTGACGGGTTCCGCTGCAGCCGTCAGCAGATTTATCAGTCGGCTGGGGGATAAAGCCTTACCACTCTACAAGCTGCTGAAGAAATCCGACAAGTTCGAATGGACAGAAGAGGCTGATGCAGCGTTGGCCCAGTTGAATGAAACCTTGATGAACGCTCCCATCTTGGCATCTCCAAAAGACGAAGAACCCATGTTATTATACCTTACGGCTACAAGTCGGGTTATTAGTGCGGTAATCGTTGTGGAGCGGACAAAAGAAGAACAAAGCATACCAGATCAACATCCGGTATATTACATAAGCGAAGTTTTTTCCGAATCCAAACAAAGGTATCCGCACTACCAGAAACTGGCATATGGCGTATTTTTTGCATCCAGAAAACTGCGCCATTACTTCCAAGGGCATTCCATAACAGTGGTATGTAAAGCACCACTAGGGGATATTATAAACAATGCGGAGGCAACCGGCCGAGTAGCTAAATGGGGCATCGAGCTGGCAGCCTTCGACATTAAGTACCAGCCAAGGACGGCAATAAAATCCCAAGTTTTGGCAGATTTCGTCGCCGACTGGACAGAAGCAATGGAAAAAACACCGATGCCAGAATCCGAGTACTGGATCATGCACTTTGACGGATCCAAGATGAAGGAAGGAGCTGGGGCTGGCGTAGTCCTAAAATCTCCCAAGGGAGACACAATGGAGTACGTACTACAAATACATTTCAACGCCAGTAATAACGTGGCAGAATACGAAGCTCTGCTTCATGGCTTGCATATTGCAAAAGAAATAGGGGTAAAACGCATCTTATGCTATGGAGACTCGGATTTGGTACAGCATCAGCTCAACCAAACCTGGGACGCGAAAAGCCCTATAATGGCCGAATATCGGAGGACGGTGGATGAGTTCGCCATCTGTTTCTTCGGGTTCGAAGTCCTTCACATAAAAAGGGAGGAAAACTGGAATGCGGATGCGTTAGCCGCATGGGATCAGAGAGAGTAAAAACTTTACCACCAGGGGTATTCGTCCAGCACTTGTATGAACCATCCATAAAAGGTGGAGACGTTGATTACCCTCTGGCATCTGAAACAATCGAGGTCATGCTCGTTAAACCGGATTGGACAATTCCATACTTAAACTTCTTAGTCAATCAGAAGTACCCGGAAGGAGCAGACGAAGTCTGCAAAGGCAAATACAGCGTCGGTGCAAAGGATACGTGGTGATCAACGACCACTTGTATAAACGCAGTACTCCCGGAATCTTTCAACGGTGTATTTCACCAGAAGAAGGAAGAGAAATACTGGAAGAAATCCATGCCGGCGATTGCGGACATCATGCTCAATCAAAAAGCATAGTCAAAAAAGCATTCCGGGCGGGGTTTTTCTGGCTAACAGCCAAGTCAGACGCCGAACGCATAGTGAATACATGCGAAGGATGTCAATATTACGCCAAGCAGACCAATTTGCCGGCCCAAGCACTTAAAACTATCCCTATCACATGGCCGTTTGCGGTCTGGGGGCTAGATATGATGGGACCGTTCAAAACTGCAAGAGGTGGACTTACACATCTACTCGTAGCGGTAGATAAGTATACAAAATGGGTGGAGGCTAAACCCATCAAAAAGCTGGATGGCGCAACTGCCAGAAATTTCATTATTGATTTAGTAATGAGGTATGACGTCCCACATAGCATAATAACTGATAACGGGACAAATTTCTCCATTGGGGAGTTGGCAAAATACTGCCAACAAACGGGAATCCGCTTAGATCTTGCATCTGTGGCACACCCGCAATCTAATGGACAGGTTGAAAGAATGAACAGTTCAATCCTGCAAGGAATACGCCCAAGACTCGAATCTCCTCTCCATAGAGCAGCTGGAGCGTGGGTAGAAGAGCTACCTTCCGTGTTATGGAGTATTCGAACGAAGCCAAATAGGTCAACTGAGCAAACCCCGTTTTTCCTAGTTTATGGTGCGGAAGCTATTCTTCCAACGGACATGATCCATGATAGCCCAAGAGTGCAGAATTTTGACGACTCGGATGCCGAAGAAGCACGACAGGATGCCGTCGATCTCTTAGAAGAGGAACGAGAACTTGTGCTTCAAAGATCTGCCATCTACCAGCAAGGTTTACGACGTTATCATAGTCGGAAAATCAGGCATCGTTCTTTTAAAGAAGGTGACTTAGTGCTGAGATTGGTGCAGCAAAGGAAGCACAATTTGGCCCCAGTATGGGAAGGACCATTTGTCATCAGTAAAGCCATGAAGAATGGATCATACTATCTTGTCGACATTCGAGATACGGAGGATGATCCCGAGAAGCCGAATCGCAAAAGAAAGAGAAAAATAGATGATGAACTAGGAGAGACAAAGAGGCCTTGGAGTATCCAGCAATTACGTCCCTTCTATACTTAGTTCAATTTCTATGTAAACATCTTTGAGACCATGAAATAAAGTTGTCGGAATGTTGTCATTCATATTTCATTATAAGTACAAAATATTTCCGCCTCATCTATTTCCCAATGATCTTACAAATACTCAATGTTAACCCGAATTGTGCCTGCGTGCTCGGTGTTTAAAAGCTGAATGATTCGGCCTGTTAAAGGTTAAAGGAAACTCGGATTGTGCCTGCGTGCCCAAGTTTCAAAGCAGTTCCTTGTTTTCTCTAAATTTTATCTGATTGTGTATGTGTTGGGTTACTGAAACTAGTCAGTAAAAATGCTTCTAGCATGATCCATGTTTTGAGTTTTAAAACTGTTTGGTTCGTCCCCAGTTACTCGACATGACGATACATATTGCTAGTTGAGCCATTTTTAAACACTAGAGCAGTTAAAACACAGTTGCCAGATTACTTAGAAGATAAAGGAACAGTCAAACCCGGAAAAACTTTGCAAGAAACTTGAAATTGCAAAAGGCGGAGTTCTTGTTTCGACAAACGACATAGAAGCATTACAATATGAATTGCATTGTAAAAATGCTCTTATACACATCCATCATTCGGGTCGAGTGTATTCCCTCAAGCATCCGAGTCTTCATCACTGCTATCATTCTCGGGGGCTGCGGGCACTTCTTCTTCCGGATAAGTAATGGAAATGTTGACCATAGAGGCAATCTTGGAAGCATGCCCTTTAACTTCATCAAAAATCGCATTCGTTGCGCTTCTGTATATCCTTGAGGGATACCGGATGCTACGCGCCAAGATCTGGCATTAGGGTAATGTAGACGCATAAGGCCAAGTGCCATGCGTGCACCACCTCGTGCGGCAGAACGAAGGATGGATTCTTTCGACTCTGCTACTTCTGTGATGGCACCCGGAAGTCGGTAGACTTCCGAAAAGCATACAGTACTTGTGGGAAGGAATTTATTAATCAGCTGCATTCATGCATTCCTGATTGAATTCCACACTTCCCCAAAGGCCCGGATCTTTTCAGTCCGAGAAATTCCTGGAAAATTTCCTGCTTTGTCGACAAAAGTAAAGGTTACATGGAAAGATACAAGAAATAAGACATGAAGACATTGGTAAAAAGAAATTAACTTACCAAGAACCTTGTCAATTTCGTCGCCTTCTTTCATGCGCGGGAGTAGCATACTTTCCAAATCATTGATAACAGATTTGTCTTCCGCTGCCTGTAAAGAGGCCTTGGATTGAGCAATCCCAAGGGCCAGATTACTGGCTTCTAGGTCTTCTTGAGCTTTCAGAAGTTCCTTTCGGAGGTTTGAGTTTTCCTCACGAAGCTGAGAAGCATGGACAGCGTTTTCTGCTAATTTGTTGGCTTTGTTTAAAGCAGCTGGAGGGCAATAATTAATTTGAGTTTACAAAACAATTCCGAAGAACTCTCCAGAGAAAACAAATGGCACAAAATAAAATACCGGTGGCTTTTGATAGTTGTCGCTGAGATGACGCTAGTTCGTTGCTTTTAGACTCAATAACAGATTGAAGGGTTTTTACTTCTCTGCTCTTGAGACTAAGCTTCTTAAAAACTTCCAAGTTTATGGCGTCTGCGGAATGCTAAAACATGGAAATGAAAGCCAGATGCTTAAGTTTGAACAGGCATATGAAGAAACATTAAGAAGAATTCATATTTCAACTTAATGCTTGGGGGCTAGAAGTATTACCTGGCTCATTTCTCGCAAATCGATCAAGACCTCGTTGAATTCTCTGGCATATTCCGCGAAGAGAATTCCGACGTGATGAAGGCCATCGTGTATAACCTGACGAGGCGAAAATGCGATATCATTGCGAACAACTAATCCATTTTGTGGCCAAGGGCGAATCAGAGGCGCAGGAACAAAGAATTTCTTAACCTCCGGACGAATATATCCGAGTTCGTCGAATGGTTCTTCTTTTATCCGGATATCGTCCAGGTTGGGAATAGATTCCTCTTTGGTAGCTGATTGCCTTTTGCGCTTCCGATTGTTGTGAAACTTGGCATGTAATTTGTTGAGTTCAGCGTCGGAAGCAAGATCATTTTCTCCAAGTTCATCAAACTGGGAAGGAGTTAACAATATGTTAAAAAGCGGAGAGAGAAGATAATCTGAAGAAAAACGTGGAAACAAGGAAAGATAAATACCTTAGGGACCAGATTTTCCACGTGATAAATCGTCAGACTTTCCTCAATCTGACTACTGACGGCGACCAGTTCGTGAAGTCGTCCTATAAAATCCTTTCTGGTAAAGGCCTTATCTGTTCCTCTCATGCTATCTTCTGGCCCTTGGTATTCGCAAAGAAGTCGAGAACGGAAAGAGAGAGGTTGGATACGGCGTCCAAACCAGCACATAACGGTATCCTTTCCAACCAAAGAAGGTTGAGAGGAAGAAAGTTTGGCGATGCGCCGCTTTATCCTCATCAGGTTTTCTGGCAAATTTTCCCCTACTGCGGCTGTCCAACTCTCGCGAGGAGTAGCGGCAGAATTAACAAAGGGAGGAACCCCGGTTGACCTGCCTGGAAATGGAATGTCTTGATGATAAAAGAAAGAACCTAGCCAAGATTGGTCAGGTTCCGGCATTTCTATTTTTGGATACCATTCCTCCCTAAATTTTCTGAGGATGAAAGATACGGTTCCGCAAATGGGCGAAATGCCATTTGTGATGTTATGCTTTACCTCAAAGCAATATTGCCAGAAATTTAGGTCAGGTGTTATCCCGAGATATCCTTCGAAAAGGGCTTGGAAACTGGCTAAGTAGAGGATGGAATTCGGAGAAATATTGTGTGGTTGAACGCCATAAAAGTCAAGGACGTCTAGAAAAAAGGCGGAAGGGGGAAAACCCATACCTCTCGCAACATGAGAGGTAAGGATGACGCGTTCTCCGACTTCTGGCTTGGGCTCGGGTTCATCTTTCGAGATTCGCCATTTGCCCTTAACTATGGATCCCTCCTTTGACATCCGACGAAGAAGGACGATAGAAGTATTACTCGGACTCCAATTGCCGACAATTTCTGTTTCGTTGTTGGCTCCGGTGGCAAAGCGCTCATCGCCACGGGAATGGATCTTGACCCTCGCCGTCGTTGGGACGAACGGAGGGGGTGCTGCGGCGCTCGATGTCGCAACGTCCGCGGTGGCGGAAGAGTTCTCCCCTCCCGCCGCGGAAGCCGTAGTCTTCTCCGGCTTGCCGCCAGCGTGCTTAGGCGATCCTGGCTGCAGATCCAGATCGCTGACGAGCTCATCGATGGCGGCGCGGGTCGGCGACGACGGCGAGGAGGCCATCTTTTGGTGGCGCGTTTCGGTGCGTTTGGATGCTAAGTGCGCCTTGGACAAGGACTTGCTCTCGAGCTCGCGTGCGCGTCAATGGTGTGGGCAGTGAGGGAGTGAGGAAAGTTTCTGATGAGGACGATGATGGCTATTTATAGCCGGAAAATCGTTTAGATACGTGCCAACGGCTCTTTCGACCGTTGGATGTTCGACGCGTGTCGCTCGCCGGAAAATCCGGGAAATAAAACGACAGGGGAATGATGGCTATCTCCTCGTTTCCCGTGAGAATCTGTCAGAGATACGCTGAGGGGTTTCCCGCGTGGAACCAAGCGACGCTGGCGTCAGCATGTTTAAGACGCTGACGTTATGAGTTCCTTTTCCGCGAAGGATCGCGAGAAGAAAAGCCGGATTTTCATAGTTCCGAGTTTTATGTTACCATCTCCTTCAAAAGGAAAGTAGAAAGAATCAAGACTGCTGAATCAAGATTTCCCGGACAAAATGTATTTGGCGAAAGACGGAGAATCAGAGTTTTGATCCTTCCTGGGGGCTACTGTCGGATATATACTGAATAGGGGTATAGAAGATGGTAGACAAAGAGCCGGACTACCAGGGTGGCCTACATGGTAATGGGCTTAGGTCCATTGGGCGGCCCAGTAGTCCGACGCGCAGAAGCCGGATTCTAGAAGAACCCGGATCACGGCCCGCGTGATCCGGCTTGGAGGAGAAGACGGATTCCTTGCTTTCCAAGTTACAAGTTAAACGTAGTCTTCTAGGTTTCTTATTCTGTAAGCCCTAATCCGGCTGTTATATAAAGCCGGACGGGAGATAGATTAAACAAGTTAAGTTAGACACAAGTTCAAGCTCTACGCAACTCGCCGAGAAGCTCATCCTCGTCGAGAAGCTAGATCTACACCCTCACATTGTAACCCTGATAAACGGGCTTTAGTCCCAATTAGTGAGAAGTGCAGGAGTAGGTACGCCGTACTGTCGCGACGTACCGAACCTGGGTAAAATCCCGTGTTCTGTGTTACTACGCTATCCCGTTACCCCACGTCTCTACCGTAGTCTCATGGCACCCCCGTCTATGAAAACTACTACGATGTCTCGACACCGCGTATCCTGGGTCCGTACTTGGCACTATTCAAACTACTGTTCATCTGGGACCGGCCTGCCTGACAGTGACAGTGTGGAAGCAGGCGGTCGCAGGATAAGGGGGCCCTACTCTGTGTTTGGCACAGTGATACCAGACTGTCCCCTTGGTTTTGCCCAACGACTTTCCGGATGCAGCCAAGATTAGGAACCAAAGCTGTCAGCGGGAACTCGGAAGAAGGACGGTGTGCACACTATGTCGACACTTGTCCGTGTTTGGACGTATCCGGCTGGGCACCGGGTATATAAGGTGCCCCGCCGCCTCCTGCGTGGGGATCGCATGCTGGGACACAAGGAAACCCTAGATTCTTGACCTAGTTCATCACGTAGAGAGAAGAGTGGCTACTCGGTAGCAAGAACATTGTACTGTGGCTACTCGGTGAGACACCAGAATACATAGAGAAAGGCAGGAGTAGGGGTTTTACCTCCTCACGAGGGCCCTCAACCTGGGTAGATCGTGTTGTTTGCAGTGCTTAGTTCTTACCTCACGCGGCTACTCGTCGCGTGATCCCTCCCCGAGCACCTCCAGCGTCCATCGTTCCCACATCTTTAGCCATCCTATGGCATCTGCCGTGACACCACCACGACAGTTGGCGCCCACCGTGGGAATCGGGATGTATTCGCCTGGTCCAATGAAGATCTACCAGGAGTCCCGAGGGAGTTGGTTGAGCACTCATTACATGTGCGTCCTGACGCCAAGCCAGTGAAGCAGGCTATGCGCCGCTTCGGAGATGAGAGAAGGAAGGCCATTGGTTATCAAATCACCAAGCTGCTGATAAGCAATTTCATCATGGAGGTGCTGCATCCGGATTGGCTAGCCAACCCGGTCATGGTCGAGAAGAAGAAGGAGGATCCCAAGGCTGCCACTGCATGGCGCATGTGTGTCGACTACATCGACTTGAACAAGGCATGCCCCAAGGATCCCTTCCCGCTACCTCGCATCGATGAGGTGATCGATTCCACCGCTGGTTGTGAACTGTTGTCTTTCATAGATGCCTACTCTGGTTTCCACCAGATCGCACTCAATCCTGCTGATCAAATAAAGACTGCTTTCATTACCCCGTACGGGGCTTATTGCTATCGTGTCATGTGTTTTGGCTTGAGGAATGCGGGTGCAACCTATCAGAGATGCATGCAGAAATGCTTGCACAACCAGCTCGGCAAGAATGTGCAGGTGTACGTAGATGACATTGTCATCAAAACGAATAAAACACATACTCTGCTTGCCGACCTGGAGGAAACCTTTGCTAACCTACGCAAGTACAAAATGAAGCTGAATCCGAGTAAATGCACCTTTGGTGTCCCGGCTGGTAAGCTACTCGGCTTCCTGGTGTCTAGTCGGGGCATTGAAGCCAATCCTTCAAAGATAAAAGCTATTGAGAGCATGTCTTTGCCGAGATCCCTGAAAGACGTGCAGAAATTCACTGGTTGCTTGGCATCTCTGAGCCGTTTTCTGGGCCGAATGGGCGAGAAGGCCCTGCCTCTGTACCAATTGATGAAGAAAAGTGACAAGTTTGTCTGGACTCCGCAAGCGGATGTGGCATTCAACGAGCTGAAAGCAATGCTGGCTAACGCTCCCATCTTGGCTAGTCCGCTACCCAAGGAGCCAATGCTGCTGTACATTGCTGCGACTAACCGAGTAGTCAGTGTGGTGATTGTGGTGGAACGAGAAGAAGAAGGCAAGAGTGTGCAGCGCCCAGTGTACTATCTCAGTGAAGTGCTGTCCAGCTCCAAGCAAAACTACCCGCACTATCAGAAGATGACCTACGGCGTGTACCTGGGCGCCAAGAAGCTAAAGCATTATTTCCAAGAGCATCCTATCACGGTTGTGAGCTCTGCTCCCATCTCGGATATCATGGGTAACAAGGAGGCGAGTGGCAGAGTAGCCAAGTGGGCAATCGAGCTGGCCGCGTATGCACCCGCGTACGCGAGAAGAGAAGCCATCAAGTCTCAGATTCTGGCGGAATTCCTGGTGGATTGGGCCGAGGTGCAGTATGAACCTCCTGCTCCAGTTTCTAATTACTGGAAAATGCACTTTGATGGCTCGAAGGTGAAGGAAGGCCTTGGTGCTGGCGTAGTGCTTACGTCATCCAAGCGAGATCAACTCAAGTATGTGCTGCAGATTCACTTCAAAGCATCCAACAACGTAGCAGAGTACGAGGCAGTGGTGCATGGCTTGCGAGTAGCCAAGGAGGTTGGCGTGCAGCGCATTATATGCTATGGCGATTCAGATCTGGTGGTGCAGCAAGTCTCTGGCACATGGGATGCTCTAGACGCCAACATGGCATCCTATCGCTTCCTGGTACAGTCTATGACTGGATTCTTCGAGGGCTGCGAATTCCAGCACATTCACCGAGCAGAGAACGAAGCGGCAGACGAGCTGTCCAAATTGGGATCTTCTCGGCAATCCATCCCGGCGGGGGTTGCCTTGGAGCACTTGAGGAAGCCATCCATCAAGCCCTCTCCCAACTCGGAGTCCATATTTGTTCCTTCTCTGCCAAGTGAAGAATCTGATCCCATGGAGATTGACTGGGAGAATGCCGCAGGGAACCCGGGGACTGCCACTCCCGACTCGGGGACTGCCGTCCTCTACTCGGGGACTGCCAATCCTTACCCGGGGACTGCCAATCCTTACTCGGGGACTGCCACTCATTACTCGGGGACTGCCAATCCTTGCTCGGGGACTGCCACTCCTTACTCGGGGACTGCCATTCCCTACTCGGGGACTGCCAATCCTTGCTCGGGGACTGCCACTCCTTACTCGGGGACTGCTGTCCTTAATCCGGGGACTGTCGCATTCATTGAGGAAGTCCTTGCCAATCGATCTGGGCTTCAGAGAAGTGCTCCCATCCCTAAAGAGCAACCAGAGGTGCCTGTCCCGATGGAAGTGGACGAACCAGTGTTTCCCATACGGGAGACACCGAGTTGGGCCATGCCCATATTATCCTTTCTAAGGGACGGCACTCTGCCAGAAGATGAAGTGGCTGCAAGACAAATTCAGAGAAGATCCAAGGGCTACACTGTATTCCGAGATGTGCTGCATAAGAGAAGTGCCACCGGCGTGCTGCAACGTTGTGTGGACCCAGCAGAAGGAGAAGAAATTCTGGTAGAGATACACCAAGGAGAATGCGGGCATCACGCCTCTTCTCGAGCATTGGTCAAGAAAGCTTTTCGGCATGGCTTCTACTGGCTCACAGCTCTGCAGCAAGCCGAAGACATCGTGAGGAAGTGCAATGGATGCCAGATGTTCGCGAGTAAGATTCACATGCCTGCTTCTGAGCTGAAAACCATTCCTATCACTTGGCCATTTGCTGTTTGGTGTTTGGACATGGTCGGACCCTTCCAGCCGGCTAGAGGCAACATGACTCACATCTTGGTCATGGTGGACAAATTCACCAAGTGGATCGAGGTGAAGCCTATTCGGAGGTGCGATGGGGCCGCGGCTGTGAAATTCCTGAAGGATGTGATCCTGAGATATGGCTACCCGCACAGCATCATCACGGATAACGGCACAAATTTTGCTGAGGGAGCAATGGTGCGGTTCTGCAGAGATAAGCACATCCGACTAGATGTTGCGTCTGTTGCGCATCCAACCTCCAATGGACAAGTTGAAAGAGCAAACGGCATGGTACTGGCAGGCATAAAGCCAAGGCTGATGGAGCCACTGCTAAAAACACCTGAGTGTTGGCTAGACGAGTTGCCAGCGGTGTTGTGGAGTCTAAGGACTACCCCTAACCGGTCAACCGGCTACACGCCATTCTTCTTGGTATACGGGGCTGAGGCCGTGTTGCCAATAGACCTAGAGCATGACTCCCCCCGAGTAACCCTCTACACTGAGGTGGAGGCGAGAGAAGCTCGAGAAGACGACGTTGACCTGCTTGAAGAAGCAAGAGAGCTGACTCTGTCACGTTCGGCTATCTACCAGCAAAACCTGCGGCGTTATCATAGCCGAAAGGTGAACCCAAGGGTTTTCCGAGAAGGAGACTTGGTCCTTAGGCTCGTGCAGCGCACAGCCGGGATGCACAAGTTGTCTCCTCCATGGGAAGGGCCCTTCATTGTGAGCAAAGCGCTGCACAACGATGCTTACTATCTTATAGATGCGCGCCCACCACAGGCGAACAGGGCAGATAAAGCTGGAGAGGAAACCAAGCGCCCTTGGAATGTAGCTCTACTCCGTCGTTTTCATTCGTGAGCAAAGATGTGTATGTACCCTCTTATCCGAGTTGAAATTCTATTCTGCAATCTGAAATTGTTCTCGGAGACTGCCCTCGTCCAAAATTGCTCTAAGTGTTTATACTCGGCTTTACCTTTTGCCTATTCGGTTGCTCTACTTCAAAATTCAAAGGTACATTGAGTACTGTGTTTAAACCTACATGCCAACTCTTCGACTTTGCTGCTGTCTGAAACCCGGCTTCATGGCAAGCAAGAGAACAAGCAAAAGGTCCATGAGCACAAGAAAAATTACTAAGGAAAGGAAGAGTGCAGGAACCGAGTAGGGTGCCTTTACTGTTCTGTGTCTTATCTTTTCGGCTAAGTGGTGGGCTGCGTTACTATGATTGTTTCTAAGCGGCTAAGTATTTGCAGCTCTACTCTTTAACTCTTGTGACTCGAATACCAAAAAAGCAAAAAGTTGCGGGTAGAGCTGAGACGAAAAGAGAGAGTGAATAAGAAATGCAACTCGGGGACTCGCATGATAACGCAACCCGGCATCCAGCCTAGGCTGAACAAATTGATTAAGTTGAAAATAACAAGTGGGAATAAAAATGAGTAGCAACGGAATAAATAGTCTGATACATTTGCACCCGGCATCCCGGGGATCTGATAAGTTTTTGAGAAATAAAGCTGCAGGATAAACTCAGGTTGAGGCGGCGTTCTCGGTGCTAGCCTTGGCTGCCTCCTCTTCAGCAGTGGCCTTGGTCGTGTCCGTTTCCAGGCTGGCGTCAACAGACTTCGCTGCTTCGTCCTCGGCGTTGGGTTCGGTGGCTACCTGGTCTGAAGTGGCCGTGGCCACCGAGACGGGCGTTGTCGCGGAGGTGGAGCCGCTGGCTTGGGCGCGAAGGTTGACGGTGTCGTCGAGGGCAGCTCCTGACGAGGTGCCGAACTCGAGCGCGGAGGTGTCGATCGACATCTCCACGTTCTCGTCCTCCTCGTCGCTACCCGCGATGACCGCGGCCTTCCCCTTCCCGTCCTTGGCAGCTGGAGAGTCGAAGTAGCTCAGGTCTGGATCGTCGGTGACCGTCTCCTCGTCTTCATCCTCCTCCTCGCCCTCGTCCACCTCGGTGTCGGGCTCGGTGAGGCCGTCGATGAAGGTCGCTGTGTCGGCATACTGAGCGATCTCGTGAGCAATCACCTGGCGATTAGCCACGCAGTCGGGGTCCTTCTCCCACTTGGAGTCTCGGCGCATCTCGCGGATGATCTGCATATTCAGGTTCTCGTACCAAGTGGTGACGAAGAGCAACATCATGTCCGCACCTTCCCGAGCTCCCGAGGCGCGCCATTTCTTCAATTCAGCTTTCACGCGCTGCAGCTTCAAGGCAAGCCCAGAGATCGTTGTCGGCGCGGAGTCCTCAGGCCAGAAGACGCTGTGGATCTGGAAGGCGACGCGCACCAACTCGGTGCCCACGCCCGCTAGCCGCGGACACTGGCTCTGCATAATCAGGATACTCTCCTCGATTTCTGCTCTGGTGTCCATAGGCTCGCCCTTCTCAGCACGAGCTGCTCGGATCTTTTCCAGGGCGGGCACGCTAGAAGATTCAAGGTTGGGAAAGATTCCTGCAAGAGCTATCGAGAAGATCAGAAACGATAACAGAGTGGAAGCATGAAACGAGAAGCAGAGAAGAAAGGCGTAGCCGAGTAGCGGAGAAGCGGAGAAAAGGGAACACTTACTGTTCAAATCATGGCAGCCCTAACAGCTGGGTCTTCCATGTTTCCTCGTTGGATATATGCTTCTCTTGAATCAAGCGGAGCTCCTCGAGCTGAGTGAAGAGCCCAGCGTTGGTCTTCGTTAGCACCTCACACTCCTGTTTGAGGGTTCTCTCCCTGGCCTTGGCTGCTGTTTCGCTCTTTGCCTTCTCGGCGATTACTCTGTCCCTCTCAGAACCAATATTGATAGCATCCCGGAGCGCAGTCTGCAGCTGAACTTGGAGCTTCTCCATCTCGGTAGTATGCTCTTTCAACAACTCGACAGCCTAGCTGGACAGTTGCTGCTGCACCTCAGCCGGTTTGAGGCAATCCTGATGTTCTTCAACAAACTTCTTATGATCTTCTGAAAAGAGCAGGGCACGGTTAGCAGAGAAGCGAAAGAAAGAAACACAGGAAAAGCCGAGTAGACGGCAACGTACCTTCCAATCTCTTGATGGTGGCCTGGCCACTCTCGACGAAGGCACGGCAGTTCTCGTGCTCGTCAGTTAGGGCCTTCAGCTTCCCTGCAGAGTAAAATTAGTTAGCGCAAAAAGCAAAAGCGGGCGTAAACACCAAACGCAAGAACCGCGCAGCTAGAAGCGTACCTTCAACTTCAGACAGCCTCAGAGTGATGTTCATGACTTCCTTGTCGGCTTCCTCGGCGATCGTCTTCTCTTTTTCCAAGGCGGCAATGCGCCTCTTGGCAATGGCATGATTTCAGAGTAGCCGACGATGCAAGTTAGTCCGTTTCAGTACGCTATTCTGAGAAGCAAAAGAAACAAGAATCAGGCAAAGTACTTGAGATTCAACCCGAGAAGGCGGCTACTCGGGAGAGTGTCCGCCTACTCGGCCAGAATCTCGGGGACTGGGTGATGGATAAGGAAAAGAGGAAGAGTAGAAAAGAAGTGAAAATGCAACTCGGAGAGGATGATTAGGAACTTACCGCGTAGGATTGCTCGAGGTCCTCGGTGTTCTTGCGGTGGACAAACATCTTGGCAGCAAGTGTAGCAGAGGTGGTCGAGACGGTCATGGGTTTGCAACCCAAGCCCACCTTGTTCCAATCCTGACGCATATGGTCGATGTCGCCCAGATCGATGCCGTTCCAGTTGGGGTTGCCGAGAACTTTGCTGTCCCACTTGGCGTCGATGAAGCCGATCAGGTCGAGTACTTGCTCGAGGCTCTGGGACGTTATCGCCTGGTCTTGGACTCCCCGAGAAGCAATGGAGATGGACTTGTCTTGATTTGGGGCCGGGGGCCTGGAGTCCACTGCCACGGCTTTCCTCCCTTTCTGAAGATCAAGATTCCGGTCCTTGGGGGAAAAGCCGACCTGGTGCTGATGGCTAACCTTCACCATGTAGTCAGGGTAGCAGGGTTGATCAGCTGCAGCGGCGGCGGCAGCAACCGCGTTGGGATCACGAATAACCATCTGACTGGACTGGCCAGTTGATGTCGGCGGCGGCATGTCGGCAGCCCGCTTCTTTGTCTTCTCCTTCTGGGCAGTTGGCTTAGCGGGACTGGCTTCTCGGTTTTCTGCTTCTCGGTCTTCTTCTCCTCAGCCTTCTCCTTCTCGGCGGCTTTCTTCTCGGCTGCCTCCTTCTCTGCAGCATCTTGGGCACTCTTCCTTGTAAGCGGCCTGGCCGGAGGGCTGGGTGCAGCCTCGGTTGTCTGACCGAGGAGGAATCAGGCTGAGCGCTACCCTGATCTGTTGGTGGCGCCAGGGGCGCGCTATCCGGTGCGGCATCAGGCTGGGCGCTACCCTGCGCGGCGACCGGTTGCACGTCGCTCAGAGGGTAATGCCCAGTCGCGTCTTCTACCCGCTGCTCGGCAGCGGGATTCGGCTGTGAGGCATCCATTTCTTCTACCCGCGGCTGGGCCGCGGGGTCTTCTTGTCCAGCAGCCCCTGTTGCTGGCTGCTCCTCTCCTTCTTCCTGCCGCTCAAGGGCGGCGTCGTGGTGCTTCTCGGTCTCTTGATCCTGGTTCTCCTCGGCGGTGTTGGCCGGAGGAGAAGGTGGCTTCTCTTGGTGAGCAGCGTCCTGCGCCTCTTGATCTGCGCGGGACTGCTGCTCCAGCTCGGCTTTCCGGGCATCGGTGCCCTCTGATGATGCGTTGGCGGCGTTGTTCTCGTCGCCCTCGAGATCGATAACCTTGTCGACGTCGATGGCGGTTTTCTTCTGGGTCTCAGTGGACGCAAGAGCGGAGTCCGCATCCAAGGGGTCTCTGAAGAGAAAATTGGGTTCAGAAGCAAGAAGAGGGCAGAGGAAATCAAGAGGAAACAGCAAAGCAAAAAGATTGGGAGTCAACCGAGAAGGAACTTACCCCTTGCGGCTAGGGATCGGCGGCCTCTTTCTCTTCACGACCTTCTTGATCGTCTTCTCGGTCGCCTTCTTCTTCTTGGCGGGAGGTTCTTGGGCGCCACTGCCTGTCCGTTTGCGGGTGGCAGGAGCGGCAACTGCAAGAGGCTTGACGACCTGGGCCGCCTCGTCCTCATCCTCATCCTCGTCTTCGCCGCCAGCATCAGCGACATCTGTGAAATAGAAAGGAAGAAAAGCACTTCAGAAACAGAAAGCGATTGGTTTGCGCTGCTCGCGGTCAGAGGGGATAAGTTCAATTACCTTCAACTTCATCATCGGACCAGTCACGAAGGGACGATTCCGCGGGAGGATCACCCGCCTGGGCGGCGTAAGAAGGATCGAGCTGGTCCGTGGTCTCGAAGGAGGCCTGGTAATCTTCCTCTCGGTCAGATGACCAGTTGCCCTCGAAGCGCTCACAGCTCTCAGCAAGCTGGCGGTCAAGGACCTGAAAGACAGAGAAACATTGCAAATTAGCCGAGTAGCGTGAAGGCATTCTACCCGGATGGGCGTGCAAACACGAAGCACACTAAGCCTAGGGAAATTTGCTAAGTGTCCTACTCGGCAAGGCGTGCAAACAACAAGCACATTAAGCCTAAGTATTTCTCCTAAGTATGCTACTCGGCAAGGCGTGCAAACATCAAGCATATTAAGCCTAGGCAGTTCTGCAGAATGCTCTACTCGGCGCGAAATGCAAATTGCTAGTCGCGGCAAGGAGAGAAGGTTATCTACTCGGATTACATACATACTGGAAGCAGAGTAAGGAGAACGTACCCGTGGAATCGGCTTCGTGCGGCTGAAGGGGATGAACCCATACTGCCAGTTATCTCGGAGGCCCGTGGTCAGGATGGACCTTGCGTGCGCGGCGACGTCCGCGTTGCTGAGCTCGAACGTGGTCGTCCGAGTGCAATCGCGGGGGCCTTCCAGGTAGCACATTGGGTGGGAGCGCTGCTGCAGAGGCAGCACCCGGTTCCGGATCCAGCAGGCGACGGGGTCATCGCTCTTGAGGCCCTCCCCGATTAGCTCAGCGAGCCGCTCCTCCATCTGCACGGCGTTGCGGTCGTTGGAAGGCTTCGTCTTCCAATTCTGCCCGGATGGAGCTCGGTTGCTCCAAGCAGGCAGATTGATGCGGTCCGTTACCTTTCCCCCCTTCGTGGCGGGGATATTCTTCACGTATAGGAAGGATTTTTGCCACATACGGACGGAATCCAAGCCCTTGATGCGAGGGTGATTGGTTCCCGTCCGCTGCACCATCATGGCGCTGCCGGTGTCGGTTACCCGGCTACCAGCGGCCGCGCCATCCTTCTTCCCTGTGCTCTGCTGGCGGAGGTGGAAGTACTTCAGCCATGTCTGCACCGTGGGGCGGACGCCAAGAAAGGCCTCGCACACCACGGTGTGATAGGCGAGAAAGACGACTGCGTTTGGGGGGAGATGGTGCATCTGAACACCGAAGTGGTCCAGAAAGGAGCGGAGGAAATCGGAAGCCGGCAGGCCGAATCCTCGCGCGAAGTGCGCGAGGAAGACGACATGCTCGCCCTCCCGCGGGGCCGGAACGATTTCGCCGTCGGACGGCCGGCACTGAACACCAGGAGGAACCCTCCGGGTGTTCACGAGCCAGGAGCAGTCATCGACGGTGACATCAGAACCAGCCCAGCCGGCGCGAGCAGCCATGGCACCGAGTGAGAAAGCGGTGGAAGTTTTGGAAGAGTCTGATGGAAAGAATGAATCCGCGGCGGCGCAAAGAGTTGCGCGGCGGCGGAGAGCTCGGTGGCGGAGAAGAAACAGAGAGGCGAAAGAAGAAAGTACGGAGGAAGGAGAAAAGGAAGTTACCGATGGGGGTATTTATACCCTCTCCTCAGATTACCGTTACCATCGGGGTAGTGGGATCGATCGTGGCCATAACTCTCGTGTGGTGGGGCCTGTGGCCGGTTAGAAACGCACGCAAGTGCGGAACGCGCGCGTAACGGCCACAGTTGATCCCACGACCAGATCGTGGGTTATTACTGCGCTTGATGGGACATGACGAGCCGGTGGGCCCACTCCGTGAAAACTGGGTGCGTGGCACGTCGTGTCCTGGGCAGCGAGACGTCGGGGTCGCGGATGCTTGACACGTGTCCAGTTGCAGCACGGAAGGCTGGATTGTGCTCTGCGCTGCAGAGACTCTGCTTGAAGAAATTCTCTAAGTCCTTTTACTCGGACACAGAGAAGGAGACTAGCCCTATTCGGAAGAAAAGAGACCCAAGGTACTTTCCAGAGTGCTACTCGGAGGTTTCACTCGGCGTCTTGAGGCTCAAGGGCGGTGTCGCAAAGATTGGTTTTAAGCTGGCAGAGCCTAGTGAACGAGTTCGCAAGACTCTACCAGCTTCGGGGACTGCTGTCGGGGGGTTACCCCCGAGTAGGGTAAAGGCAAGTGGTAAAAGCAACAGTCAGAAAAGAAGTTTGGTCGAGTAGCCGCCTACCCGATACTCGCTATCCGGTCAACTGCTACTCGGTCTTACGAAGAGATGACCAGAGGAGATATCAAGAGAGTTATGTCCATTCGAGTAGAAGAGCTGGTCCGAGTAAGATTGGCGGGAATCTACTCGGGCCAGAAGTCAAAGGAGCCGTTCTGACACAGGATCCCGCGTATCCTGGGTCCGTACTTGGCACTATTCAAACTACTGTTCATCTGGGACCGGCCTGCCTGACAGTGACAGTGTGGAAGCATGCGGTCGCAGGATAAGGGGGCCCTACTCTGTGTTTGGCACAGTGATACCAGACTGTCCCCTTGGTTTTGCCCAACGACTTTCCGGATGCAGCCAAGATTAGGAACCAAAGCTGTCAGCGGGAACTCGGAAGAAGGACGGTGTGCACACTATGTCGACACTTGTCCGTGTTTGGACGTATCCAGCTGGGCACCGGGTATATAAGGTGCCCCGCCGCCTCCTGCGTGGGGATCGCATGCTGGGACACAAGGAAACCCTAGATTCTTGACCTAGTTCATCACGTAGAGAGAAGAGTGGCTACTCGGTAGCAAGAACATTGTACTGTGGCTACTCGGTGAGACACCAGAATACATAGAGAAAGGCAGGAGTAGGGGTTTTACCTCCTCACGAGGGCCCTCAACCTGGGTAGATCATGTTGTTTGCAGTGCTTAGTTCTTACCTCACGCGGATACTCGTCGCGTGATCCCTCCCCGAGCACCTCCAGCGTCCATCGTTCCCACATCTTTAGCCATCCTATGGCATCTGCCGTGACACCACCACGACACTTCTAGAGGCGGTTTGAAAAGTGCCACCAATGCATATTGGAGGCAGTTTCAAAACTGCCTCAAACAACTTTCAAAGACAGTTTACAAAAGTGCCTACAAATACATTTCTCAACACAATTATATCAAGCACTTTCTTTTGCGCCTTAGAAAATATTTGAAAAGTGCCTCCTATGAGAAGATCTAGCATAGTGACCCTTCCATGCGCCCATCTGTACCGTTGCAGGGAGCGGCATCTCCTTGCTAGCTTCCTCCACCACATCCTCCTCTACACCGACAGGGACGGGAAGCCCCACACCGAGGACTTCGACTCCGCCCAGATCTTCGCCACCACAAGGATAATCAATTTGATTCCGTGATGCTCAACTAATTGCGTCTGTGATGATGGGAGAACGGGGGAGATGGAGAAGGAGAGTTGTTTCCTGTGAAGGAATAGGAGATCTGCATGCAACATGACCTAGCTTAACAAGGGTGGCAGTTGGAGGCCCGATTAGAGTAAGAAGAAAAGTAGGGCGTCTATCTCTGATCTCTCACGTTTGTCTAGATTTTGTTCTCTCATCTCTCTTCACATGAGTGCAGATTTGCAGTCTTGTCGTCTTGGTGATACAGATGAAGACATGGGAGCTTCATAGGTTCTACCTCAACATCAAACCTGGGAATCACGAGGACATGGGAATCCAAGCGATATGGTTTTATGCTTCCAATTAAGAAGTTGGACTCTTATGAGACTTTTGAATTAGTGCAATTTTCGGTTTGATATGCTAGAGCTGACGAGAATATTTCGGACTTCGTTGGAGTGGCCACACCACATAACTTTTTCTTGATTATGATAAAATAAGAAGCATCAAGTAATAGCTCACATAATTTAATGGATTTGTTATAATTTGGGTAAGATTATGATAAAATAAAAAGCAGCAAGTGGGAAAAGTAGTTGTCTTCCCATCTGACTAGACATTTGTAGCTTAGTGTTACTATATGATCAAAATAATTTAGAAGGCAGAACTAATATCTTCCTATATTTTCCAGGTTGTGTCAATCCTGGCGAACTATGCTCCCTAGACGATTTGGATTTTGCCGCGTTCACAAGCCTGAGAGCTTGGGCCCGACCTCGATGATGTTGTCTGGCGGGATCTCCATGTATTTGATATTTGTGTCCGTAGCATATTGTCGTCGGCTGTAACTTTGTTGGAAGGCAAGAAGTGATAATGATTGTGAAAGGATTCGTTTAATAATTACTCTTATTGCAATACTGGAAAATATGTAAGTATTTGGCGAGGGAGCTATATGATGTTCTTATGGTAGTGTTTACACATCTTTTTCCTGACTAATTGCATGTGTACAAATACTATACAAAATTAAAGATTTTGCCCAAGTGGAATCAAAGTCTTCAAAAAACATTATATTCCCGGCTAATCTGGTTTGTATATTCAATTATGCTCCGTACATAGATTTATATTTGGGCATAGACACCGATATCTCGCAATGTGAATAATTGTGGTTTGTTACAACTGAAGCATCTTTACCGTTATAAGACGTTACATGCCTTAACTTCGGCTGTATTATTGTGATTTTACTGTTTTTGCATTGACAGACTCCATCGCAAGGATATGTGTTGAACATTTCAAAAACGAATGTTGGATGTTTACGTTCAGTACTTTTTAGGGCTTTAATATTTACATTGTTCGATGGTACTGAAATGATTCCTTGTTAAGAAGTGTTGCGGTGTTTATGTAAATGATATTCATTAAGAACTTGAAGCAGGTGCTACTGAAAAAAGGTGACACAATGCAGCCGCTGATCCAGGACAAGAGAAAGTACAAAGTGCCCCAAGATTTTTGTTTTGAAGGTAACTCCTGTTTACAAACAATCCCCTTCTCTATTTTTATATCTTAGTATGTGTAGCTCATGAACTTAAATTTAGGACTGCAATGATTCATTAGTTAGAGCAATTGAATAGAACATGGTATATTGGATGTTATAGTGGCCATATTTATTTCAACTGGATGCTCAGTTGACCATGTATACATGGATATTTGTTGTTTCCAATCCTCAAATTTGATACCGTCATGAATATGGTTAGCATACCTGTTTGAAAATATTGTTGTGATTACAATTTTGTATATGGTGCTTACTGAGGCCTGCAATATTCATTTGTGGAGCTGTGAACACTTGCTTGATGATAGTTTTATATTACTGTTATTATTTTCAGGACGTGTGATGGGTGCAATTACATATTTTTTCCTCATTCTTGCAGGAATGCATGTCACGAATTAAGTTGTGTGAAAATAATAGATTCATAGTCAACTGGAGAAATATTTGAAGAGCCAAGAGGAAGCAGAGTATAATATGAGAAATCATTGTCTGTCTACCGTGCAAATTAAATCTTAATTAAAGATAGTGCACGAATTAGGCCAGGTAATGTGGAGTATGTCCCGAGCTGGTCTTTATTTTTTTTTTCTATGGCGTACATCTTTTGAACTATTTTTCTTGCATAAATCCTTCAGGAACACATTCGTTAACCTTGACAAATCAATAAACAAAAAGCATAAAGTGCAAGTTTTATGTCGGGCACAACATTTTGTCCAGTTTTCCCCCCTATAACTCACTATCATGGTTAGTTATTCGAAAGCCTGCTTATTTGCTACGATGAAAGAGCAGCACTCCTTATTATGCTTAGTCATGACTTGCCACTTAAAACTTTTACAGGTTTGACACGTCTAAGGATTTATGAAAGAAACTTCTTGGTGTATGGGATTCTCTGTCGATATTTATATCAAGCACAACATTGTTTCCAGTTTTTTTTTCCTATAACTCATTATTATGGTTAGTTATTCGAAAACCTACTTATCTGCTACGATGAAACAACATCACTCCTTATTATGCTTAGTTATGACTTGCCACTTAAACCTTTTACAGGTTTGACACGCCTAAGGATTTATGGAAGAAACTTCTTGGTGTATGGGATTCTCTATCGAAAAATTTAATAATTCCCCCGCTGATTAGCTCAGCAATCAGGAATCAACTTTTTTTTTTGAAATTTAAACCACTATATTAAGGGTGCAAGCAAGCCGCCTCATTAAAAACCTTCCAGTCCCTTTCGGTACCCTGATTAGGAAAAGAGTGCGTAAGAAACTTGTTGCCCCGAGGTCAACCCATAGTTACATCGTTCAGGAGAGATTGCAAGAGAAAGCTAGAGGGTAAGAAACTTGCTGCCCCGAGCTCAGCAATCAGGAATCAACTTATATGTTCTTAATTGCAGAATTTCCGTGTCAAGGATCCTAATCCTCTGATCATGGCAGAGGTTACGTAGTGACAACTTATTATCAAACATTGTAGTATGGGCTTTTGCAGATATATCAGTGTTGGCTTCATACTCCAAGGCTCTTGCTAGAGAGTATGTACATATCCTTATTTCTTGTCCAAAATACAAAATAAAACTAATTTATAAATTGGTACAAGTATGTTCTAAATTTTAGAAATTGCTGGTTGCAGAATGCAGAAGAACATGTATTATTGATTGAGGCACGTAGGACTTGCTGCTCACCTCCAGTAGTTTCATGGACACGTGTTAGAATTGGTGTGGCTAGCTGGTGCATTTGCCCGAACTTTCATGGGTAAAGTGTTGTTTTTAACCAAACTCTAACAATAGGAAAATCGTTCTCCCTACTAACATCATCGGAAAGAAGGTTGAATATCTGGAGAAGAGCATTGACTATCTAGAAATATTCTAGATAGGAATATATGGATAAAACTCTAACAATAGAGAAAATGTTTTGGAGTTAACGCAAATACGTCGCACGTGCACACTAACTAGTTGCTAACCAAAGGGGAATATTTTCTTGGTCGTTCATTTTCATGGGCCTATTATTTGACACCTAAATAGGCCCACGAGGCCTTAAAGATTGTGTCGTCTATGACCCAGAGTATTCTAAAAAAAAAGAGATCAAGCATCACGTATCCGTCAAAAAAAAAAAAGAACAACCCCATCCCGATCGACGGGCGAGCCAGAAATCGGGAGCCCCATTCTCCAGGGATATTTTATAATTTGCCACACTTTTTCTTGAATCCTTTATAATTTGCCACAGGACCACCACATGTCAGTGACACATGATATGGCAAATTATAAAAGTGAAAAGAAAAGTGTGGCAAATAATAGACGTTCGATTCGTGCCTAGTTCCAGTTTGGCGCAGCTATCCGAGGCACGTCGAATCAGGAAGCGCTGTGCGGGGCCATCGGCGGCGATGGATTCCGGTGCCGGAACCGTCACCCGCGGTGAGTCTGCTACCCCGTGGAACCCATATCTCCCGCATCGCACGCCCCGTTGCAGTGGTGGGTGGTTGCTGATTATCTGAGGAATTTCATACCAACACCGTGGATCGTGCAGGCGAGGTGTTCGACCAAAGGCCGCCGAAGAGACCGAGGCTTGACGCGGGACGCGACCTGGTGCCGGAGGCGGTATCATGGGCCGACATACAGCCGGACTTGCTGCGCCTCGTGCTGCGCTTGCTGCCTTGCCTTGCCGACCGCGCCAGAGTGAGGTTGGTCTGTCACCGCTGGCGCGCCACCGCGCGCGGCCATGGTGTCCCGCCGCCTCTCCCCCTCCTGATGCTCCCCAACCTCAGGTTCTCGGGCTTGTCCCCGGAAGGTGCTTTGACGGCCGTACGACGCTTCCCACTGCCTAAGGAGTTTGTGGCCGATGATGATGTCCGTTGGGTGGGCTCGTTCGAAGGATGGCTTGTGGGTGTGCAGCCAAGCAAGTACTGCAACGGAGCCGATGGCAAGTGCTTCTTGCTGAATGTCTTCTCCCAAGAGGTGGTCCATCTCCCGCATCCGAGTGCTTTCAATTTTTTCAATTACTCTGATCACCCAACAAAGAGCACTCTCCCCATCATCAATGGCTCGGGCGTGGTCGAATGCCTTGTCAGTGCTTGCGAGTACTCGATGTCCTTCGACAACGTAGTCCTATCTGATTCACCTGTCTCGGGATCCAAGTGCATTGTGGCTGCTTTAACCCGCATGGATAGAACAAAGCTTGCCCTCTGGAGACATGGGATGAGATCATGGTGTGTTTGCCGAGGTGATGACCTCTTTGGCAATAATGATCTTGCATTCTACCAGGGGAAGCTATACATGCTCTCAAGGTCAGTATCTAGACTATGCCTATTTGCTTTTGAGACCGAGGAGGATGATCGTGGGATCATGGTGTCTCGTGTTGAGCATTGTACGACTGAACCACTGCGCTGTGTGGAGCGTTTTGGGCAGAGTTTCAACCTGGTGGCATGGCGTGGTAAGCTGCTGCTGATTATCAGGATGCCTTATGATGAGCGCAACATCCGCCAAGTTAAGGTGTTTTCACTGGACTTCAGCACAAACCCTTGTACACTCAGTCAGATGCACAGCTTAGATGGGGAGTGTATATTCGTTGACTCATGCAGCAGTAAGTCCTTCCCTGCTCATCTGTATGATGGGGTTCAAGGTGACCTCGTCTACTTCCTTGATGACCAGGACTACTACACGGGACCTTCTTATGATACATTTGTGCACAGCATGAGAGATGGAACAGTAACACCATTTGCTGTCGAGTTACCGCCGGGCTACTTTGGCGCACAGGAGGACAACCTTGTTCACCCGGTTTGGTTTTTCCCTTCTAAATGACCTGCTGCAAAGCTAACCTGATCATACCGAGTGTGTGATGGTTAAAATGTTTTCATCTCTCTAAGACCTGAGCAGGCGAAAGTCCTTTTCCGAGCACGGGCATGTGTATTTTGTTTCCAACCTCCTATCTATATGGTCAGTAATATTGCAACAGTTGGATAGATTTACTTGTGTGGCGCTCTTTACCGCAGATGCTCAAATCTTGAACTGGTGTCATTTTCCCTTTATTTCCTGGACCGAGGAATGTGTTGTATTGCTAGTGAAGTATGACTGAAATTTGCTGATATATTGTTAAACTACTTGCTGTGGATGGGAAAACCTCTGATTTCTTTTCTTAATGAAGCTTACCTTCTAACGATCGGTGTCACAAGCAGGTCCTCTCGAGCACATATTTTTATCAAGATGGTTAGTTTTGTCCCTACTAATGCTATTTCAGTACATATTACGTTTGTCATCTCGTTGATATGTCCAATCTCCCCATCATTTTGAATGGAGAAATTTCAGATTACGTTCTACTATGTGAAAATTATTTAGTATTCGATATTTGAAAACAAGACTACACATATAGTGTCATGGCAGTGTAATAATGCTATAAAAATATTTTTAAAATGAGCAATATTCACTGCACCTAGATCCACACTTATTTCATTTTTTTCTATAAGTCTAAAATACAAGCTATTTTGTGTTGGTTTTTGCACACTGGTAGATTTCTTCATTATCTACATTTAGAATTTTATCCATAATTTTTTGAAACTTATAAATGCCTTCTTAATTTTTTTAAAAACCTGCTTCTTGGAGCCCAAGCTCCAAATGGGCGCACTCAGCTTCTTCTAAGCAGCTACAGAACACAACGGAGAATGCAAGTTTGCTGCCGCAATGTGGAGAGTCTTGAGACCCAGAAAATTACCTGCACACAAGGAAAAGCAAAGCCTAGACAGAGTATACAGTTAACTTTAAGAAGTCGCTGCTTGTTCCAACACGAGTGTCTTAACTTTTGCATCGTATTGTTGCTATATTTAAGATAAATGTTCATCTTCATGGAAATACTAGCGCGCACAATAGAAGAAAAAGTCAAAGGTTGCTTGTCCAGAGCCTATGTCAGAGACTCAGTCTAAAGCATCCTAGAAAACTGAAACTGAGCCTATCTCATTCCATCAGGAGATTAACAAATTTCTTGAAATTCTCGTACGAGGAGCCGCCCTCGTTGAGGCTCCTGCGAGCTGCATCTCTGAGCATCCGTACCCTCTCTGCAATTTCCTCGTCGCCGATGAGCTGTTCTAGTTTTCTGTACACCTCTTCTTTAGTGACGATGCCGCCTTCACCTGGCGTCACCGCCAAGCCGGTCATCCAGATGTCACAAATGTAGCTCCGGTTTGTGAATTGGTCGGCAAAGTAGGGCCAGCATAAGATCGGCACGCCGTTCCTGACCCCCTCCGTGGTCGAGTTCCACCCGCAGTGCGACATGAAGCAGGCCACAGCGGGATGCGCCAGAACCTGCATTTTATCGAAATGGATCAGAAAAGCATGGCCAAGGGCGACGTGACGGTTGCAGATGAGAGCATAGCATGATCACCATACCTGCTGCTGTGGGCACCAGCTGACGATCATCCCCTTGCCAGCGATGCGGCTCGAGAACTCGTCGAACCAGGTCTTGCTCAGACCACCCGAGGTGAAGTCCGGGCGTACCACCCATAAGAACGGCCGACCGGTGAGCTCTAGCCCCTCGGCGAGTTCAAGGAACTGTCGTGGTTCGAAGATGGTGAAGCTGCCGAACGCCACGTACACGACGGAGTGGTCGGACTGAGCATCCAGCCATTCCAAGCAGCTCACGTCTTCCGGCCAGAACTGCCCGACAGGCTTGCGGAGCTCCTGGTCGGCGAAAAGCGGACCGATGGGCACTATGTTGGGGAAAAGCTCGAACGCCGTAGTCTCCGCGTCGAGGAACGAGTTGCACACGATGATCTCGGCATGGCTTGTCGCCAGCTGTGCGTTGTCGGAGACCACCAGCTGGAACACTGCCTGCTGCTGCTCGGGTGGGCCGTCGATGACCCAAGGCATCCGTGACGTGCAGATCGGCGGCATTTTGGGACCGAACTCGTATGTCCCCTGTCGCTTTGCCACTCCTGCAGTATATTTAGGTGTTATCATCTGTGCTAGGATATTGAGTTGACTTGGCAAGTGCGCAACGCTCGATGCATGGGTCAATTTCAAATTTACTGACAACTATGTAGCAAAAAAAGATGATTGCAGATGTATTTGATTAGTCTCTATCTCAAAAGTCCTCAACAAATTCATACACACAGTATTCGACACATTAGTTAAACTGTTAAATTTCAGATTTAGATTAAAATTTAATGTTCTGAACTTATTATGCACGATCCCACCCCTTTTTTTGTACATGATTCACATCACAATAGTTTTTCTGAATTGTTTCATATAGTGGTAAAACGTTTTGCTTGCCCATCTACATGTATGAATTTTGTGCAGTTAGAATGGTGTTTGTATATTTTGTTTGGGCAAGTAAGAGCCGTGCTGTGTATTTATTTATTACAAATAAATAATTTATTATGTGCGCTTTATAGTTCAAAGACCATCAGTTGTACTATCTACTAGATTTTTGAAATGCAATACGTTCTAAATTTTTATTTGACAGCAAGGGCGCCCCCCTTTTTGTTTCTCTCCTCAGGGCCCTGAATATGTGTGGACCGGCCCTGCGTGGTGCTCTCAGGACAGGAGCCAAACGCTCGCTCACATTTTGACATTTTTTTAGATCCACAGGGATATGTTCCTGGTTCCATTACTTATCATAACAAAACTAGAGCATTCACTTCGAAATCTTTGTATGAGGAGGTGGTGAATCGGGGAATTAAGGATGTTTGCATGCTGGATTTGTGGAAGAGCAATATGCCTTTGAAGATAAAGAATTTTGTTTGGATGTGTTGTCTTTGGGAGAAATTTCTGGGATGGGTGTATCACTTGGACCTCCACCACCCTTCTATATATAGGCATACATCACTTGTACACTAGAACACTCTAGAGTCTAGTAGGACAATATACTATACCAGGATAGGCTCCACCCTCCTGGAACACTCTAGAGACTGCTAGGAACTAATTCATACTCCAACACTCCCCCTCAAGATGGATGATAAATGTCTATCATTCCCATCTTGTCACAGGCCAAACTACACTCTTTCACTCCTAAGCCTTTAGTTAAACAATCTGCTATTTGTCCTCTTGAGTTTACATGGTTTATCCTTATTATACCATCATCCAATTTCTCTTTAATGAAGAAGCGATCTATCTCCACATGCTTGGTTCTATCATGTTGGACTGGATTACTTGCCATGCAAATAGCTGACTTATTGTCACACCATATGTTCAATGGCCCTTTCCTCAATACTTTCAGTTCCGTTAGGACATTTCTCACCCACAACATCTCAGCAAGTCCTTGTGACATAGCTCTATACTCAGCTTCAGCTGTTGACCTTGACACTAGTGATTGCTTCTTGCTTCTCCATGATACAAGGTTTCCACCAACAAAAACACAATAGCCTGAAGTTGATCTTCTGTCATCAAGGCAGCTAGCCCAGTCAGCATCGCTGTAACCATCCACATTTAGGTGACCATTTTTCTTAAACCACAGTCCTTTCCCGGGACTACCCTTCAAATATCGCAAAATCCGATAAACGGCCTCCAAGTGCCCACTTCTGGGATCATGCATGTATCGGCTTACCACACTTACCGCATAGGATATGTCAGGCCTTGTATGACACAAATATAGAAGGCGTCCGACCAGTTTCTGGTAGCTCTCCCTATCCACTGCATCTCCCGCATGAGCACATAGTTTGTGATTTTGGTCAATAGGTGTCGATGCAGCACGACATCCTAGCATGCCCGTATCACTAAGCAAGTCGAGGACATACTTTCGTTGTGAAAGAACTATCCCTTTAGGGGATCTAGCAATTTCAATACCGAGAAAGTATTTTAGTTGGCCAAGATCTTTCACCTCAAACTCCTTGCTCAGGTTCTTCTTCAATCGTGATATCTCCACCTCATCGTCTCCCGTGATAATGATATCATCCACATATACTGCGAGAATTGTAACTCGACGTTCCGAGTGTCGGTAAAACACTGTATGATCTCCATTGCATTGGTTATATCCCATGTCACATACGGCATGTCTGAACTTATCAAACCATGCCCGTGGTGATTGCTTTAGGCCGTACAATGATTTCCTTAGCCTGCATACCTTTCCTGATGTTCTAGGAGTGGAGAAACCAGGTGGTATCTCCATGTACACCTCCTCCTGTAAATCTCCATGCAAAAATGCATTCTTGACATCAAGTTGATGCAGAGGCCACCCGAAGTTAGTCGCACAAGAGATTAGGATCCTCACTGTGTTCATCTTTGCTACCGGGGCAAATGTCTCATCATAGTCAATCCCATATGTTTGACTATATCCTCTAGCAACTAGTCTTGCCTTGTACCTTTCAACTTTCCCTTCTAGATTTTGCTTCACAGTGAAGATCCATTTACAACCAACAGCTCTCTTTCCTGCTGGAAGATGTACGAGCTCCCAAGTTTTATTCTTTTCGAGAGCATCCAACTCTTCTATCATGGCTTTGTGCCACTTTGGGTCTTGCTTTGCTACTCTCCAGTCTCTTGGGATCACCAAGGATTGCAATGAAGCAATGAAGGCCTTGTAGCTCGAAGACAATGATGTGTATGCCATATAATTAGCTATGTCATGCTCATCACAATACCTGTTTAGAGGCTTTCCAGCTCCAACTCGGTTTTCTTTCCTCAAGGCAATGGGCAAGTCTATTGAATCTCGTGTATTAGAAGGGGTTGGTGTGGTGTATGTCTCTTCATCACACAATTCAACAATTTCAAGAGCATGTTGTCCCCCCACATGTAAGTCCCCATTGCCTTCTGTTGGAGCTTCTTCTGGTTGTTGCTCATGTTGTGATTGTCTCCTTGTATACACCTTTAAATTTTCTTCCTCGTTTGGTTTTCTCCATCTTTCTTCAACCATAGGCCGTCTCCTTGTATACACCTTCAAATTTTCTTCCTCATTTGGCTTTCTCCATCTCTCCTTACTCGTAGAACATGGAACTGAATCTAACGTGACCTTTACTGGTTCATCTTTGTTTGTCCTCAACGCTCCACTCTCCCCCTCTCGACTAGCCTCACTGTTGCTAGGAGAGTCAAACTCAAACAATGCGCTGAGATCGGTCTTTTCTCCATAGAAGGGCTCAAACTCCCTGAATGTCACATCCATGCTCACAAATGTTCGTCGCTCGGTAGGACTCCAACATTTGTAGCCCTTTTGTCCAGGTGGGTAACCTATGAATATGCACTTCACCGCCCGTGGATCTAACTTCCCCACCGAGGGTCTATGATCCCTAACAAAACAAGTGCATCCAAACACTTTTAGTGGAACAACAAACTTGTTCTCCCCATGTAGCATTTCACATGGTGTCTTCATCCCAATCACTCTTGACGGCATGCGATTGATGAGAAATGTAGCCGTCATTACAGCTTCACTCCATAAGAATCTGGGAACATTCATAGTGAACATCAATGACCTAGCCACCTCCAAGATATGACGATTTTTCCTCTCTGCCACTCCATTTTGAGGAGGCGTGTATGGACAAGAAGTTTGATGTAGTATACCTTGCGCTGACAGAAACGCACCAAATTCCTTGTTCACATACTCGGTGCCGTTATCTGTCCTAATTATTTGAACTTGTGTGTTGAACTGATTTTTTACATAAGCACAAAAATCTTGAAAACATTTGAATACCTCATCCTTGCGCTTCATAAGGTACACCCATGTCATGCGGGAGTAGCAATCAATGAATGTAACAAAATACTTCATTCCACTGATAGAGATAACAGGACATGTCCATACATCTGAATGAACAAGCACAAACGGAGATATGCTTCGGATTCCCCTACTCACATAAGATGTCCTTGTGTGTTTCCCAAACTCACAAGCATCACACACAAGCTTGTTCTTATCCACTCCACACATTTCATCGGCAAATATCTTGCTCATTTTATCAAACGACAAATGTCCCATTCTGCAATGTTGAAGCATCAACATGGCTTCCTCCTCCCCCATTGTTGCTGTTAACACCATAGATACTGCATTGTTTGGCACCTCACGATCCATGTACCATAGCCCATTATTCCTAATTCCTGTTCCAAGCTTCCTTCCCGTTTGCCTTTCCTGAATTAGACACATGTACCGGTCAACTGTTATCCGACAATCTATATCATCAACCAAAGCACTCATTGACACAAGATTGACCGGAAATGCAGGAACGTGCAAAACAGATGAAAGTTTAATAAGTGGTGTGCATTGTATCGTGCCGGTGCCTTTAATGGGCCGTGAGGTGCCATCAGCTGTTTGAATAGTTTCTTTACGTGTGGGTGGACATTCAGTATATGTCTCAAACTCTTTTGATGTGCCCGCTACATGCTTCGATGCACCCGAATCAAGAATCCAGTCTGAAACAGATTTTTTGGATAATGTGGATGTATGAGCACAATTACCTTCATCAGTATAAGCAAAGTGCGCAAAATCACCAAATGTGGAGTCTCCTTGGCCCTTATCGCGAGTACTCTCCATCTTCTTCTTCAACTCTTCTAACTCTTGCGCAAAGGCCTCTACCCTATCAAACAATCCCTCTTCCCGGAGTGCCATATTTGCTTTGTGGCCAATCGTATATCCCCGGCCTCTACCTCCTCTTGGTCCACCTCTCTCATTTCCTCTCCCCCTTCCACGATTTGTCTTGCGTGGGGCATGGCAATCACGACTCAAGTGTCCCGCCTCACCACAGTTAAAACACTCTCTGGTCTCACTGTTCTGTGTCGCAATGTATGCGGGACGAGATGGGGTTATTGTATTGTTCTTCATCACTTTCAGTCTGACCTCCTCCTGAGCAACCGCTGCTATAGCCTCCTCCAAAGTGGGAAGTGTGGGTTGGTGGAACATAGTAGCACGTCTTCCCTCGAATTCCGAGTTCAAACCTTTAAGGAATTGTATCACTCGCCTGCGTTCAATCCACTTCTTAACAATGGATATGCAATCTGCATGTTGCAACTCAAGAGGGTCGTAGTGATCAAGCTCAGCCCATAACTGCTGCAACTCTGCAACATACTCCATTACAGAGCGCTCCCCCTGTCTCAGATCACTAAGTCTCTCCTGTGACTCAACCATCAGCATCACATTTCCCTCTCCCGAGTACAATTTCGATAAAGTCCTCCATACCTCGGCTGCACTTGAGATGGCTTCAACAGTGGCAGCAATGGTTGGAGACAAAGAATTCAACAACCATGCCACCACCAATGAGTTGGTGGTACTCCAAGTCCTCCATTCTACACCTGTCTTGTCCACTGGCTCAAGTGCTTTTCCTTCGACAAATCTCTCAAGTCCCTTTGTTTTCAATATAAGCAATGCCCTCCTTGACCAACTCAAATAATTTCTTACACCCTCCAATTTGATATCATTAGGCATCAGCTCTATCTTCGGAACTGGCTCAGTGTGAGCTACAATTGCGTTACCTGAAGATGTTGCTTCTCCCGCCTTTGCCGTAAGAATTTGAGCTAGTTTCTCAAGCACCTTCTCAATTCCTTGGGTTTCCCCCATAGCTGCAGAACCACCTTGAACTCACCGGTGATGTGCAGTACTGCCCCTCGCTCTCTCTGTTTTGTCACGCAGCCAAGCAAAGCTGATCCAAGCAGTTTCTGCCTGTAGCTGCTCCTCCGCTTCAACCTGTTCTTTCTTCACTCAGCAGCAGCCCTTCGCCCTGCTCCAGGACAGCAGCCCCCTTCTCTCTGCTCCAGGACAGCAGCCCCCTTCTCTCTGCTCTAGGCCACCTCCAACAAGGTCCCTTTCCAATCCAGGACAGTAGCAGAAGCAGCGTCTACTTTCTCCTGCTGCCACCCTCCATCACCTGCTCTGATACCATGTTGTCTTTGGGAGAAATTTCTGGGATGGGTGTATCACTTGGACCTCCACCACCCTTCTATATATAGGCATACATCACTTGTACACTAGAACACTCTAGACTCTAGTAGGACAATATACTATACCAGGATAGGCTCCACCCTCCTGGAACACTCTAGAGACTGCTAGGAACTAACTCATACTCCAACAGGATGTGTCTTAGGGGGAGAATCCAAGTTGTTGCTGATCTTAAATCGAAAGGTTGGTCGGGTGAGCGTAGTTGTAAATTGTGTGGCGAACTGGAGTCGGCAAATCATCTGATTTTTGGGTGCCCTTGTCTCATTTCTGCTGCTGGTGGGTTAAAACGGCGCTAAACTGGAAAAAACCACCATGTTCCTTTGATGATTTCATTGGGACTGATTTTGGGTGCCCCCTGTCTCATTTCTGCTGCTGCTGGTGGGTTAAAACAGCGCTAAACTGGGAAAAAACACCATGTTCTTTTGATGATTTCATTGGGTATGGGCTTAGTTTTCCTGGAGCTCGCTTCAACTACCTTGGATGGGTGGTTTTTGGGGCTTTTGTTTGGACAACTTTTGCTTTTGAGAAACGACTATGTGTTTAACAACAAAATTTGTAAGTCACCTGCCGCTAACATTTAAAAAATGGTTTCTCTTTTGTCTCAGTGGACTCCATTGTTGCCGGCAAAGCGTAAACAGGACTGGCTTAGCATGTTGGAGCGGCTGAAGTCGTTGATGAAAAGTTTGCATTCCATGTTCCGACTGTGTAGTGGTGTTGGTTAGCTTCAGTTTTTGTAGGGGCTTTATTCGTTGCTGATCGTTTCTGTTTTCCATTCTGGCTGAGGCCTGTAGGTTGGGGATTGTCTGTAATGAATTTAGTTTTTCCTTCTTTGTTTGAACTGGTTTCCCCAATGTTTGTATGACTACTTGCTTTTATATGAAAAACAGGGCCTTTTGGGGGCCTTTTGCCCTTTTCTCATAAAAGAACCGCAGCGTTTCTAGAACCAGTCACCACAAGTCACTCTCATTTTGACATGTATATACAGTAGTGCAAAGCAGTAAATTATCGAAACTAGGCAGCAGAAAATTGTAATTTTCGTACCCTTGTCATCAATGAAGCCGTTCTCTATCATCTGGGGGATCCTTATCCACGTCCCGAGACTCGCTGCCGCCGCCGGCCAGACGGCAGCAACTCGAACGCCGAGGTTCTTGGCAACCTGGAAGCAGAACCCCAAGTTCACGTCGGCGAGGAGCCACTTCACCTTCTTCTCCCCGGACGCCTCGGTCTCCCTGATGAGCTCCTCAACGTAGCCGGGCACGTACCGCGAGACCGCTGCCACGAACTTGCAGAGATCCCTGCGGTCGTCGCCTTCGGCCATGCCGTCCGGGATGGAGACCAGGCGGATCCCCTCGAACAGCGTGTTGCCGTCGGCGTTCCGCGGCAGGGCGTCGAGGAGGAGCGCGTGGATGAGCCCGGTGCAGACGAAGGTGACCTCGAAGCCTTGGTCGACGAGGCGGTGCGACAGCTCCATGAACGGGGTCACGTGGCCCTGCGCCGGAAATGGCAGCACCATGACATGAGGCTTCGTAGTGGCCATGGCGATCGAAGAGGTTAGCTGCGCGGTCGGCGGTGAGGGGAGCGAGCTAAAGAGTGAGCAATGGAGGCGCTGATAAGCATTCGTTGTTTCGGCATTTTCCGCCCGTCCGCACACTGCAAGCTCTCGTCATTTCCGTGATCGGCCGGCTGCCGGCGTTGCCGAAGGTTGAAACCGTCTCGTTTTCATGTTGCCGGCTGATAGGACCGGACCTATTCCCCGCTCATTTTGCTGTATTGGGCCTAGCCCATTACAGTGTAAATTATTTTCTCTTTCTTATTTGTCTTTTTTCGATTTTATTTCAGCTACCATTTTGGTAAAAATATATTTTATTTACCTTTTTTGTTTTATTTGCAAAAAACTTGTATTTTTATGTAACTTATTGTTTTAACATATTCTATATATTTTATATTTCAATGTTACTTTCATAAAATAAAAAAGATCGTTTACTACTCCCTCCGTTCTGAAATGTAAGACGATTTAGTCTTTTTTAGTTCATTTACATAACGATTTTCGCAGTTTCCCAAAATGACACCGGTCGGAAATCACTTTGACCGCTACTCTTGCCCTCACTTTCCCCACTCCCACTCTCGCTAGCTCTCCTCTCCTCGTGTCCTCTCCCACTAGCTCTCGTTGTCACGCTCTTCTACTCCCTCGCTCTCGCCGGCAGCGGAGCCGGTCGCACCCATCCCAGATCCTAGAGCGGCATGAAAGCTCTCTTCTTCTTTTTTGCGGCGGTAACATATGTTGGGTGCTGGGGATGGGTATGTTGCCGATGCTGCTTGATCTACTCCCCTACGGCGTGGGGAAGCGGGAAGAACAAGAAGCTCACCGGTGCTTGGGGGGCTCCCCGCTGCCATCGACTTCGAGATCCGAAAGGCCGAGGACTAATTCTCCACAGAGGTGTAGGTGAGTGAGACAATGTCACTTACCGACTTGCCCTGCTTTTGCCATTTGTGAACGAGGTCAAAGATCTCGTTTTGATATGTCAGTCACAGACATGTGGACGGCGGATCTGTTGCCGACGGCATGCAGGAGCAGGATAATGGCATCAATGTGTTTGCGCGCATGTGCGAGGTCAAGGGCGTCAGCATCGAGTTGCTGCGTGACGTCGGCCGGGGCGAGCTGCAGGCTGCCATGAGGGAGCTGATGGGCGACAGGGAGAAGGCGGCGGCGCCGAGGCGGAAGGCGCCAAGCGGGAGACCGGAAGGGGAAGGCGGCGGCCCACGGGTCGTCGCAGCAGGGGCTTGTTGAAAGCGGAAATCCGTCTAAATATTGTTTTGTATGTTTGTTAATAACACTAGTATTATTTTAACATGTCTTGATGTTCAGGGTCAAATGACAATTTTATTAATGGTGGTGTGTTCTCCAAAAAGATCAAAGAGAACTACCAGAGCTGGAGGTGCTCGAATCAATTTCCAGGCCAGAGTCTCGAGTGTCCCATACCAGAGTCTTTGGGGTCAGGAATTTCCAGCAAAGAAGACAAGTGGAATGTGTGCGGAGAGTTCCGAGAGTCTCCGGTCCGACTGGAGTCTCCATGGCGCAGAGGCCGGAGTCTCTGACTCCTGGCTACTTCCCTGCACTCGTAGCACCCCAGACACTCTATGCGCTCTAGAGAGAAAAAATGGCAGAATCTTTCTGGAGAGAAAAGCCAAGGAACCGGAGACCTCCGTTTCATCTCCTCCGGACGAAGTTACGGAGGGCGCCGAGAAAGGGAAAAATGGTGAACTACCTCAAGATGCTTCCACTCAAAACCCCACCAATAAGGGTACGGAAGGAGAAGGAGAATTCCACTTCGTCAAAGGACATTATTCTCCCGATCCTCCCGTCCCACATCCTCATATAATTCCTAGAGGAGAACCTCCTAAAATTGATGCACATTCTTTCGGTGAGTGGCAATATTACATGGAAACTCACTTGAACTCTTCCTATATTGAACTTTGGAGGGTCACTCGAGATGGATACAAGCCACATGACCCCAAGAACTTGACAAGAAGAGAAGTCGTAGATTGTCAACTCAACTACACCGCCTTGTCCATCATTCAACAAGCCGTGGGTCCAAATCACATGCCTCATCTTCAATAATATTCCACCGCCAAGGAAACATGGGACACTCTTGTCGTCATGTTTGTGGGCAATGAAAGTATGCAAAGGAATAGGTATGATGCCTTGAGCAATGGGGCCGGAGGGTTCTATATGCATGATGGTGAGAGCCATGAATACATGTACCGAAGATTCAATACACTTGCCACCGCATTCAACAATGTTGGTGCCGAGTACATTGATGATGCTTGGATCAAGAGGAAGTACATGATTGCTGTCATGCCTTTTGAGCCCACGAACTTGAACAGAATTCAAGGAATACATGACTTTGCTTCTTTCACCACAACCCAAGTGATGCAAGAAGTGTGCTCCTATCAAGTGCAAACCAAAAATGCTCTTGACAACTGTGCTAGGGCCCTAGGAATGCACAAAGGAGCATCGGTTGCTTTGAAGGAAAAGGTTGTGTCAAGAGAGGTTGAGTATGAAGAAGAGTGCATTGAGGACTTGGCCCCATTGAAGGGTCAAGAATATGACCCCGTGCTCAAAGATGTCATTGCTCTTACCGTGCAATTTTTTTGGAAGAATCCATCCAAGGCCAAGGCATATGTTGAGGATAAGAACAAGTCTCATTATGGAAATAAATGGACTCAAAGGGTGAGGTCTTGCTTCAATTGTCAAGATAAGCACAATTTCATTGCGGAGTGTCCCTATGAAAATACAGAACATCATGGTGGAAAGATCATTCGCAAGGACAAGTACAAGGTTGATTACAAGAAACCTCACTTCAAGAAGAAACCTTTCAAAAAGAAGTCCCCCACCAAGTTTGTGTTTGTGACTCAAGAGGAGTATGTCTCCGGAAGTGTTGAAGAAGAAGAAACCAATAGTGAAGTGGACGTACTTGCTATTGCTACAACCCCATCATCTTGATCACTCTTTGTATCCCCCAATGAGAATCTTCCTCAACACAATGCCAAGTGCTTCATGGCTAAGGCCTCAGAGGTATCACCTTCTCCAATCTCTAAGACTCAAAATGAATTGATAAACCATGATAGTCTTAGAGTAGAAGATGAAATTATCTCTTTGGAACACTTTATGTCTAACATGCAAGGTGAGACCAAGAAGTACTTTGATCACCTCATGAGCTAATTGGGAGAGGCCCATGAAGCTCTTGAGAAGAAAGGTGAGATTGAAAGAAGGGATGCGAATGAGAAAGCATCTCTTTCCATGACTCTTGAGGAAGAGCACAATGGTATAGTTTCTCTTGAAGAGGAACTTGAATCTATTGAAGATTCCAATAATTAAATTTTTGCTAATATCACTAAAGAACGTGACATTTCTATTGCTAAATATAAAAAGGCTAAAAAGGATAAGTTCGAGTTTGGGGTTGGTCATGAGAAACTAACCGAGGAGTTTGGAAAGGTCACCGAGGCTCACAAGGCCTTGTAGAGTGAATACTCTACCCTCAAGGAGTTACATGAACAACTTAAAACTCAACTTAATCAATTCAACACCCCTAGCACCTCTACTTCTTCTTGTGATCATGCAAACATTATTGAGGAAAATGCTAGGTTGAAGGATGAGCTAGCAAGGATCAAGGGCAAGAGCCCTCAAGTTGAGAAGGTTGTGGCCTCAATCCCACAAGTGGTTGTTGCTAGACCACAATTGAGTGCTCCTAGGACACAAGTGGGAAAGAAAGGTCTTGGCTATGTTGCCAAGAAGAAGAACAAGAAGAAGAAGAACAAGAAGAAGGACAACAATGGTGCTTCGAGTGGTATTGTCATTAGGGACAACACTACTTGTAGCATTCCTGCACAAGCCAACAATGTTGCCTGAAGTGGTGGTGTCATGAGGGACACCACTACTCGTAGCATTTCCGCGGGAACTAACAATCTACACCATTTCTTATATGTTGATTATTATGGTGTTGTGCAAGCTAAATATGTTGGTCCTATTGAAGGTTACATTGACTATACTATTTGGGTTCCAAAGACCCTTGTTGCTAACATGAGGGGACGCTCCTCGGGTCCTAACTCTAGTTAATGATCTCTTGCGGGACTATGCTTACGATGGATCTAAATATATAATTGATAGTGGATGCACCACTCATATGACCGGAAGCAAAGAACTTGTGACGGAGTTGCGCCCAAATGATATTGATGCAACCGTCACCTATATACAAGTCCTCGTCTAAGGTATCAGGGTTTGGCAAGGTTGTGATTGCTCCTGATGTTACTATCCTAGACGTCATGCTTTGTTGAATCCCTTGGTTTCAATTTACTTTCGGTTTGTTATCTTGGGAAGATGGGTTTCACCGTCTTCTTTGATGAAAACACCATGGTCCTTTTGAGGAGCAAGACTCTTGACGTCGCATACGTGGGACATGTCGAAAATGGGATGTTTGTGGTAGACTTTTCGAAGTACGCCAACTCTGAATCGATGTGTCTTTTCGGAAAGGCGGACGTGGGGTGGTTGTGGCATCGCCGCTTATCCCATGTCAACAAGAGAACTTTGCAAAGTCTTCACAAAGGTGGCCTTATCCTCAGAATAAAAGAAAATGTTTCCTTTTCCAAAGATCGCGTTTGTAGGTTGTGTGTTGAAGAAAAGATGCATGATATTCCGCACAAGGCCAAGACTATTATCTCATCAAAGAGGATCTTGGAACTTCTCCATGTTGATCTCTTTGGTGCCGTTCCCGAGGAAAGTCTTGGTGGCAAGAAGTATTGCTTGGTGATTGTCGATGATTATTCAAGATACTTGGGTTTATTTCTTCAAGTCCAAGAGTGAGACTCAACAAACTATCATCGACTTCTCCAACCAAGTGCAACGTCAACACAATGTCCAAATCATGGCTATTAGGAATGACAATGGTTCGGAGTGCAAGAACTACACTTTGAATGAATTCCTTAGTGATGAGGGTATTCGACATGAATATTCCGCCACTTACACTCCTCGACAAAATGGTGTTGCTGAAAGAAAGAGTCGCACTCTCTTGGATATGCCAAGGACCATGTTGGCGAAGTATTCTTCTCCAAAATATTTATGTGCCGAGGCCATATCCAGCGCATGCCATTCCTCCAACCGCCTCTACATCCGCAAGGGCCTGGACAAGACTCCATATGAGATCCTCACTGGCAACAAACCCAACGTCTCCTACTTCCGCGTGTTCGGTTGTAAGTGCTTTTATTTAATCAAGGGTGTTCGGTTGTCTAAATTTCAATCCAAAACTATTGAGGGTATATTTGTTGGTTACGGTGCCGAATCCCACACTTATAGAGTCTATGACAAATCCTCACAGATTGTCATAGAATCTTGTAGTGTGGCTTTCGAGGAAAATGATGTCTCCCATGTGGCACAATTTCATGTTTCTAATGTAGATGTTGAAATGCCTCAAGAATCCATAGGAAGGATGGATGTGAGATTTTTCCGCCCCATTGAGGGACACATTATGGCGACTCGAGAAGGACTATGCTCTACTCAAGTGGATCCCCCCTCTAGAATATAAGAACAAGCCAAGGAGCCAAGTGATGCACCTAACCAAGAACATGTTGAAGTCCCTCCTCTCATTGACCAAGTTACTATGCAAGATGCAACCACTCCTATCATTCAAGCTAGTCAAGGTCAAGGCCAAGATCAACCTTCGTCATCCTCCTCTCCTCAAGTTGAAGATAGTGTGGATGTTGATGATGATGATGATGATCAAGGCCAACAATTTGGCCAAGACGGGGACCCAAATGATCAAGTATTTCCTCCTCGCAATAATTAGGAGATCGAAGCCCGTCGTGCTAGAAGGATAAGAAGAGCTTTGAAGCTTATTGATGATCAATACAACAAAGTGTTGGAAGATGTCATAGCTAGAAGATCCACAAGAAAGCAATTGGCTCATTTTAGTGAGCATCAAGCTCACATATTGATACGTCCATTTTGCATCACTATTTTATATCATAATTTGCTGTTATTCATTGATATATTTCATACTGTAGCATGATAATTATGTTATTTCACCTATTTTGCATGTTTTCCAATAATTGGAGAGTTGAACCCCAGAGTCAGAATTATGCTGGAAAACGGAGCGTCAGGATACCATATTCGTGAAGATCAGAGCACCCCAGAAATCATCGGAAAGTTCCTATTCCACCCGAAGACGGAGGAAGCCAAAAGCGGAGCCGGAGGAGGGCCACCAAGGGCCCTCACCATGCCCAGGCGCGGGCTCACCTCTGGTCGCGCCTGGGGTGGTGAGGAAGACCTGGCCCACCTTTGGCTTGCCCCTTCGACATACTTCATCCCCCGGGAACCCTAGGACACAGTGAATCATCGAGGAGTACTTCCGCCGCCTCTACGGGACGGAAAACAACAGATAGAGAAAAACTCTCCTGCAGGGAGAAATCTGCCGGGGGAATTCCTTCCCGGTGGGGGATATCATCGCTATCGTCACCGTCATCGAACTGGACTTCATCGGGATCATCATCGTCATCATCATCATCATCTCCACCATCATCACCCTCACTCCACTCCGTTCTGCTGTAACATCTAGGGTTGCATCTTGTCTATTTCATAGGGGAAACTTTCCCGGTGTTGATTACTACTTGTAGTTGATGTTATTGAGCGAAACCATTGGATTAGGTTTATGTCTAGATTGTTAATCACCATTATATCACCTCTGATCATGATCCATATGATGTCTTGTGAATAGTTTGTGTTGTTCTTGAGGACATGGGAGAAGTCAAGTTGTTAGTAGTGAAGTAATGTTGAGTAATATTTAATGGTTTGATATTTAAGTTGTGGTGTTATTCTTCTAGTGGTGTCATGTGAACATCGACTACATGATACTTCACCATTTATGGGCCTAGGGGAATGCATTGTGTATTTTTCTACTAGTTGTGGGGCTTCCGGAGTGACAGAAACCTAAACCCACGTTAGCAAACCATTGCACGAGGGAGCGTAGGATCCCGGAGTTTAAAGCTGTGGTTAGATTTATTTCTTAATTACTTTCTTGTAGTTGCAGATGATTGAAAGGGGTATAATCACAAGTATGTATTAGTCTTGGATGGTACGGTACATTAGCATACGTTCACCCACACAACACTTATCAAAACACTAAATATTATTCAGCGGCATGAAACAAAAGCACTTGACAGAAACCTCCCGTGTGTCCTCGAGAACGTTTGTTGATCATAAGTAAACCCACCGGCTTGTTCTTTGCCGAAGAAAGGATTGGGACACTTGCTTCAATTATTATTACTGCATTTTATTTACTCGCACTTTATTTATCTGCAATATCAAAAACCCCTACAAATTTATCTTTCAGTATTTACAATTATTCCTTCATCGAAACTGCTTGTCAACACCTTCTGCTCCTCGTTGGGTTCGACACTCTTATTTATCGAAAGTACTACGATACATCCCCTATACTTGTGGGTCATCAACAAAAGTTTCTAGCACCGTTGCCGGGGAGCTAAGCGTTATTGGGAAGTGGAATTGATAAAGGAATCTTCTGCTGTAAGTGTTGTTTTTATTACTGTCTACTGCTTTATCACACTATGTTTGGATCTCCTTTTGAGTCCTTATTGCGGGCACTGCTGCCACTGTTAGGGTAGTAAGTGACCCACCGCCTGATAATTTGGATCCTTATAAAATACCTATAAAGATTGTTAATCATGTTATGAATAACTGCTATTCAGGTGATGGAACTGTCCATCATGGGGATCATTTACTCTTTTTACATGAATTATGCGAGTTGTTCAAGTGTGAAGGTATTACAATGGGCCAAGTGAAGAGGAAATTATTCTCTATATCATTGACAGGACGAGCCGCTGAATGGTTCAAAATGCTGAAAAATAGCCAGATTATTGGATGGGAGGAAATTGTGCCTCTCTTTTATTCTAAATTATGTCCTCCCAGTGAAATTCATAGAGATCGGAATTATATATATAATTTTTTGCCTCATGACGGAGAGAGAATTTCCCAAGAATGGGGGAGATTAAAGTTACTAATTCTCAAATGCCCCATTCATGAGCTCCCCAGTAATATTGTTATTAATAATTTCTATGCAAGGCTTTCTCTTCATGATAAGGATTTATTGGATGCTTCTTGTTCTGGATCATTTACACGTATGAAGGATGAAGATAAATGGGATCTTCTTGACCGTATTCAAGAAAACACTGAAGGATGGGAGAATGACAAAGGGAGAAATTTAGGTATAAATTATGATTATGAATGCATTAAAACTTTTATGTCATCCGATGATTTTTATAATGTTAGTATTGTTTATGGTCTTGATTCTTATATTGATATTCCTAAAGAGGAATGGAATAAGTACCATGCACCTTATAAAGATAATGTTAATTGTGTTCCTGATAGAGATATAGAAGTTCATACTGTTGATTTTATTGTGCCTGAACCTTATATTGAGAAAATTCCTTTCCCTACTAAGGTAAAAGAACATTCTATGTTAGCGAGTGTGGTTAATAAAAGTACAAGGAAACCTGTAGAACCCGAGGAACAAATAACTGTAGAACCTATAGTAGCAATAGTAAAGGACCTTGTTTCTGAAAATGTAGAAGAGGGACACATTATATTTTGTGAAGATGCTTCTAATATTGTCTCTCGTCCTAGTAAATCTAGGAAACCTAGTGTTCTTGTGCTATCTGTTAGGATAGGTGATCATTTCTATTATGGTTTGTGTGATATTGGTGCTAGTTCTAGTGCTATTCCTTATGACCTTTATAAAGAAATCATGCATGAAATTGGTTCTTATGAACTTGAAGACATTGATGTGATTATTCAACTTGCTAATATGGAAACTATTTCTCCGTTTGGTATTGTTACAGATGTGGAGGTCTTATGTGGTAAAACTAAATATCCTGTTGATTTTCTAGTACTAGGCACTTCTGCTAGTGATACTTGTCCTCTTATATTTGGTAGACCTTTCTTAAACACTTGTGGTGCTGTTATAGATTGTAAAAAGGAGAAAATCCTTACAAAGTTTGATGGAGAGTCTTATGAATTTAATTTCTCCAAATTTTCTAAAGCACCTTATGAAGCTGAATTACCTAATGAGAATTATAGAGTTGAAAATTTGGCTGCTATTGCTCTTGCTCCTAACAATCCTTTGCAGCAATACATAGAAGACCACGAAAGTGATGTTTTTATGGAAGAAATAAATTAAATTGACGAGACTTTCCTACATCATCCCGCGGTGCTGAAACATAATTTACCGGTGGAAGACTTGGGTACCACATTACCACCCAAGGAGGATCCTGTTTTTGATATAAAGCCTTTGCCTGGCAATCTTAAATATGCTCATATTTACGATAAGAAATTATATCCTGTTATTATAAGTTCTAAACTTTCTGGTAAAGAAGAGGAGAGATTATTGGGAATATTGAGGAAACACATAGGTGCTATTGTGTCACACCCTAGTTTTTGGATTCTTGTACTGTTGTTCAAGAAGACAAAAATGATGGACAAATTTTTTTTTCTTCTAACAAACATTATTGTTCGAACTAACATGTGTTTATGATCTTAATCAGATTTGCAACACATGTTTTGTTTCTTGATAAAACCAACATCAAGTTATTCTGAAAACAATTTTCCCTGTTGTTTTCTCTATTGATTACTTGAGTGAATTTTATTCCAAAACTTGGATCATTCTTGTTTGCATCTTAAAACAAACATTTAACTTTGTTGTATTCAAGAAAACAAAATTTCAAAATGATTTATGAAATTTTTATTTTAAGTTTTCTATAGAAAACAATCCCTAAAAATATAGCCAAGTACCTGTTTTCCACCTTTGTTTTCACTAGGCTATAAAATGTTATTTTATGTTTTCTTGACTTTTATTTGTTCCTTGATATATGTACTACAAATCCATAAGCTTGGTTTTATATTTGGATTAATAAAAATTATCTTTTGCTTGTTGTCTTTGTGGTATTAAAATTAAGGTAGAAAAAGGCATTTTTGGAAAACAGAGAAAAACAGAAAGTACACCTTTTTCCACATTGTTTTCATGGCCTTAAACTATTTCAAATTTGTTTTCAAAATATGTTTCTGGAAGTTTATAACATGGTTAACAAGTTACCACTTTGAAAACAAACCCAACTTTTTGCTCATTTCATATGTTTTCAACACTTAGAAAAATTCTCGAAGTCCTTAACTGAATTTTTTTTGAACAGTGCTAGATACACTTTTGGACAGATGTTTTCTTTGTTTTTCTTTGCAATTTTTGAAGTGTAACCTTTCCTAGTGTGTTGACTAAGATATTGACTCGAACCAGGATGAGTTTTCCTCCTTCTAGAAGCCTTGAGGGTGAATAAAAAGAGAGAGAGAGAGAGAGAGAGTGGTGATGTGGCATGGGTATGGGCCTCCATACCTTGCCCTTTCCCCTCTTGACTTGAATCCCCTAGCCCCCAAAATCCCTGAGTTGACTGCCCCCTGGTTGGTCTTGCCCTTGGACTCCTTACCAGGTGTGGAAAATGACCAGACAAGCCCTAGAGCGCCTCCATGTCGCTCCTTGACATGAACCCGAGCCCACCCCTTTGCATTTTGCCCTTGCCCACGGCTACAAGACTTATCACTCGTGTCCCTCTCGCCACTAGGCTCTCATACCTCACCATTCTCACCTCGAGCTGAAGGAAGCAATCCCGGGAGCTCATGTGAGCTCCACGAGCCACAACCTCGCCGCCGGCCACCGCAACCACCCCGAGGTGGCACGGCTCAAACCAGATGCCCTCACCCCTCGTTTTCGCCTCCGACGAGCTCCACGTACCCCATAGAACCTCCCTGACACCCCCTGGTTCCCTCGTTTGCAGGACACCCGCCGCCGTCGAGATCGCCGCCGCGGGAGCCCTGCCGTGCCTCACCGCTTGGAGACTCTCCCGCACTCGCAAGCCGCGCCCCTCGACGCCCCTTGACCCCTGGAACATCACCGAGCCTGTGCCACCGCACCCAAGCCCCCACGGTGAGCACCACGGCCACGCTGTTTCCCTCCGCCGTCGGGATGAGAGAGAGACAGGAGGGAGGAAGAAGAGAGACCGCGGGCCGTTCGATCTGAGATCGACGGCCACGCTTGAACGGCCGTATTTCCCACGCCGCGCGTGCTCGCCTGGCTTGCGTTGGGCCGCACCCGCGAGAAACCCCAGCCCATCTTTGTTTTTCTTTTCTTTTTAGACCTGAGCAGTTTTGTGTTGCTTGCTTTGGCTCTGTGAAAAATACCAACAGTGCAAATTAAAATCCACCAAAAATCAAGACACGAGTATTATGTTTTCTAAATCACCTAAAATTTGTAGACCTAAGTTTTGACTTGTATTTTTGCCATAATATCTGTTTTGCCACCAAGTGTCCGTAATATTGTTTTGAGCATAACTTTTGGAATACGTAACCATTTTGGTCAAACCAATTTTTTTTGGATAGCTACTGAATAGATATCGCACTAGGCCTTTGCCTCACATCAAGGTGAGTTACCAAATGAAAATGCCATCCATTTTGGTAAAAGGCCAGTAGGCTTATCTAGGATTTTTAAAATGAGTTTAAAAATGAATTTTGAGGTGAATCCAATTTTATGAGTTTTCTATTGACTAGATCTATCTATTCCTAGATTAGATTAATTTTTGGAGCCATATATTAATTTTGGCGAGCAAATCTAGAAACATCACTTTTTGATTTTTTTTTTTTTGCTTATTTGTTTGAATGAAAATGTGTGATTGTCTGAATCTTGTTTCCTAGCATGTATAGAGTTGTTACCACTTGTTATTAGGTTGTTTTCTTGCAGTACATCTACCTTATCAAGTGTGTGCATGGTTGGAAAGTCAAATAGAACTAGGACCAGCATTTGTTATTTTCTAGTTTTATTATTTGATTATTGTGTGCACAAAATCTTTGTGTGTTGGTTACCTAAGTTTATGGTATGCTAGTGTTGATTCCAGTATCATTTTGGTACTGTTATTTTGATTTTATTATCTCTGTTATCTTGCAACTTATTTTGTAGCAAAGCATGTGTAAGATTTGTAATTGTTTTCACTAGTATGAATAGTCTAGTATGGATTATTTTGTTATTCTAATTTTGTCATGAGTGACCAGAGGCTTTGTACCCCTTTTTCCTTGGTATTAGTGGGCCCATAACCCACTGGTCCCATTGCATCTTGGTTGAGGATGAAAATCCCCAACCATACAATTGTGTGAAAATAACATGTATTACTATATGATTGATTATTATTTTCCACCAAGGAAAATAGATTGTTTGTTTCACTTATGTAAGTGAAGAATTTAGTTCCTCTTTGTAAATACTAGTATGTTTGGGTGTGATTCATTTGTTAGCATAATATTCCTTAGGAGTATCATGTTAAGAAATGCTTCACTATTTTTTGCTTAAATTTAATTGTTTGCTAATAGAATATTCCTTGTGATTGATAGATTATTTGTGAATGGTTTTTATTGATTATTTGGAATTTTGAAAGTGTTTAGTTAATTTTTTTATTGAGTGCATATCTACTGGTTGTGTAGTTATACTTTGATTGCTTGCTATTTAATTGAGTAGAAAAGCATGTATTATTAGGATTGGTTTATGTTTGTCTTGTAGATGTTTTCATAAAATTATTCTAGTGTTTATGCTTACTAGCATGTGTAAGGTGTATGTGTTGTTAGTAGGTATTTAAATTCATGAGTTGCTTGTTTAGGGTCATGCATCCTTGTAGTGATGTTTGCTTCTCTAGTGATGAACTAGTATCACCACTAGATATTATGAGTTGCTCTAGTATTATAGTATTTTTATTTTATGAGTGTTTGTTTTATTCTAGCATGTTTTAGGAGTTTATTACTTCTGTTATTATGCCATGACATCTTGATTTTCTTGCTGCTATTAGTTGGAGAATACAATTATTTTCTTATAGCATGCTTGTGTAGAATTTCCATACTAGTATGCTATTAGTGCAGTCCTGTTTTTATGTAATTTGTTAGGAGCATTATATTTTGTGATGGTTGTGTTTTAGATTAGTATTTATGACTTGTTACCATTGGTTGAGCTACTAGTTTGTTGGTTTATTTTCATGATTGATGGATTCCCTAGCTTTGAGTAGACATTAACCTAGTCAGTAACTAGCCTATTCATCTGTGGTGTGTTTTCTTGCTGTTTGGAAATTGTATGAGCAATTACCTTAGCATGAGTATTGTACTTATGTTATTGTTGTGCTAGTGTTGTCGTTGTGTTTACTAGTATCTTGTTATCTATGTGTTAGTATAGTCATGAACTTGTTTGATGATGATTGCTTGTGTGTTGCTAATACCCACTCCCATGGGTATTACTTTGATTGATTGTTATTATCTTAGTAGCCTTACCCTTAGTTCCCACAAGATATATTTTTCGCTTCTTGAATATCTTATTATGAGAGTGGCACACCCGCTCCATATATGGTATGTAAGATGTGGGATATGGTTTCTCAACCATATGTTCGTTCAACGATAGTTTTGTACCATGAGAGTTATGTGAGATAGATTTCTCGATAACGTTTGAGTGATTGCGTTAGCATAAGTTTGTTTGTTGTATGTGTTATTTTGTTTAGTTGTTTGGCCTTTAGTTCTGAGGGTGCGTCTTTTATTCTTTTACGACGTTAGAAAACGAAAGAGAAGAAGCAGCAGTTGTGGAGCTGTGCGTCAAGTTCAAGCTACTTCAAGGCCAGGGACACTAAGAGTTTTAAGGCAAGCCATCCTGATGCTTGCTGTTACTACACTTATCATTATCTATCATGCATGTTTTACTTCTTAAAAGTTTTACAAAAACTTTGATTTCCAAAAAAAAACTATTTTTGAGTGACTACTACTACTATTAATATTATATATACTATTACTATGCCAGTAGTGATACTTGGTGCTACCAAGCCCATAGCCACCATATGGTATTTATTACCACTAAAGTTATAATTCCCTAATGGACATCCTAAAAATATGTTTTTGCAAAACAAAGGCTTTATGGAAAAAACCGGTGGGAAGGCGAAGCCTTACTCACGAGAGAATTGTGGAAGTGGTCATTTTTGGGGGAAAAACGTGTTTTCAAAAATGACACATAACCTAGTCTTCGTCGGACAACCTTTATCGTACTGCCAATTTACCCCAACATGGGCACGGGGCTTAACTTAAGTTTTTTCTTGTTAGTGTCTATTCTATCTCAATTTTATATAAGGGCGTGACATCCCTCGAACCGAAATGCCGCCAGTCATGAATTCAAATAGGCATATAAAGTGTGGAATTAATTTTTCCTCCGGATGCGACAGTTGGGTCTCCTGCCGTGGCAGGGTGGGACCTGGTGCCGGGGAGATTATACCCAACTGAAGAGGTAGACATATTCTAGCTTGAACATAGTGGATGGTTAGGATCAGTTATCTGATGTTTACATACTGTTGTTACAGTCTGTGGTTGTTCACGGCGGATGTACTAGATCTGGTGGATTGTTTACACCTCTGCAGAGTAGAACTATTCGGAATAGCCGCGTCCTCGGATATGGACAGTTGCATGGCCATGTAGCTAGCATTGTGTCAATGTTTTCAAAAAGTAGTTTTTTTAAAAGGTGTTGGTATTATGAAGTACTGAAAGGAGGAAATTTTGTACCGTGGAGGTACCGTTGATGAAAAGCCAGAAGTTGTTTTACAAAAAGTTTGCAAAGTAAATCTTTCTTTTCTAAACAAAAACTGTAAGTTAATTCCAAGAAGTTTTGCCAAGAGAAAACTTTCTTTTAACAAGTTTTACAAAACCTCTTGTACATGTGATATCTACAAGAGAAAGAAAACTATACTATTTTCTTTTGAAGTATCTTCTTCAACAAAGATACAGAGATTTTCAAAATCAGCTATGATATGTCTTTCATATATAATTGATAGTGAACCCTATGTATAGCCTACCTACTACACTATATAAGCATACTTGCATTTTGGTAAGCTACATGATGGATGTCTTGCTGAGTACATTTAAATGTACTCATATTGGTTTCGTCTCTGGTATTTACTTGCCAGACTTCAAGAAGGAGTCATAGAAGGAGATCTACGAAGAGGAGTACGGAGCTTATGGTTTTGCGAACTAGGATCGTCTCCCGGTCAGCAGCCTGTAGGTTAAGGCGTGACTTGGGCTCTACTACGTTCGTGTGTGTTTAGTCTTCCGCTGTGTGTGTTGTGTGTTTGCCCTGCGTGACAGTTGTGTGGACTTGGTCATGTGACCATGTCTCTTTTGTAAGTGTTTGTGTAATCGAGTAATGGATATTGTATCTGGGTACCAACTTGATATGTTGTTCACGACTAGTGTGATATGGGATCGTGAATGTATGCATATCGAAGGTGTCCTTGAACAGTGGTTCTGGGGGACCTTACATATTGGTTATACTCTTGATGATTTGATGGGGATTTCTCCTACTATATGTCAGCATGCTATTAATATTGAACCTAGTGCAAAGCCAGTTTTTGAACATCAACGCCGTTTAAATCCTAAGATGAAGGATTTGTTAAGAAATGAGGTATTAAAACTCCTTGATGCTGGTATTATTTATCCTATTGCTGATAGTAGATGGGTTAGTCATGTGCGTTGTGTCCCTAAGAAAGGAGGGATGACTATTGTGCCAAATGAAAACAATGAAATTATTCCTCAAAGAGTAGTGGTTGGTTATAGGATGTGTATTGATTTTAGGAAACTTAATAAGGTTACTAAGAAAGATCATTATCCTTTGCCTTTTATTGATCAAATATTAGAGAGGTTGTCTAAGAAAACTCATTTCTGCTTTCTTGATGGTTATGTTGGTTCTCTCAAATTGCTGTTAGAAAGCCTGATCAAGAGACGTATGCCTTTTGGTTTATGTAATGCTCCTGCTACTTTTCAAAGATGCATGTCTGCTATCTTTCATGGTTTTTGTGAAGAAATTGTGGAAGTCTTCATGGATGATTTCTCCGTCTATGAAACTTCTTTTCATAATTTTTCGCAGAATCTTGATAAAGTTTTGCAGAGATGTAAGGAGACTAATCTTGTTCTTAATTGGGAGAAATGACACTTTATGGTAAATGAAGGAATTGTACTTGGACATAAAATTTCTGAAAGAGGTATTGAAGTTGGTAGAGCTCAAGTTGAAGCTATTGAGAAAATGCCATGTCCCAGCGATGTCAAAGGTATTCGTAGTATTCTTGGTCATTCTGGTTTCTATAGAAGGTTTATTAAAGATTTCTCTAAAATATGAAAACCTCATACTAATCTTCTTCAAAAAGATGTACCTTTTGTATTTCATGAAGATTGTAAAGAAGATTTTGAAATTTTAAAGAAGGCTTTAATATCTGCCCCTATTGTTCAACCCCCTGATTGGAATTTACCATTTGAAATTATGTGTGACGCTGGTGATTATGCTTTAGGTGATGTTCTTGGACAGCGGGTAGATAAGAAGTTAAATTTTATTCATTATGCTAGTAAAACTCTTGATGCTGCTCAAAAGAATTATGCTACCACTGAGAAAGAGTTCCTAGCGGTAGTTTTTGCTTGTGACAAATCTAGGCAGTATATTGTTGATTCTAAAGTTACTATTCATACTGATCATGCTACTATTAAGTACCTTATGGAAAAGAAAGATGCTAAGCCTAGTCTTATTAGATGGGTGCTTCTCTTACAAGAGTTTGATTTACATATTGTGGATAGGAAGGGTGTTGAAAATCCTGTTGCTAATAATTTTTCTAGATTAGAAAATATCTCGGATGATCCTATTCTTGTTAATGATAGTTTTCCTAATGAACAATTGGCTGCAATAAAAGTGAGCTCTCAAGAGAGTCCATGGTATGCTGATTATGCTAACTTGATTGTTTCCAAGTATTTTCCTCCTACCTTTATAGCTCAGCAAAGAAGAAAATTCTTCTATGATTTGAGGCATTATTTTTGGGATGACCCACACTTATATAAAGAAGGTGTTGATGGTATTATGCGAAGATGTGTTCCTGAAAATGAACAACGAGAGATAATGAGAAAATGTCATAGTAGTGCTTATGGAGGACATCACGCTGGAGATAGAACTGCACATAAGATTCTACAATCATGTTTTTATTGGCCTACTCTCTTTAAAGATGCTAGAAAGTTTATTTTATCTTGTGATCAATGTCAAAGGGTTGGAAATATTTCTAGACGTAATGAAATGCCTATGAATTATTCTCTTGTTATTGAACCGTTTGATTGTTTGGGTTTTGACTTTATGGGTCTTTTCCCTCCTTCACGAGGCTACACTTACGGATGGCAATGGGGCCCCGAAACCCGCAAACCCGACGGGTACCCGTCTTAAATGGGGAGGGTTTGGTAAAATGTTGGACCCGCCAGGTCTAATGGGGCGGGTATGGGGGCCCCAAGCGCAATCCAGATGGTAAAGATGTGGACCAAAAGTTGTATCGTTCTATGATTGGTTCTTTGTTTTATCTTTGTGCATCTAGTCCCGATATCGTTTCGAGTGTAGTTGTGTGTGCAAGGTATCAAGCGGATCCTAAGGAAAGCCACTTAGTGGCGGTCCATAGGATTTTTCGGTATTTGGTTCATACCTCAAGGTTTGGTTTGTGGTACCCAAAGGGGGCACAATTCTCTCTCAAGGGATACATGGATTTCGATTGGGCCGATGATCAATATGACTGGAAGTCTACTTCCGGGGCTTGCCAATTTCTTGGTAGGTTCTTTGTAAGTTGGTCGTCCAAGAAGAAAAATTGCATATCTCTTTTCACCGCCGAAGCCGAGTACGTGCGGCCGCAATTGCTTGCACCCAATTGCTATGGATGAGGCAAACCCTCAAAAAGTATGACGTTCACTTGGATAACGTGCCTCTCATGTGTGACAATGAAAGTGCCATCAAGATCGCCTACAACCCCATGCAACATACAAGGACGAATAATATTTCGATTCGTCATCATTTCATTCAGGATCATGTGGCAAGATATGATATTGAACTAACATATGTCCCCATCAAGGATAATCTCGCCGACATCTTCACGAAGCCACTTGATGATGCAAGATTCATGTTCTTGAGGAATGAACTAAATATGATTGATTCTAGGAGTTTGACTTGAAGATCTTGCACACCCCCTATATTTGATTCGTGTTTGGGTTTAGGTGTAGGCATGGACATAGGGGGAGTGTTATCCTAACACATTGGGTTCTCCCTCCCCCCATTATGCCCAAAGCAAAAATTCGTTGTTATCTCTCTTTTTCTAATGTTGAATTGTGAGCTTCAATGTCGAGAATTGGCAATGTAACCAAGATATATCTTCGCGGTGACATACCATGTTCTCTTACATGGTGGCTTAGGCCACCAACCTCTTCTTTGAAGAGTTGGTTCTTATTTGATGTTATTTTGACTTGTTGAGAGTTGTTTGCCTATTTGGAAAACATACTCAAATATTTGGTGTTCAAAGGTTTGTTCTTGCTTTCCTGGAGTATGAAGTTCCAACCCTGTTGTTGCTTTTCTATCCCAAGCCAAAATATTCCCATGAGACAAGTTTATCTAGCCTCATACAAGTCTTGTCCATTTTTCAGGGACTTCTAGAGTGTGGTCCGGAGACTCCGGTCTGCCACACTGGAATTTCCGGTCTGTCCGGAGACTTCGGTCTTGGGGTTCAGCAGTATAAAAAAGGGGATCGGGGGAGTTAGGGTTTAAATCCCCACACTTTCCCCCAACCCCTAACCGCCTGCTGTGCCGCTGCCGCCTCCAAGGGTCCTCTCCGGACGGTTTCCACCGCCGGAATCGGCCCCCGAGGGCCTCCTTCGACTCCCCCTCGCATTTCCCCTCCGTGGGATCCTCCATGGCCGACATGGGTGGAAAGGGTACCCCCTCCCCCCTCCTTTTTCTTGTTTTTCATCTAGTTTTTGCTCTAGATGTTAGTTTTCGGAGAGTTGGTACCTTATATTTGTTTTTAGAACCACCCTAGTCTGTTTCCCCCAGTTGAAATTATCTAGAAACCATTTAGGACAAGTTTTGGTGAATCCACCTCTCAGATCTGAGAACAGGCCGGAAACTCCGGTCTTCCAGTCCGGAGACTCCGGTGTAAATCCGGAGATTCCGGTCTGCCAGACCGGAGACTACGGTGTGGATTCTCCAAAACTTATCTAGATGCTTTTGTTTGGTTTCCTCCTCCACTTTTGGACATGTATGCTCATTTTTCTGCTCTCTGGTTTTGTGTTTGGCTGTGTGTGTTTTCAGGGAAAGGAAGGTCTAAGTCATCCGCTTCAAATCCTCATGTCAAGCCTAGGAAGTACTGTGCCCACACTCGCAACTATCCTGTCACTGATCCGTATACTGGGAGAATTGGTCAGAGGAGGACTTTTGAGGCTGAGTGTCGTCAAAGTGATGCTGCCCAAGCTAGGCAAAGGAGTGAACTGGTGAAGAAGGCCAAGTATGATAGGATCACCATTGTGGTGTCTATGAGCAAGAGGAAGTACAGAATCATGAGGGCCAGACCCTTCTTCACCATGGCCAGCACTACTGGGAATTCTCACTACTGTAGGAGAGAGTCCGATCTGATTCAGAGGGAGATCTATGCCAAGTTTAGGCATCCTGTTTGTCCACATCGGGTTCTTGACTTGGATGCTCTTGGCGGTTCTGAGTACTTTGAGGAGGCTGTGTGGATCACAAAGAAGCTGGGACTTGAGCGCCTGGTTGGCATTCAACGGAAGTATAATTTCTTGGTCGTTCATCAGTTCTCTTCCACTACACATTCGGAGATGCTGATGATGTTCCTCTTACTTGGATGACCGGGCCGATGCAGTGTGAGTCCTCTATCAGTAGGTTGGCTGAGCTTCTTGGTTACCCTTGGGGTGATGATTGTGGCCAACGTATGCACATCCATGGTGTGCCCTACAACAAGTAGAGGATGGCTCCTATGTATGAGAAGCTCTCGAGCACCGGAACCGCTAAGGACCTCAAGAGAGTTTACAACATCCTTCTTCGCCTCTTCCGCAACAACATTGCTCCCAAGGATGGGAATGTGGATGCTATCCGTGGTGGTCTTGTTAACTTGCTCTATCAGGCGTTCCAGTGTCACTTGGGTGGTCCAAATGGTGAGGGGTATAAGATTGATGTCATGCACTTCATTAAGGAGGAGATATATTATGCTATGATTGAGATCAAGAAGGTCCCGGTGTATGCTCACTATGTGATGTTGCTCATTCTTGATAAGTTCCCATGCATTGTGTGTGAGACTCAGCATACAGTTGGCACTCTTTAGGTGCTCTCTTCTCACCGTTCTGATGCGGACACCCCCATGGGTGATGCTGAGGCTGCTCCTAGGTCCAGGAGGAAGAATGCCGACCCTCCCTCTCGCTGTTCGAGCAAGGAAGAAACTCAAGATGAGATGAAGAAGCTATCTTGGTTTCAGCGTAATATTCTTTGCATGACGATTGATGTCCATAAGGAAAACCATGAGGCCTATAAGGAAAGGCGCCAGCTGAGGAAGATGATCACCAAGCTCCAGGACCATGCGGGTATTGGGGCTACTCCTCTTCTTGAGCCTCCCACTGAGTCCTTGACCGAGCCTTATGAGGACTGGAACTCACGTAACTACACGTGGGGTGATTTTGAGGAGGTCACTTCAACTCCTTCCTCTTCTACCAACCGTGGCAAGGCTCCTATGACTAAGGAAGAGGAGCGGGATGAGGAGCAAACTGATGAAGATGACGAGGATCTAGAAGAGTTTGATGTAGAAGATGAATATGAAGATAGAGATGAAGATGATGATGGAGAAGGCACAGACTGTATTGATGACGACGATGATGAGGACTATGATGAGGATGACTGATTCCTTGGGTTGCGTGTAGTGCTCTTTTCCCTTTTGGTGTCTCGATGCCAAAGGGGGAGAAATAGCTATAGACTTCTCAGGGATTTGCAAGGGTTGCTTTGGTTTGATGTTATTTGCTCCAGAACACAAGTCTTCGGACTTGATTTGCTTTTATGGCTTGTGTTCCCTTTATCTTAGTTTATTTCATTTCCTAGTGAACTTTGAATTTATGTGTGTGGTGAGACTACGTGGTGAAGCTATCTATCTTATTGTGCTTAATAATGCTTTATCTATCGTAACTATGCATGTATTTATATTGTTTATTAGTAGTTGATCTAGAGGGCATTGTTTGTAAACATAGGGGGAGCTCACGACTTGAGTGCTCGAAAGCCCGTATATTTCTTCCAAACATAGTCTAGCTGTGATTTTATTGCAATATGTGTGTTATCATCAAACACCAAAAAGGGGGGGATTGAAAGTGCAAACACACTTAAATCATCTTGTTTTGGTGTTTGTTAACAACATGTGTATCCTCAAGTGTGTTGATGATTTCAGGGCCTATATATCATATTTGCTGTGGTGGTAATGAGTTACAAAAAGAGGCAAAGATCTAGGAGAAACTTCTGTTGGATTTCATTCCAGGACGTAGTCTCCGGTCTCTCAGACCGGAGTCTCTGGTGTGAAGTTATTTGAGGGCCAATTGTGTGCTGAGTGCCTGGTGTCACCCGCTGTACTCACTCCGGAGACTTACCGGAGAAACATCGGAGTCTTTGGTGTGAGTATAACTTCTGAAGAATCAGTGCTAAAGTTTCTGGTGTCACCCGATGTACCCAGTCCGGAGATTTACCGAAGACTATCCGGAGTCTCCGGACTGACTGGTACCTGTGCTGCTCACTTCCCCCCAGACAGTCTCAGCACTGAGGCGACAAGACGCAAGAATGGCAACACCGGAGTCTCCGGCCCCGCACGCCGAAGTCTCCGGACTGGTGACTACTCCGAAGGAATCAAAGCTGGAAGGTGTGGTATCAGCCGATGGAACCATACCGGAGACTTACTAGAAACTGTACGGAGTCTCCGGACTAATGCTTGGCAAAAATCTCAGACCAGAGTCTCCGAACTTTACACCGGAGTCTCCGGTGTGAGTTTGGCAGAAACGTCTCCAACGGCTCCAAAATTTATGAGGGGTATAAATACCCCCTCCCCGCCACCTATCTCCAGCCAGCTCGTCCCAAATGAATCTCACCATTTCTTGAGCTCACCCACCTTGCTAGATCTCCCAATCCTTCCACCCAAAAGTGTTGATCTTCGGAGGATTGAAGGAGAAGGCCCTGATCTACGTCTTCACCAACCGGATTTCTTTTCCCCCTCATTTGCTTGACGGGAACTAGTCTAGGGTTTCCTCTTGTGGAGAACCTAGACATCTTGTATTTCTCTTGGTGATTCTTGTGATTGTTGGGAGCCCCCAATTTGGTTGTGGGTGTGTGCCCCAAACTTGTTTGTAAAGGACTCGATTCCCTCCTCAAAGGGGATTAATATTGGAAGGTGGACTAGGCCTTTGTGGCAGGGTTCATTGGAGAATAGGGTGAGGCGTTTGTGGCATTGAGTAGGCCTTCGTGGCGAGCTCACACCCCTCCAACGAGACTTACTCCCTTAACAAGGAGGAACTTGGGAATACATCGTGTCTCTGCGTGCTTCCTATCGGTTATCTTGTTCCCTTATCCTTTACTTGTGTTTGTATTGCATTTATGGTTGTACTTTTTATATAGGTAAATTCACCTTAGTTGCATTATCTAGAGAATTTACATTTGTGTCAAGCCTAATCTTGAAAAAATATTAAAATTGGTCGTAGCACCTATTCACCCCCTCCAGGTGACCATACATTACTTTTAGGGGTTGGGGTATAAATACCCCCTCCCCTTCTTATTCCTCCAGCTAGCTCGTCCAGACTTGAATGCTCCATTAATTGATCTCACCCGCCAAGCTAGATCTCCCAATCCCTCCCACCAAACTTGTTGATCTTTGGAGGATTGACGGAGAAGGCCCCGCTCTACATCTTCACCAACCCGTTTTCCATTGCCCCCTCATTTGCTTGAGGGGATCTAGTCTAGGGTTTCCTTGTGGAAAACCCTGACCTCATTGCTACTCTTGGTAATTTTTGGTGATTCGTGGGAGCCCCCAATTCGGTTGTGGGTGTGTGCCTCAAGATCATTGTAAAGGACCCGATTTCCACCTAGGGAATCAATAGTGGAAGGTGAACTAGGCCTTTATGGCGAGGTTTATCAGAGAATAGGGTCAGGACTTCTTGGCGTTGAGTAAGCCTTTGTGGCGAAACTCACACCCCTCTAAGAAGATGTACTCCCCTCAAAAGGAGGAACTCGGGATTACATCCTTGTCTCCGCGTGCTTCCGTTGTCGGTTACCTCATTCCCTCTTATTTACTTTGTGTTTGTATCTTGTTTATTTTTGTTCTTATCATATAGGTAAATTCACCTTAGTTGTATATCTAGAGAATTTACCTTTGTGTTAAGCCTAAATTAAAAAGAAATTAAAATTGGTCGTAGCACCTATTCATCCCACCTCTAGGTTCCCATACTATCTGTTCAGTTAGTATCATAGCCTCGTCTCTTATTTTGGGCTTTACCGCCTAAGAGTTTTAGTATGACCATTGAAGAGGAAGCCACCGAGTCCGGGCACAAGTCACTATGGACGATCTCAAGGAGTTAAAAGATTACTTGACCTCATCCATGGATGTAAAAACGACGGAGTTGCGAGATTTAATGTTGCCACTCTTGAAAGCTAAGGACCCGGAAACTTCCACTTCATCTCCTTCGGTAGAAATCCCAATGGAGACGAAGGATGGGGATAAGGGTGGATAATCTAGAAGTGAATCCCCTTAGAAAAAAACTTCCAATAGAACGGATGAGAAGGGCGAGTACCACAATGTAGAAGGACGATGCTCTCCTGATCCTCCTATGCCACATCCTCGTATTAAAACTAGAGGAGGTCCTCCTAAATTGATGCACAGACTTTTAGTCAATGGCAATATTATATGAAAATTCACTTGAACTATTCTTATATTGAGCTTTGGAGGGTTTTTTAAGATGGATACAAACCTCATGACCCCAAGAACTTGAGAAGAAGAGAAGTGGTAGATTGTCAACTCAACTACACCGCTTTGCCGATGATCCAACAAGTTGTGGGTCCAAACCACATGCCTCACCTCCAACAATACTCCACCGCCAAAGAAACATGGGATGCTCTTATCACCATGTTTGAGGGAAATGAAAGCATGAAGATTAATAGGTATGATACCTTAAGCAATGAGGCCGAAGGTTTCTGTATTTATGATGGTGAGAACCATAAGGACATGTACCAGAGACTCAAGACTCTTGCCAACGCTTTTAATGGTGTTGGTCCCACTCATATTGATGATGCTTGGATCAGGAGAAAGTATGTGAGTGCCCTCATTCCATTTGATCCTGTGTACTTGAAGAGCCTTTAAGGAAGACACAACTATCACCTAATGACCTCAACCAAGGTGATGCAAGAGATGTGATCTTTCCAAGTTCAAACCAAGAATGCTCTTGACACTCATGCTCGTGCTATTGGAATGTACAAAGGAGCCTTCGTGTCTTTGAAGGCCAAGGTTGTGACCAAGATGGTGTACCATCATGAAGAGTTGAAATCTATTGAAGATTTGGCACCATTGAAAGAACAAGAGTATGATCCCGTGCTTAAGGATTTCGTTGCTCTTGCCGTGCAATTTTTTTGGAAGAATCCTCCCAAGGCCAAGGAATATGTTGAGGAGAATAACAAGTCAAGTTATGAAAAAGAAGGGACTCAAAAGGTGAGGGATTGTTTGAATTGTCAACAGAAGCATCATTTTATTGCCAAGTCCCTTATGAGAATAGAGAAAGTCAAGGAGGGAGACTTGTCCCCAGGGATAGGTCAAAGATCCCTCACAAGAAACCTCTCTCAAGAATAAACCTTTCGACAAGAAGTCAGCTGCAAAGTTTGTGCTAGTGAATCAAGAAGATTATGATTCCGGGGATGATGAAGAGTAAGAAACCACAAGTGAAGTGGCTGCTATTGCTATTGCATCATCATCATCATCTCCATCACTATTTGAATCCCCCAATGATAATCTTCCTCAATCCTCCGCCAAATGCTTCATGGCTAAGGTCTCAGAGGTATCATCTTCTACCACCTCTAAGAATCCAAATGAAATGAATAACCTTGCTAGTCTTAGTGTAGAATATGAAATAGCCTCTTTGGGTCGTTTTATGTCTAACGTGCAAGGTGAAACCAAGATATACTTTGAACTTATCATGAGCCAATTGGGAGAGGCCCATGAGGCTATTGAGAAGAAAGGTGAGAACGAAAGAAGTGATGCTATTGAAAAAGTATCTCTCACTGTGTCTCTTGAGGAAGAGCATGAGGTTCGAGTCTCCCTTGAGCAGGAACTTGAAACTATTGAAGAGTCACATAATGAATTAATTTCTAAACACAATAAAGAATGTGACCATGCTATAGCTAAATATAAAAGGGATAAAAAGAAGAAGGTTGAGTTTGGGATTGTTCATGAAATAATAACCGAGGAACTAGGGAAGCTCACCAAGGCTCACAAGGCCTTGGAGAGTGAACACTCTACCCTCAACAAGTCTTGTGAACAACTTCAAACTCAACTTGATAAATTCAATGTTCCTAGTACATCTACTTCTTCTTGTGATCATGAAAATATCATTGAGGACAATGCTAGGTTGAAGGTTGATCTTGCAAGGACAAAGGGCAAGGGCCCTAGTGTTGAGAAATTGGTTGTGCAACCGCAAGTTGTGGCCCCAAAGCCACAAATGGTTGCTCCTAGGCCACAAAATGGCAATAAAGGTCTTGGCTATGTTGCCAAGAGTAAAAAAGAAGAAGAACAACAAGAACAAGCCAAGCCCGCACAAGCAAAGAAGAATGTTGTTGTGAGTGGTATTGTCGTGGGGTTGTCACGGCAAGTGTCATCTTTTGTGAACAAGATTGTGAGGCCATTTCTACTGAGTGAAGTCACTAAAGGGTTAAGGTGGAAACGAGAGATGCGATTTTACCCAGGTCCAACCCGTCTATTGAGGGTACAACCTACTCCTGCCTTTTAACTATTGGGGGATCAAGGTCTCGAATACAAAGGGCGATTATGGATTCCGATGTTATGAGAGGTATTACTGTCTACTAGAACCTGTCTTTCTACGTCCCAGGTCCTCGCCTTATATTGTGGGCGAATCCTCCGGGTTACAAAGTAATCCGGGTTATACCCGTTGTCGGAGTCCCCGTGTCTTCCGATCTTCGAGAAGCTTTGCCCGGCTTATCCTTAAGCCGGTCGCTCCGTCCGTCCTTGGGCCGTTGTCCTAGACTTGGGCCTCCGTACTCTTTGACCCTGGCTCATGGCCGGGTCTGCTTGTGCTTCTGGGTTATGCCTAAGCGTAACCCGGGTCTTCATTTGCTTGTTGGTTACCTCATAACCAGCTTCTCTTGGTTATAAACCTGATAAACAAGTAGGAACCGGATAGAACATTTTCCCGTTCATGTGGGCGGTAGGTAAGGGCACCCTTACATATTCCCCCAACATTAGCCCCAGGTTAACATGAACACTCAAGTTCAAACTTACGCTGTTCACGTTAAGCTCTTCGAGAAAATCTTAGATGCGAATATGTTAGTCCAAGAAATAATCATCCAAAATCCCTGATCCGGATTATTCGGGGATCATATTTATCTCCAAGTTTATATCCTCTGTTTTCAAACATAGACAGATAATCTCGTGAATTTTTCTCCAAGATCTCAGGAACCGAAAATGTTTCCGTTTGTCTCGGATTTTTCTCCGCGCAATAAATGCATTTTCTCGAACAATCTTCAATTTATTCTTCCATTTTTGTAGATCAAATCTTCCTCAAATTTTCAAAAAAGATTAATCCTGGGGGGTCCTTTATGTAAAATTGCCACCTAACCCTAGGGTTAGGGATCCCACCTATAAATAGCCCCCGGGGGCTCCACCACGGTCATTCGCATCCTGCGGCTCCCACTTCATCTTCTTCCTCTAGGAAAAAGCTTGAGAGCTCATTTTTCTCGCTTGCACCGCCGCGGCCAGAGCTTCGCCGGCGTTCGTCAAGACATGGTGAAGGAGAAGAGTTTAGCCACCAGGGCCACAGGAACCGGCAAGAAGAAGAAAACGGGCGGTACGTACGGTTCTGCAGCAGCCAAGTCCAACATGAGTGTGATGCAAGTCAATTGGTGCAAGTCAGAAATGACTCAAGGCCGGCTCTAGGAGATCGAAGATTCCGGATTGCTTCCAGGAAACATATCCTTGCTTGCTCCTTGAGAGGAGATCCGGCCAGAGCCTGGGCCGGGTGAGGTAATAATCTTCGAGGCCCATATTCTTCGTGGGGTTCATCCACCCGATCTCATTTCTTCCGCCGGCTCTTTGAGTATTACGGCCTTCACCTTCGGGATCTCCCACCAAACTGTTTCCTCAATGTTAGCAATTTTATTGTCCTTTGTGAGGACAATCTTCAAGTAGAACCCAATCTAGATCTTTTCCTTGAATATTTCTACTGTAACAAACACCCGGAAGTAGCCGGAGGTGACCTGATCCACTGCGGGGGTGTTTCTTTCTAGAGACAAAAGGATATTTCTTATCCGGGTATCCCATTAGCTAGCCTCCCGAAACTCTGGCAAAATACATTCTTCTATTGCAAAAATACTTCCCATGCCGATGAGTCGTGCTTGCCGGGTTATCGCCCTAAACATCTCGTTTACACGAGCACAATGAACTCCTATGCTAAGCCGGTTCATAGAGTTAAGGTTAAGCCCCTTATCAAACGTGTAACATCCCTGATAGTTCATGGGTTAACCGGTTTAGACTTAACCCAAACTTGGGTAAGCTGGCGCATTTCACCTCTCAACATTAGGAACCGGCTACTACATCGGTATTCCAGTTTATTAGATTCGATGAGATATTTCGCAACCCAAGTCTCCAAAACTGATTTAGTGGCTATGTTAAAAGATCTTGTGGGATTTAAGAAAGATGGGCTCCTTGATGTTGGGCTCGCATCATTCTCCTCTTCTAAACCGGCTTCTCCTGTAATTTTATATTTCAAGAACTATTTTCACTCTTATGAACTGAAGTTTCAGCAATGTTAACCCAAAGTATTTCCGGTTTACAACTTTTGGATGCTTTCTGGGTTACCACCGAAGAACCTACTTCCCCTCCTGAAGATGATGAATCTAAAGAGCAAAGTGACTAAGAGGATGAGGTTTCTGAATTTACTGATGATAGTTACTCGGAGGATGAGTCGGCTGAGCAGGAAGGTGTCGGTTTAGGAGACGGGGAGCGTCCCAAGAGGCGCCGGATCAAGTTATTCCGGATCTCAACCCCACAACTCCCATCACTGGCTCAAATGTGGTATTTGAGAAAGATTCCCATGTGACCAACAAGAGAAACCGGCAAGCTATCGCAAAGGTACCTTTTTCTAGACTGTTCAAAACACCTTTGAACTCGTCCTCATATATGAAGAAAATACAGGATGGCGAGGATACCAGCAAAAGAAGGAGAACTCGGATTTCCGGCTCAAGTGATTTACAAGCAGGTTTGCCTGAGAAAACTCCTTCCCGCCGGGTTTCCAAGGCTCGAGTGTCTCCTACCTCTTCACACCCTTTGGTAGGGAAAATCCGGCCTGAGTTGAGTCACACTTTTCATACAGATTCTCCCAACTCTCGTTCGTCCCACTACAACGGAGCTAGTGATTTTTCCATTAATTCTGGGTAAGCTAACTCCTCAGTCTTTCAATCATAACTATAACCAATTTTTTTGAGTCTAGTTTATAACCTTTCTCTTGTTACAGGGCCCAAGCTGGGATAAAAGTAACTCCAATCTCAATCGCTGCTCCAACAGCCAACTTGGAGGAAAAAGTTGTTGAATAAACCCAAGATGAACCGGCTGAACAATCTCCGGGTCCTATTGATAATTCTGCACAAGATACTGACTTAGAGGTGAATCCGACTGATAATAAACCGGATAATGATCCTCCGGTTGAAGACATGGATGTCTCAGATCCGGATGTGGAGATCACCGGTTCTCATACTGTGAAAATTGTTGGGATCTCGACTGTGCTATCCAAAGTTGTAGAAGATTTGTAAAGATCTTCACAAGCAAAAAAAAAAATAGTTCCTTCCAACCTGAATCTTGAAGGGAAGAATTTTGATGTTCTGGTTCAGGAGCTTTCTGAGAACCGACGTCATGCGGATGAAATTATCGACTTTTTGAAGGAAAGATGTGAGGTAACATTGATAGACATAACATGTAGACCTCAATCTTCTAGTTTGTATTTGTAGAATAAAGTTGAAGATTTGCTTGTTATACTTTTGAACTTGAACTGTAGCCCCCAAGTGCTAGTGTACAAATTAATTGTGAACCGAGACTTGTTATAACATTTTAACCAGTAAACTTGCTTAATCTGAAATGTTGTAGCCCCCAAGTGTCGGGTAGCAAGCCTGCAGCTTCTCGGGACTCACTTGTACTCTTTAGCCAAAACTTCTTAAAACTGAATTAGTGTAGCCCCAAGTGCCGGGTTGCTAGCCTGCAGTCACTCGGGACTTAGTAGATATTCCATCCCTTTAGTAGGCTAGAAATCATTATAGCCCCCAAGTTCCAGGTTATCCTTTCGTGGTAACCTGGAATTTTTTCATCTTATTGATCTGATAATTTGGATTTCCTGTAACCCGGATTCTTCTATGGTTATCATTTTTCAGTGTCTCGAATCTTCCTTCTAGAAGGAAATTTCAAACTTGAAAACTTGTTGGCTCAAGACGCCCATAAAACTAAAGAAGCAAGGAATTTGCAGCATGAGCTAGAAAAGCAGGTTAATGAAGCTGCTAATACCCCGTCTCTTCTTCAGCAAGACTTTGAGATCCAGGAGAAAGCCCTTATTGAAAAGGTTGAGAAAGAGCTAGAAGAGACCAAAGGCAAATTTGCCACTCTTAAGGATCCGCTGAATGATATCACCTACAATGTTTTTGGTAAGCTAACTTCTAATCCGGTTCATCAGTTATAATTCTTTTCTAGTTCATCGCGTGTCTTTCCCATAAAAATCCGGTTTATGAATGGTTCACACTTCGTATTTTGCGGGAAGGATACACGGCAATAACCTCAAGCTTCCAGAACTGAAATTGAAATCTCTTTTCACCTTGATCCGACAATTATATGTTGGGGGTGGTGAATGCATCAAGGCTGTGAGAAACTGGGACAATTCCCCTAGGAAACTCCATGATATGCTTGTGGAATTAACCCATGTTCTCCAATGGATTGATGAACATAAACTCTCAGCTTGTCGTCGTGGAGCAATCAAAGTTATGTCTTTGGCGAAGGCCTATCACCCAGAATTAAATCCAGATCATCTTGTTGGTGGTTTCCCCCAAATACCGAGCTGATAGAACCAAGTACGAGAGAAAGGATTTCGCCAAAATCGAAAAAGAATGCCGGTTCCAAGCTTGTCTGGTTGCTGAGAAGCTAAAGTTGAAGGATTTTTGTCATGGTAATTTCCTCTCAGGTGATCGTAAACCAACTTTTAGTCCTCATGTGGTGACCGCTGTTCGCCAAGCTCCACAGAAGAGCCGGCTTTCTGTAGCTTCATCCTCTGATGTGCCACAGTCTACCGGTCCCTTAGTTTCTGCTACACCTCGTCCCTTGTATGAGCCAGATGATACAAGTGATCCTTTGGCTCAGCTGGAGTGGAGGTATGTTGCAGAAGCTGAATTCCAAGAGCCAGAAAGTACTCAGGGCGACGGTGAAGATAACCAGGAAGCTCAAGGCCCGGATTCTGGAGTGGTGTAGAGTCTGCACAACAAAAGGGATAATCTGTTGTGGAATAAAAAGAAACATTAATCAGTTTGAAAATAATTCAGCCCTGATGGGCTTGTAATAGGCTAGATAAACCGCTTTATTTCTAGCTCTATTGCTTGAAAGTGCGCATGTGCACTTATGATACTTTTGGTATGTAATAACTCGTTTTTGCTAGCTTATGCAAAATTTTCCGGGTTATCTTGCAATATCTTTTCCCCGAAACAAATCTTTCTGTTTGTCTATTTGGTTTATCTTTGCTATTTAGCTCAGTCGTTTTATCACACTATTTATTCTATTGTTTTCAACTCTGGCGAGTTCAGTTTCATTATAACTCCGTTTTGCCAGGTTATGATATGATTGACTCGTCCAGGTTAAACATCTAGCTCATAAAATTGCGTGTAAGCACTCTGGCCCGAGCAGCCAGAGGAGGCCGAGCCCGAGCCCGAGCAGCAGCAGCCTCCGCTCTGGCCCGACCAGGTCGTCGCCTACAACTCGTTCGCCACATGGCGCAACAAGGAGGCGTTCCGCCGGGTCCGCTCTGGCTTGGAGGAGGCGGCGGCAGCGACCGAGGCTGCCGCTATTCGGGCATCCCTGGAGACAGCCTGGAGGGAGGAGTATGTTCGCGCCCTCATCGATGCCGAGCGCCAGGTTTACGAGCAGCTCAACGCCAACGCGGCGTCCGATGAGCAGCAGGCCCTCGTCGCGCGGTTGGAGGGCGAGTCTGCCTCGTTCGTGGCCGCCCAGCGTGCAGCCCACGAGGAGTTAAACGCCGCGCGGGCAAGCCAAGGGGCGATGCAGGTTGCCCGTAGCGACGTGGACAACGCGCACCTCGCCCGCGTCGACGACGCCTTCCGTCGGTACCCCGAAGCTAAGGCGCTGGACGACGGGTCGCAACAGCGGATGGAGAAGCGCGTGCGCCAGCGCTCGGAGCAGGCGCAGTTGCACCTGATGCGGCTGCAAGGCAGGGCGGAGCGGCGCTGGCTCGCTCAGGTGACGAACCCATCGCCAAGCTCTCCATCGTTCAACGCTGAGAACGACGACGAGACTGGCCCCTCCAACATGGCGGTCGATGACGAGGAGAAGGAGGACGATGATGACGATGATGATGATGATGAGGAGGAGGAGGATGAGGAAGTGTAGGATAGTTAAGATAGTTCTAAATTTCTCGTCGTAGTTTAAATTCAATTGTAATGGTTCAAATAAAAGTTTGGGTCTACGCCCATAAGGTGTTTGTTTCGATGTCCACTAGATAGCTGGTCCGAATTGGAGGATGCCGCTGCAGAACCGGCACATCAAATAATCGGAATAGATCCGGCACCCCCAAAAGAGGTTCAATTAGGGGGTGCCAGACACATATTTGATGGGTGCCCGTGGAGATGCTAAACGCCCCAAAATAGATTAGTTAATTCCTTGCCGACTCACATAATCAGCAAAACTGAAGTAAAATAAAATACATACAGGACGTCCAACAAAAGTGAACTGGCGCAGCTCATTCTGCTAGGAGATTAACAAATGTCTGGAAATTCTCATACGAAGAGCCGCCCTAGTTGAGGCTCCGGCGAGCTGCGTCCCGGAGCATCCTTACCCTCTCTGCAATTCCCTCATCGTTGATGACAAGTTCCAGTTTCATCACCTCCTCCTTGGTCACCACGTCATCTTGGCCGTGCGTCACGGCCAAGCCGGTCATCCAGATATCGCTAATGTAGCTCTCCAGTTCCCAAACTGGTCAGCAAAGTACGGCCAGCACAAGATCGGCACGCAGTGCGACACGAAGCACGCAATGGTGGGATGCGCCAGAACCTACAGGGGATGAAAATAGATCAGAAACACCACCATGGACTTGACAGTTGACACTTACAGAGCATGGCACGAGTGCATGACCACAGTACATACCTGCTGCTGCGGGCACCAGCTGACGATCATTCCCTTGCCGGCGACGTGGCTCTGGACACGTTGAACCACTCCTTGCTGAGGCCGCCGGAGGTGAAGTCTGGGCGCACCGCCCACAGGAACGGCCGGCCGGCGAGGTCCAGCCCCTCGGCGAGCTCTCTGAACTGGCGCTGGTCGAAGATGGTGAAGCTGCCGAACGCCACGTACACGACGGAGCCATCGGACTGGACACCCCGTGTCGACCGTCCAGAACTGTCCGACAGGCTTGCGGGGCTCCTGGTCGGCGAAAAGCGGGCCGATGGGCGGAACAGCTCGAACGCCATGCTCTCGGCGTTCAGAAAACAGCTTGAAAGAGCGTCTTCTGCCCCTCAGCAGGGCCTCAGGTGAAACGTGCAGATTGGCGGCATCTTGGAGCCGATCTCGTATGTGCCCTGTCGCTTTGGGTAGCCTGCATATATTTTTCCTGTCATTATATTCCAAAAAGAAAAGCTGTTATGTTGTTTTACCCTAGACTAAAGCCTCATTACCCTATTTCATCTGCCAGCCGCCGCTACAGATTGTTCCGCTCCTCCGATTCCACCCCAATCAAGTTCCTCGCCCTTCTTCAACTGTTTTGTCCGGTGATCGTCAAGATCCGTCCGGGAAAACGGCGGCAAGCCCTTCCTGGGCCCGGATGGATTGGTATACTGGTGCGCTACGTGCGCCCGATGTCGACGAATTCGCCGAGACGGATCCCCCCAAGACCTGCCTCCTCGACCGCCATCTCTTCCTCGGCGACCGCACCAACGCCACCACCGCCAGATGCAACGTCGAGGACGATCTCTACGACGGCATCGCCATTCAGGTCTCCTTCTTCGCCGCCCGCCCGCCTCGCGTCTCCTACATCCTCGCCTGGTCCTTCGGGACCTATTTCACCGACGAGCCCCGCGTCGTCTCAACGGACGGTGTGCTTGTTCTCCTCTGCTTTGCCGTCGAATCGGAGAGATTCCGAGTACTACATCTACCATCCTGCCGCCCAGTCGCTCCATCTGATCCCGCAACCCAGTGGCGAGCACTTGGTCGACCAGTTCTGCAGAGCCGGCCTCGCGTCCCACGCTGGCGGATACCACGTCGCCAGGCTAACCACGGGGGCCAACGGAGAGTTCGAACTATGCGTCTTCAGCTCCGACACGCAAACCTGGACCCTCAAGAAGCCCGTCTTGGTACCGGAGGATGGAGCTGCAGCTCCCAATCTTGCCGCCAACTACATGACGTACAAGTCTATCGCCCTTGGCGGTGGTTCCATGGCGTTCGTGGACTTGTGGAATGGCGTCCTCATCTGCGACGTGCTTGACGGCGGTGAACGCCCTGAGCTCCACTATCTACCACTACCATCACCGCTACCCCGCCAACCACCGGTGAGCTGCTACCCGTTGGACCCTCGTGACATCACCGTCAGCGTGTCCGGCGACACCATCCGCGTCAAGATTGCTGAGGTGGTGTACCCGCTCACCTCCGAGGCTTGGTGCATGGACACGTGGACTGCCACCACTATGGCCACCAGTCCCTGGCGTCAACTCCAGGACTGGCACAAGGAATCCATGGATGGTTCAGAGCTCTCGGTGGCTGATCAAGGCCTCAGCCTTGCTGGACTGCTCGACTGCGACCACGGCAACGCTGAGCCGGCTCTTGGTTGTCTCTTTGTTCATAAGCCCATGGTGAGCTCAGGCCAAGACAACGTAGTGTGCTTCCTGGCTAAGAAACATATCAGCGAGAGGCAAGCGTGGCTGATTGCCGTCGACATGGCAAAGAAGAAGCTGCAAGGAGTCAATCCTCTCGACGTTGGAAGAAGCTCGTCACTATTCTACAGCACCATCTCCGGCCATCTCAGTATGGCCGCTGCACCTTCAGGCACAAGGGGAGACCTGAAACGGCATGGGGCGCTGCTGGAGTCATATCCTCACAAGAAACCGCAGCATCTACACGTTGTGTCATCTTCGGTTGGTCAACACGACCAAGCATTCATGGGAGCTCCTGACGAGGATGCGATGGACTTGGAGCACGGTGACCGCGTATAGGAGCTTATGTCTGCTTACCTCCATTGGCATCATGTTTGTCAAAGTTTGATGTATTAAGAGTTTAACTAGCACAATGCCCGCGCGTTGCTGCGAAATAGTGAAACAATATTACTTCTTATGAGAATTATTTTATTTTCTGAACTAACGACGCATAGATGTTTGCACTCTACTGTACAACTGATTTTGCTTTTAGCAAACATGATAAGAACATCTCCAGGAGCCTACCCTTTTTTCCCTACCAAAACCGCTTTGGTTATAGGAAAGATGAGATTGGGTACGTAGACAAAAAAAATTCAGCTCCAACAAAGGACCTTAAAAAGAGCAGCAACCCCCGTGGTGGGCCAATTCTCCACTTTCCGGCTTATTCATAGGAGTCATCCGCGCCGAGCTCGTGTTGGCCGGAGGTATGAGTATTTATTTGAAACCAAACCATATTAACAAAATTTCAACACTTCTCCTATTTAACAGCTAGCTGTTTTGTAATTGGGAAACAGACAGTTTTTTTGTCCGTTGATTAGCTTGTCCCGAATCTCCACGCGTGGCCGCCCCCCCCTCGCTGCCTTGTTTTTTAGGTGTTCGGGCAGTCAACGGGTGTCTTTCCCTTTTTTTTCTTTTCTCCTCTCTGTCGTTCCCATCTCTGTCTCCTTTGCTCTGTTCGCCGCTGAAGAGGGAGAGAGGCGACGGGGCCGGCGACCATGGCGGAGGTTGTGTCTGCTCCCGCAGCTGGGCTGGCGCCGTTGCGCGAGCTTTCTCGGGAGCCACCGGATTCGATGCTCGCTAGGACAGAGCAGGTGGAGCGCGGGTTTCATCATCCGGGGATAGCCTCTACAGTGGTAGCGGAGGGAGATTCCTTTGTTAGGGCTGCTTCTGCTCAGCGCCGCCGTGTACCTTTACAGGAAATTCTTCTGGACCGGCGGGAGGTTGACGAGCGGGAGCCGGCTAGAGCTGCTTCAGTTGCAGCAGAGGGAGCAGTTGGTGTTCGTGCAGAGGGAGCTGCTGGTGTTCGTCGTCCCCCGGCACCGAGGAGGGTCATGGCTCGCGAGCGTGGAAGGCATGTTCGCCTCCACGTAGATTGGTATGTACCTTCCCCCTCACCCACTTTTTTCTTCTGTGTTTTTTCCCCCCCTGATTTGAGGTAAATCGGTGCGTGCTATATGTAGGTTCAGTGTCACTTTGTGGTTGCTGATTTGTAGTTGGCGTTGGCAGTTCGTGGCCCGTGTGCTGTTGAGACAGATCCATGTGGTTCGCATGCTGTTTTTGATTGTTTTGGAGATGCATATATTTTTAGAGCTTGACCTTCATGTTTTTATGTGTAGCGCATGTGGCTGCTGTCCTTGCCGATTCTAGTGTAGTTGATTCTGCATCTCATTTTTTTGAATCATGTAATCGACAGGGAGCATCTGCACCTGCTGCGATTGGAATCAGTGTGTGTGCACAATCCTTGGTGTGCTGGCTGTTGGTTTTTGCAGGATGACAGAGTAGGTGAACAATTACCCAGAATTTTGCCTTGATGCAAAGTCTTAGTTAGAAATTACAGTAGGGGGTGTTGGGGTTGTGGGTGGGGGAGACTTTCATTTGCAGGTAGATCAAATGTAGATAGTTTTGGTTTGTTGTGACGCCCCGAGATCGGGCACTATGCAAATTTCAGCATTTCCGCCAAAATCCACATAATAACCGATTCCAGCTTGCCACTTGTGATAGCATTACAACAGTTCACGAATAATCCACAACAACAACAGAGGAGGTATATACAAGACGACTCAAATGAGTCAAGGATACAACTGATACAATACAAAGATCCAAATAACAGCGAAAGAAACAACATAGCGTCCGACTACGGACAAGATACAAATTGGACTAAGTGTCCTGAAGATAACCGATGGCGTCCAATCCCTGCCCAGGCCAAGCCGGAGGGATTCCCAAGCTAACGTCGTCATACTTCAAACCTGTTGACTGCAATGTGGAATATGCAGCCACGAAAAGGATTCGTGGGTCAGTACGGTTAAGTACTGGCAAGTGGATAACCCATACTCACAAGATACCAGCGTAACCAATCATCACAAGATACAAAAACTTTGGGTACAACGAAAAGGAAGGGATTATTGCAAAGAAGTGGCAGCGGGCTGCACTAACTAACTACAGATACGCGCTACAACATCCGGCTAAAAGAAAGGGATAAGATAGCGTATCAGAACCAACTACAACTACTCACCAAACAATACCCATCCAATGTTACCCCCTACTAGGGAAGCAACCCAAGGAAACTCACGCGGTTGATTAAGGTGACATTCATTTTTATGGTGGAGGTAATCTATATTACTAGTCAAGTTATCATCGTTAAGTGTAAATTGTCTGAGTACTTGTTAGCTAGCACTTTCACCAAGTCATCCATAACCGCGGACAACACGGCTTCTCGAGAAGATTTAACCCTGCAGGGATGCACCAATTTGGCCGTACACGTAAGAATGACCCGCCAGATGGAAAGGCCCTTCCACCAAGCGAGGCACTCAACACAACCCAACTCTTCTTCGCATCAAGCCCAAAGAACCCCGTGCAATTGAGCGCACGACTAATCAAGCCCCACGAAGAAAAGGGGACCCTCATAGCACTCTAAGAACGTGTCTCCCTAAATGCCGACTACAAAAGTTCCACCCTGGCGCCAAGGGTTCGCACCTGCATATGCATGCGGAAAATGGAAAACCCGAACTAAATGAGGCGATTTGGACGAGATGCGAATCGAATCAAAGTTGCGGGGGGCGCCCATACTCGCTTCCCACATGCGGTTAGTGCGCTCATCATGGATCGGAGGACAAGACCCTTTTCCTAATTAGAGTCGACACTAGCAGGCCTCAAAACCACGCCGGGCCTCCTGCCGGTGCCTTATCATCAAATTATTATTACCCAAAACATTAACATGTTGTTGATTGAATTGAAACCCAACTATCGACTAAACAGATGATAGGACAAAGGACAACAGAACTCGAGCGCAAACAAACCTAAGCATGCAACTACGACACGAGAGCCAACGGGGTAAACAAACAACAGGTAATAGGAAGTGGAAGGAAGGCTATATCATGGTTGCAAGGTAAACATATGATAGGATCGAGACACAAGCATCGAATCATAAGGCTAGAATAAAGGCAGCGGGAAGAATCGGTAACAAGTGATGAAAGGCAGCCATAGGTAGCAAGTGAGTATACTTGCCTGGAGTCCAGCAAGTAGAGGTACATCCGCAGAACTTGTCGTTGCTCACATCATCTCAACGTCCTATCCGCGAAGAAGCAACGAACTAGAACAAACACCGGATGCAACAATTACTTCTACGGCAAAAGATCCAGCATGATACTATTTTATATGCATGACAATTAATTGATGCATCAAAGTAAACCAGTTGACATGGTAAACATATTTAAATGGGCCCATATGCAATTTGGATTGCACATGGAAAAGCCCATGAATTGATGTTGAATTAAATGATCTACAAATAACCATCATGTGAAAGTTGATTAGAATGATGCATGGATGATGAAAACAATAAGAAAACAACAATAGTTTCAGTTTGATATGTTGTTTACCATGTTTGGAATTTTATTTATTAAGTTATGAACTTTGGCATTTTAAATGATTTAAACAAACATTTGTTGTTTTCACCAATTTTAAATGTTCAAAACATATAACAAAATTTATATTTGGAAATAACACAAAATTTTAGATGGAATACATATTTCCTTTGTGGAATTTGGATTGTAGATGAGCAAGTTATTAAATTGACAATTTTTAAATGCATCAATGAAGAAATAGTTGTTTTCAGCAATTTAATTTATTCAAAATAGAAAACAAAGTTTATATTTGGAAAGCTTGTTCAATTTTTCATGGAAAACATATTTTACATGTTGGAATTGGATTTGAATTGCCCAAGTTATGAATTTTGCAATTTAAAAGGTGTAATTAAAGTATTGAATTATTACTCCAATTTTAATTAGGAAAAACAGTGAACAAATTGTATTGAAAAGGTTGAAAACATGTAGCAAATGTTTCACTGAACATTTTGAGCTATTAAACATAATTTTTGGATCATTATTGAATTTATTATGCATTTTTCCATAACCATTTTTATTCTGCCCTTTTTAGTAAACAGAAGGAAACATGTTCAAATTTAATTCAATTGTGACCAAATAAAATACCACTGTGTAGAGTTTGTTAAGACAAATTTTTAGAGCTCAAGTTTTCTCAATTTGGATGAACAGAACTCAAGTTATGATTTTCCAAAGTTTCCAATTTTTATTGCATTTTCTGTATTTAATTATTTAGTGCAAAATTTATTACAGAAACATGTTGCAACTTTGTGACTAATAGAAAGAGCACAAAATTCTGAATCCATAGCAATTTGAATCGTTGAAATTGGATCATTTTTCAATTTGTTATTGATTTTACAATTAAAGACTCGGCTCTGTTTTTCTGGATTTCGGGAAATAAAAGAAAAAGGAGGAAAAAGGGGTGGCTTGCGCCTCGGGGGGGATTCGAACCCGCACCCTCGGGGCGGATGGGTATGGGATGGTACCACTGGGGTAGCTGTAACTTTGTGACTGGATACAGAAACGACGCAATATGAGCATAGCAGGGGACGGTAACTGAATCAAACTTCAGAACATCACGAGCAGGAGCAGCAGTTACAGGTTGCGTACATGGCAGAAGATTACCAGAACGGGGGAGATAGCTGCATCATGCAAAGAAGACAGGGAGGAGGTGGGAGCAGGCGGAGGCTCACCCTGCTTTCAACCCGAGGTCGTCGGGGACGGAGAGCCCACGGCGGTGACGAGCCCGACGCCGACGGTTCAGGGACGGAGGTGGAAGACGACCATGGCGGGGCTGATCTGGGCATCCTCGGGCGCCGATCTTCCGCGTAGAGGACGCAGGCGGTGAGGCGGTTCCATTCCCGCGGTCGGCTTGGCTCGACGGAGATCATGGTGGCGGGGCGATGGCAAGGTGATCTCGGCTCTCTTTGTGGTGTACAGAAAATTCAGAGAGGTAGAGACAGAGAGAGGAAGGAGAAGACAAGGGAGTGGCACTAGGGAAAAGAGAGAGGGCTAGGGTTCTTGGGGATCTGGAGAGGAGGGGTAGATATAGAGAAAGGGGAGGAGGGGACCATGCGTGGAGGCTGTAGACATCGACATGAGCGATCACGCTCTCCTCGTGATCGTGTGTACGGAGGAGAAAGGTTAGGTGGGCTGATGGTGGGGTTGTATGTGGGCTGGCCCATTTGGGCTGGCCTGCCTCCCCCTGTGTTTGTTTTTTTTTCCTTTTTTTTGTAAAAGAATAGGAAGAGAGAAATAGTAATTAGAGGGGTTTTTGGTGTCAGAAAATGCCAAAGTAAATTGCTGTGGTTTTGTAATTGCAAATGCACGAGTGCACCAAAGTTTGTTTTCAAACTTTCAAAAGTTTTGTTGCACTTTGAAATTTGAAAGAGTTTGGGAGAAAAAAAATCACATTAGTTGAATTAATTCAAATTTGAACAAGTGAAGGGTTTGAAACTTTTGAATTGGTTTGGGAAACAAGTGCAATGTCATGATGCAATGCAATGCAATGCCAAAAGAAAAAAAACAATCAACTTCTAATTGGGGAAAAAAATCCCCCGGGTGTTACAGACGGCACCACTAACAAGGGATTGCGCCCTTGCAATCCACCCACTAACCCGGGAGGGGAAATAAGTTCGACTATCGATTCTTCATGCTTCCAGTTGATCTCCTCGACACCACTAACAAGGGCTTCTCGACACCACCAACAAGAGATTCTTGCTCGGGTTGATGACGATCTTCTTCCACCAGGAATCTTCCGATGATCGAACCTATTAGGTTAAAGGCTCAGAAAACGTCCACCCACGTAGAATCCTAGAACTTTGAAAGATTGAGAGGAAGAGAGACTCCAAAACAAATAAGATGAGAGGACAAATAGAATAGAGATAAGGAGAAAACAAGAATCCTATTGAGATGTTTCCAAAACAGGTTTTGCACATATAGTTTTTGACACTCTAGAAACATGACCGTTAGCGAGGTTATCCTACAGGCTTTGCGGACCCGTTGCTTCGATAACCATTCGTATCGAAACAACATCGGGAATCGGAAACCATGCTCTGATACCATTTGTGACGCCCCGAGATCGGGCACTATGCAAATTTTAGCATTTCCGCCAAAATCCACATAATAACCGATTCCAGGTTGCCACTTGTGATAACATTACAACAGTTCACGAATAATCCACAACAACAACAGAGGAGGTATATACAAGGCGACTCAAATGAGTCAAGGATACAACTGATACAATACAAAGATCCAAATAACAGCGGAAGAAACAACATAGCGTCCGACTACGGACAAGATACAAATTGGACTAAGAGTCCTGAAGATAACCGATGGCGTCCAATCCCTGCCCAGGCCAAGCCGGAGGGATTCCCAAGCTAACGTCGTCATACTTCAAACCTGTTGACTGCAATGTGGAATATGCAGCCACGAAAAGGATTCGTGGGTCAGTACGGTTAAGTACTGGCAAGTGGATAACCCATACTCACAAGATACCAGCGTAACCAATCATCACAAGATACAAATACTTTGGGTACAACGGAAAGGAAGGGATTATTGCAAAGAAGCGGCAGCGTGCTGCACTAACTAACTACAGAGACGCGCTACAACATCCGGCTAAAAGAAAGGGATAAGATAGCGTATCAGAACCAACTACAACTACTCACCAAACAATACCCATCCAATGTTACCCCCTGCTAAGGAAGCAACCCAAGGAAACTCACGCGGTTGATTAAGGTGACATTCATTTTTATGGTGGAGGTAATCTATATTACTAGTCAAGTTATCATCGTTAAGTGTAAGTTGTCTGAGTACTTGTTAGCCAGCACTTTCACCAAGTCATCCATAACCGCGGACAACACGACTTCTCGAGAAGATTTAACCCTGCAGGGATGCACCAATTTGGCCGTACACGTAAGAATGACCCGCCAGATGGAAAGGCCCTTCCACCAAGCGAGGCACTCAACACAACCCAACTCTTCTTCGCATCAAGCCCAAAGAACCCCGTGCAATTGAGCGCACGACTAATCAAGCCCCACGAAGAAAAGGGGACCCTCATAGCACTCTAAGAACGTGTCTCCCTAAATGCCGACTACAAAAGTTCCACCCTGGCGCCAAGGGTTCGCACCTGCATATGCATGCGGCAAATGGAAAACCCGAACTAAATGAGGCGATTTGGACGAGATGCGAATCGAATCAAAGTTGCGGGGGGCGCCCATACTCGCTTCCCACATGCGGTTAGTGCGCTCATCATGGATCGGAGGACAAGACCCTTTTCCTAATTAGAGTCGACACTAGCAGGCCTCAAAACCACGCCGGGCCTCCTGCCGGTGCCTTATCATCAAATTATTATTACCCAAAACATTAACATGTTGTTGATTGAATTGAAACCCAACTATCGACTAAACAGATGATAGGACAAAGGACAACAGAACTCGAGCGCAAACAAACCTAAGCATGCAACTACGACACGAGAGCCAACGGGGTAAACAAACAACAGGTAATAGGAAGTGGAAGGAAGGCTATATCATGGTTGCAAGGTAAACATATGATAGGATCGAGACACAAGCATCGAATCATAAGGCTAGAATAAAGGCAACGGGAAGAATCGGTAACAAGTGATGAAAGGCAGCCATAGGTAGCAAGTGAGTATACTTGCCTGGAGTCCAGCAAGTAGAGGTACATCCGCAGAACTTGTCGTTGCTCACATCATCTCAACGTCCTATCCGCGAAGAAGCAACGAACTAGAACAAACACCGGATGCAACAATTACTTCTACGGCAAAAGATCCAGCATGATACTATTTTATATGCATGACAATTAATTGATGCATCAAAGTAAACCAGTTGACATGGTAAACATATTTAAATGGGCCCATATGCAATTTGGATTGCATATGGAAAAGCCCATGAATTGATGTTGAATTAAATGATCTACAAATAACCATCATGTGAAAGTTGATTAGAATGATGCATGGATGATGAAAACAATAAGAAAACAACAATAGTTTCAGTTTGATATGTTGTTTACCAAGTTTGGAATTTTATTTATTAAGTTATGAACTTTGGCATTTTAAATGATTTAAACAAACATTTGTTGTTTTCACCAATTTTAAATGTTCAAAACAGATAACAAAATTTATATTTGGAAATAACACAAAATTTTAGATGGAATACATTTTTCCTTTGTGGATTGGATTGTAGATGAGCAAGTTATTAAATTGACAATTTTTAAATGCATCAATGAAGAAATAGTTGTTTTCAGCAATTTAATTTATTCAAAATAGAAAAAAAAAGTTTATATTTGGAAAGCTTGTTCAATTTTGCATGGAAAACATATTTTACATGTTGGAATTGGATTTGAATTGCCCAAGTTATGAATTTTGCAATTTAAAAGGTGTAATTAATGTATTGAATTATTACTCCAATTTTAATTAGGAAAAACAGTGAACAAATTGTATTGAAAAGGTTGAAAACATGTAGCAAATGTTTCACTGAACATTTTGAGCTATTAAACATAATTTTTGGATCATTATTGAATTTATTATGCATTTTTCCATAACCATTTTTATGCTGCCCTTTTTAGTAAACAGAAGGAAACATGTTCCAATTTAATTCAATTGTGACCAAATAAAATACCACTGTGTAGAGTTTGTTAAGACAAATTTTTAGAGCTCAAGTTTGCTCAATTTGGATGAACAGAACTCAAGTTATGATTTTCCAAAGTTTCCAATTTTTATTGCATTTTCTGTATTTAATTATTTAGTGCAAAATTTATTACAGAAACATGTTGCAACTTTGTGACTAATAGAAAGAGCACAAGATTCTGAATCCATAGCAATTTGAATCGTTGAAATAAGATCATTTTTCAATTTGTTATTGATTTTACAATTAAAGACTCAGCTCTGTTTTTCTGGATTTCGGGAAATAAAAGAAAAAGGAGGAAAAAGGGGTGGCTTGCGCCCCGGGGGGGATTCGAACCCGCACCCTCGGGGCGGATGGGTATGGGATGGTACCACTGGGGTAGCTGTAACTTTGTGACTGGATACAGAAACGACGCAATATGAGCATAGCAGGGGACGGTAACTGAATCAAACTTCAGAACATCACGAGCAGGAGCAGCAGTTACAGGTTGCGTACATGGCAGAAGATTACCAGAACGGGGGAGATAGCTGCATCATGTGAAGAAGACAGGGAGGAGGTGGGAGCAGGCGGAGGCTCACCCTGCTTTCAACCCGAGGTCGTCGGGGACGGAGAGCCCACGGCGGTGACGAGCCCGACGCCGACGGTTCAGGGACGGAGGTGGAAGAAGACCATGGCAGGGCTGATCTGGGCATCCTCGGGCGCCGATCTTCCGCGTAGAGGACGCAGGCGGTGAGGCGGTTCCATTCCCGCGGTCGTCTTGGCTCGACGGAGATCATGGTGGCGGGGCGATGGCAAGGTGATCTCGGCTCTCTTTGTGGTGTACAGAAAATTCAGAGAGGTAGAGACAGAGAGAGGAAGGAGAAGACAAGGGAGCGGCCGTAGGGAAAAGAGAGAGGGCTAGGGTTCTTGGGGATCTGGAGAGGAGGGGTAGATATAGAGAAAGGGGAGGAGGGGACCATGCGTGGAGGCTGTAGACAGCGACATGAGCGATCGCGCTCACCTCGTGATCGTGTGTACGGAGGAGAAAGGTTAGGTGGGCTGATGGTGGGGTTGTAGGTGGGCTGGCCCGTTTGGGCTGGCCTGCCTCCCCCTGTGTTTGTTTTTTTTTCCTTTTTTTGTAAAAGAATAGGAAGAGAGAAATAGTAATTATAGGGGTTTTTGGTGTCAGAAAATGCCAAAGTAAATTGCTGTGGTTTTGTAATTGAAAATGCACGAGTGCACCAAAGTTTGTTTTCAAACTTTCAAAAGTTTTGTTGCACTTTGAAATTTGAAAGAGTTTGGGAGAAAAAAAAATCACATTAGTTGAATTAATTGAAATTTGAACAAGTGAAGGGTTTGAAACTTTTGAATTGGTTTGGGAAACAAGTGCAATGTCATGATGCAATGCCAAAAGAAAAAAACAATCAACTTCTAATTGGGGGAAAAAATCCCCCGGGTGTTACATTTGTCTTCAGATTCTATCTAATTTTTTTGTGTTATTTTGTGAGTTGGTTTGTGTTTATGTGATATCATTGTCCCGAACCTCTACGGATAAGTAGCATAGTGAGCAATGTGGAGGAGCCTGTGGTGTGACTATCAGCAGTCATCTGTTTTGTTGTTGTTATTGCTTTGTGTATGCGGCACTTTTATGTGTGTTTTTAACTGGTTCATGACTGGAACAATCAGATAGTTCTATATGGATATTGTGCCCATTGCGAGCAATCTATGTGTTTTTGACTGTGCCCTTTTCTTCTCAGCGATTACCCCATGAGATTGCTTGGAGACAATATGCCAGTATTGAATTCAGTAACTTGGTGTGCAACTGATTATGAACGTGATAAGGAGAATCACTTTGGAGAAAGTTCTGAGTTAAGCATTTCATCTAGCGATAAAGTATGCATTGTTTTAGCTTATTATCTTTTTTCACTGTTATTGTTTGTATTTATTTTGAGAATATTTTTATCTATGGGTTCCTTTTTATTTTTTGTTAGGAGAATGTGAGACCCATGAGGGAAAGAGCTCTTGAGGACTCATTGTTTGGGTTGCTTCGGAAAGTGGTTTGTATTGTTGTGCATTGTTGTATTTTTCTTTTTTTTTCTCATTTGTTCAAATGCTTTTCATATTATGTCCTGTTTTTGAATTTGTCCTTTTTTCTTATATTTTGTTGGTGAATGGTTCCCCACGGGCTGTCAAATCTCTCAAAAGGGCCTTCTCCAAAATCTGCAACGACTTTGTCTTGTGGCAAAAGGTTGGATGAAAAACAAGCAACCATGTTTTGCATTTTTTCTTTTTGCCTTTTTGTTGAACTTAAGTTCAGGTGTTTTTGTGTGAATTTTTTATGTTGAGACATCATTTTTATTTTTCAGGGAAAACGTCCCAAGGAATGTGATATTGGCAGAGAGGGGTTTCATATGTTCTCTACCAAGTACTTTTTGGAGGTCTTTAAAATTGACCAATCATCAAAAGGAGGTCATAGGGAAGTTTGGTTTTGGGTACCAGTCGATTAGTCATCTCAACAAGTCCCTCGGATGATTCGGTAGGGTATCGATTAAGAGAACATAGAGGCGCTGGTGACAATCGTCGGCTAACAGGGGCACGATTTACCCAGTTTCGGGGCCGTCGTAGAGGTAAAACCCTTACTTCTGCTCTTTCGATCTGTATTATCAATAGATTGGTTAGAAGGGGGTGCTCAAGTCGAGAATATCTTCTCGAGCTTAAGGCTGTGGTGGTCAAAAGTAGCTTGGATCCCCCTCGATGGTTCTCCTAGCCTTTTATAGGTGGCTAGGTTTGAAACCGTGTCCGGGGGGTTACAAAACCTAGTTTTAGGTCGGCAAGAGTTTCCTTCTTGACCCGCAAGTCTTGCGGGTGGGATTTTGCTGGGCCTTCTAGTAACGCAGGATGGCATCCCTCTTTGGTCTAGGGTCTTGAGCCTTGGACTAGGTAGTATCATCCGACAGGTCCAGGAGTTATCCCCACATCAGTAACTCCGAGTGTTTATCTGACTGAAAATAGTTGGGTAAGCACTCATACTTTGTTCTCGATTTCTTCAACTGGTCATTCAATCGTCTGATTTTGGAGGGTGCATACCCTGTGCGCGATGCGCTTCCGTACTCGAGCATCGAGTGATAAATGTGCCTTGTGTTGGCTGCTTTCGCAGAAGGATTTGGCTCAGTCGGTTGGCTCTCCCGAAAGATCAGGGCTAATTAATTGCATCGAGGGCAAAAACGGTTTTGGCCTACACAAATTCGAGACCTCCGAATCGAATCTGGCGAGGTGATCGTTGCGACTGGGCCGTGGAGGTCTTACCGAGTCGAACTTAATCTAAAGAGGTACCCGGCGCGTCCGCTAGGATTTTTCTTCATGTTGTTGACACGGGAAATTTATCGGAGGACGCAGCTTGAGTTCGATTCCAGTCCCAAAAGAGATATCCTTGGTTCTTACCTTCATACTCGAAAGAATACGGCATCCGGATGTGCCTAGTCGGCCGGATGATCCAGTATAAGGATGTGTAAATAGATCGTGTGGTAGAGTTGCGGGAGCCGCACACTCGCGATTTTACCTTAATCATGTTCTTGCGATTCTTCGGGTAAAGAGATCTTCCTTCGTGATCTTGTGCGAAAGAGATTTCGCGTTATGAAGTTTACATGAAAGAAATTTCGTCTTGATGTGCCCATACGAAAGAGATTTCGTGTCAGGGTGACTATGCGAAAGAAATTTCGCGTCTTGATGTGCCCATACGAAAGAGATTTCGTGTCAGGGTGCTTATGCGAAAGAAATTTCGCGTCTTTGATGTGCCAACACGAAAGATATTTCGTGTCAGGGTGCTTATGCTAAAGAAATTTCGCGTCTTTGATGTACTCGTTCGCTCTGACTGCTCCCGATGGGACGTGACGAAGCGGAGTAGAGAGTGCGGGCCTACCTTGTCATGTTTTGGACCGGAAATGATCGGTCGTGTCCTTGTTTTTTCGCTGGCCGCGCGCTGTAAATACGTACGATCTTTTCGTAAAGATCGTGCTGGGGTAACTGTCCCCCGCCGCTTCGTTTCCGCTTCACGCGTGGCAGCCGCGATGGATGCCACGTTGTTAGATCTACGGCTTGTATCAGTATGGCTTGGGTATAAGTACTGAGCTTTAGGGGAGGGGTAAATTTCCCGGCCCTTAATCACTTTCTCCTTCCTCGCGCACGCCTCGTTCTCCGTGAGCACCAAGCATCCTCCAATGGCAGGAGCAAAGAAACGTGGCGCTGCCGCGGCGTCCTCCAAAGACGTGGCGAGCGCTTCTGTGGCGCCTCCCGTGAAGGGTACGGGCGACTGGCGCGCCGCAAACACCACCAAGAAGAGCATCACCGAGATGCAGCAGGAGGGATTACTCCCATCGGAAGCTTCTAGGCGTGTGCGCCTGTCCAAGAAGGAGGAGATCCCCAATACTCTCGCCACCGAGCGCATTATCTTCTCGGAGCGCGTCTCCCGAGGTCTGTCTCCCCCTCCACCCGTTCCTTGTTGGGTTGTTGTATGTCTACGGCATACAGCTGCACGACCATCCTCCAAACGTGATTCAACACATATCGTGCTTTATCGTGCTTTGCGAGTGCTTCCTGGGGATCCGTCCGCACTGGGGCTTTGGAAAGCCATTTTCAAAGTGCGGATCTTTCGGGAGAAGGCGCAGCCAGGCGAGAAGATGGGGGAGCCGCTGCGGACTGGAGGCTTCGGGATCCAGGCGAGCAAGGACATAACCCACATGGAGATGTATTTTGTCAACTCGGCGCAGGGGTCGCGCCGAAAATGGTTCTACGTCATCGATGACAGCACGTGTGGAGCCCCCGAATTCCAGCCATTCGCCACTCTGAAGCGACGGAGGTCTTGGCTGCACTCGCTTACCGCTGAAGAAGGTAAAGTTGTCGCCCCTCTACTCGCAAAGGTGGCAAGCTTCCGGGACAAGGAGTTGGGGACCCCGCTGAACGGAATGCACCTGTCGGGTGTGTTCCTGCGTCGACGATGTCAGCCCCTTCAAGAGAGGCCAACCGCCATGTGGGAGTACACGGGCGCCAAGGACCCTAGCCGCGTATGCGATGATATCCTTTGGAACGCCGAATTCGACAAGAAAATCGCGGCTATCACCTAGTTGAAGAAGGGGGAGAGCTACTCGGCGTGCCCTCTCGACCCATTCGAGGCGGGGAACCCTCCGACTGAGGTAAGTTTCCTAATTTTCTCCTTTGACTTTGTTCTTTCACGCCTGGGTTCCTTTCGAGTGACGTGTTTATTCTTTCTTCTTCTTCTGCAGAATCAGGTTGTGGCAACATGCTACCCGCCAGTTTCTGCAGATGATGTCTCAGATCTTTTGGCGAGTAAAATTGAAGCCCCCCATGAAACCAGCGTTGCGGATGCTGACTTAATCTCCGAACGCGACAATGTTGACGAAGAGGAAGAGTCAGATAGTGAACAACTCCACCACCGCAAGCGCCGGAAGCAGGAAGAGGACGAAGTCAATTCGAAGGACAGCTCCTTGGGTGATGAGTCCGTCAAGGAGGTTGAGCCCCTTCGGGTGGCTCCTCTCAACGTGCTTCCTCCTGTTGGTCATCAGTCGAAGGTTTCCACCGCCTGTAACCCAGATGTTCTTGACGATGATGACGAGGATGAGTAAGCTCTGTGCACTCTGTTTCTAATCGTGAATCTTCTTCCCTTTCCTTCCGTTTTTGCTCCTTATCTGATTTTACTTTCTGCAGCAGTCTTGCGACCATCAGTGCGGGTCAGTTCTCTTCTTCGATTCTATCTGTGAATAGGAAGGAGGCCGCCATGGATCTCGCTCCAGCCGCTGATATCGCCCGAAGATCTCTGAGCCCAGCAAGAGCAACCGAGGCCCCGGAATACGGGATGCCCAGCTTTGCGGGTGGACCGCCTGTGGATGCTGGAGCGTCAGCGAGCCGGGAAGTCCCGGCTAGTTTGGCGGATCCTCTTTCTACCGCCTAGGGCAAGGTAAGCCCGTTTGTTTTTTTACGTCTTGCTTCGCTTGTTCTCTTTTTTATCGGGTGCACGGCAGTGCTTCCGATGGGAGTAGCCCCCAAGCCTATGGTCAATTGCTTGCAGTTGGCCATGGACTCAAGTCGAAGTTTTCCCTCTCTTGTTTGTATGTTGACCTTGTTTTTCATCGGGTGCACGGTAGTGCTCCCGATGGGAGTAGCCCCCGAGGCTATACTTGACTGTGTACAGTCGTGTATAGGCTCAAGTGATACCTTTGTGGTTTTTGACTTGAAGTTTTTGCAGGCCCTTCTCGACTCCCTTGCTGCTTTCGGGCGCCGAGTTCTTTCAGCTGAAGCAGACTGCATTTCTCTTCGGGTGGATCGCGACCAGCTCGTCCAGGACAGCCGCTCCCTTCATTGTATGCTAGCTCACACTTTTGGTATTTACCGTCTCTTCCTGGTTGTAATTGTTGTCCCAATCGCGTTTTTTCTATTGCACATGAAGTTCGCTTGAAGGCTGAGAAGGCGGAGGCTTTCTCTCGGGCAAAAATACTTGAGACGGAGCTGGAGTCCACCCGAAAGGAGTTGGAGTCCACCCGCAAGCGCTTAGCCGACCTTGAGGGGAGTCTCGCTGAAGCCCAGGGAGCTCTGAAGCAGCTCGAGGAGGCGAGCGTGAAGCACTACATCAATTTTGTCGGCGTCATCCGTCCTCTGGCTCAGAAGCTTGCTGGTAAGTTGCGTTTTATCTTCCTTTTATGATTGTTTCTTTGTCTTAGATGCCCTTGGAGTTGGGTTGGAGCTGCCCAGACACCAGCGACTCGATGCCCTCACCGACTCGTGTACTCAGCTTCAAGAGCATGCGATCAGGATTTTCTCCCTCGTCGGTGATGCTACCCGAGTGCTGATGCAGTTCCATGAGCGCCTGCTTGTGGACGTGGCGGTTCCGCCTACTCTGGGTGGTCTCCTGCAGGTTTTCCTGGGCGGAGAAGATCTACTTCAGGAGTATTCGCTCGCACAGACCGAGTGCGGGGCCAAGACGGCTATTCAATTTGCCTTGGCTCATGGTGTCTCGGGTGACCTGGAGAAGGTGTACTCGGAGGTTCTGCGCGACTCCACGGGAAAAAAGGTAGCACTCTGTCCTTTTGGCGACCGCGCTGAAGGGCTCGCGAAAATGCTTTCTGGGGTGCTCTCTCGCGCTGGGCGTAAGGGACAGCCTGCTGCTAGTGGAGCCACCTCTGTAGTTCCGTAGGATAGTCCTTGTTTCTGTGTGCCCTCTTATGTAATGAACCTTGGGATGTATTTCCGTACTTTATTTTTCCCAATCGAAATGTTTTCGAAAGTGTCGGTGTTTTATATCTGCGCCTTACTTTCTATTCTCTCGATGGGAGTAGCCCCCGAGCACCCGAGGTTTGGGTGGTATATTCTCGAGTGGGGTATTGTACTGTCTCTGAATCTTCGTTGTTCTTTTCCAGGTAGTGGATTCCAGCAGAGGTTCGTCGAGTGGAGCTGGTTCACTGGTTAATCCGTTGGTTGCTCCTACCAGTACATTTGCGTCACTCCGTGACCGTGTCGCGGATAGCGATCGTAAGCTGAAGGCTCTGCGAGGCGTGGCCGACGTTGCCAAATCGAAGCAGAAACTTGCGGCGGAGCGTGAGCAATTTGTAATGGAAAAACTGGCAGTTGTTGCAAAGGGCATGCTCTGTAAGTTTGCAAGCCCCCGAGTACTTGTTGATGGTTACTATTTTTGTTTTGACGCTCTTGTTGTCCTTGCAGTTGTTGAGCCTGATGGGGTCCGTGAAGCCCATTGGGTGGACAATCACATTGTTCACAAGTCGGGCAGCTCTAAACCTCATGCGAGCAACTTCTGGTCTGACCGCGGCCGAGGTTTTATCCTAGCTGCCCTGAAGTTCCGGGCGAGTCAAGCGCAGATACTCGTTGAGTCTTGTCGAGAGGCTCTGTCTTCTTTCCATCGGGTGTTTTACCCTTTGGGCGTTATCCCGGATAACTTGAGTTGTTTGCTTAGGATGTTTCATCGAGTGGGGGAAGTTCGAGAGTGCGTTCAACAACTCATCTGCGGAGCTCAGGTGGCGCTTTCCTTCGTTCGCATGTGGCAACCTGAAGTCAAATTTAACTCTGTGGCGCGACTCCCTGACACTCGAGGTCCACTGGTGGATTTTTCCCCTCATTATGAGGCCGCGCATCTTGCAGCGGAGCATATTGTTCGACTGACCTCCGAGGAGACTGATCGATTGCTTTAAGATGCGGCTACTCGTCGATAAATGTAGTTGTAAGATGTAAATATCTTGTATGTTTTGTTGTAAGGTGTTTGAAGGTGTACACCTTGTGACCTTGTGTGTTTTACTCGGTATGTTTAAGGTATTTATAAGGTCTGGACCTTGTTTTACCATGTATGATTTTATCGAGTATAAGTGCTCGAAGAAGTTTGGTGATGCTAGTTAGGCGTAGCCCCCGTGTGTTGGGGGTGTTTACCTGTCATTTTAGCATGTAGAGAGAAAAGAAGAAAAAGCGATAGTCTTTGTAGCTATGGTTGAGAAACCATATTTTTATTGCTATGGCTGAGAAGCCATGTGTTTACTCGAGCTACAAAGTGGCTGATGCAGCCTTATTTCTTGCGAGTAGAAGATTAAATCCTAGGGGTAGAACTTGCGAAGGTGCGCCACGTTCCACGGGTTGGAGTAGATACCGCCGGTCTTCGTGTTCTTCAAGCAATAGGTGCCTCCTGGGATGACTTCGTGTATGATGAAAGGTCCTTCCCATGGTGGCTCGAGCTTGTGTCCCTCCTTTTGCTTGAGCGATAGTACCAGGTCTCCTACCACAAAGGATCTGTGCCGTATGCGGCGACTGTGGTAATTGCGCAGCGATTGCTGATAGACTGTGGATCTTGCGAGTGCAATGTCCTTGATCTCGTCCAGTGCATCCATGTCCTCTGCGAGTGCCTTGTTTCAGGTTTCTTCGCTGTATGCAACGATTCGTGGGGCACTGAATTTGATATCTTCGGGTAGCACGGCTTCAGCTCCGTATACCATGAAGAATGGTGTGTAGTTTGTCGGCCAATTTGGTTTTGTTCGCAGGCTCCATAACACCGATGGTAGGTCTTCGGCCCAGTGCCCTGCTGTTGGGTGTAGCCGAGTGAGTAGCCGCTTTTTTACGCCAACCGAAACTAATCCGTTGGATCGTTCGACTTGGCCGTTAGTTTGCATGTGAGCTATGGAGGCGAAGCTGAGAGTTATCCCTTTTTTCTCGCAGAAGTCCTGAGTTTCTTTGGTTGTGAAGTTGCTCCCATTATCTGTGATGATGTTGTGCCGGATACCGAACCTGCACATGATGGATTCGAGAAATCTCACGGCGCACTCGCCGTGCTGTGAAGTGATTGGCATAGCTTCTATCCACTTCGTGAACTTGTCGACTGCTACTAGCAGGTGGGTGTACCCTCCGGGTATTGACTTGCGCAGCGGTCCCACCATATCTAGCCCCCATTGAGCAAAGGGACAGGCGATAGGGATCATGTGGAGTTCTGTGGCAGGGGCGTGTGGCTTGGGTGCAAACTTTTAGCAGGTGTTGCCTCTGTCGACGAGATCTTTGGCGTATTTGGCTGCCATGAGCCAGTAGAATCATGCCCTGAAAGCTTTGCCCACGATTGCTCTCCAGCTTGCGTGGTGCCCGCAGTCGCCTTGGTGTATGTCACGAAGCAGTTCCTTGCCAACCTCGGGTGTGATGCACCTTTGGAGTACTTCTGATATGCTTTGATTGTATAGCTCTCCGTTGATCACCCGAAAGGATTTGCTGCGTCGTACTATCTGTCTGGCCTCGCAAATGTCTGCTGGGAGCTGTTTATTGGACAAGTAGTCGAGGTATTTCTGCGTCCAGACTGGCTCGACCAGAAAAACTTGCCTTGATATATTGTGGATGAGCTCGATGAGGGCAATTTGTGGGCTGGTATCCGTTTCTGCTGCTGCGGGTGTTCCTGCGGGATAGGGGCGTTTGTTGACCCTATATTCGCCAGTTTGTCTGCTTCTTCGTTGCTCGATCGCGCGATGTGCTTTAGCTCGCACCCTTTGAAACTTCCTTCGAGTAGGTTGTACATGTCACGGTAGGCGATCATGTTGTCTGCGACAGCGTCGCACTCCTTCATCGTATGCTGCACGATGAGATTTGAATCCCCGTATATCATCAATCGAGTGGCTCCGCAGGCGATCGCCATTTTCATGCCGTGGAGGAGAGCCTCGTATTCTGCATCATTGTTGGACGTTGGGTCGTCCGGGGGGAGTCTAGTCGCAAGACGTACTGTAGCTTGTCGCCCCTGGGCGATATGAGGATTACTCCGACTCCCTCGTTTCTTTTCGACCCGTCGAAGTACATGATCCAGTTGCTCGTGTATTCTGGAGGTCCTGGGGTTTGCAGCTCCGTCCACTCGCTCAGGAACTCCACGATGACCTGGGATTTTACAGCGTTACGCCCTGTGTATATTATGTCCCAGGCGCCTAGCTCGATGCTCCATTTTGCGATTCTCCCAGATGCCAAGGGGTTGTTCATGATAGTATCGAGTGATGCGTCATTTGGCACCGTGACGGTAAGCTCTTGAAATTACTGTTTGAGCTTGCGGGCTGTAAGGACCACTCCATACGCGAGCTTCTGGTAGTGAGGGTATCGATGTTTGCACGGCGAAAGCACCTCGCTAATGTAGTATATTGGCCGCTGAACATCGTACGCTTTTCCGTCCTCTGGCCGCTCGACGACAATCACCGTGCTGACGACTTGGTTTGTTGCGGCTAGGTAAAGGTAGAGGGGTTCCCTTTACTAAGGCGTTGCCTATATGCGCCTACTCTGCAACACTCTTTTTAGGTCGATGAACACCTTTTTTTTGCTTCTAGCGTCCATCGAACTTATCTGTTTTCTTCAACAGCTTATAGAAGGGGAGCGCATGCTCGCCTAATCTTGCGATGAATCTCCTCAGAGCGGCCAGTCGCCCCGCGAGCTGCTGTACGCCGCAAAGATTTGTTGGTTCCTTCATCGTCAGGATCGCTTGTATTTTCTCCGGTTTGGAATCAATTCCTCCGACAGAGACCAGATAGCTGAGGAGTTGTCTCGCGGGGACTCCGGAGACGCATTTTGTCGGGTTAAGCTTGATCTTGTACGTGTTGAGGGCGTCGAATGTCTCCCTGATGTCCTCGAGGAGTGTATCCTCCGCCCGACTTTTTATGACGATGTCGTTAACGTACACTTGTACGTTCTTGCCAATGAGCCTTGCGAGGTATTTTAGCATGCAGCGCTGATATGTTGCGCCTGCGTTTTTCAGCCCGAAGGGCATTGTCGTGTAGCAGTATACACCGTGTGGTGTGATGAATGTTGTATTCTCCTCATCCTCTTGTTTCATCCTAATCTGATTGTAGCCCGAGTAGGCGTCCAGGAAGGAGAGTTGTTGGCAGCCTGCAGTGGAATACACGATCTGGTCGATCCATGGTAATGGGAAGTTATCCTTGGGGCAGTGTTTGTTCAACGACATGTAGTTTATGCACACGCAAAGGATGTCCGTGTTTTTCTTCAGGACCAGCACCGGGTTTGCTAACCAGGTGGATATTTTGATTTCCCTGATGAACTTGGCGGCTAGTAGTCTATTCACCTCTTCTCCGAGTGCTTTCTGTTTTGGCTCGGAAATTCGTCGGGTGGTTTCTTTGACTGGCTTGGCGTATTTGAATACTTCAAGCGAGTGATCGACGAACTCCCTGGGTATCCCTGGCATACCTGAAGGGTGCCAGGCAAAAATCTCCTAGTACTCACAGAGGAGTTCGACGAGCGCGCCTTCCTATGCGGACGATAGGGTGGTCGACACCATCGCCGTCTTTGCGGATTCTGTCGGGTGCACTTGATGCTTTCGAGTGTCGTTGTTTGGGCTGAACTCGAGTTTCGGGGCGTTCTTCTTGGTGAGTGGCATCACAGAGTGATTCGTGGTTTTTGCCAACTCCTCCAGTTCCTCCTGCATCCCGAAAGATTTCGCAATCTCGTTGAACTAAGTATCGCACTTGTCTGAATTTTGGAAGTCGCCGCTTATGGTGATCGTGCCGTATTTTCCTGGAAGTTTGATCTTCCGGTAGGCGTAGTGGGGTACTGCCATGAATCTTGTGAACGTTGTTCGACCGAGAATGGCGTGGTACTGTGATGGCCAGTCGACTACTTCAAAGTCGACAAATTATCTCCTGTAATTCTTCGGGGTTCCTAGTATCACTTCCAGGTTGATTGTTCCGAGTGGTCGGACAGCTTTCCATGGTACTATCCCGTGGAAGGATGTATCCAACTCTGCGAGTCCGTCCAGGTTCTTGTTCATCTTGCGGAGTGTGTCCGCGTATATGTTGTTGATCCCACTGCCACCGTCCATGAATACCCGAGCGAGGTCGTAGTTGCCTATTTGCGTCTGAATGACAAGCGCGGCGTGTCCTGGTCGATATAACCGAGGGGGGTGATCCTCTCTGGAGAAGGTTATCGTATGGTCTCACATCTTCAGGTATTCGGGTGCGGATGGTGGAGCTTGTACTGCCATGTTTACTTGGCATGTGTTTGTCTTCTGGACTCTTCGGGACGGGCAGACCTTCTGTATCATGCCTAGGAGCCCCTGTGGGTTCGGGTACCCATTGGCTCCCATGTTTGCGATGGGTGGCCCTGGTAGCGCGGATAATGCCGCGGTCTGGTGTCCTAGTGGAGGTAGGGGCTGCGGCGGTTGGTATCCCTGGTTAACTGTGGCTCTGTTTTTCTTCGTGTAAGCCTCGTGGATGTCCTGGAACTTTCGGCAGTCCTTGAGGAGATGAGTCGCCTTGGTCTTGCATGTGCGCTTATCTGTGAATAGATGTAGCGTGCACTAACCGTCAAGGTCTTCCGCGGGAGTTTTATCATCTGGCTTTGGCTTCCAGTCGCGGTTTCCACGAGGCCCGCCGTCACGATTTGTAGTGAACTCTGCTGCCGCAAGTTCCTCTCGATCGTCGTGGTAGTAGTGTTTCCTCTTCTTCTTTCGACCGTTGCGATCCTCCTCGGGCGTGGGTGAAGATGCTTTCTTGTTGCGCAGGGATTCTTAGCCATTGGCCCATCTGTCGGCTATCGCCATTAATTTTCCAATAGTTTTGGGCGCAGCTCGTCCCAGCTCCTCTCGGAAGGCAAGGCGCCGAGCTCCTTTGGTGAAAGACTCGACTGCGACCTCCTCTGACATGTTTCCCGCCGTATTTTTGAGCATGGTCCACCGCTGAATATACTCGCGGGTAGACTTGCCGCTCTTCTGCTTGCAAGCCCGCAGCTCCTCGATAGATGCGGGTCTTTTATATGTCGCCTGGAAGTTCTTTCGTAAGTCGTAGGTTAGATCGTCTCATGATCCGTAGTGTGCTCGCGGTCTTCCTTTGAGCCAGCTGCGCGCGCAGCGCCTACAAGGTGTAAGTTTAGGTATTGCATGGCCGTTGTCTTGTTCCCACGTTGGCATTTTACTGCCGTGAGGTAATCTAATAGCCAAGACTTGGGCTCCTGCGAACCGTCATATTTCGGGACCTCCGTGGTAAGCTTGAATTTCTTGGGCATCGGTGCCTTACGGATGTCGCGTGTGAAGCACAATGCACCACAGGCTTCCTCGTCGGAAGAGGTGGATAGCGACCGTGCGTGGTTCCTGATTGCTCGGGCTCTGTTGACCTTGTTTTGCGCGATGTCTCCCCGCGCATTGTATTAAGGCCGGTCGCGATTATCCTCTTTCCGCGGCTCTCTGTTGCGGTGTCGCGATCGGCTTCCTTGGTGCCGTGGGCTGCGATCGCGATCTCGCGGGCTATCATCGTCGCTACACAGGCTATCGCCGCGGCGCCGGGCTTCTTTCCCTCGGGCGCGACGACGTGACTCCTTGTCTCCCCTTCTAGCCGACGTGCTCCCGCGTCTGCGGGGTGTATCTTTGTCTTCCCAAGGGTTTTCTTCAGCTTCTGGCGTTGTCGCGTGCCTACGGCTCTGAGCGACGATTCTTGCGGCTGCCACTTCTAGCCCCCTCTGGACTTGTCGGTGCTGTTCTGCGCGGGGATCGTTTTCAGGCGGCTGGTTCTCCTGTAAATATGTGGCGGCTGCCAAGAGTTCTCCCGCGGGGGTCGTCGGGTGTATGTTGACCTCGTCGTCGACATTCATGAGGAATGTCTCGAGTGTTTTGCTGATTTCGCTGAGGGATTCGCGATCCATGGCAACGGTCTTTGAGACGTATCTCTTTTTCGGGGGATTGTTTCCTACCGAGTGAGTCCTGGATAGTGCCACGCGGGCCTCATTGATCAGTCGACCTGCTCGCACCAGGTGGTACTGGTACGCAGTTAGATCATCTCGGGAAGATCCATCCTCGACTGGCTGGCCAGAGTGTACAGCCGCCTTCGCTTTGAGCCAAGCGGCCCGTGTTACTTTGATGCGTTCTCGCTCCTATCGACTCGCGTCTAGTTCCTCGGGTGGTTCAGTTGATCCTGCCATGCAGACCTGGGCCAGATATGGCTCGTGAGTCCTAGGCGTGGGTCGACAACTTTCACCGAATTTGGAGGGTTCCTCAGTCGCGATGTTGTGGAAGTCGCGGGTGTTGCGACAAATGGAGCTACCGCTGGGCGCTAGGTCGCGACCAGCGTCATCAGATGGCGAGTCGAGGATCGCCGGGCTCGAGACAGACTCGAAGTCCGATTCGCCGAGATCGATCCGCTCGGGGAAGCGCATGATTCAATCTTTGTTGGCGTGGAAGTTGTAACGCCCGGGTTTTTTTTTTCCCAACTAGAATTTGCCTGCTTGTTTTCCTTTCGTCATGTCATAGCATCTGCATCATCGCGCATTTTAAAATTGGTGAAATAACTAAAATTGTATAAAATCTTGCTTTCTAAATTTTCTGAAATTTGTTTGATGCATGAATCTTTTACTAACAGTTCCTAAAAACAATTTCGGTAAAATAATAAAACAACAAAACAAAAAAAATGTTTTACAAGGAGGCAACCCGGCCAGCCCAACAACCCAGCCCACTAGCTTCTTCCAAGCAAACCCACCTAAGCCTCTTCCTCCTCTGTCCGTACATGTCCAGGAGAACACACGCAGGAGGCGTGACCTCCTGTCACTGTCAACCACCACCACCTCCTCCCATGGTCCCCGCTTCCCCCTCCTTATCTATCCCGGATGCGCTCAAGAACCCTAGCCTCCCCTCCCCCTCTCCCTCCTGCCGCCGTCGCCATTTTTTTCTTTCCCCTTCCCCTCCCTGTTTCTCTGAAATTGTTGCACACACACCTACACACCGGAGAACCTCGGCCTCGTCCCGCGGCCACGGTTTCTGTCGAGACGAGCTGTGACGCCCCGAGATCGGGCACTATGCAGATTTCAGCATTCCCGCCAAAATCCACATAATAACCGATTCCAGTTTGCCACTTGTGATAACATTACAACAGTTCACGAATAATCCACAACAACAACAGAAAAGATATATACAAGAAGACTCACACGAGTCAAGGATACAACTGATACAATATAAAGATCCAAATAACAGCGGAAGAAGCAACATAGAATCCGACTATGGACAAGATACAAATTGGACTAAGAGTCCTGAAGATAACAGAGAGCGTCCAATCCCTGCCCAGGCCAAGCCGGAGGGATTCCCAAGCTAACGTCGTCAGACTTCAAACCTGTTGACTGCAATGTTGAATATGCAGCCACGAAAAAGGATTCGTGGGTCAGTACGGTTAAGTACTGGCAAGTGGATAGACCACACTCACAAGATACCGGCGTAACCAGTCATCACAAGATACAAATACTTTGGGTTCAACGGAAAGGAAGGGATTATTGCAAATAAGCGGCAGCGGTCTGCACTAACCAACTACACAGACACACTACAACATACGGCTAAAAGAGGGGGATAAGATAGCGTATCGGAACCAACTAGTACTAACCACCCAAACAAACCCATCCAATGTTTTCCCCTACTAAGGAAGCAACCCAAGGATAACTCACACTATTGGATTAATGATGGTTCAAGTTATTGTGTCAATAAGACTATTACTAGTCAAATTATCATTAGTTAGGTGTAAGTTATTCTGAGTACTTGTTAGCCAGTACTTTCACCAAGTCATCCATAACCGCGGAAAGCACGGCTTCTCGAGAAGATTTACCCTGCAGGGGTGCACCAATTTGGCCGTACACGTAAGAATAACCCGCCAGACGGGGATCAAACCCACCAAGCGAGGTACTCAACACAACCCAACTCTTCTTCGCATCAAGCCCAAAGAACCCCGTGCAATTGAGCGCACGGCTAATCAAGCCCCACGAAGAAAAGGGGACCCTCATAGCACTCTAAGAACGTGTCTCCCTAAATGCCGACTACAAAAGTTCCACCCTGGCCTGGGTTCGCAAAATACATATGCATGCGGCAAATGGAAAAACCCGAACTAAATGAGGCGATTTGGACGAGATGCGAATCGAATCAAATTGAGGGGGGCGCCCATACTCGCTTCCCACATGCGGTTAGTGCGCTCATCATGGATCAGTAGACAAGACCTTTTTCCTAATTAGGGTCGACACTAGCAGGCTTCAAAACCACGTCGGGCCTCCTGCCGGTGCCTTATCATCAAATTATTATTACCCAAAACATTAACAGGTTGTTGATTGAATTGAAACCCAACTATCAAACTAAACCGGTGATAAGACGGACAACAAGACTTGAGCGCAAACAACACTAAGCATGCAACTACGACACGAGGGCCAACAGGGTAAACAAACAACAGTTAATAGGAAGTGGAAGGAAGGCTATATCATTGCTGCAAGGTAACATATGATAGGATCGAGACACAAGCATCGAATAAAAAAGGCTAGAATAAGAACAACGGAAGGAATCGGTAACAAGTGATGAAAGGCAGCCATTTGGCAGCAAGTGAGTATACTTGCCTGGAATCCAGCAAGTAGAGGTACATCCGAAGAACTTGTCGTTGCTCACATCATCTCAACGTCCTATCCGGGAAGAAGCAACGAACCTCGAACAAACACCGGATGCAACAATTACTTCTACGGCAAAAGATCCAGCATGATCAAGATATGGATGCATGACAAGTTTAAGGATGCATCAAAGATAAACTAGTTGACATGGTAAACATATTTAAATGGGCCCATATGCAATTTGGATTGCATATGGAAAAGCCCATGAATTAATGTTGAATTAAATGATCTACAACTAGACATCATGTGAGAGTTGATTAGAATGATGCATGGATGATGAAAACAATGAGAAAACAACAAGGGATTCAATTTGAAATGAAGTTTACCAAGTTTGGAATTTTATTTATTAGGTTATGAAATTTGGCTTCTTAAAGGATTTACACAAGCATTTGTTGTTTTCACCCATTTTAATTGTTCAAAAATAGATAACAAAGTTCATATTTGAAAAGAACACAAAATTTTAGGTGGAAAACATATTTCATTTGTTGAATAAGGAATTAGAATGAATTAGTTATGAATTAAACAAGTTTGAACAAGTTTTAAATGAATTTAATTCAAGTATGAATTTATTTGAATTTTTAGTTGTTCAAAACATTAAACCAAATTCATATTTGAAAAGTTTATTCTTTTCTGGTTTGAAAACATATTTTATATGTCCCAAAAGAATTTAATTTGACCAAGTTATTAATTTAGCAATTTCAAATGATTTAAACAAGGTTTAAATTATTTACCCAATTTTAATTATTCAAAACATGAAACAAAGTTTATATTTGAAAAGGTGGTTCAATTTGGCATGGAAAACATATTTCATATGTGACATTTGAATTAATATTGAATTAGTTATGAATTTCACCATTTAAATGATTTAATTAAAGCATTAAGTAATTGCATTAATTTTATTTATCCAAAACAGAAAACAAATGTTATATTTGGAAAAAGCATGAAATTTTGGTTGGAAAACATATTTTATATGGGCCATTTGAAATATATTTGAATTTGTTATGGATTTAATCAAATTCATAAGAGTTATTTGAATTTGAAGTTTTGAAAATATTTGGAATGTTCAAAACAGTAAACAAAATACATATTTGAAAAGTTCATGATTTTCTGATTGGGATACATATTTTGTTTGTGCAATTTTGAGTTATAAAGAAGAAGATATTAATTGTTCAATATTTAGGTTTAAATTTCTATTTAAAAGAAATGGGACAGGGCTTTTTACAGTGGCAGAGCCAACCACGCTGGCTGACAGTGGGCCTAGGCCAGCGTGGCGCCACAGTGGCGCGGGTGGAAGGTGATGTGGCCGTGGGGGTCGCTGACCAGTGGGCCTGGGCTGCGCGCGAGTAAAACTCAAAAAAGGGGGGGCAGTGCGCCCGCGGGGATTCGACCCCAGGCGCTCGCGGCGCAGCGCAAGGGGCAGTCCCACTGCGCTGTTCTGTGGTTTGTGTTCAGAGTACAGCCTCGGTGTTTTTCAGATGAAAGGCAAGGCCTTGTGCCACCTGACGAAACTGAAGCCAACTTCAGTTCGACGGCGACAGACAGCTGCGGTGCGGTGATGGACGAGCGCGGGCCCGGCGTGCTGGCGGGTGATGACTGCGTGCGTGTACGAGCCCGCGGTGAGGTGTGCAGCTGCGTGCAGGGATGGAAACCAGCTCCTCGCGAGTTCGTACCACGAGCGTGCATGGCAGACATCCATGGCGGCAAGCTTGGCCGGAAAAATACGCGCTCGACGGCGAGAGTTACAGTGCAGAGCAACAGCTGGGCGAAAGCGCTCGGGGGGACGGGGTGCTCACCGAGGATCTCCTTTCTTGGTGGACGGCCTTGGCGTGGCGACGGTGACCGGAGGCAGCGGAAAAAGACGGCGTCCATGGCGCTCCCGCGGGCGGACGACGGCGAGGAAGACACGTTCGTTGGGAGCACACCGTGAAGTCCCCGCCCGATTCCTTGGGTCTACAGGGCGCAGTAGACGCCAGCGCACCGCCGGGACACGGTGGTAGATCTTGGTGCGGCGAGCTCGGGGTTCCGGCCATGGCAGACAACAGGCGGCAGAAAAATTCAGAATTTGGGCCGAGAAGGAGAGAGCGAACAGAGTGGCTTCCGCCGGGAACGGGAAGGATTCGTCACCGTGAGGGGTTTGGACACCCGTGGCGTGCTCGGAGATGACGGCGTCGACGGGGAGGCAGTGGGGGGTGGCGCTCCGCTGTTGCCCTTAGGTTCAGAGAACAGAGAGGAGGGAGGGGAGCGAAGAGGATGGCGGCGCTAGGGGAGTGGGAAGGTTAGGGTCTAGGGTGAGCAGAGGGGGAAGGCTAGGTTTTATGGGGGGCTAGAGCTGGTACGGCACATCATCGGAGGGGGGGGAGAGGATCTCACGGTGGTGGAGGGGTTCGTACACAGGTGACGTCAAGGAGGAAGAACATCTCCTCGAAGGGGTACCGGGCCAGGAGAGGGGTGGTGGGCTGGGGAAGAGGGGAAAGGGGAAATGGGCTGTGGGTGGTGGGCTGGCCGTGGGGGTGGCCTGCCTCCCCACAGCTCAACTTTTCTTTTATTTTCTTCCTTTTTTTTCTTGTAGGAAAGAAAAGGAGAGAGAGAAAAGAAAAGGATGGGGATTTGGGTTTTTATTTTTCTGAATGAATTTTATTAATTTGCAAAACAGTAAGTCAAAGCAATTTAACATTAACTTCAAAATTTGGAATATTAATTTGATTTTTAATTTGTTAGTTGAATTCCAAATAGGGTTTTCACATAGCTTTGATTTTTTTAAAAATAAACAAGTTTTATTTAATAAGATCAAACAATATGAAAACTTAGTGATTTTAAAATGTTTGGAAGATTTTAATCTCTAAACCACAATTGGAACATGCCAATTATGATTGATTTGATTTGAATTTGAAACTACCATTTGGGTGTTAATAAAAGGGAATTTCATTAACAGGCAAATCAAATAAATTCAGCTTCAAACTATTTGAAAACAAGTTGAGGAGTTTAGGTTGCAACTTTTAATTGGAAATTTTAGACATGTTTTGAAAGTTTAAATTGGTTTGGATTTTTGGAGTGGTTTTGAGAACAGGATGCAATGCATATGATGCATGTGATGCAAAAAGAAAAGGAAAGCAACCAATTTTTTATTTAGGGGGAACACCCCAGGTGTTACAGATGACACCACTAACAAAGGATTGCACCCTCGCAATCCACCTGCTAACCCGGGAGGGGAAAGAAGTTCGACTATCGATTCTTCATGCTTCCAGCTGATCTCCTCGACACCACTAACAAGGGATTCTCGACACCACTAACAAGGGAATCTTGCTCGGGCTGATGACGATGTTCTTCCACCAGGAATCTTCCGATGATCGAACCTACTAGGTTAAAGGCTCAGAAAACGTCCACCCACGTAGGATCCTAACACTTTGAAAGGTAGACAAGAGGGGAGACTCCAAAACTAATAAGATGGGAGGGGAAATAGAATAGAGATAAGGAGAAAACAAGAATCCTATTGAGATGTTTCCAAAAATAGTTTTAGCACAAATAGTTTTTGACACTCTAGAAACAACGACCGTTAGCGAGGTTATCCTACAGGCTTTGCGGACCAGTTGCTTCGATAACCATTCGTATCGAAACAATCTCGGGAATCGGAACCAAGGCTCTGATACCATTTGTGACGCCCCGAGATCGGGCACTATGCAGATTTCAGCATTCCCGCCAAAATCCACATAATAACCGATTCTAGGTTGCCACTTGTGATAACATTACAACAGTTCACGAATAATCCACAACAACAACAGAAAAGATATATACAAGAAGACTCACATGAGTCAAGCATACAACTGATACAATACAAAGATCCAAATAACAGTGGAAGAAGCAACATAGCGTCCGACTACGGACAAGATACAAATTGGACTAAGAGTCCTGAAGATAACCGAGAGCGTCCAATCCCTGCCCAGGCCAAGCCGGAGGGATTCCCAAGCTAACGTCGTCAGACTTCAAACCTGTTAACTACAATGTTGAATATGCAGCCACGAAAAAGGATTCGTGGGTCAGTACGGTTAAGTACTGGCAAGTGGATAGACCATACTCACAAGATACCGGCGTAACCAGTCGTCACAAGATACAAATACTTTGGGTTCAACGGAAAGGAAGGGATTATTGCAAATAAGCGGCAGCGGTCTGCACTAACCAACTACAGAGACTCACTACAACATCCGGCTAAAAGAGGGGGATAAGATAGCGTATCGGAACCAACTAGTACTAACCACCCAAACAAACCCATCCAATGTTACCCCCTACTAAGGAAGCAACCCAAGGATAACTCACACTGTTGGATTAATGATGGTTCAAGTTATTGTGTCAATAAGACTATTACTAGTCAAATTATCATAAGTTAGGTGTAAGTTATTCTGAGTACTTGTTAGCCAGTACTTTCACCAAGTCATCCATAACCGCGGAAAACACGGCTTCTCGAGAAGATTTACCCTGCAGGGGTGCACCAATTTGGCCGTACACGTAAGAATAACCCGCCAGACGGGGATCAAACCCACCAAGCGAGGTACTCAACACAACCCAACTCTTCTTCGCATCAAGCCCAAAGAACCCCGTGCAATTGAGCGCACGGCTAATCAAGCCCCACGAAGAAAAGGGGACCCTCATAGCACTCTAAGAACCTGTCTCCCTAAATGCCGACTACAAAAGTTCCACCCTGGCCTGGGTTCGCAAAATACATATGCATGCGGCAAATGGAAAAACCCGAACTAAATGAGGCGATTTGGATGAGATGCGAATCGAATCAAATTGAGGGGGGCGCCCATACTCGCTTCCCACATGCGGTTAGTGCGCTCATCATGGATTAGTAGACAAGACCCTTTTCCTAATTAGGGTCGACACTAGCAGGCTTCAAAACCACGCCGGGCCTCCTGCCGGTGCCTTATCATCAAATTATTATTACCCAAAACATTAACAGGTTGTTGATTGAATTGAAACCCAACTATCAAACTAAACCGGTGATAAGACGGACAACAAGACTTGAGCGCAAACAACACTAAGCATGCAAATACGACACGAGGGCCAACAGGGTAAACAAACAACAGTTAATAGGAAGTGGAAGGAAGGCTATATCATGGCTGCAAGGTAACATATGATAGGATCGAGACACAAGCATCGAATCAAAAAGGCTAGAATAAGAACAACGGAAAGAATCGGTAACAAGTGATGAAAGGCAGCCATTTGGCAGCAAGTGAGTATACTTGCCTGGAATCGAGCAAGTAGAGGTACATCCGAAGAACTTGTTGTTGCTCACATCATCTCAACGTCCTATCCGGGAAGAAGCAACGAACCTCGAACAAACACCGGATGCACCAATTACTTCTACGGCAAAAGATCCAGCATGATCAAGATATGGATGCATGACAAGTTCAAGGATGCATCAAAGATAAACTAGTTGACATGGTAAACATATTTAAATGGGCCCATATGCAATTTGGATTGCATATGGAAAAGCCCATGAATTAATGTTGAATTAAATGATCTACAACTAGACATCATGTGAGAGTTGATTAGAATGATGCATGGATGATGAAAACAATAAGAAAACAACAAGGGATTCAATTTGAAATGAAGTTTACCAAGTTTGGAATTTTATTTATTAGGTTATGAAATTTGGCTTCTTAAAGGATTTACACAAGCATTTGTTGTTTTCACCCATTTTAATTGTTCAAAAATAGATAACAAAGTTCATATTTGAAAAGAACACAAAATTTTAGGTGGAAAACATATTTCATTTATTGAATAAGGAATTAGAATGAATTAGTTATGAATTAAACAAGTTTGAACAAGTTTTAAATGAATTTAATTCAAGTATGAATTTATTTGAATTTTTAGTTGTTCAAAACATTAAACCAAATTCATATTTGAAAATTTTATTCTTTTCTGGTTTGAAAACATATTTTATATGTCCCAAAAGAATTTAATTTGACCAAGTTATTAATTTAGCAATTTTAAATGATTTAAACAAGGTTTAAATTATTTACCCAATTTTAATTATTCAAAACATGAAACAAAGTTTATATTTGAAAAGGTGGTTCAATTTGGCATGGAAAACATATTTCATATGTGACATTTGAATTAATATTGAATTAGTTATGAATTTCACCATTTAAATGATTTAATTAAAGCATTAAGTAATTGCATTAATTTTATTTATCCAAAACAGAAAACAAATGTTATATTTGGAAAGAGCAGGAAATATTGGTTGGAAAACATATTTTATATGGGCCATTTGAAATATATTTGAATTTGTTATGGATTTAAACAAATTCATAAGAGTTATTTGAATTTGAAGTTTTGAAAATATTTGGAATGTTCAAAACAGTAAAAAAAATACATATTTGGAAAGTTCATGATTTTCTGATTGGGATACATATTTTGTTTGTGCAATTTGGAGTTATAAAGAAGAAGATATTAATTGTTCAATATTTAGGTTTAAATTTCTATTTAAAAGAAATGGGACAGGGCTTTTTACAGTGGCAGAGCCAACCACGCTGGCTGACAGTGGGCCTAGGCCAGCGTGGCGCCACAGTGGCGCGGGTGGAAGGTGATGTGTCCGTGGAGGTCGCTGACCAGTGGGCCTAGGCTGCGCGCGAGTAAAACACAAAAAAAGGGGGGGCAGTGCGCCCGCGGGGATTCGACCCCAGGCGCTCGCGGCGCAGCGCAAGGGGCAGTACCACTGCGCTGTTCTGTGGTTTGTGTTCAGAGTACAGCCTCGGTGTTTTTCAGATGAAAGGCAAGGCCTTGTGCCACCTGACGAAACTGAAGCCAACTTCAGTTCGACGGCGACAGACAGCTGCGGTGCGGTGATGGACGACGCGCGGGCACAGCGTGCTGGAGGGTGATGACTGCGTGCGTGTACGAGCCCGCGGTGAGGTGTGCAGCTGCGTGCAGGGATGGAAACCAGCTCCTCGCGAGTTCGTACCACGAGCGTGCATGGCAGACATCCATGGCGGCAAGCTTGGCCAGAAAAATACGCGCTCGACGGCGAGAGTTACAGTGCAGAGCAACAGCTGGGCGAAAGCGCTCGGGGGGACGGGGTGCTCACCGAGGATCTCCTCGCTTGGTGGACGGCCTTGGCGTGGCGACGGTGACCGGGAGGCAGCGGAAAAAGACGGCGTCCATGGCGCTCCCGCGGGCGGACGACGGCGAGGAAGACACGCTCGTTGGGAGCGCACCGTGAAGTCCCCGCCCGATTCCTTGGGTCTACAGGGCGCAGTAGACGCCAGCGCACCGCCGGGACACGGTGGTAGATCTTGGTGCGGCGAGCTCGGGGTTCCGGCCATGGCAGACAACAGGCGGCAAAAAAATTCAGAATTTGGGCCCGAGAAGGAGAGAGCGAACAGAGTGGCTTCCGCCGGGAACGGGACGGATTCGTCACCGTGAGGGGTTTGGACACCCGTGGTGTGCTCGGAGATGACGGCGTCGACGGGGAGGCAGTGGGGGGTGGCGCTCCGCTGTTGCCCTTAGGTTCAGAGAACAGAGAGGAGGGAGGGGAGCGAAGAGGATCGCGGCGCTAGGGGAGAGGGAAGGTTAGGGTCTAGGGTGAGCAGAGGGGGAAGGCTAGGTTTTATGGGGGCTAGATCTGGTACGGCACAGCATCGGAGGGGGGGAGGGGATCTCACGGTGGTGGAGGGGTTCGTACACAGGTGACGTCAAGGAGGAAGAAGATCTCCTCGAAGGGGTACCGGGCCAGGAGAGGGGTGGTGGGCTGGGGAAGAGGGGAAAGGGGAAATGGGCTGTGGGTGGTGGGCTGGCCGTGGGGGTGGCCTGCCTCCCCACAGCTCAACTTTTCTTTTATTTTCTTCCTTTTTTTTTGCTTGTAGGAAAGAAAAGGAGAGAGAGAAAAGAAAAGGATGGGGATTTGGGTTTTTATTTTTATGAATGAATTTTATTAATTTGCAAAACAGTAAGTCAAGGCAATTTAACATTAACTTCAAAATTTGGAATATTAATTTGATTTTTAATTTGTTAGTTGAATTACAAATAGGGTTTTCACATAGCTTTGATTTTTTTTTTAAAAAACAAGTTTTATTTAATAAGATCAAACAATATGAAAACTTAGTGATTTTAAAATGTTTGGAAGATTTTAATCTCTAAACCACAATTGGAACATGCCAATTATGATTGATTTGATTTGAATTTGAAATTACCATTTGGGTGTTAATAAAAGGGAATTTCATTAACAGGCAAATCAAATAAATTCAACTTCAAACTATTTGAAAACAAGTTGAGGTGTTTAGGTTGCAACTTTTAATTGGAAATTTTAGACATGTTTTGAAAGTTTAAATTGGTTTGGATTTTTGGAGTGGTTTTGAGAACAGGATGCAATGCATATGATGCATGTGATGCAAAAAGAAAAGGAAAGCAAGCAATTTTCTACTTAGGGGGAACACCCCAGGTGTTACACGAGCTGACTGCAGGGATGGAACCGCCTCACCGCCTTCTTCCTCTACGCGGAAGATCGGAGCCCGAGGCTGTCCCAACCGTCCACGCCATGGCCGGTTTCCTCGCCGGCCACGAGCATGTCGCTGTCAAGGCCGCCATCTTCTTCCTCGATTCTCCGTCACCGTCGTCCGCGCCAAGATCTCCCACCGCGCCAGTAGAATCATGGTGAGAGTTTCGTCCTCCTGGACAACTTCTGCTGCCGTCTCTTGCTCTGGATGTCGCTGTCGTGCGGCACAGTCTGCAGGTCGTCCTTGTTACCGTCTGTACGCAAGCGATGCATGCGCTTGTGCTCCTCCTGCTTGCTACCTTCACACCCACCACACACCAAACGCACCTACCACAACGCAACACTGTCTCTGCTACCCCCCATGCACACACCCACCGATGGTGGTTCGTGGTCGCTGTCTATTGTCTCCCCCTGCCGTCTGCAGATAGGAAACCGGAGGTGTTCCAGTTTCAGTTTCGTCAGGAAAACTCCGCGCTTGTACACTTCATTTGGCTTCAGACCTGTATCCTTGCACACACCTATCGACAGCCCAGTGGCTAAGGCCCTGAGCCGCACCTTAGAGATCGTGGGTTCGATCCCCGACCAGGGCAAATACCTCAGCCCTTTTTGGCGAATTTCCCCGCGGGCTTGGGTCCACCGGTCATTGACCGTCGATGCCCCGTGAGCGTCGCGCTGGCGCAGGCCCCATCCGTCAGTCACTCTGGTCGGGTGCATCCCGGTGAGACTCGTCCGAGATCCAGATCGGATCTGGATTTTCCCCTTCAGGCCCCTGGCCTTCTCCGTTTTGCACCGGAGTCCTTCTACCATCTGTTTTCATCACGCATAGGCCCCTGCTTTTCCAGAAATCACCCTACACATTCAAATGCCCATAACTTTGGTTTTACTAATCCAAATAACACAAACTTTATGTCTATTTCGATCAGAAAAATGCATAGAATATTAATATGTCATACATGCTCATGTTTGCATCTTGTATTGTGCATTTTAGCATGTGTTATGCCTGTCAACTAAATAACAACATATGGAATGTGTTGGGGTATTAACTAAATATTGCCCTATTCCATTTAATCTTGTTTAGCTCACCTACTTATTGTTTTGCCATGTTAAACAACATTTAATATGATGGTTAGATAAACAACTTAAACCATAATTATTTGTCCGGACTCCGGGTCCGATTAAATTGTCTAAGTTGTAATTTTGCGTTGCATCCCGCATGTCATGCATATAAAATAGGATCATGCTGGATCTTTTGCCGTATTAGTAATTGTTGCATCCGGTGTTTGTTCTAGTTTGTTGCTTCTTCACGGATAGGACGTTGAGATGATGTGAGCACCGACAAGTTCTACGGATGTACCTCTATTTGCTGGATCTCAGGCAAGTATACTCACTTGCTACCCATGTTACCTTTCCTCACTTGTTACCGATTCTTTCCGTTGTCTTTATGCTAGCCTAGTATTTTTGATGCTTGTGTTCCGATCCCATCACATGTTTACCCTGCTGCCACGATATTGCCTTACCCCCACACCTATAACCCTGTTGTTTGTTGGCCTCTGTCGTACTAGCATGCTTAGGTTTGTTTGCGCCCGAGTCTTGTTGTCCTTTGTCGTATCACCTGTCTAGTTTGATAGTTGGGTTTCAATTCAATCAACAACATGTTAATGCTTGGGGTAATAATAATTTGATGATAAGGCACCGGCAGGAGGCCCGGCGTGGTTTTGACGCCTGCTAGTGTCGAACTTAATTAGGAAAAGGGTCTTGTCCTCCGATCCATGATGAGCGTGCTAAACGCATGTGGGAAGCGTGTATGGGCGCCCCCCGCAACTCTGATTCGATTCGCATCTCGTCCAAATCGCCACATTTAGTTCGGGTTTTCCATTTGCCGCATTTAGGGAGACACGTTCTTAGAGTGCTATGAGGGTCCCCTTTTCTTCGTGGGGCTTGATTAGTCGTGCGCTCAATTGCACGTGGTTCTTTGGGCTTTATGCGAAGAAGAGTTGGGTTGTGTTGAGTACCTCGCTTGGTGGAAGTGCATTTCCATCTGGCGGGTCATTCTTACGTGTACGGCCAAATTGGTGCATCCCTGCAGGGTTAATCTTCTCGAGAAGCCGTGTTGTCCGCGGTTATGGATGACTTGTTGAAAGTCCTGGCTAACAAGTACTCAGACAACTTACACTTAACGATGATAACTTGACTAGTAATATAGATTACCTCCACCATGAAAATGAATGTCACCTTAATCAACCGTGTGAGTTTCCTTGGGTTGCTTCCTTAGTAGGGGGTAACACTGGATGGGTATTGTTTGGTGAGTAGTTATAGTTGGTTTTGTCGCGATCTCTTATCCCTCTCTTATAGCCGGGAGTTGTAGCGTGTCTCTCTAGTTGTTGGTGCTGCCCGTTGCCGTTTCTTTGCACTACCCCCTTTTCTTTCTGTTGTACCAAAAGTATTTGTATCTTGTGATGATTGGTTACGCTGGTATCTTGTGAGTATGGTTTATCCACTTGCCAGTACTTAATAGTACTGACCCACGAATCCATTTCGTGGCTGCATATTCCACATTGCAGTCATAAGGTTTGAAGTCTGACGATGTTAGCTTGGGAATCCCTCCGGCTTGGCCTGGGCAGGGATTGGACGCCATCGGTTATCTTCAGGACTCTTAGTCCAATTTGTATCTTGTCCGTAGTCGGACACTATGTTGTTTCTTCCGCTGTCATTTGGATCTTTGTATTGTATCAGTTGTATCCTTGACTCGTTTGAGTCGTCTTGTATATATCTCTTCTGTTGTTGTTGTGGATTATTCGTGAACTGTTGTAATGTTATCACAAGTGGCAACCTGGAATCGGTTATTATGTGGATTTTGGCGGAAATACTGAAATCTGCATAGTGCCCGATCTCGGGGCGTCACAAATGGTATCAGAGCATGGTTTCCGATTCCCAAAGTTGTTTCAATACGAATGGTTATCGAAGTAACGGGTCCGCAAAGCCTGTAGGATAACCTCGCTAATGGTCGTGTCTCTAGAGAGTCAAAACTATTTGTGCAAAACCTGTCTTGGAAACCCCTCGATAGGATTCTTGTTTATTCCTTTCCTCTATTCTACTTCTCCTCCTACCTTATTTGTTTTGGAGTCTCCTGTCTTATCTATCTTTCAAAGTGTTAGGATCCTACGTGGGTTGGACGTTCTCTTAGCCTTTTAATCTAACAGGTTCGACCTTCAGAAGATTCAGAAGAACATCGTCATCGACGTGAGCTTGACTTCTTATAGTGCTGTTGATCTTCATCTTATTGATCGATTCATTCATTTGTTCTCATGTTTTCCTTCATCCATTATCATGGATTCCTTATTCTCAAAGCTACACCCTCCTCTCTTTCGGTGTAACTTAAAGGATATCCATATCATTTTGGAAAAGTAGATGCGAAGACTGAGCATTGGAGAAGTGGGAAGTACTCTTAAGCATGTATTGTTCATGCCCATAGAACCATTGCGAAGTCCTATCATTTTACCTTTTCTTGTTGACGTGGTCACATCTTTCCAACTACCATGGGATGTTATCCGATCTTAGTGTTGACCATAAATACCTTTCTCCTTTCCGGTGTGTCCTGACGATCCAAGACGACTGCATCCTTCTATCTAAAAACCCGTGAGTGGATTGTGCGATTCACTTATTCATGTTCGGAGTAATGCTTTGGGTGCGGGATGGAGTAGCTACCATACCGTCCACTCATATCATTTTCTCTTGTGGCACTGAATATGTGGATCAACGCGTTACTCTCACACCTTCCTGTGTAGTTAGAGGTGAGTTTCTTTTTTTACCTCTACTTTTATCTTTGTTTATCCGGAGCAATATTCTCTTGTTAGTGGTGTCGAGAAGAAAAGATCGGGCCAACGCAAGGAGGATCAACATGGAGCACGAATACTCGATAGTACAACCATCTCCTCTCTCTTAGCGGCTTGGAGCGGATTGCGAGGGCGCAATCCCTTGTTAGTGGTGTCGTCTGTAACGCCCGGGGTTTTTTTTTCCCAACTAGAATTTGCCTGCTTGTTTGCCTTTCGTCATGTCATAGCATCTGCATCATCGCGCATTTTAAAATTGGTGAAATAACTAAAATTGTATAAAATCTTGCTTCCTAAATTTTCTGAAATTTGTTTGATGCATGAATCTTTTACTAACAGTTCCTAAAAACAATTTCGGTAAAATAATAAAACAACAAAACAAAAAAAAAAGTTTTACAAGGAGCCAACCCTGCCAGCCCAACAACCCAGCCCACTAGCTTCTTACAAGCAAACCCACCTAAGCCTCTTCCTCCTCTGTCCGTACATGTCCAGGAGAACACACGCAGGAGGCGTGACCTCCTGTCACTGTCAACCACCACCACCTCCTCCCATGGTCCCCTCTTCCCCCTCCTAATCTATCCCGGATGCGCTCAAGAACCCTAGCCTCCCCTCCCCCTCTCCCTCCTGAAGCCGCCGCCATTTTTTTCTTTCCCCTTCCCCTCCCTGTTTCTCTGAAATTGTTGAACACACACCTACACACCGGAGAACCTCGGCCTCGTCCCGCGGCCACGGTTTCTATCGAGACGAGCCGACTGCAGGGATGGAACCGCCTCACCGCCTTCTTCCTCTACGCGGAAGATCGGAGCCTGAGGCTGTCCCAACCGTCCACGCCATGGCCGTTTTCCTCGCCGGCCACGAGCATGTCGCTGTCAAGGCCGCCATCTTCTTCCTCGATTCTCCGTCACCGTCGTCCGCGCCAAGATCTCCCACCGCGCCAGTAGAATCATGGTGAGAGTTTCGTCCTCCTGGACAACTTCTTCTGCCCTCTCTTGCTCTGGATGTCGCTGTCGTGCGGCACAGTCTGCAGGTCGTCCTTGTTACCGTCTGTACGCAAGCGATGCACGCGCTTGTGCTCCTCCTGCTTGCTACCTTCACACCCACCACACACCAAACGCACCTACCACAGCGCAACACCGTCTCTGCTACCCCCCATGCACACACCCACCGATGGTGGTTCATGGTCGCTGTCTATTGTCGCCCCCTGCCGTCTGCAGATAGGAAACCGGAGGTGTTCCAGTTTCAGTTTCGTCAGGAAAACTCCGCGCTTGTACACTTCATTTGGCTTCAGACCTGTATCCTTGCACACACCGATCGACAACCCAGTGGCTAAGCTCCCGAGCCGCACCTTGGAGATCGTGGGTTCGATCCACGACCAGGGCAAATACCTCAGCCCTTTTTGGCGAATTTCCCCGCGGGCTTGGGTCCACCGGTCATTGACCGTCGATGCCCCGTCAGCGTCGCGCTGGCGCGGGCCCCATCCGTCAGTCACTCTGGTCGGGTGCATCCCGGTGAGACTCGTCCGAGATCCAGATCGGATCTGGATTTTCCCCTTCAGGCCCCTGGCCTTCTCCGTTTTGCACCGGAGTCCTTCCACCATCTGTTTTCATCACGCACAGGCCCCTGCTTTTCCAGAAATCACCCTACACATTCAAATGCCCATAACTTTGGTTTTACTAATCCAAATAACACAAACTTTATGTCTATTTCGATCAGAAAAATGCATAGAATATTAATATGTCATCCATGCTCATGTTTGCATCTTGTATTGTGCATTTTAGCATGTGTTATGCCTGTCAACTAAATAACAACATATGGAATGTGTTGGGGTATTAACTAAATATTGCCCTATTCCATTTAATCTTGTTTAGCTCACCTACTTATTGTTTTTCCATGTTAAACAACATTTAATATGATGGTTAGATAAACAACTTAAACCATAATTATTTGTCCGGACTCCGGGTCCGATTAAATTGTCTAAGTTGTAATTTTGCGTTGCATCCCGCATGTCATGCATATAAAATAGGATCATGCTGGATCTTTTGCCGTATTAGTAATTGTTGCATCCGGTGTTTGTTCTAGTTTGTTGCTTCTTCACGGATAGGATGATGAGATGATGTGAGCACCGACAAGTTCTACGGATGTACCTCTATTTGCTGGATCTCAGGCAAGTATACTCACTTGCTACCCATGTTGCCTTTCCTCACTTGTTACAGATTCTTTCCGTTGTCTTTATGCTAGCCTAGTATTTTTGATACTTGTGTTCCGATCCCATCACATGTTTACCCTGCTGCCACGATATTGCCTTACCCCCACACCTATAACCCTGTTGTTTGTTGGCCTCTGTCGTACTAGCATGCTTAGGTTTGTTTGCGCCCGAGTCTTGTTGTCCTTTGTCGTATCACCAGTCTAGTTTGATAGTTGGGTTTCAATTCAATCAACAACATGTTAATGCTTGGGGTAATAATAATTTGATGATAAGGCACCGGCAGGAGGCCCGGCGTGGTTTTGAGGCCTGCTAGTGTCGAACTTAATTAGGAAAAGGGTCTTGTCCTCCGATCCATGATGAGCACGCTAAACGCATGTGGGAAGCGTGTATGGGCGCCCCCCGCAACTCTGATTCGATTCGCATCTCGTCCAAATCGCCACATTTAGTTCGGATTTTCCATTTTCCGCATGCATATGCAGGTGCGAACCCTTGGCGCCAGGGTGGTAACTTTTGTAGTCAGCATTTAGGGAGACACGTTCTTAGAGTGCTATGAGGGTCCCCTTTTCTTCGTGGGGCTTGATTAGTCGTGCGCTCAATTGCACGTGGTTCTTTGGGCTTTATGCGAAGAAGAGTTGGGTTGTGTTGAGTGCCTCGCTTGGTGGAAGTGCATTTCCATCTGGCGGGTCATTCTTACGTGTACGGCCAAATTGGTGCATCCCTCCAGGGTTAATCTTCTCGAGAAGCCGTGTTGTCCGCGGTTATGGATGACTTGGTGAAAGTCCTGGCTAACAAGTACTCAGACAACTTACACTTAACGATGATAACTTGACTAGTAATATAGATTACCTCCACCATGAAAATGAATGTCACCTTAATCAACCGTGTGAGTTTCCTTGGGTTGCTTCCTTAGTAGGGGGTAACACTGGATGGGTATTGTTTGGTGAGTAGTTATAGTTGGTTTTGTCGCGCTCTCTTATCCCTCTCTAATAGCCGGGAGTTGTAGCGTGTCTCTCTAGTTGTTGGTGCTGCCCGTTGCCGCTTCTTTGCACTACCCCCTTTTCTTTCCGTTGTACCAAAAGTATTTGTATCTTGTGATGATTGGTTATGCTGGTATCTTGTGAGTATGGTTTATCCACTTGCCACCCACGAATCCATTTCGTGGCTGCATATTCCACATTGCAGTCAACAGGTTTGAAGTCTGACGATCTTAGCTTGGGAATCCCTCCGGCTTGGCCTGGGCAGGGATTGGACGCCATCGGTTATCTTCAGGACTGTTAGTCCAATTTGTATCTTGTCCGTAGTCGGACACTATGTTGTTTCTTCCGCTGTCATTTGGATCTTTGTATTGTATCAGTTGTATCCTTGACTCGTTTGAGTCGTCTTGTATATATCTCTTCTGTTGTTGTTGTGGATTATTCGTGAACTGTTGTAATGTTATCACAAGTGGCAACCTGGAATCGGTTATTATGTGGATTTTGGCGGAAATGCTGAAATCTGCATAGTGCCCGATCTCGGGGCGTCACAAATGGTATCAGAGCATGGTTTCCGATTCCCAAAGTTGTTTCAATACGAATGGTTATCGAAGCAACGGGTCCGCAAAGCCTGTAGGATAACCTCGCTAATGGTCGTGTCTCTAGAGAGTCAAAACTATTTGTGCAAAACCTGTCTTGGAAACCTCTCGATAGGATTCTTGTTTATTCCTTTCCTCTATTCTACTTCTCCTCCTACCTTATTTGTTTTGGAGTCTCCTTTCTTATCTATCTTTCAAAGTGTTAGGATCCTACGTGGGTTGGACGTTCTCTTAGCCTTTTAATCTAACAGGTTCGACCTTCAGAAGATTCAGAAGAACATCGTCATCGACGTGAGCTTGACTTCTTATAGTGCTGTTGATCTTCATCTTATTTGTCGATTCATTCATCTGTTCTCATGTTTTCCTTCATCCATTATCATGGATTCCTTATTCTCAAAGCTACACCCTCCTCTCTTTCGGTGTAACTTAAAGGATATCCATATCATTTTGGAAAAGTAGATGCGAAGACTGAGCATTGGAGAAGTGGGAACTACTCTTAAGCATGTATTGTTCCTGCCCACAGAACCATTGCGAAGTCCTATCGTTTTACCTTTTCTTGTTGAGGTGGTCACATCTTTCCAACTACCATGGGATGTTATCCGATCTTAGTGTTGACCATAAATACCTTTCTCCTTTCCGGTGTGTCCTGACGATCCAAGACGACTGCATCCTTCTATCTAAAAACCCGTGAGTTGATTGTGCGATTCACTTATTCATGTTCGGAGTAATGCTTTGGGTGCGGGATGGAGTAGCTACCATACCGTCCACTCATATCATTTTCTCTTGTGACACTGAATATGTGGATCAACGCGTTACTCTCACACCTTCCTGTGTAGTTAGAGGTGAGTTTCTTTTTTTACCTCTACTTTTATTTTTGTTAATCCGGAGCAATATTCTCTTGTTAGTGGTGTCGAGAAGAAAAGATCGGGCCAACGCAAGGAGGATCAACATGGAGCACGAATACTCGATAGTACAACCATCTCCTCTCTCTTAGCGGCTTGGAGCGGATTGCGAGGGCGCAATCCCTTGTTAGTGGTGTCGTCTGTAACGCCCGGGTTTTTTTTTCCAACTAGAATTTGCCTGCTTGTTTGCCTTTCGTCATGTCATAGCATCTGCATCATCGCGCATTTTAAAATTGGTGAAATAACTAAAATTGTATAAAATCTTGCTTTCTAAATTTTCTGAAATTTGTTTGATGCATGAATCTTTTACTAACAGTTCCTAAAAACAATTTCGGTAAAATAATAAAACAACAAAACAAAAAAAAAATGTTTTACAAGGAGCCAACCCTGCCAGCCCAACAACCCAGCCCACTAGCTTCTTCCAAGCAAACCCACCTAAGCCTCTTCCTCCTCTGTCCGTACATGTCCAGGAGAACACACGCAGGAGGCGTGACCTCCCGTCACTGTCAACCACCACCACCTCCTCCCATGGTCCCCTCTTCCCCCTCCTAATCTATCCCGGATGCGCTCAAGAACCCTAGCCTCCCCTCCCCCTCTCCCTCCTGAAGCCGCCGCCATTTTTTTCTTCCCCCTTCCCCTCCCTATTTCTCTGAAATTGTTGCACACACACCTACACACCGGAGAACCTCGGCCTCGTCCCGCGGCCACGGTTTCTGTCGAGACGAGCCGACTGCGGGGATGGAACCGCCTCACCGCCTTCTTCCTCTACGCGGAAGATCGGAGCCTGAGGCTGTCCCAACCGTCCACGCCATGGCCGTTTTCCTCGCCGGCCATGAGCATGTCGATGTCAAGGCCGCCATCTTCTTCCTCGATTCTCCGTCACCGTCGTCCGCGCCAAGATCTCCCATCGCGCCAGTAGAATCATGGTGAGAGTTTCTTCCTCCTGGACAACTTCTTCTGCCCTCTCTTGCTCTGGATGTCGCTGTCGTGCGGCACAGTCTGCAGGTCGTCCTTGTTACCGTCTGTACGCAAGCGATGCACGCGCTTGTGCTCCTCCTGCTTGCTACCTTCACACCCACCACACACCAAACGCACCTACCACAGCGCAACACCGTCTCTGCTACCCCCCATGCACACACCCACCGATGGTGGTTCATGGTCGCTGTCTATTGTCTCCCCCTGCCGTCTGCAGATAGGAAACCGGAGGTGTTCCAGTTTCAGTTTCGTCAGGAAAACTCCGCGCTTGTACACTTCATTTGGCTTCAGACCTGTATCCTTGCACACACCGATCGACAGCCCAGTGGCTAAGCTCCTGAGCCGCACCTTGGAGATCGTGGGTTCGATCCCCGACCAGGGCAAATACCTCAGCCCTTTTTGGCGAATTTCCCCGCGGGCTTGGGTCCACCGGTCATTGACCGTCGATGCCCCGTCAGCGTTGCGCTGGAGCGAGCCCCATTCGTCAGTCACTCCGGTCGGGTGCATCCCGGTGAGACTCGTCCGAGATCCAGATCGGATCTGGATTTTCCCCTTCAGGCCCCTGGCCTTCTCCGTTTTGCACCGGAGTCCTTCCACCATCTGTTTTCATCACGCACAGGCCCCTGCTTTTCCAGAAATCACCCTACACATTCAAATGCCCATAACTTTGGTTTTACTAATCCAAATAACACAAACTTTATGTCTATTTCGATCAGAAAAATGCATAGACTATTAATATGTCATCCATGCTCATGTTTGCATCTTGTATTATGCATTTTAGCCTGTGTTATGCATGTCAACTAAATAACAACATATGGAATGTGTTGGGGTATTAACTAAATATTGCCCTATTCCATTTAATCTTGTATAGCTCACCTACTTATTCTTTTTCCATGTTAAACAACATTTAATATGATGGTTAGATAAACAACTTAAACCATAATTATTTGCCCGGACTCCGGGTCCGATTAAATTGTCTAAGTTGTAATTTTGCGTTGCATCCCGCATGTCATGCATATAAAATAGGATCATGCTGGATCTTTTGCCGTAGTAGTAATTGTTGCATCCGGTGTTTGTTCTAGTTCGTTGCTTCTTCGTGGATAGGACATTGAGATGATGTGAGCACCGACAAGTTCTATGGATGTACCTCTACTTGCTGGATCTCAGGCAAGTATACTCACTTGCTACCCATGTTGCCTTTCCTCACTTGTTACCGATTCTTTCCGTTGTCTTTATGCTAGCCTAGTATTTTCGATGCTTGTGTTCCGATCCCATCACATGTTTACCCTGCTGCCACGATATTGCCTTACCCCCACACCTATAACCCTGTTGTTTGTTGGCCTGTGTCGTACTATCATGCTTAGGTTTGTTTGCGCCCGAGTCTTGTTGTCCTTTGTCGTATCACCTGTCTAGTTTGATAGTTGGGTTTCAATTCAATCAACAACATGTTAATGCTTGGCGTAATAATAATTTGATGATAAGGCACCGGCAGGAGGCCCGGTGTGGTTTTGAGGCCTTCTAGTGTCGAACTTAATTAGGAAAAGGGTCTTGTCCTCCGATCCATGATGAGCGCGCTAACCGCATGTGGGAAGCGTGTATGGGCGCCCCCCGCAACTCTTGATGGGGGGGATAGTAACCCGGTAGGCCAACTCCAAGGTGTGATCCGGCCCAAAGGATGCTGCACAGGATCCGGCTAAGAATAAAGAGACTTCTGGAAGGCCCAAAGTTTGTAGGCCTCGTAACCCGGATTGCGGGTTGCGGTAAGGAAAGCTAGGGTTTGTAAGTAAAGTTCGAATAGGACTCAAGATGTGCCTTGAAGGGCAAGTTAGGGGTGTACGGGTGCTTTATAAACCGGCCCCTAGGTTTGGTTTGCCAGAGACTCAAGTCATAGTTGTAACACCTGTTATCGAGTATCCAGCATAATTCATATTGAGATCCGGCGAGTTATTTTCCGGTTCTTAGATTGCTTTCCGCCATGTCTTCCTTCGAGCTAAACCCTCTCCCGAATACCTGTGTCGACTTGCCCCAAGATCAGTTACCCCCGGTAACATCTGCCGTGATTATCCCACGACAGTTGGCGCCCACCGTGGGGCCTGCGTCCAAAGGTGTTTACATCACGGGAGAAGCTCGGAAGGGCATGAAGAACCTCATCGTCGGAGAAATCTACGTCAACAGCAAAGGAGAGAAGATGGTAGACGATTCTGGCTGGGGGCCAGAGTCGGATCACCTCGAAACCGGATCCGTCGTGACAGTCGGCAGCATCAACGTCTTCATCGGTATGGTATGTACTTCCAGTTCGAATCGTGATAATCTTGGATCTGATTCTGCGTCAGGGGAAGACGCGTATGTCCAATCGGAAAAAGAAGAGTCGATTGGAACAACGGGTCAGATAGAGAGGGAGGATGATACCGAGTCTATACGGGATTTATCGGAGGATCGATATGAGAAGGAAAACAGCGAGGAAGAACAATACAAATCTATACCGGGCATCATGCGCCGGGTTGCAGTTTATGCGGCTCCCGCGATCAATCTCAATCAAGAAAACGCAGCCGCGGCGCCAGTCGGGGCGGCTCAGGCAGTGGCCCAGCAGCAAGGTACAGTTGACCCGGTCTTGGTCCAGGTCGATGGAGAGTCGGCATCAGTCACCAGTCGCCCAGCAGACGAGGAGCGACACGCAAATATGTTTGGGTTCCAAGCAAACCGGACACCGGGGGCGGGCCCCTCGAATCCGCGCCATCCGGCTCTGTTTGACAATAATTTGATCTTGGACCCCACGGTCTTGGCCACAGTTATTACCCCAGAAAACGCGGCAGAGCGCGTAAGAGACCTGGACGTGGCTCGTCGTGCATTGGAGCAGCAAAGAAGGCAAGTAGAAGCAGAAAGGCAGGGGATGGCCGCGCGGCAGCGCGAATTGGATGACCGAGAGACCTGGCTCCGGGAGGAAACGACAAGGATGCACCAAAGGCACCGAACTATGCTGCCGGCAACAGGAGGGGTTATTAACCCGACTGCCCTGGTGTTCACGCCTCAAGATCAGCCGATTCCACCGGTGAACCAAGGGACCATACCGCGACCGTCAACAGGAGCACAGCCGGTAAACGCGCCAGCCGGGTTACCTTTGCCACAGACGGGGGTGACAGCCGGCAATACCATGCCACCACTACCATCACGATTCCACACACCAGCAGGCCATTACAACAATCCCATGGACAACGTGTACGCAGCAACGCTCGCATTAAACCAGATTCCTGTAGGAGATTCGCCTCATGCAGAAGGAACCCGACGAGCGATCGATCTGCTACACACCGCGGTAGCACAGCAAGCCAATTATCCGGATCATAGAAGCGGAATGCATGGGACGCCGTACGTCAGTCAGCAACAGGGCAATGTCCAAGCAAGTGCGGCACGACGAAGGGAAGAGCAACAGCAAATGCCGCCTCCACCGCGTATCCAGACAGTACCAGTAGTATCAGCAGCGCAGGCGGTGGTGGACAGTTCCAGGGCCAGAAGAGCCGGGGCCGGGTCTGCAGGGCACGAGTTGCCGGTGGCGCCGCACCTCGTGGCACCCCCAGCCGGGTCACGTGTCTCCCGAGTAAGACCAGCCCCAACCACCCTGGCGGGACCCAAGTGCCCCTCGGACGATATCAGAGCAGAACCTTACCCGGAGAAGTTCAAAGAACCGGGGAAAGTAGTAAATTATGAGCCAACAATGGATCCAGAAACGTGGCTGAGCAGCTACGAGATGGCGATGTCAATTCGCAACGCATCCGAGAATCTCCAAGCCAAATTCATGTACCTAATGATGTCAGAGGGAGCAGCAAAGTTATGGTTCACCAATTTACCGGAAAAGTCGATCAAATCGTGGGAGGAGCTAAAGACCGCATTTATCAAGCACTTTCATGGGACATGCAGAAAGTTATTTACTATTGATGATTTAGAAAGATGCGTTCAGAAGAAAGGAGAGTCAGCACGCAGCTGGGTACGCCGGGTTATGGAGATACTCCACTCGTCTACAGATATCCAGCCTAAGGACGCGCTACAAGCTATGGCGAAAACATGTAAGTATGTTCCTTTAGTGCAAAAGCTAACTCGCATGAAATCTAGTAGGAATGCAGCGGAGGTTACGATGGGAGAGTTAATGGATGCATGCAACAAACACGCTGCAACAGATACCACAGAGGAGGAAGTTGATGACAAGAAAGCAAAAGCAAACACAAGTAACAGTGGGAAAACCGGCAATGGATCGGCGCCAAACAATAATGGAAATAGCCAGAACAAACGCCCGTTTGAAGGGAATTCCGAGTTTGTAGCCAACACGGAGGCCGGGTCTTCAAGACCTAGATCCGAAGGAAATTTTAATACTGGAAATCACAATGGGGGACACTACCAAGGACCTCCAAGACCAAGCAACAGTTGGGACATATTTAGGATGGCATGCCCGAAGCATAGCAGGAACGGCAAGCCGGCCAATCATTCATTGGAGCAGTGTGCCGACTTACAAAGGTGGAAGAACGAGGAAGTGAACAGAGCCATGCGAGGTGCAGGCCGAGGAGGAGGCCCGGGCCTAGGTGGAAATTTGGGCAACGGACCGCCCCCAGCCGGCAACCCGCCAGCTGGAAATCAAGGTAACAATCAAGGGGGAGCGGGAGGTTTTCAAGCTAACCCCAAACAGCTGGGTCAATATCACGTGCACACTACGGGAGGCTCTAACAAGGATAAGAAGATACTAAAACAAGCAGTTAATTCGGTCTCTTCCGCTGTTCCAAGATATTTGAGGTGGTCAGAACAAGAGGTAACATGGAGCAGGAAGGATCACCCAGACAGAGTTGATCACCCGGGAGTCTTAGCTTTGGTAGTAGCACCACAGGTCAACGGCTACGAGCTGAAAAAAGTCTTGATGGATGGAGGAAGTAGTATCAATATCCTGTACTGGGAAACTTTCCTGCGCATGGGCTTAAAGGAATCGCAGCTGCAAAAGAGTACAACAGTTTTTCACGGGATAGTGCCCGGTCATTCGGCATGCCCCGAAGGAAAGGTGGCACTGGAAGTAGCTTTTGGAGAGTCAAAGGACAACTATCGAGTCGAGTGGCTTACCTTTGAGGTAGTAAAGTTGCACAGTCCTTATCATGCATTGTTTGGAAGGCCGGCTTATGCCAAGTTCATGGCGAGACCGTGTTATGTGTACCTACAGCTGAAAATCCCGGGTCCTAAGAAGACCATTACAATACACGGAAATCGAGATATAGCAGCTGAATGTGATGAAGGAGATGCGGCAATGGCCGAGCAAGCCTGCAGGAAGGAAGAACTCAAACATTACCGTTCTCAGGTGGACCTAGAAGAGAGGACAACGTCAAAAAAGCCAACTCCTGAGGGGGACAAAGCAAAAATTAGGGCAGAACAAGACCCTAAGATGGTAGGCTTCATCAGGAGCGATCCTTTCAAAACTCCTAGCAGGGAAGAAGAAGACGTACCACCATCCGCAGCTGATCACGCTTCAAGGACGATATACCCGGATTGGCTAGCAAATCCGGTACTCATTATGAAAGGGCCTAACAAATGGAGAATGTGCATCGGCCGCACCAACGCGAGGCCGATTCTCGAGAATAACTAAAGCAGTGTAACGGACGGCAGGTTTCATACGCACTCTTTTCCTACCCAGGGTACCTAAGGGGACTGGAAGGTTTTTAATGAGGCGGCCTGCTGATTCAAAAAAGAAATTTTTATCAATAAAAGAAGATGGTCTCGAGTCTTATCATGGTCTTTGCTTCAGTTACCAGTAAGTAATGCTTGTTATTATCAATACGTCAATATCATTGAAATACGTCACGTGTATATAGGTCTTCGGGGATTGGTGTGCTTAAATAAGTAATCACAAACCCGGAGACCCGGCCTTGATGCCTATGAGTTATGAGGGCTGATTACTCGAAAAAACGGGTACGGCTGCAATCTTATAACCGGACAAAGGAGCCAAATTTCTTGATTATTCTTACTTAAGCTCGATGTGACTCGCGCCAAAGTGGCATGATCTGTTCACTTACGATTACAATCAAACTATGCAGCCCAATGGGACTTGCTTGACCCTGTTTTTCGTATAGATGTAACAACATGGTATCCACGCGAAAGCCGGCTTACAGTACAAGATAATCAAAAGGGTCATCTAAACCACAAGTCCATGCAGAGTATAAGGCTCAAATAGCCGGAAACTCAACAAGTATTAAGCATGACTTCAGTATTTATGTGAATAGCTATTGGTCTTCAGCTTGGTAAAGAGCAGTTTGTCATCTGAGAAAGGCCACGCCCCCTTAGCTCGTACTTTGGGTCATGGGGACTGGGGACTTCGAGACAGAAACAAACTGCTTAACTACTAAAGCTCGTAAACCATAGTTTCCGAGTCTTGGGGACTTAAAGAAAAGTCCGTCTATCAAAACCTACGATACTCGGTTAGCCGAGTCTCGAAAGGGAGTCAAAAGCAAGAGTTCAAAGTATCGAGAATAAGCTTACAGGTAACACAAGGATCGAGATTATCAAAAGCCGGGAGAGGCAAAGAGTTATCATAAATTAACAAGCGCAAAGTCATAATATCAGTATCAATGTTGCACAGGCGCATCGCTAAAAGTCATATCAGTCTCGAGAAACGCAAAGCACTAGGTATCATCCTACTCGGCATCCTGAGAGTGGTCCTCCGGGTCTTCGTCTTGGACTTGCTCCTTGGCTTTGCCAGCAGTTTTACCCGGACTCTTCACGTCAGGACGGACAGGCGGAGGAACGGCTGGTGTTGAGGTAGACGGCTTTACGCCTAGTTCGGTTTCTCTCTTCGTAGCCTCTTCTTTCCTCCTGGCCAGGTCAGTCGACCACTTTTCCAGCATATCAAAAGGAGGGGGTGCCTCCACCAGAATAACCTTGCCCTCAGAGTCATATGAGCTCATAATTGTGTTTAGATCCATTTTATCTGCCAAAGTTGTGGCCGAGTGACGTACAGAAGATTGTATAGCTTTGAAGTCCTGGGGTTTAAACTTAGACCCGTCAGCCTTGAATTCTGGGAACCCGGATACTACCTTGGCCGGGTCAAGCTTAGGAAAATAAGCCTTCGCCAGCGTCAAAGCCCGGGTCATCCCAATCCGGCAAGACGAACGCTTCAATATTTCAATCCATCCAGACGCTGTGGACAAGGCCTGCATGAGATTTTCTTCGCCCGGGTATACCTCCGAAGGCCACTTTATAGCATCCAGCAAAAGTTTCGTGCCGGCAAAAAATGTCCGGAGCACAGTCTTCAGAGTTTTAGCCTGAGTAACGGTGTTCTCCTCCGGAGCAGCAAGGTTAGCACCTGCAATCGAAACACACGGAAGCATATCAGTAATCTTGATTATTACAACGGCAGGATAGAGATACGCAAGTTAATTGCAAATAACAAACTTACTTAGCAAGATACGGTAAGTGTCCGTAATTTGAGTCGACAGGTTCTTCAGCGAGGATTGGGCAGCATTGTATTTGTTCTTGTATTTGGAGACATCTTTTTTCAAAATCTTTATCTCCGCTTCAAGGGTTTCCCTACGTTTTGTTTCCGCAAGCAAGAGCTGCTCAGTTTTAAGTAATGTTTCATCCGACTGAGTTATCTCCGCCTGCAAAGAATGAGTGCAACTGTAAGCCGGATATCACGAGAATATTTCCTTCTGAGAAAATAATTACAGAAAATTATTATGCGAAGTACCGAGACAAATTACAGAAAATTATGCTCGGAACTTGGGGACTGGATGTATAGTAAGAAGTATCAAGTAAGATTACCTGATGTGCTGCAGCCATACGCTCTAGGATATTTCCTTCTGAAGCTTTCATGGCGAGAAGAGCGCTCATCAGCTGGTTAAAATCAGCGTTATCCGAGTTAGATGACTCGGGTACCTGGAAAGTGGGAAAAGGAGCTTTTCTTGTAACAGGAGGTGGCACCCGGGTCATCCGAATGTCGGAGTCTGGTCCCCCTCCCGCGCTCGAAGCTGCTCCCTTCTCCTTCTCGCCTGCGTGCGAAGCGATTGGATACCCGGTGTCATGCCTAGCTAGCTCCGGTGGCGACGCTTGCTCGTCGCCAGTTGTGGTGAAGGCATCATCAGCCGGCTCGTTCTCGACCCGGACCTTAGCCTCAGTGTCCTCCTGGTTGCTAATAACAACCGTGGCTCTGAAGAAGGTGCGAAGGCACAATTAATCTTTGGTTATGAAAAAGGCGATAAAAGCTCGGTATAATGTCAGGAAAAGGCGTTTACCCGGTGTTCACCGGGAAGTCCGAAGGAAAGCCGCTGCTAGATCCGGAAGATACTGAAAAATGCCAAGCAAGGTTTGAGATTATGTTGCAAAGGAATGTCCGGAAAGAGTTTTTATTTACGATATAAATACCAGAGTGTCGAGCCGGGGGCGATGAAGTGCTCGGGTTAAGGGCCTCGTTGCCCGGATGGTTCCGGGTTACTCGGCGCCTAGTCGCGGGTGGCTCCTTCATTTATGATCAAAAGGGGTGAAGGTGGGGTTAGCCCCGAAATGACGTTATGGGAACAAAAATTAAAGTGCAAGGGAACGAAATAAAAACCTGGAGGGCGATCCTCTGGGATTTCCTTTTGGATCCAGCTTTGGTGGCCGGCTCCGGCTCGTCCTCCTCGCTGGCGGACTCTTCCCAGCCATCTGTCTCTTCTTCCTCGTCTTGGTCCTCTCGTTCTGAAAGGTATTGAAGTTATAGCATAAGGAAAAAGAGGAGACAGGATATAATGTGTGCAAGGGGGTTAAGTATGCACCTTCGTCCGAATTAACGGCGTCATCTTCCTCCTCCGCGTCTCCAGAATTGGGAGGAGTGTCGATTGTCCAAAAGTCATTATCGGCCTGAGGTGAAAATGCCAGGGTAAGGGCCAATGTTGAGTCAAGAGAAGCGGATAAAAGATGGCTTGTTAGAATCCAAAATCAAAGGGTAGAAAACTTACTGCGGGGGCCGGGTTCTCGAGGGTAAAAGGCTCTAATCCGGCTATGTTCCGGATTACCTCGAGCTTCTCTGTTAAGAAACCTTTAATCGTCTTGTTTGTATCGTTAGGAGCGAAGGTGCTGGTGGAGTATCGGATCGGGTCTGTGGTTTGACCCGAATATTCACACATCAGTTTTTCACGAATAGAGTTGGGCTGGATGCGGAAGCTAACCCAGGTCTTCACCAAGTTTAGCCCGATGAGGCCTCGGGCTGATAAGATGGAGATCTTAGCCAACGAAGGCAAGATCGCCTCCCTGTCCGAGTCAGGGGCGAAGGCATTGAAAGTCTCGGAAATGTCAAGCTGACCCTCCGAGTAACCCGGCAACTTCTTCTCGCCGGGTGGGGAGGTATCCTGGCAGTAGAAGTATGAGAGCTGCCAGTGCTTTACATGAGAGTTGAGAGTGAGGGGAGGCATCAAGGAATTCTTGCGGCGCTGGATAGAAACCCCGCCGCAAGTAAGAAGTGCGCCGTCACCGCTTTCGCGGCACGGCTTGCACTGAAAGAGTTCAACAAAGAGAGCCAGACTTGGCGGAGTGCACAAGTAAGACTCGGAAAGAACGATAAAATGGGTGATGTTCAGAACGGAGTTTGGGCCTATATCGAAAATACGGAGGTTGCAGTGATCTAGGACGTCACGAAAGAAAGGGTGACCCGGAGGCCTGAAGCCCCGGGTCACGTGTTCGACGAAACATATTACCTCATCCGTTGCTGGAGAAGGCCGGGTTTCGTTGCTTGGTACTCTCCAGCGGATAGATTCCTGGGGAGGAAGGATTCCCAGCTCGACCAACTCCTCCAGTTTGGCCTTGGTAACGGAGGATCTCCCCCAATTGGCTGAAATGGAGTTAGTGGATTTAGCTTTAGCCGACTGTTTCCCCTGCCTCTTGGGTGCCATGGGGTTGACCTGGTAAAACATCAAAGGAAAGGAGGTGAGAAGCGAAAACTCGGAAATTAATGAATAATCAGTTACCGGTAACTTAAACATGATCCGGGTATTGCCTTGCTGGATCAAGTACGATCTGTCCGGGTATCGCATGTCGTTACGGAAGCTGTGAAGTTTTTCCGTAAAGCAAGTGTCTGGGGAAGGTAGAGGGATACCCTTATGTCTATTATCAGCAAGTGAGCCGGAGAAGTGAGATTTTCCGGATGATAAGAACAAGGGCGGAAATTTTTGGTGGTCCGAGCCCAGATGGGAAATCCAATTTCTGTATTTAAGGCCAAGCTAATGATACTTAGTGGTAGGGGAGTAAGATAAGCTGCGCATCCTATCTATGGGAGTGGTTATGGTAAACACTAGTGAGTCAATTCGGCAGGGCCCGAGAAATTGCAGGCGACTCGATTCAGATCTGATCTAAGGAAAAGCTAAGAGATTGCAAGGTTAGGTTGGAGGATATCAAGAACTTACCGGAGGAGGTTGAAGTAGGGATTTGCGGAGACAGATGGCGCAAGATTGATGCCCTTTCGCGATTTCTGGCCGGTGAATCGGGGGCTTAGTGGTGGATTTGGGAGCTGGAGTGGGTTGCACGGTGGCGGAGCGCAAGCGACGGCGGATGGGCTTCGGCGATGTGCGTAGGGCTTCCGTGGTGGCACTCCGCGAACTCGAGCTTGAGGAGAAGAGGAGTGGGGGAAATGAGCCGTTAGGGTTGAGTTTGCTCCTTGGGGTCTATTTATAATAGCCCGGGTGGAAAAGCCTAACCTAACGGGCGAAACCCGGGAGGTGCGGAGTAATAGTTGGCTATTTTGAAATTTGAAAGACGCGCCTTATGCATAGATCGATATAATCCAGAGAAAAAGGAAGGGGAAATCTCTTTCCTGGTATTAGCGACAGTTATCGAGGAAGATGTGAAATCATCGAGTTTCCTATTAAGACTCAAGTCTGGAAGATTGAGGGAGAGCCTTTGGGGGAGAGCCGGGTTGCTACCTGATCCCCTTGGTGCTAATCCCAGCCATTCGTCAACATATTGTATCTTGATCTTCATGTGTTTTTGTATCCAATATTTCTGCAGGGAATAGCCAGCACTTCGAAGAGTAAATCTTGGAAGCCCAGGCTATTCTGGGGACTACTGATGGGGGGGATAGTAACCCGGTAGGCCAACTCCAAGGTGTGATCCGGCCCAAAGGATGCTGCACAGGATCCGGCTAAGAATAAAGAGACTTCTGGAAGGCCCAAAGTTTGTAGGCCTCGTAACCCGGATTGCGGGTTGCGGTAAGGAAAGCTAGGGTTTGTAAGTAAAGTTCGAATAGGACTCAAGATGTGCCTTGAAGGGCAAGTTAGGGGTGTACGGGTGCTTTATAAACCGGCCCCTAGGTTTGGTTTGCCAGAGACTCAAGTCATAGTTGTAACACCTGTTATCGAGTATCCAGCATAATTCATATTGAGATCCGGCGAGTTATTTTCCGGTTCTTAGATTGCTTTCCGCCATGTCTTCCTTCGAGCTAAACCCTCTCCCGAATACCTCTGTCGACTTGCCCCAAGATCAGTTACCCCCGGTAACATCTGCCGTGATTATCCCACGACAACTCTGATTCGATTCGCATCTCGTCCAAATCGCCACATTTAGTTCGGGTTTTCCATTTGCGGCATGCATATGCAGGTGCGAACCCTTGGCGCCAGGGTGGTAACTTTTGTAGTCGGCATTTAGGGAGATACGTTCTTAGAGTGCTATGAGGGTCCCCTTTTCTTCTTGGGGCTTGATTAGTCGTGCGCTCAATTGCACGTGGTTCTTTGGGCTTGATGCGAAGAAGAGTTGGGTTGTGTTGAGTGCCTCGCTTGGTGGAAGTGCATTTCCATCTGGCGGGTCATTCTTACATGTACGGCCAAATTGGTGCATCCCTGCAGGGTTAATCTTCTCGAGAAGCCGTGTTGTCCGCGGTTATGGATGACTTGGTGAAAGTGCTGGCTAACAAGTACTCAGACAACTTACACTTAACGATGATAACTTGACTAGTAATATAGATTACCTCCACCATGAAAATGAATGTCACCTTAATAAACCGTGTGAGTTTCCTTGGGTTTCTTCCTTAGTAGGGGGTAACACTGGATGGGTATTGTTTGGTGAGTAGTTATAGTTGGTTTTGTCGCGCTCTCTTATCCCTCTCTAATAGCCGGGAGTTGTAGTGTGTCTCTCTAGTTGTTGGTGCTGCCCGCTGCCGCTTCTTTGCACTACCCCCTTTTCTTTCTGTTGTATCCAAAGTATTTGTATCTTGTGATGATTGGTTACGCTGGTATCTTGTGAGTATGGTTTATCCACTTGCCAGTACTTAATAGTACTGACCCACGAATCCATTTCGTGGCTGCATATTCCACATTGTAGTCAACAGGTTTGAAGTCTGACGACGTTAGCTTTGTAATCCCTCCGGCTTGGCCTGGGCATGGATTGGACGCCATCGGTTATCTTCAGGACTCTTAGTCCAATTTGTATCTTGTCCGTAGTCGGACACTATGTTGTTTCTTCCGCTGTCATTTGGATCTTTGTATTGTATCAGTTGTATCCTTGACTCGTTTGAGTCGTCTTGTATATATCTCTTCTGTTGTTGTTGTGGATTATTCGTGAACTGTTGTAATGTTATCACAAGTGGCAACCTGAAATCGGTTATTATGTGGATTTTGGCGGAAATGCTGAAATCTGCATAGTGCCCGATCTCGGGGCGTCACAGAAGTGGAAGCTCCCAAACTTCAAGATGACGCTATTTTCCAATCCGCTGAATACCAGGCGTGATTCCGGCGAGTGGGGCACGCAGATGAGCGACCCGAAGCGGATCGGTTCCGCTGGAGTCGATGCAGGGCTCCAGCTGAAGGTTGGTGATGACGAGGCCGAAGATGTCGTAGATCCAGCGCCTGCCATTCCCACAGACGGCGCCAATTGTCGATTAGTCATCTCAACAAGTCCCTCGGATGATCCAGTAGAGTTTTAATTCAGAGAACATAGAGGCGCTGGTGACAATCGTCGGCTAACAGGGGGCACGATTTACCCAGGTTCAGGGCCCTCGTAGAGGTAAAACCCTTACTCCTGCTCTTTCGATCTGTATTATCAATAGATCAGTTACAAGGGGGTTCTTAAGTCGAGAGTATCTTCTCAAGCTTAAGGCTGTGGTGGTCAAAAGTAGCTTGGATCCCCCCTCGGTGGTTCTCCTAGCCTTTAATAGGTGGCTAGGTCTCAAACCGTGTCCGGGGGGGGCGGGGGGGGGGTAAAAAACCTAGTTTTAGGTCGGCAAGAGTTTCCTTCTTGACTCGCAAGTCTTGCGTGTGGGCTTTTGCTGGGCCTTCTAGTAACGCAGCATGGCATCCCTCTTTGGTCCTAGGTCTTGGGCCTTGGACTGGGTAGCATCATCCGACAGGTCCAGGAGTCATCCCCACGTCAGTACCTTTTGCTATCTCAAAAGTCTGAAATCCCCTCAGCTTTTGTTCGCTGGATTGCTAGCTGTTTTGATCCTGTTTCGTCTCAGATCATTATCGATTAATGCAAGTTTATTCCTTTTCAAAGGATTCTGATCATGATGTTACTGGCTTGCCATATAGTGGTTCTGTTCGTATGCCTGCCAGTGATCGTGGTGCCAATTTTATTTTGAAATTATTTGGGCTTTCTGAGTTGCCGCACATTACTTTATTTGGAAATAAGCTAAGTCCAATGTTGCTATGACTGACTCAGAAATTTTTGTGTGCTTTCTCTGTGTGGCATTCAAGTGCTTCCTTTTTCCTTCAATGGATGAGTACCCAAACACGGATTACTTGTATATTCTTGAGGATCCTGATTCTGCTTGTAAGTTTGACATATGCTCGCTGGTTTATGAACATATTATGGCTGGAGTATCAAAATTCTTGCGGTTTTTCAAATTGAATGGAAGGAAACCGAAATGTTTTGGGTTCTGCCACTACATACTTGCAATGAGCACTTGCTTCCTCCCCCCTTTTTTTAGTTGTTATTTTATTTTTATTTTTTGTGTTATGTTTTTTAACTTATTTTTATTTCCCCGTCCTCATTGTCATGTTTTGTTCAGGTTTATTATCTTGATTGCTTGGATTTCGGGGCAAGATTGCTTGATCAGACTGTTCCTATGATTTCCATTTGGAACGGCAACTTGATAAAGTTCTTCGCGGATTTAGACCATAAGAACAGACATGTGTTTGGCAAGAGGCACTTGAAGAAAAACCTCCCATGTTGTTACAGAGAGGTTTTTGTTACTGCTTTTTTCCGTTTCTGTAATTTGTTCTTTTATATAATAAGTTTAATTTCCAGTTCATTTTTCTTAAGGTTTTTTGTTTTCTAATGATTCTTTTTGTTTTTTGTGTTTTCCTTCCTCCTAATTTGTGGGTTCTTCCAAATAGTTTGGTCTGAACAAGGCTCCCATGGCTGGAAACAATGTTTCATATGTATCTCACGCCACATCTAGCTTTTCAACGAGTTTCAAAGAGGAGTTGCATGCTACGTTTGGGAATGAACTTGAAGCAAAGGTTTTATATTTTTGTTATTTCAATAGTATGTTTTTTTACTTGTTTTGTTCTTCTTCTCAGTGTTTTGTAACCTTTGTTTCTCTGATTTTTTTAAATTATTTTCAATAGTCATTCACTTTTGTGGTTTTTTCTAGAGTATCGATGGGATTATTAATTCAGTCCAGGCTGCTTCTCTTGCTCAAGCTGATCATTTTTCAAAATATGAACTGTGTGTTAAGTATGTGTTGGAATTCTTGAAGGATTCAAAATAATGTATGTTGAAAGCTCCATTCCTAGAAAATAATGTTTTAGGTACTGCAGCACCACCCTCCTCCTTTTTTAATTGATTTTTGTTCAACCCCTGCCGTGTGCTTTGTGTTTGTTTTGAACTTTATTATTATTCTCTCAGGAGCTGATAAGCACATATCCGGGTTTGACTTGAAGGCCATTTTAATATCTTTTCAATTTAGGCTTTACATAAAGGTAAATTCTTTAGATATGCAACTAAGGTGGATTTATCTATATAACAAGGGCTGCACTAAGCAAGATACAAACACAAAGTAAAGATAAAGGATAGAGATAACCGGTACTGGAAGCACGCAAAGACAAGGATGTATTCCCGAGTTCCTCCTTTTGAGGGGAGTATGTCTCGTTGATGGGGTGTGAGTTTCGCCACAAAGGCCCACTCAACGCCATAAAGGTCTCACCCTATTCTCTGATGAACTTTGCCACAAAAGCCTAGTTCACCTTCCACTATTGATTCTCTTTGAGGTGGAAATCGGTGAATTTACAATGAGCTTGAGGCGCACACCCACAACCGAATTGGGGGTTCCCAAGAACACCAACAATCTGCTATAAACAATAAGTGAGCAACAGTGGAGTCTAGGTTTTCCACAAAGAAACCCTAAACTCAAATCCCTCAAGCAAATGAGGGAGAAATGAAGAACGGCTTGGTCAAGATGCGGATCGGGGCCTTCTCCTTCAATCCTCTAAAGATTAATGGGTTTGGGTGGAGGGATTGGGAGATCTCTTGAGGTGGGTGAGCTCAATTAATGGAGCAGTGAATGATAGACGAGCTGACTTGAGGTGGAAGAAGAGGAGGGGTATTTGTACCCACTACTCAAATTTTAGTCGTTTGAGACCATTCTGCGTCTGTCACACCGGAGACTCCGTCCTAACAAAATATCCAGCAAGTTTCCGCAGGGCCGGAAACTTTGCGAAAGTCCGGAGACTCCGGGAGCAATCTGGACTGCTCCAGTGGGTGACACCACTTCGTCTTTGCGCAGGGAAAGGCTTGAGGGCGGAGATTCCGGCCTTCTCGGGACGGAGACTCCGGCCAGGACGGAGAATCCGCAAACTCTCCACACACTTTCCATCTTGAGTCCAGTGGGTGACACACCACTTGATTCTTGTGCAGGGAAAAGTCCCGAGTCGGAGACTCTGGCCCCTGCACACCGAAGACTCCGGCTGGACCGAAAACTCCGAGCAATCTCCGGACACACTCCGGTGAGGCACCAGTGGGTGACACCACTTTTTCTTCCCGCTGGAAAATCCTGAGTCTAGAGACTCCGGTCTGAAACCCCGGAGACTCCGGCCGGAGAGAACTTCCAGCACCTCTATCTTACTTTGTATCTTTTGGGAAACAAGCCACCATCAATAATGTTATCAAGAGACCCTAGAACATCAATACACATGTCGGATATATACCAAATAGGGGTATAGAAGATGGTAGGCCAAGTGCCGGATCACCAGGGTGGCCTAAGTGGTAGTGGGCTTAGGTCCATTAGGCGGCCCAGTAATACGACGCGCAGAAGCCGGATTCTAGAAGAACCCAAATCACAGCCCATGTGATCTGGCTTGGAGGAGAAGACAGATTCCTTGCTTTCCACGTTACAAGTTACCGTAGTTTTCTAGGTTTCCTATTCTGTAAGACCTAATCCGGCTATTATATAAAGCCGGACGGGAGATAAACAAAACAACGAACAAACAGAGAAACTCTACGCCAACTCGCCGAGAAGCTCATCCTCGCCGAGTGGTTTAGATCTAAAACCCTCACATTGTAACCCTGTTTACGGGCTTTAGTCCCGATTAGTGAGAAGTGCAGGAGTAGGCACGTCGTACTGTCGCGACGTACCGAACCTGGGTAAAATCCTGTGTTCTGTGTTACTACGCGATCCCGTTACCCCACGTCTCTACCGTAGTCTCATGGCACCCCCGTCTATGAAAACTACTACGATGTCTCGACAGTTGGCGCCCACCGTGGGGCAAACGACGTCAGGCATAAGATTCCGATCTGGGATACTTGGCGGAATCGGAAGATCAATCACTGTCGGAAGCTTGGAATTCGACAATGACGTCGGGCGCTTCCTCGACAACGGATCCTACATACCGGCGCAAAACACACCTGGTAAGTGCCTGCGTGTTACCGATAGGATCTGCTAACATCTTTATCGGGCTAACTGCAGAATCAATGGGGTTTTGCGGTGGAAGCAAATTTATCCCACCCGCCCTATACCCAGTCGAAGATGACTATGATGCCGGATTCTGCTCAGATCGCCGACAAAAAAGTGATACACACTTTATCGGCATGGTGCAATCCGAAATCGCCGAAAACACGGATGACGGAAATCCCGTGCAAGAGGCAGACAACAACGCACCCGTCATAGAGACGGAAGATCAAACACCCGTCACAGAGGCGGAAGATCCGACATCCGTCAACAAAACGATGAACTCGGAAGCAGAATCCGTGCGGGCCGCCATTGAGGCGAGATTGGATTCGGAAACCGGATCGGATAACTTCGACTCCGAAGACGAAGATGAGGACGCCTTCGTAAGAAAGGTTAAATCCTTTCAAGAGGGATTCCATGAAGTCTTAATGGCGAAACCGGCTGATACCACGGACGCCGGCAGCCAGGAAAGCCCTAAAACCCCTCTGCCAGAGGAAGAGAGAGAAGACGGAGAAACTTCTCCGATATTCCCCAATGTCAAGGAGATGACAGAAGATGAGCCTGTCAAAAAACCTCCCTCTTCCAAGAAAAAGCACCGTACTGCTAAAAAACTCCAATACAAAATCCGGAAGAAAAAATTAGCTGATCTCGCCGATGAAAACCTGGAAGTTGGAGATGTTAGCGGAACAAAGCCTGTGGAGAAGAAATCCAAAGAAATCACTGCTCCGCCAATGACGGAACAGGAAGAGCAAGAGCTATTGCAAACACCAGTGGGACCAGATGAACCCCCTGAGATGCTGGAAGCCAGGAGACAAGCTTTCCAACGGCAACAGCAACATCTATTCAGATCTCGGCAACATCTCCAACAAACCCATAATGACATCAAGGTCATGAAGGAAGAAATAGAGGAGTACGAGAGAAAGAATAGATCCGCGTTAAAACCTACTAGGTTACCCGGAATCGCAAGACCGGAAGAACTGCCGCCAAAAGAAAGGTTCCATAACCCGTCTTGGCAAAAGCAGGTAAACGGCAAAAACGCCAAAGGCGAACCAATATACAAGACCGCAGCAGAAAACGCGGAAGCAGCGTTCGCGATTCTTAACAACGATCTGTATTCCAACGGGGAAAAACTCCAAGGGGTGTATGCTTTCCTAGGAAAAGAATTGCAACAACAACAGCGCGCTCAAGAGCGATCAGGGAGGCTGCATGATAACTTCGCCCTATGCAAGACAGCTACTTGCGCTGCTGGAGCACCTGGACCGGAAGAACCCGGGGATTCAGACAACTCAAAAGATAAAAAAGAGGATCCGAGAAAAGACAAGAAAAACCCCGACAACCGGGATGCAGCGTCTATAACCGGATCCCATCTCCCGAAAGATGGGTATAAACCCCATGATCGGTAAGACAAACACCGGAAAGACGGCAAAATAATGCCACCTCCGAGAAACCCAGCTGAGAAAGCTGGAAGATACGATATACCTCACAGGCGTGAGAGATCCCGGACACCGCCTAAGGACAAAGAAAGGCACAGGAGTAGAACTCCGCCTAATCCAAAAGGGCGTGATCACGGAAGAGATAGAAACAATCCCGGAAAAGCGCGTTCGCGCAACAATGGAAGAGAAAGGAGCAGATCCCCTTCTGTCCATTCAGCCGGAAGATATTCTGCACACATTGACAGAGCAGAAAAAGATGATCTATACTTTGGTCCTAAATGTTTTACCGACAGGATCCGAAGAATAACGCTGCATTCTGGCTTTGCCAAAGTCGGTCCAACGTACCAGAAATACACCGGCAGCACAAACCCGGATACCTGGCTTTCGGATTACTATACAGCCGTCCAGATCAACAATGGGACAGACTTGGAAGCTGTCAAGTTTCTTCCCCTAATGCTGCTGGACGGAGCCAGAGATTGGATCAATGGATTACCGTCACGAACAGTCGACAGCTGGGACGATATGGCTAGAGTATTTACTCAGCATTTCTGGGGAACATACAAACGCCCGAATAGCATCAACCAGCTAAACTGTTGCACGCAATTTGAGGATGAACCATACGTGGATTTCATCTCCAGATGGACAGCAATGAAGAATAGTTGCTCTGGAGTAACTGACGTACAAGTGATGCATGCTTTCGTCAATGGCCTAAAACCCGGACTCGTACCGTTCATGGTTGGTTCCAAAAAGCATAAGGATCTCGGATCCATGCTTACAACCGCCAATGAGCATGCCGCAGCCGAAGATGACATCAGAGCAAGAGGAGGCAATATTGAATCATTGATACTTGCCAAGAAAACCCCTCGTTCTGACAAAAAAGCCACTCCAGAAACAACGACAAAGCCCAAAGAGGTGAACATAGCCTTTGGAGGAGAAAAGGGAAACAAGTGTAAAGGACGCAACCCAGATCCAATCAATTACACTCCAGAGGAGTGGGAAAGGATTAAGTCGGAACCTTGCGTTCACCACTCGCAATTTGGGAAACCCACCCATACAAACGCGCAATGCCGTCTAAATAAGCATATGAAAGGCAGTGCAGGAGCCGGAAGTAAGGGGAAGGGTTCCAAAAGGAAACCCGCCAAACAAAAGCCAGAAGCTGACAAAGAAGACAGTGAATCGGACACTGACGAAAAAATCCAGGAACAACAGCGTAAAGGCGAACCCAAGTTTCCGAGAGTTGATGTAGAAGCAATGCTAACTTTCTTAGCAACCCCGTCAGCAAAGGTGGCAAAAAGAACACTTCGAGAAATAAACGCGGTTGTTCCGGCAACCCCGAAATTCTTGAAGTACTCCAACACACCGATAATCTGGGATCAATCTGATCATCCCGGAAATATCCCTGAACCCGGCACACAAGCTCTTGTTGTAAGCCCTATTGTTCAAAATACTAGGCTAAGAAGAGTGCTGATGGATGGAGGATCCAGCATTAACATAATGTACCTGGATACACTGAAGCACCTGAAGATTTCCGAGTCTCAGCTCAACTACAGCAACATACGCTTCCATGGTATCGTCCCTGGCAGGCAAGCACGATCCCTAGAGAAATTTCCCTAGATGTCACCTTCGGAGATAAAGATCACTTTCGGCAGGAAAAAGTATCCTTCGAAGTAGTGCCGTTCGAAAGCGTGTATCACGCAATACTCGGACGTCCAGCTTTCGCCAAATTCATGGCAAGATCCTGTTATATTTACAACAAGCTGAAGATGCCAGGACCCAAAGGAGGAGTAATCACTATAGCTGGTGATTTCAAGCTGGCAAACGAGTTGGAGAAAGAAAACGCCCTTTGCGCTCAGAGAGTCTTAGCAAAGGAAGAACTGAAGGAATTAGCCAAGGAGGTATCACCGTCAGAAATGCCGGCAGGAAAAGAAACTCGGAAGCCAACAGACAGCTTCAAGGCATCCGAGAATACAAGGCAGGTAGTCCTAGATCCCAAAGATCCGACAAAATTTGTCGTCGTAGGGACTGGGATGACTGACAAATAGGAAGGCGAGCTCATCAAGTTCCTCCGTGAGAACTGGGATATTTTTGCCTGGTGTCCAGCTGACATGCCAGGTGTACCCAGGGAACTTGCTGAGCACCAACTTAAGGTTATTCCTGATCAAAACCCGTCAAACAAGGTCTCCGTCGATTTGACGGAAGAAGACGGAAGGCTATTGGCAAGGAAATTATCCGGCTTTTAGCAGCGGATTTCATCAAGGAAGTGATCCATACTGATTGGTCCGCAAATCTGGTATTAGTACCGAAGAAAGACACTACTGCTCTTAGAATGTGTATAGATTACACAGGCTTGAACAAATTGTGTCCGAAAGATAGGTTCGCATTACCGCGAATCGATCAAATAACAGACGCCACAGCAGGCTCTGAGCTTTTGTGCTTTTTGGATGCATACTCCGGGTACCACCAAATACGCATGAAAAAGGAAGATCAAAGTAAGACTTCTTTCATAACCCCATACGGGACGTATTATTACGTAACCATGCCGTTTGGCCTGAAGAACGCATGTGCAACCTACCAGCGTTGCATGCAACGTTGTTTGCATAGTCAGATTGGAAAAAATGTCCATGTTTATGTGGACGATATTGCTGTCGTAACCAAGGAAAAAGATACACTCCTTGAGGATTTGCGAGAAACTTTCGAAAACTTACGCACCTACAAGATGAAGTTGAATCCATCTAAGTGCGTATTCGGGGTTCCCTCAGGAAAACTTCTGGGTTTCATCGTTTCTCACAGAGGAATAGAAGTTAACCCGGAAAAGATCAAGGCAATCTTGAACATCACAAAACCTACCTGCGTCAAAGATGTCCAAAGATTGACGGGTTCCGCAGCTGCCGTTAGCAGATTTATTAGTCGGCTGGGGGCTAAAATCCTAACACTATACAAGTTGTTGAAGAAATCCGACAAAGTCAAGTGGATAGCAAAGCTTTGGAATACATAGCAGTTATGTGTCTTCTATACTTAGTTCAATATCTATGTAAACATCTTTTGAGATCATGAAATAAAGTTGTTGGATTTCTGGTATCCATGTTTTTTACAAGTTCACTATAGTAAAAGCATGTTTCCACCTTCTCTATTTCCCAATGATCTTACAAAATACTCAATGTTAACCCGAAATTGTGCCTGCGTACTCGGCGTTAAGAAACTGAATGTTTTTTCAGCCTGCTAACGGCTAAAGGAAACTTGAATTGCCTGCGTGCCCAAGTTTCGGTCAAAAAATTCCTTGTTTCTCTAAGCATTATCTGATTGCGTATGTGTTGGGTTACTGGAACTAGTTAGTAAAAATGCCTTTAGCATGGTCCATGTTTCCGAGTTTAAACTGATTGGTTACCCCCAGTTACTCGGCATGACGATTCATATTGCTATTTGAGCCATTTCAAACACTAAGGACAGTTAAAACATATATGCCAGAGAACTTAGAAGATAAAGGAATAGTAACATCCGAAAAACCTTGCAAAAAATTTCATAACTAAAAATTGCAAAAGGCGGAATTTTTCATTCATACAAATAGAAGCATTACATTGCAGATTACATTGAAAGAACAGTAATGCTCCTATTGTCTATTTTTGCTATCCAGGTCAAAGGTAGCCCTTCAAGCATCTGATTCCTCCTCGCTGCTGTCGTCTTCGGGGATTGGAGAGATCTCCTCTTCTGGATAGTTGACGGAAATATTTACCATGGAGGCAATCTGGGTGGCGTGGCCTTTGATTTCATCAAAGATGGTATTTCGCTGAGTGCCCGTGTATCCTTGAGGGACACCGGACGCCACGCGCCAGGATTTAGCACCGGGGTAGTGCATGCGCATAAGGCCGAGTGCCATACGCGCACCACCCCGTGCAGCGGAATGCAGGATATAATCCCTGGATTCCGCCACCTCCATGATGGCTCCCGGAAGTTTTTCAACCTCCGAGAACTCCCCAGACCTTGCGGGAAGAAACTTGTTCACCAGCTGCATTCCAGCAGCACGGATCGAAGTCCACATCTTCCCAAAGGCTTGGATCCCTTCAAGCCGGGTACCATCTGGGATATCTCCTGTTTTTTCCGACAAAACAATCAAAAGTGTTAGGCAAAAAACAGAGAAGAAAAACAAGATATGGAAAAATAAAAAAGGTAACGGAAAATTACCGATAAGCTTGTCGATCTCGGAGATTTCCTCCAGGCGAAGGTTCAGAGCATTTTCTAAATCCTGAATGGTGGATTTATCCTTCTCCGCCTGTTCAGAAGCCTTGGAGTTGGCAACTCCAAGGGCCAATTTGCTGGCCTCCAGATCCTTTTGAGCCTTCACAAGATGCTTGTGAAGCTCCAAATTCTTCTTTCGGAGATTCTCGGCATTGCCGGCATCTTCAGCTATTTGCTTGGCCTTAGCCAAAGCAGCTGGAAAGCAAAGAAAATTCCGGGTTTAGAAAATTTCCGGAATAAGTACTTAGACAAAAAATTGAATCGCAAACCTCAGAAGAAAAATGTATACCTGATGTTTCCGACAAAGCGAGCTGAGACGATGCCAGTTCCGCCTCTCTCTCCTCAAGAATAGAAAGGAGATTTCTAACCTCCTTATTCTTGATGGTGAGTTTGTTGAAAACTTCCATGTTTATGGTTTCGGCGGTTTGCTGCAACACGGCAAGGAAAAGAATGGTTACAAAAAGCATCAAAGCAAAACAGGCATGCAATTTTGTTTAATGCTTGGGGGCTAGAGTTACATACCTGGCTCATTCGGTGCAAACCCGCCAAGTTTTCCTTGAACTCTTTTGCGTATTCCGCAAAAGCAGTTCCGGCCGCGCTTAGGCCGTCGTTGATAATCTTGAAGTCCTTGTCAAAGGTGGGAATTTCTTCGTCGAAAGTTCGAGAAAATTTCTCCACCTCTGGAGCCGCCCTTTCCCTCGTGTCCGTGTCCGACACAACGGGCTGGCTGGGCTCTGAGGGCTTGGTGGTGGGGGCTGCAGTTTGCTCTTCCGCCATTGTGGACGGCGTGTTCGGGGCAACGGCGGGAGAAGGTTGACTGCCTCGGCTGGAAGTAACCTTGTATTTCTTCAGTTTCTTTGGTTTTAAACTGGAGGGAGGCAGGCTAAAAACAAAAAACCCGGAAAAGTTAAAAAACCGAGGATGGATGAAAAGTTCCCATAAAAGAAAACAGAATCCAGAAGAAAGAACCTGGAAGTGGCGACGGGGATTCCGTCAAGGTCGATAATTTCTTCCGAGGAAGTTATCTTCTTGCGCTTGCGTCCACCTGTAGCGGCGGTGCGCAGCGCGTCCAGCTCAGCCTCGGAAGCCAACTCCAAGTCTGGAAGATCCGCAAACTGCCGGAAAAACCAATCGGAATCAGAAGGTAGGTTATCCGAGAAAGAATACTGAAATTATACCCAAATGACTGAAAAATTACCTTGGGAACCGGGTTGTCGGCCGTGTACATCGGCCGACTCTCTTCATATTGGTCGCGTGATGCGACCAACTGGTTGATGCGCCGTCGAAGCTCCTTTACGGGCCAATCCTTGTTGATTGTCCGCATAGGATCCTTGGCTCCCGTGTATTCGCACAAAAGGCGACCACCGTGGTTTGCTAACGGCTGAATCCGTCTATTCAGCCAGCAAAAGACCGTATCCATACCGGTCAAAGGTGGGGTGGAGGAGGTGAGCTTGGCGATGCGCCGCTTGATCTTTAGTAGATCTGGCGGCAGAACCTGGACGGCTTCCGTTCCCCAGTTGTCTTGGGGAACTGCGGCAGAGTTCACGAAAGGAGGAACCCCGACGGCTTCCGTAGGGAAAGGCACGTCGGGGTGATAAAAGAAGGAACCCGTCCAAAATTTGACGGATTTCGATGTTTTTATCTTGGGGAACCAATCTTCTCGGAATCTCCGAAGAGTGAAAGATATGGTCCCGCAAGTCGGGAGTGCGCCCTCCGAAGAGTTCCGCTTAACCCCGAAGCAGTAAGTCCAGAAATCTAACCTAGGTTCTAGCCCTAAATAGCCCTCGAACAAAGCCTGGAAGCCGGCCATGTAGAGGATGGAGTTGGGAGGAAGGTTATGGGGCTGGATGTTGTAGTGAGAAAGGATTTGGAGGAAGAAGGAAGAACGTGGAAGTCCCATACCTCGAAGAAGGTGGGAACAAAGAAGGACCCTTTCGCCATTTTTTGGCGTTGGCTCGGTCTCGTCTTCTGGAAGCCGCCATTTCTTCTTAAGAACCAGGCCCTCCTTTTCCAGGTTTGGAAGGAGAGCCGGAGGAATACTGCAGGCAATCCAATTGCCTGCAGACTCCGTCTCTTCGTCTACTCCGGCGGCGGCAGAGGCGGCGGCCTCCGCGGCGGCGAGCTCGTCGCCGAGGAGTTGGATCTTTTCCTCCGCCGTTTCTGGAGCAAACGGCGGGGAGGCTGCGGAGCTCGATCCCGCAAAGTCCGCGGCGGCAGAAAAATTCGCTTCACCCGCCGCGGAGGCCGCGGTCTTCTCCAGCTCGCCGCCGGCGTGCTTGGGCGATCCCAGTTGCGGATCTAAATCGCTGATGATGTCGTTGATGGTGGCGCGGGTCGGCGAGGACGGCGAGGAGGCCATTTCGTGGTGGCGCGTTGCGTTCCGGCGTGCTTGGAGGCTAAGTGCGCTTGGGACGGTGCTTTGCTCTCGAGCTCGTTCGCGTCAATGGCGTGGGCAGTGAGGAGTGTGGAAAGTTTTCGTTGAGGACGAGGATGGCTATTTATAGCCAGAAATCCGTCAAGATACGCGCCAACGGCTATTTTGACCGTTGGATGTTTGCCGCGTGTCGCTCGCCGGAAAATCCGGGAAATGAAACGACGGAGTAATGATGGTTATCTCCTCGTTTCCCGCGAGAATCTGTCAGAGATATGTTTCTGGGTTTTTCCGAGTAAATCTGAAACATCGCTTACGTCAGCATGGTTGAGTGCGCTGACGTAGGAAGTTTCTTCTCCGCGAAGGATCGTGAGAGAAAAGCCGGATTTTCAGGATTCGGAGTTTCATGCCACCATCTTTTTCAAAGGAAGAATAAGAAGAATCAAGACTGCTAAATCAATATTTCTCGGACAAAGAATATTTGGCGAACGGTGGAGAATCAGAGTTTTGATCCTTCTTGGGGGCTACTGTCGGATATATACCAAATAGGGGTATAGAAGATGGTAGGCCAAGTGCCGGATCACCAGGGTGGCCTAAGTGGTAGTGGGCTTAGGTCCATTAGGCGGCCCAGTAATATGACGCGCAGAAGCCGGATTCTAGAAGAACCCAGATCACAGCCCATGTGATCTGGCTTGGAGGAGAAGACGGATTCCTTGCTTTCCAAGTTACAAGTTACCGTAGTTTTCTAGGTTTCCTATTCTGTAAGCCCTAATCCGGCTATTATATAAAGCCGGACGGGAGATAAACAAAACAACGAACAAACAGAGAAACTCTACGCCAACTCGCCGAGAAGCTCATCCTCGCCGAGTGGTTTAGATCTAAAACCCTCACATTGTAACCCTGTTTACGGGCTTTAGTCCCGATTAGTGAGAAGTGCAGGAGTAGGCACGTCGTACTATCGCGACGTACCGAACCTGGGTAAAATCCTGTGTTCTGTGTTACTACGCGATCCCGTTACCCCACGTCTCTACCGTAGTCTCATGGCACCCCCGTCTATGAAAACTACTACGATGTCTCGACAACACATGTTAAATCAATACTAGTGTTGTTATCAAACACGCAAAACAAGATTAGGCGAGATATTCGATCACCGATGATGATGCAAATCTTTTACCCGTGATGCTTGAAATGAAGATGTCTTCATCCTTGCTCTCCTCCACCCATACACGAGGATTGTTTTCCAGATAGCGCCTATAATATTTTCTTCGTCATTTGAGCTTCTTCCACCTCCCATGCACCCTCGGAATTTCTTGCCGTATTTTGTTGTGTGTGTGTGTGGGGGGGGGGGAGTTGGACGAGTTGGCAATGTTTTCTTACGTAATGTCTCTCCCAATTCAGCGAGGAGACAGTCACTGCTAAGAAGTTCCTCCCATGGAATTAACCTATTTCTACCCTTAATTCGGCAGCCAAATGCAGAAGTTGTTTAGACTCCATGCAATGAAAACTCCGATCTAAAGGAAAACCCAACATCTTCAACTGAATAAAAGGCAACCGGTTACCCCCTCATTGAGGGGGTTTTATTGGAAGAAAAGAAATACAATGGCGGGAGAGAAGGCGGGAAAGATGGCGTGAAACATCGCATGCAGAAATGGCGGGAATAAACGGAGTCAGTTTTTCTTAGGCACTAATCACGGTCCGGGACTGAGATTGTTACTAGTCATAGCAGGGGATTGAGATTGACCGCATGGGTCCACTGCGACCGGATCTTGTCGCAGTAGGGCATTGCGATTAGGTCTAGTCGGAGTAGTGCATTGGGATTAGTGATTATCGCATTCCAGGACTGCGGCGGTGTATCTTTACCTAATAATAAAAGAGTTAAGGCTTCCTTGGTTGGTTAATTGGTCGGTCGGTCCGTCATTAAAACTGCCTCAAAAGTTGACTTAAATTACCCACTACGCCACCCGTGAGTTATAAGGTTTTTTCTGTCACAATTTTGTATGTTTCTTTTGTTTCATCCGTTCGTTTCATCCATGTCTGACGAATATATGGATCCTGGACCCTGCGAATAAGGACACCCCCTCTCAGGCCCAAGGTTGAAGGCCCAAGAAGAGGAGCCCTTGGATACTCCAGAACGCCCACGTGAAGCCCACCTGCACTAACTTGCGGGTTAAGATAGGAAACATGTAACCGACCTAGTTAGAGTTCGAGTCCTCTCCGGGTAGGATTCGAGACCTGGCCACCTATATAAGGCCAGGAGAGCCCCCCCGGAGAGGACCAAGCAACACAACGCCATCAAAGCCTTGAACCCGAGATCTTACTCTCGATTCGAGCATCACCATTGTAACCGATCTTTCCGTAAATACAAATCGACAAGAGGCAGGAGTAAGGGTTTTACCTCTACGAGGGCCCCGAACCTGGGTAAATCTCGCCCCCTGTCTAGCCGACGATTCCACCAGCGCTCATGACTTCTCCTAGTCGAAACCCGATATGGTCACCTAAGGGATTTGTAGAGTCAGAGATTCGACAATTGGCGCCGACCGTGGGGACGACGGGCGCTGGATCACCGGCATCTTCGGCTTCATCGACAACGCACTCTCGTTGGAAACCCTCGACTACGGCTCCGAACAATCCTATACGGATCGGATCTGTCGTGGTCACACCTCACTCGCCGGAGTCGCGCCCGGTATTCGAGGATCTGGAGAAAAGCGTCACCTTGACGTTCGGGAGCCTAAAATTCGTGACTAACCGGGACGGAATCCTCCACTTCTCGGATGAATCGGAAACCGAATCTGGAGCTGTCGACTCGCGCCGTCATCTGGAGAAAAGTGGCGAGTCCATCCGCTTCAACGCCAACGATTACCATACCCTCTCGACAGAGGAAACATCAAGAATTCGAAGAAACTTTCGACCTACGCCTAGGACGCACGAGCCTCGACTGGCTCAAGTCTGCATGGCAGGATCGGAACAAGCCTCGGAAACAGAACACAGCGCGACAGAGCGCAACATAATCGGCGTCTCACGGGAATCCTGGAACCGAGCAAAGGAAACTATGCGACCGAGCAAGCCGCCCGCATCCGGGGCCTCACACAAAGACATGGTTGCCTACCACTATCACCTAGTGAGAGCAGCCACGACTATCAAGGACGCTCGGATAGATCTGGCCCGCCGAAGAAGAGCGGCGGACGAGTCGAGCCAAAGGCGAGCCGGGCTATCCATTACACCTTCGGTTGGAACCCGACCCGCGAGAAAGGGACACGCATCCACATCCAGGAACAACGAGTCCCTAGCCGGAACCAGCAGATCAGTCACCCCTTCTCTCATGCGAGTCGACGACGATGGCAATGTCTACCCGCAAACTCCTGCTGCCGCGGTTCTAGCCGCAGCAACTTACATGCAGATGAACCAACCGACAGAAAGTGATCCTCGGGCGGAACAGTATAAACAAGTATGCAAGGGATTAGGGCTGGCGGCCGCAAGGCTCGCCGCTTATGATTGAAAAGAAGGCCGCAGGGCAGCTAGAGAAGGAACAGGAGAAGGAAAAAGACAAGGATAGGGAAGCATCCCGTAAACGCAAGATTTCTTCGCCAAGAAGGGACAGGTCACCACGTCGTGGTCGAGGAAAAGAAGCACAGCGCCGTGATGACAGTCGAAGTAGCAGCGAAGGCAGTCCGAGAGACAAGAGCTCGCGGCATCATAGCAGCCGCTCGCGAAAGCGAAGCAAGGAGCCAAGGAAGGATACTGACCGCGACCGGCCAGAGTACGACGCGCGATCAGATCTCGCGCAAAAAAGGGTGGGTAAGGCGAGGGCTTCGCGTTATCGCGAGTGCTCCTCCTCTGACTCCTCGGATGACGAAACCTGCGACGCTCTCTGCTTTGCCCGCAGTATCCGCGAGGCGCCCCTACCCAAAAGATTCAAACTTAGCACGGAAGTAACAAAGTACGACGTCTCACTCGAGCCCTCTCAATGGCTAAGCGATTACCTCACGGCAGTAAAATACCAACGTGGGAATAAAAACACGGCTATGCAATACCTCAATTTGCATCTCGCCGGCGCGGCTCGCAGTTGGCTGGAGAGACGACCAAAATCTTGCTACGCATCGTGGGATGATTTGCATCGCGATTTCTGCAAAAATTTTCAGTCGACTTACAAGAAGCCAGCCACCATTGAAGAACTGCGAGCATGCAAGCAGAAAAGTGGCGAATCCACCCGCGAGTACATCCAGCGATGGACTACGCTCAGGAATACCGCAGGAACCATTTCAGAAGAAGTAGCGATTGAAGCCTTCGCAAAAGGCGCTCGAAGAACGGCTTTCAGAGAAGAACTGGGCAGAGCCGCACCCAAGACTATTGGGGAACTGATGAACATAGCCGAAAAATGGGCTAATGGAGAAGATGCGGTGCGCAATGAGAGGGCATCATCACCTGCACATGATGAAGATCGTCATAGTCGAAGGAAGAGGAGAAAATACTACGATCATGAAGACAGAGAGGAGTTGGTCGTAGCGGAATTCACGCGAGGCCGCGACTCCGGTCGCCGTGGGAATCGCGAGTGGAGACCAAAAGCTGAAGAAAAATCACCTGACGAAGACCTCGATGGATACTGCTCGCTACATCTATTTACAGATAAACGCACAGGCAAAACTAAGGCAACGCACCTTCTTAAGGATTGCCGAAAGTTTATCGATATCACAGAAGCATTCGCAAGGAAAAGAGCTGCACACGCGCAAAATTACCCACCGCTTCCAGGAGGAGGCCACCAAGGGTTCCAGCCGCCACAACCCCCACCTCCACCAGCAAATCCAAACATGGCATTAGCCGTGCTACCTGCACCGCCAGCTCAAAACTCCGGGGCCAACGCGTACCCGAATCCAGCAGGGCAACTCGCGATGATCCAGATGGTATGTCCATCCCGAAGAGCTCAAAAGACTAACACAAGGCAATTGTGCATGGCCGTGCAGATACCGCCAACAAAAACAGAATACTTGAAGATGGCGGACCAGCCAATAACATTCTCGATGAAGGACCACCCGCCACGAGTCTATTGACCAGGACACGCCGCCCTTGTCATCCAAGCACAAATTGGCAACTACGACTTGGCCCGCGTATTCATGGATGGTGGCAGTGGCATAAACATTATCTACGCGGATACACTCCGTCGGATGAACAGGAACTTGGACGGCCTCCAGGAATCAGAAACATCCTTCCACGGGATAGTTCCAGGAAAAGCATTCCGTCCACTCAGAACAATTAACCTAGAAGTTGTGCTGGGCACTAAGAGCAACTACAGAAGAGAATTCCTCGACTTCGAATTTGTCGACTGGCCTTCGCAGTACCACGCCATTCTTGGTCGAACCGTTCGCCAGATTCATGGCAGTACCGCATTACGCCTACCTGAAGCTCAAATTACCTGGAGAACATGGCGTAGTCACCATCGACGGAGATTTTCAGAAATCCAACAAATGCGACATTGAATTTAATGAGATCGCAAAATCTTTTGGGATGCAAGAAGAACTTCAAGAGCTGGCAAAAACCACGGATCACTCCGTGATGCCCCTCACGAAGAAAAACACGCCTGAACTGGAGTTCAGCGCTAACAGCGACACTCGCAAGCATCAAGTGCACCCGACAGATTCTGCGAAGATAGCGCTGGTTTCCACCACCCTTCCGCAAGCATAGGAAAGCGCGCTCGTCGAACTCCTCCGTGAGTACTGGGAAATTTTTGCCTGGCAGCCATCAGATATGCCAGGAATACCTAGGGAGTTTGCCGAGCACTCACTCGAAGTCTTTCCAGATGCCAAACCAATCAAACAAACTACTCGACGATTTTCAGAACCCAAGCAGAAGGCGCTTGGAGAAGAAGTAAATAGATTGCTAGCAGCAAAATTCATCAGGGAGATCAAGATATCCACTTGGTTAGCAAACCCGGTACTGGTCCCCAAAAAGAACACGGACATCCTTCGGGTATGCATCGACTACACGTCGTTAAACAAGCACTGCCCCAAGGACAACTTTCCCCTCCCGCGAATCGACCAGATCGTGGACTCTACGGCAGGCTGCCAACGCCTCTCTTTCCTGGATGCCTATTCGGGATATAATCAGATCCGGATGAAAAGAGAAGACGAAGAAAAGACAGCATTCATCACACCTCACGGTGTCTACTGCTACACGACAATGCCCTTCGGGCTCAAGAACGCAGGTGCAACATACCAGCGCTGCATGCAAAAATGTCTCGCCAAGCTCATTGGCAAGAACGTACAAGTGTACGTTGACTACATAGTCATCAAGACTCGAGTTGAGAGCACACTCCTCGAGGATATTAGAGAAACATTCGATGCCCTCAACGCATACAGGATCAATCTCAATCCGACAAAATGCGTTTTCGGCGTTCCAGCAGGGAAACTTCTCGGGTACCTGGTATCCGCCAGAGGCATCGAAGCCAACCCAGAAAAAATACAAGCAATCTTGACAATGAAGGAGCCAACTAATCTACGCGGAGTCCAACAGCTTGCAGGGCGACTGGCCGCCCTGAGCAGGTTCATCGCACGATTGGGAGAGCAAGCGTTACCCTTCTACAAGCTGCTGAAAAAGACGGACAAATTCGAGTGGACACCGGAAGCTAAGCAAGCATTCGCGGACTTAAAGCGATCGTTGCAAAGTAGGCGAGTCCTTGCAACACCGCAAGAAAGGGAGCCACTCTACTTATACCTAGCCGCCACAAATCAGGTCATCAGCACAGCAATCGTAGTCGAACGACCTGAGGAGGGCAAAGCGTACGGAGTTCAGCGTCCAATCTATTACATCAGCGAAGTGCTCTCGCCATGCAAACAACGATATCCTCATTACCAGAAGCTCGCATACGGGGTGGTCCTTACACCCCGAAATCTCAAGCACTACTTCCAGGAACACGCCATCACAGTAGTTAATGATGCGTTACTCGGGACAATCATGAACAACCCCATGGCATCCGGAAGAATAGCCAAATGGAGCATCGAGTTGGGCGCCTGGGACATCACTTACGCAGAGCGCAACGCAGTCAAATCTCAGGTGCTCGTGGAATTCCTAAGCGAATGGACAGAACTACAAACGCCCGGGCCACCTGAGTACACGAGCAATTGGATAATGTATTTTGACGGGTCCAAAAGAAACGAAGGAGCGGGAGCTGGAATTGTCCTCATATCGCCACAGGGAGACAAACTGCAATACGTCCTGCGATTGGACTTTCCACCAGATGATCCAGCATCGAATAACGACGCAGAATATGAAGCTCTGTTGCATGGGATGAAGATGACAGTCGCCTGTGGAGCTACTCGATTAATGATTTACGGCGACTCCAATCTCATTGTGCCTCAGACAATGAAAGAATGTGATGCAATTGCTGAAAACATGGTCGCGTATCGCGACATGTACAATCTACTCGAAGGAAGTTTCAAAGGGTGCGAGTTGAAGCACATTGCAAGATCAAGCAATGAAGAAGCAGATAGGCTGGCAAACATGGGTTCCACAAATACACCCATACCACCAGGAATATATTTTGAACGGACGATCAAGCGATCGGTCAAAGTCAAGAAAGCTGCAGGAACACCCGCAGCGTCAGAAACAGAGGTCAGCCCGCAAGTCGCCATTATCGAGCTTACCCATAATATATCACGACAAGTTTTTCTGGTCGAGTCAGTCTGGACGCAGAAATATCTCGACTACTTGATCAACAGACAGCTCCCGGCCGATCCATGCGAGGCTCGACAAATAGTGAGACGCAGCAAATCCTTTCGGGTAGTCAACGGAGAATTATACAAGCAAAGCATCTCGGGTATACTTCAGCGCTGCATCGCACCCGAATACGGCAAAGAATTACTCCAGGACATCCACCAAGGAGACTGCGGACATCATGCTAGCTGGAAAACAATCATGGGAAAAGCTTTCCGAGCGGGATTCTACTGGCTAACAGCAGCTACCGATGCAAAGGACCTGGTCGAGCGATGCGATGCTTGCCAGCGATTCGCACCAAGACCACATACACCTGCTACGGAGTTGCACATGATACTCATTGCCTAGCCCTTCGCACAATGGGGGCTGGACATGGTTGGACCACTACGCAAGTCCACGCCTGGCGGATATACGCACTTGCTGGTCGCAGTCGACAAGTTCACCAAATGGATCGAGGCCATGCTAGTAACTTCGGCTAGCGCCCAGTGCGCCGTCAAATTCCTCGACTCCATTGTATGCAGATTTGGCGTGCCACACGACATCATTACAGACAATGGTACAAACTTCACAGCAAAGGAAACACACCAGTTTTGCGAGGAAAAGGGCATCAACTTCAAGTTTGCTTCAGTTGCCCACCCGCAAACAAACGGTCAAGTCGAAAGATCCAACGGCTTAGTTTCGGCTGGCATCAAGAAACGTCTACTCGATCGTCTGAACCCCGCCGCAGGACATTGGGAAGAAGAGCTACCCTCCGTACTATGGAGCCTCCGCACAACCCCAAACCGATCCACAAAATACACACCATTTTTCATGGTATACGGGGCAGAAGCAGTCCTACCCGAGGATGTTAGATTCAGCGCCCCACGAGTCGTGGCCTACAGCGAAGAAACATCCAACAAGGCACTCGCGGAAGATATGGATGCACTCGACAATATGCGAGACATCGCGCTCGCAAGATCCGCAGTATATCAGCAATCACTGCGAAACTATCACAGTCGCCGCATACGCCACAGAGCATTCGCGGTTGGAGATCTAGTGCTGCGGCTCAAGCAGAAGGAAGGACACAAGCTCGAGCCACCCTGGGAAGGACCCTTCCTCGTACACGAAGTCATCCCAGGCGGAGCTTACAGGATGAAGAATCCGTCGACTGGAGGAATCTATTCCAATCCTTGGAATATCGCACACCTCCGCAAATTTTATCTCTAGGATTACTTATTATCACAACAAATAAGGCTATACTAGCCACTCTTGTAGCTCGAATACATGACTTCTCAGTCATATCAATGAAATACATGGTTTCTCAACCATATTTACTCGAAGATTATCTATTCTTACATGCTAAAATAGTTACAGGTACACACCCCATAAACACACGGGGGCTAAGCCTACAACTAAGCATCACAAGAAAATTCATACACACAAGGTTACACACCTTATAAACAGTTTTTGCAAGCTATACAACATGATAGAATATACACCTTCAACAATCAGTCATGGCGATAAGCATTCTCGGTCGCCAACACTCTCTCTACTTCTTCAGAGGTCAATCGAATGATTTTCTCCGCTGCAGGACGAACAACATCATAATGCGGAGAAATATCATCGATTGGTCCATCTGGGAGGCTAGCTACGGAGTTAAAATCTACTTCAGGGTGCCATATTCGGACAAAGGAGAGAGCCACCACCGTGCCGCAAATCATCTGGTTGCGCACGCACTCGCGAATTTCTCCCTCCTGCCCGAAGAGCCCAAGGAGATACCTCCAATCTTCAGGACCCCTCTCAAGCGGGTAGAATGCAGCGTTTATCGCGATCAAGACCTTGTGAAAAGAACTCACGAGAACTTTTATCTGGGAGACACGGAACTTCAAAGTACCTAACACAAAACCTCGGCTGCGATCAGACCAAAAATTGTTCGCATGAGGCCTTGAGCTGCCAGCTTCTTGAAGAATGTGGTTTTCCACCCACTGTTTTTCCTCCCTATCATCCGGTTTAACAACTGAAGAAAAGAGTACGTGATCAGATAAGGAAGCAAGAAAAAGAAGACTTGGGGGCTGTATTACTTACACAACAGTTCCCTAGCAAGGGAAGCCAGCTCGTCCATCACAAACTGTTCCCGTTCATTCGCTAGTTTTTGCTTGGACTTCGCCACATCGGCCACCCCACGCAACACTTTCAGTTTGCGCTCGCCATCGGCTACACGATCACGAAGATCCGCCAAAGACCCAACAACTGCAACAAGTGGATCAGCTCGGGCAGCAAGTCCACCTGAGAATTCAGCGACAAATCCAGTAGCCTGGAAGAGTACAAGGAAAGGAGTAAGACGCCCAATTCGAAGTATCTCTAGTCGCACATTTGACGAATGCTCGGGGCTACTCCCATCGGGAGAGAATACACAAACTACCAGAAGCAATTTCCAGGCAAACATTTCGATTAAAGATAATACGGGAATACATCCCAAGGTTCATTACATTCAAAGCGGAAAAGGAATACAAAACTACGAAGCTACAGTGGTACTCCCGCTAGCGGCAGTCGCCCCTCCTGTGAGCCGAGCAAATAGCTCAGACAGCTTCCGAGAAAGGATGGAGGCTTGCTCGCCAAAACGAGAGAGCCGTACCTTTTTGCCCGTGGAGGGGTCGACTGGAAGAGCCGAGTAGGCTTCCTCCAAACCGGTGACTCCATGCGTCAGCGCGAACTGGATCGCAGTCTTTGCGCCAGACTCCGACTGGGCGACCATGTAGGCATCCAAGAGACTGCTCTTCGAAAAGATCTTCAGCAAGTCATCTAGCGCAGACGGAGGTGCAGCGTTGGCGAGGAAGCGACCGTGCAGTTGCGTCAACACATGAGTGGCATCACCAATCAAGGAGCAAACTCCTTCGGCGTGCCTCTTGAGTTGAGCAAGAGTGTCGGTTAGCACATCTACCCGTTGGATCCCAGGGATCTCCAGAGGAACATCCAGAAGACCTGCAAAAGAAAAGAATATCAAGACCTGGCAAGTTCGGCAGGATAGAAGATGAAATCGCGAGAGCTTAAATTGCTTACCCGCGAGACGCTCAGCAAGGGGACGGAGGAACGTGACAAGGTCAGAATCGGCCTTATTGCCAGCATCCTTGTCGCACCCGGACTTCTAAAGGATACTCGCCGTTCCGTTGAACAGTAGTAGATTGGATTACGGGGCTTACCGGCACCCGCGTCCTCTTACGAGTAGGCCAACACACGTATGTGTGACAACCAACCCCTATCTGTTCATCGTCGACGTAAACTATCCCATAGAAATCAGGATACTACCATTGACGTACTTCATACCATACACACATGGTACGTCAACGGATTGTAACAGAATGATAGCACAACATATCTCTAAGACACAAAAGATTGAAATAAGTTGCAAATAGCTCTCACTAGAGCAGAGATAGCAAATACAATCATCCAGAGGACACATGTCCCAACATAACATCATTACATCTCAGTAGAAGCATTCAAAGGGTCTGAGTACAGACAAATCCAAATAGGCTTAAGAAGCCGGAAACTGAAATAAAGACGGAGCCCATCCACGATGTCTCGGATCCTGCCCGGGTCCGCTAACTACTCGTCAGCAGCCTCGTCAAACTCCACGTAGTAGCCATCACCTGGATCCTCGTAAGCGTAGTCTGCGGAAACCACAGCCCCAAAGGGGTCAGTACATAGACGTACTGGCAAGCAAGACTCACAGTTCACCAAAGTGTAGCCCGTCAACACCAAGCACAGATGCCTTGGGTTCAACGGAAGAAAGGGGATATAAAAGATGCTGCAACTGGCTGCGCTAACCAACTACAGAGATTCTATCACTTCCGGCTAACAGAAAGAAGATAAGATCGAGTATTGTAACCAACTGAAAGATAACTTCAAACAAACCCATCCTGGATCTCGCCCCTTATCCAAAGAAGCAATCCGAGGATAACTCACACAGTTGGATTAAAGATGAATCAAGTTTTTGTGTCAAGAATCCTATTACTAGTCAAGTTGTTAATCATTGGGTGTGAGATTGTGAATCATTAGGTTTAAGTTGTCCTGAGTACTTGTTAGCCAGTACTTTCACCAAGTTAACCATAACCGCGGAAAACACGGCTTCTCGAGAAGATTATCCCTGCAGGGTTGCACCAATTTGGCCGTACACGTATGAATAACCCGCCAGATGGGATGCCTCCCACCAAGCGGGGCACTCAACACAACTCAACTCTTCTTCGCATCAAGCCCAAAGCACCTTGGGCGCACGGCTAATCGAGCCCAGAAGAAAATGGACCCTCATAGCACTCTAAGAACGTGTCCCCCTATATGCCGACTACGAAAGTTCCACCCTGCGCTGGGCTCACAAAAACATGCATGCGGCAAATGGAAAACACGAACTAAATGAGGCGATTTGAACGAGATGCGAATCGAATCAAATTGAGGGGGGCGCCCATACTCGCTTCCCACATGCGGGTAGTGCGCTCATCATGGATCAGTAGACAAGACCCTTTTCCTATTAGGGTCGACACTAGCAGGCCTCAAAACCACACAGGGCCTCCTGCCGGTGCCTTATCATCAAATTATTATTTAACAATAGCATTAGCATGATTGATTGATTAAACATCGAGCCCCCCAGAACATAATGGAATAGTAACAGAAAGTAACGGGTAACAGACTCGAGCAAAACAACCTAAGCATGCTAGTAAGACACTGGCTCAATCAATGGGGTTGTAGGAGTGGTGGTGAGGCAATATCAGGGTTAAGGGATTCATGTGATAGGTTCGTAACAGAAACAACTACACATAGGGCTAGCAAAATAGACAACGGAAAGTATCGGTAACCAATGTTGAAAGGAACACAGTGGTTCGTGTGAGTGATAACTTGCCTGCAAACTCAGCAGCCGGGTACTGAGCTAGATCCTCAGAAGGGGTGCTGTAAAGATCGTCTGTCTCAACGTCGTCGTCTATCCGAGAAGAAGCAAACAAACAAGACAGAATATAAAAAATCAATATCATGGCATAGTGCACAATCATGGGATGATGCATGTCAATTTAATAGATGCATCAAAATAAACTAAGTGACATGGTAACACAATTTAAATGGTCCCATATGCATTTTGATTGCATATGGAAAAGGTCCATTGATTAAGTGGGAACAAATGATCTATAATTGATTAACATGTGAAAGTTTGCTTATCATGATGCATGCATGATGATAACAACAAAATAACAACAATAGGTGCAAGTGGTAAAGGAATTTAACAAGTTTGGAAATTATTTATTAAGTTTGGAAATTTTTTGGTTACTTAAAGATGTCACACAAGTATTTGTTTTTTTCATCAACTTAAAATGTGCAAAACAAATAACAAAATTCATATTTGAAAAGAATACCAAATTTTAGTTGGATTACATGTTTCAAATATTGAAAAAGGAATTAGGATGAATTTATTATGACTTAAACAATATTAAACAAGTTTTAAATGAATTTAAAACAAGTGTGAATTTTATTTGTTCAAAACATAAATTCAAGCTCACATTTGAAAAGTTCATACTTTTCTAGTTTGAAAACATATTTTGCATGTTCAAAAATAATTTATTTTGAGCAAGTTATGATTTTATCAAATTTAAATGATTTAAACAAGGTTTAAATTATTTAGGCAATTTAAATTATTCAAATCATGAAACAAAATTTATATTTGAAAAGGTTATTTGAAATATCTTGGAAAACATATTTTATTTGCATTATTTGGATTAAGAATGAATTAGTTATGAATTTTAGCAAATTGCAATTGAATTATTTGAATTCAAATTTGAATTGCATTTTGAAAATTCAAAACAGGAAACAAATGCTACCATTAGATAGAGAATTAAATTTAGATCAGCACACATATTTTATTTTCATTATTTGGGGTTATAAAATAAAAGTTATAAGGTTTTTAAGTTCAGGGACCAAACTGTAAAACAAAAGGGCCTGGATTTGAATACAGAAAATGTTAAAACCATTTGTTACCGCACTGGAACCTACACTAGACACTGCCAGGGGGGCCCAGGGTCTCGCTGTGCTCACGTGGCTTCAGAGTGGCTGACAGGGGGCCCTCCCTGTCAGCGCTGCGGGCGAAAAAAGGGTTGGGATTTTATCCCGCAGAGCCAGAGCTCGAACTCGCGACCTGCGCGTGCGAGAAAACGGAGCGCAACCACTGCGCTGCTCGAACGGATCTTGCTACCATACGCAACGCGGGCAGGTTATTCTTCAATGCGGTGCTTAACTGAAATTTTAACGCGCGCGTTGGCCTGTATCTCCGTCAGAGAAACGAGGTGGCGCACGACGGCGAGCACGCGACGGTGCTGGATGCTGCTGTCCCTGGAAACGTGCGAGGGATGCGGGTGCAGGCGCGGAGTGCTTGTGGGCAAGACAGAGAGGAGGCACGGTGGAGGCTCACCGGCGAGCAGAACGTCGGCGGGGAACTCCTTCAGGTAGCGGCCATGGCGGACAGCGGGGGTTCAGACGTTGGGGTGACGCAACGGGGAAGAAAAGAGGTGGCTTTCGCCGGGAAACAGAAGGGGAGCTCACCGGGAGGGTGTTGCTGTAGCGGATCGGGGTCGAGGAGGACGACGGCGAGCAGGAGGTGGAGATGTTCAGTAACGGCCGAGGTGGATGAAGGAGGCAGGCGGCGATCCTGGGGCTCCTCGGGCCCAGCTGATGCTCGGAGGAGCAGGACGGAGTCGAGGAGGCTCGGTTGCGGGGGCTAGCGTGCCCGGAGACGCCCCATGCCGAGCTGTCGACGGCGAGCACCTTGCTCTGCTCCCGCTCCGGTTCAGAGAAGACAGGGACCAGGGGGAGGAAAAGAAAAAGACGGCGGCGGCTGTGAGGAGGGCTAGGGCTAGAAGATGCTCGGGGGGTGGTTATAAGGGTGGCCTCGAGCTCGTACGGCCAGCCATCGGGTGGAGGAGGAGGCGATCGGGTGGTGGCGATGGATTCGTACGCAGGGTGACGTCGGGGGGGGGGGGGGAGGTAGACGACAAGCAGCAAGGTGGGCTGTGGGCTGCGTTTCTCCCCCCCTTGAACCGTTTTCCTTTTTATTATTTTTGGCTTTTCTGGTTTTTTTTTGCAGCAAAACTAATTGGAAGAAAAAGGTAGGTTTTAGGTTAGTAAAAATTTGGAAAAAAATATGGTTAGCTTAGTTTTATCATAGCAACTAGTTGCTAACTTTTATTTTCCAAAAGTTTTCAAATTACCTGCTGTTTATGATTTAAACCAAATTTGAAATGAATTTTCTTATTAAATGAATATTATTGAAAACAACATCTTAATAAGGTGAACCCTATTATTAAATAGAACAAAAGTGATTAGAATTTGTTTGGTATTTTTATAATTTTCAAATGAGATGCTGTTTGAAGATGCTTTGAATTTGAAAGCAATTTGGGATTACTTAATTGAAATAAAAGCACCATTTTATTAGTTGATCAAATATGGAATAATTGGAAATAAAATGAGACTTTGGATTGCAATTTTGATTTGAGAAATATTGTAACATGACAAGTATGAAACACATCATTTGAGTTTGTTTGAAATTCAATTATGAAAACAGAATAAAAACAGATGCAAAACAAATAGTAACAAATGCAAACAAGGAAACAAATATGATGACATGATGCAATACTTTAATTAAACATGAAATCAAACATTCTAAGGGATATTTCATACTTGGGATGTTACAAAACGCCCCCCCTTGAAGGAATCGCGCCCCGAGATTCCTTACTGAGAAGTGAAAAGGTCCGGATACTTCTTGCGAAGATCCTCTTCGGTCTCCCACGTTGCCTCTTTATCGGAATGATGAGACCACTGCACTTTCAAGAACTTGGTGCTCTTGTTGCGAGTCTTAAGCTCGGTCTTATCGAGAATACGTACAGGGTGCTCCTCATAAGGTAGATCATCTTGCAGTTCAATGGAATAATGATCAACTGCACGATCTGGATCTTTGAAACACTTCTTGAGCTGTGACACGTGGAACACATCGTGCACCTTGGATAGCTTTTCTGGAAGTTCAAGACGATAGGCATTTTCTGCCCGCCTTGAGAGAATGTTGAAAGGACCAATGTATCTTAGTGCAAGCTTTCCTTTCACACCAAAACGATGAGTGCCTCTGAGTGGAGTTACACGGAGATATGCCTTGTCACCAGGTGCATAGACCATATCCCTGTGCTTGCTGTCATAGTAGCTCTTCTGACGAGACTGAGCAATCTTGAGATTGTCACGAATGATACGAACTTTCTCCTCGGCTTCCTTAACAATGTCAGGGCCTAAGAGTGAACGTTCACCAGCTCCAGACCAATTGATTGGACTCCTGCATCTGCGGCCATACAGTGCCTCAAATGGTGCCATGCCTAGGCTTGCCTGGTAGCTGTTGTTGTAGGAGAATTCAGCATATGGAAGGCAATCCTCCCATTTCATGCCAAAGGAGAGACCACATGCTCTGAGCATATCCTCGAGAATCTGATTGACTCTTTCGACTTGCCCCTGAGACTGAGGGTGATAAGCTGTGCTGAACAGAAGTTTGGTGCCCAATGCTTCTTGAAAACTCTTCCAGAAATGAGAAGTGAAGATACTTCCACGGTCTGAGCTTATTTCCAATGGAACACCATGAAGAGGAACGATCCTTGCTGTGTAGAGTTCTGCTAACTGGCTAGCTGAGATAGTTTCCTTGACAGCAAAGAAGTGAGCTACTTTAGTGAGACGATCAATAACAACGAAGATTACATCGTTGCCCTTCTTGGACTTTGGAAACCCAGTAACGAAGTCCATTTCAATCATGTCCCACTTCCACTCAGGAATTTTCAGAGGTTGGAGTAGACCAGCTGTTTTCTGATGCACTGCCTTAACACGTTGACAAACGTCGCATTCAGAAACGTATTGAGCAATTTCACGTTTCATGCCAGGCCACCAATACAGAGTCTTGAGATCCTGGTACATCTTTGTACTTCCAGGGTGGATGGAGAGAGGAGTTTCATGAGCCTCCTTGAGAATGGTATCTTTGAGGCTTTGGATCTGAGGAACTGCAATGCGTCCTTCGAAGAACACAGTTCCCTTGTCATCAATTGAGAAGGACTTGAATTTATCATTGCCTTCTTTGATGTGCTCTACAATCTTCTTGATTTCAGCATCACGAAGTTGTTCAGAACGAATCTTGTCCTCTAGAGTTGGACTAGCTGTCAAGCTTGCAAGATATCCTTGATGAACAAGACCAAGGTTCAGCTTCTGGAATTCTGCATGAAGTGGGGGTTGGCTTTCCATGATCATGAGATTATTGCAATAGGACTTGCGACTGAGAGCATCAGCCATAACATTAGCCTTGCCTGGAGTGTAAGAAATGGTGAGATCAAAGTCTTTAATCTTTTCAATCCATCTCCTTTGCCTGAGGTTTAGATCTGGTTGAGTGAAGATGTATTTCAGACTCTTATGATCGGAAAAGATTTCAGTTTTGTTACCCAACAAGTATTGTCTCCATTTCTTGAGGGCAAACACAACTGCTGCAAGTTCTAGGTCATGAGTGGGATAGTTTTTCTCATGTGGGTTCAACTGACGTGAAGCATAAGCCACAACTTGACGTTCTTGCATAAGAACTGCACCTAGACCTTGGAGAGATGCATCACAGAATATCTGGAAAGGTTTGGTAGTATCTGGGCCAACCAGAACTGGAGTGGAAGTGAGTTTAGTCTTCAGGAGATTGAAACTTTCATCACACTGTGGAGACCAAACGAACTTCTTGTCCTTCTTTGTGAGATCAGTGAGAGGTTTGGCAATCTTGGAAAAGTTTTGGACGAAACGACGGCAATAGCTAGCCAAGCCAAGAAAACTTCTGACTTGCTTCACCGTCTTAGGAGGTTTCCAATCAACAATTGCCTTAACCTTTTCCGGGTCAATGGCTATGCCTTTGGCAGAGATGATATGACCAAGGTAAGCAACTTATGGAATCTAGAACTCACATTTGGAGAACTTGGCATATAGACGATGCTCGCGAAGTTTCATGAGAGTGAGACGAAGGTGTTCTCCATGCTCTTCCTCGGATTTTGAGTAGACCAGTATGTCATCGAGATATACCACAACGAACTTGTCGAGGTATTCATGGAAGACAGAATTCATAAGTCTAGAGAATGTCGCCAGTGCATTGGTTAGACCAAAGGACATGACGGTGTATTCATATAGACCGTACCGAGTGGTGAAAGCTGTCTTAGGAATATCTTCCTTTCTGATCTTTATCTGATGGTAACCCATCCTCAAGTCCAACTTTGAGAATATTGAGGCTCCAGCAAGTTGATCAAAAAGATCATCGATACGAGGAATTGGATACTTGTTTTTGATGGTTTTCTCGTTGAGAGGACGATAGTCAACCACGAGTCTCTTTGTTTGATCCTTCTTGGCAACAAACAGAGTTGGGCAACCCCAAGCGGAGGAACTAGGCTGAATGTAACCTTTCTCCATGTACATATCGATTTTCTCCTTTAACAATTTCAGTTCAGGAGGAGCTATCTTGTATGGATGCTTAGAGATTGGAGCAGTACCTGGTTCAAGCTCGATCACGAACTCAACTGCTCTGTCCGGAGGCATCCCTGGCAACTCTTCTGGAAAGACGTCAGGGAATTCACAAACCACCGGAACATTTTCAATTGCAGGAAGGGGTTTTGCATCAAGGTTGAACAGCTGAACAGAACTTGATCCACATGGAGAATAGACTATCTGGCCAGAAGGGTGAGAGAGAGTTATTGACTTTTGAGCACAGTCAATTTTAGCTTTGTGGGTCTTCAACCAATCCATGCCCAGAATGACATCAATGTCAGAATTTCCCAGCAACATGAGTGAAGCAAGGAATATGCGACCTCCAATTAGGATTTGATTGTCCTTACTTATCTTGGAAGTCAACATTTGCGGTCCCGGAGAGTGAACAGTGATTTGATTGCTTAGTGGAACCAGAACTAGGTTGTATGCTTTTGCAAAGATCTTTGACACAAAAGAATGCGATGCTCCGGTATCAAACAACACTTTAGCTGGAAAAGAGTTTACGGGTAATATACCGAGAACGACGTCAGCAGCTTCCTCAGCTCTGTCGGCCTTGATATGATTCACCCTCGCGGTCCTCCCGACAGGCCTGTTGTTGGAGTTGAAGGCTTTAGCCGGGGGAGCACGAACTATTGCCTGGTTGGTGTTGGGGCGAGGAGGTGGAGGTAGCTGCCTCTGAGTGCACTTATCAGCGTAGTGTCCAGTCTCCTTGCATTTGTAGCAAGTGACGACACGAGGAGGACCTGGCCTTGGCTGCCCCATTGGAACCCTCTGACCCTGCTGTTGTGGGATAATCACGGCAGACGTTACCGGGGGTAACTGATCTTGGGGCAAGACGACACAGGCGTTTGGGAGAGGGTTTAGCTCAGAGGAAAACATGATGCAACTCGATCTGGTAGCCGGCAATCAAAGTCGCCGAGTCTCCGATCTTGATATAATAACTCAACTCTGGGGTTACACTGGATGCTCGATATCAAGCGATATTGCTATGGTTCTTAGATTTTTTTCAACTACTCCTAGGGGTCGGTTTATAAAGCACCCGTACCCCCTGGCCTACCCTCCAAGGCGCACCTTGGATCCTACCCGGACACAGCGCACAAACCCTAACTTTCCTTTACCATAACCCACAATCCGGGTTACTGGGCCTACAAACTTGGGCCTCCCAAAAGTTTCTTTATCCTTAACCGGATCCTGCGCAGCGTCCTTTGGGCCGGGTTATTCCTTGGAGTTGGCCTACCGGGTTGTTATCCCTCCATGAGTAGTCCCCAGAATAGCTTGGGCTTCACGGATCCTTCCTTGAAGCGCTCGCTATTCCCTGCAAGGATATCAAACACACAAGTATGTGGAGGCCGGGTTAAGGTGCCTTGATAGATAGCTAGGCCTTACTCCATGGTGGCCATATAGTAACCCGGCTCTTCCCCAAATACCTGACCTACCTTTCCAGGTCTAAACCCCAAAAATGTCAAGATTCTATACTCGATAATTGACCCTGGTATCACGGGATGGATCTCTTTCTCCTTTTCGTTCAGATACCTTGCTCAACATTTAAAGCGCATCTCGCAAAAAATCAAATAGATAGCCGTTACTCCGCAACTCCCGGCTCCCGTTCGCTGAATCGGGCTTATCCACTCGCGCTATAAATAGGCTCCTTGGGGGGTAACCCGAACCCTAACGCCTCATTTCCCCCCACTCTTCTTCCTTTCCTCCTCCGCACTCAAGCTCACAGAGCGTCACCACGGAAATCCCGCGCGCATCACCGGAGCCCATTGGCCGGAGGCTGCGCTCCGCCACAGCTCACTCCACGCCACCGCCAAGATCCACCGGCAAATCTCCAACCGGCCCGTCGGGAACCGCAAAGGGACACCAATCTTGTGTGATTTGCCTTCGTCGAGCTTCACTTCAACCTCCTCCAGTAAGACTCCCATTCCCATTAATTAACCTCCGCAATTTCTTGATTTTCTTCAAACTAGATCTAGGTCAACCCGCCGGTCATTTTCCTGGTCATGCCGCATTAGATCGCTTGTGTTCATTCTAACCCATCCAATACGTGGGATATAGACTTTGTGGCGTTTCCCTATCGCGCATATTCATTAATTTTACCGCAAATCTAGAAACGGAACCTCCAATCTGGGCTCGAACCACTCAAAATTTCCGCCTTTGTCTCAGTCACCCGGCCAATCCTCCCCTTTCCAGTTCCTTTTATTCGCACTAAGTGCCTGTGCAGCCATCCATCGTCCTCAAAAGTTCTTTCAACGCTTAGATCCCCATAATTTTTGCTATAATACTCGATACCCGGATAGTCCGAACCTCACTCTGCAGATTGATACCCGGATAATACGCAATTTCCGTGTCTCGATATTACCTTGCCGATACTTGGCCGGCTCACAGCTTCCGTGTCTTATTCCTTTTACCCTTCTACCTTGTGCTTGGCAGGTCAACCACATGGCTCCCAAGAAGCAGGGAAAAACTCCGACTAAAGCCAAAACTACCAACTCCATATCCGCCAACTGGGCGTGGTCTACGGTCACCAAGGCCAAGTTGGAGGAGCTGGTCGAGCTGGGAGTTCTCCCTCCTCAAGAGGATATCCAGTGGAGGGTGCCGGGCAAGGAGACCCGGCCTACACCGGCAAAAGATGAGGTAATATGCTTTGTAGAGCACGTGACCTGGGGCTTTCGTCCTCCGGGTCACCCCTTCTTCCGCGACGTCCTGAGCCACTATGGCCTTCCTGTTTTTGACATAGGTCCTAATTCTGTGTTAAATATCTCCCATTTTATCGTCCTTTCCGAGTCATACTTGTGCACTCCGCCAAGTCTGGCTCTTTTCGTTGAGCTTTTCCAGTGCAAACCGTGCCGCGAAAGCGGTGACGGAGCACTTCTCGCTTGCGGCGGGGTTTCTATCCAGCGCCGCAAGAATTCTCTGATGCCACCCCTTACCCTTAACTCCCATGTCAAGCACTGGCAGCTCTCGTACTTTTACTGCCAAGACACTTCCCCACCCGGCCAAAAGAAACTGCCGGGTTACTCAGAGGGTCTTCTTGACATCTCTGAGAAATTTAGTGCCTTTGCCCCTGACTCGGACAGGGAGGCAATTCAACCTCTGCTAGCCAAAATCACCACTCTCACGGCCCAAGGTCTCATCGGGCTCAACCTGGTGAAGACTTGGGTCGATTTCCGGGTTCAACCCAACTCCATCCGCACAAAGTTGATGTGCGAGTATTCGGGGCAATCTACAGACCCGCTCCGGTACTCTGACAACAGCTTCGTGGCTGGTGACACTCATAAAACTATCAAGGGTTTTCTGACAGAAAAGCTTGAGGTAATCCGGAACATAGCCGGATTAGAGCCCTTCACACTCGAGAACCCAGCCCCCAAGGTGAAGATCCAATTTTGACGTCTTTACCTTTGCTTTTTCCACTCGATACAGTTGATGACCCTTGTACTAATACTTTTCAGGCTGATGATGATTTTTGGAAGATCAACACTTCTCCCAGCTCCGAGAGTCCAGAGGAGCAAGAAGAAGCCGTTAACTCGGACGAAGGTGCTCTCCGGATTTTATTTGGTTCCTTTAAGCTCATCATAACCCCTTCATTTTCCAACTTATAACTTTGATGATACCCAGAACAAGAAGATGACGAAGAAGAAGACATCGACGGCAAAGTAGAATCCGCCAGCGACGAGGAGGAATTGGAGCCGACAGTCAAAGCCGGATCAAAGAGAAAACCCCAAGAGGCCACCCCCAAGGTTTCACATCACCTCCTTGCATTCAATTCGTATTCCTTTAATGATATACATGAGCTACCTTGACGTTATTCCACTGGCCATACTCGAAGGAGTCGCCCATGACCAAGCGCAGGTCAACTCGAAATCACCCGGGTGATGGTGCTCTTAACCCGGGTATTTCATCGACTCCGACTCGGCGGGCTGGTATTTACCCTATCCTTTCTCGGACGGAACATTCTTCTTGAACCATTCCCTTATGAAATCTTACTTGATACTTTCCAGCCTCTCCCGGGTCCAGCGACGGATTCCCTTCGGACTTCGCGGTGAATACCGGGTAAAATGCTCTACCATGTTTTCATCACCCTTTCCTGATTGTACACTAGCTGCTCACTCATAATATCTATAGGGCCACAGTCGTTACCAGCGACCAAGAGGATATGGAGACCGAGGGCCCGGGTAAGGGGAGCCTGGCTGATAAGACAACAGCCGCGTCTAGCAGCGAAGGACAAGCGTCACCGATAAACCCGGACACGCAAGAAGCCGAGTATCCGATTGCCTCCCACGCAAGCAAGAAGAACAGAGTCACAACCTTGGGTGCAGAAGAAGGAGCATCGGATTCCGACATACAAATGACCCAGGTGCCACCTCCCACTAAGAAGAAAACTCCTTCTCGGAATTTCCCAGGCCCCGGGTCCTCTGATACGGGTAAAGACACTTTTGATCAATTGATGAACACTCTCCTCACTATGAAGACTTCAGAGAGCAATATCTTGGAGCGCATGGCCGCAGAGCACCAGGTAATAACACTTGATATCTCGTAGTGCATGCCTAGTCCCCAAGTTCCGAGCATGACTTGCTAAAGTTATGTTTGGTACTTTATGCAATACTCAGCTTACCATAATATCCAACTGATACTTGTGCTCCTTGCTACTTACAGGCGCAGATAACCCGGTCTGATGAAATTTTACTCAAGACCGAACAACTTCTTCTTGCCGAGGTAAAGCGGAGGGAAACCCTTGAGGATGACATGAAAACTTTGAAGAAGGATGTTTCTAAATACAAGAAGAAGTGCAATACCGCTCAGACCGCACTGAAGAAACTATCGGACCAGGTCGCCGATACTTATCAGATCTTGCTTAGTAAGTTTTTGCTGCCGATTGACTTCATGTCTTTGCTTTATTATATGATACTTGAGATTACTGATACGTTCTTTCTTTTGTTTCAACTGTAGGTGCCAACCTTGCGACCCCCGAGGAGGATGCCATTGTCAAGGCTAGAACCCTGAAGACTGTGCTCCGGACTTTCTTTGCCGGCACAAAATTTATACTGGATGCCGTGAAGTGGCCTACGGAGGTATATCCGGGTGAGGAAAATCTCATCAAAGCCTGCTCCACCGTGCCTGGCTGGATTGAAATATGGAAACGCTCGTCATGCCGGATTGGTATGACCCGGGCCTTTACCCTGGCTAAGGCTTACTTTCCAAAGCTTGACCCAGCAAATATGATATCCGGGTTTCCAGAATTTAAAGCGGATGGCTCCAAGTTTACACCCAAGGACTTCAAGGCCGTACAGTCTGCAGTGCGTCATTCGGCCACCACTTTGGCCGGTAGTATGGATCTGAACACGATTATGAGTTCATATGACGATGAAGGCAAAATTGTTACAGAGGAAGCACCCCCGCCTTTTGATATTTTGGAGAAATGGGCTGCTGATTCGGCTTAGAAGAGGGAAGCAACTGCGAAGAGAGAGGCTGAGTTATCAGGGCCAGCCACCTCCACCCCAGCTGTTCCTCCACCAGCCCGTCCTGCTGCAAGGAATCCGAGTCATGATGCCGGAAAAAAGCAAGTCCAGGAGCAAGACCCGGAGGGTAAGGGCAAAAATGTGGACTCTACTCAGGAAGCCGAATGAGCAAAACTCCATAAGAATACTTCAATCATTTGATGTTTTCACTCAAAACAAGTATTCTTTTGATGGTGCGCCTGTGCACCCTTGATACTAGTGTCGCAACTTGTAACGCACTTTAATTCTGTGCTACACCTCGTGCCTTTCTAGGCCTTTTGATGAACTTGATACTTGCCTATTTTTGGACTTATTCTTGATATCCGACCTTCTTTTTATTTCCTTCTTTATTTCCGAGTACCGTGGGTTTTGACAGGTGGACTTTTCTTTAAGTCCCCAAGTCCCCACGACTCGGACGTTGGGGTCTTTCGAGCTTAGCGATGAAACAGCTTGACTCTGTTTCGAAACCCACAGTCCCCAAGGCCCGAATCTCCGAGTCTGTGGTGTGTGGTTTTTTCGAAGAGAACAAACCTGTTGTCGCTAAGTCGAAACCCGGAATTGTTTCATATGGATAATGAAGTTATGCTTGATAAGCGTTGAGTTTCCAGCTATTAGCCTTGTACTCTGCATAACTTGTGGTTTAGATGACCCTTTTGACTATCTTGTACTGTAAGCCGGCTTTCGCGTGGATACCATGTTGTTACATCTATACGAAAACAGGGTCAGGCAAGTCCCATTGGGCTTCATGGCTGATTGTAATCGTAAGCGAGAAAATCATGCCACTTTAGTGCGAGTCACATCGAGCTTAAGTAAGAAAAGTCAAGAAAATTTGGCTCCTTTGTCCAGTTATAAGATTGCAGCCGTACTCGTTTGCGAATAATCGGCCCTTATAACTTATAGGCATCAAGGCCGGGTCTTTGGGTTTGTGGCTGCGCTACTTGAGCAACCAGCCCCCGCGACCTATATATACTCAACATTCTTAATGATACTAATGTATTGATGTCTCATGGATACTACTTACTTGTAATCGGAGTAAATGCTGTAACAAGATAGGACTTGATAACCATCTCTTTATTGATGCGAGAAAGTTTGGATCAGCAGGCCGCCTCATTAAAAACCTTCCAGTCCCCTTAGGTACCCTGGGTAGGAAAAGAGCGCGTCTGAAACCTGCTGCCCGTTACATTGTTTAGTTCTTCTTGGGCACCGGTCCCGGGCTGGCGTGACCGACACACATTCTCCACATGTTTGACTTTTTCATGATGAGTACCGGGTTTACTAGCCAACCCGGGTGAGGTGTTTCCATGACGTGGCTGGTTGTGAGCGGCCGTGCAGTTTGTTCTCTTATAGCGGATTGTTTGGGGGAGTCATCCTCGATAAAAGCCACCATTTTAGTATCTTGTGCTACCTTGGACTTTGCTCTTTCGCCTTCAGTACTCGGCCTTTTTGATGTGGTTCTGTCCTCCGGGTCTGCTTGAGACCGGTAGTGCTTGAGTTCTTCTTTTCTACAGGCTTGCTCGGCCATTGCTGCGTCTCCCTCATTGCATTCAGCTGCTATGTCTCGATTTCCATGTATGGTAATGGTCTTCTTGGGACCCGGGATTTTTAGCTGTAGATACACGTAACACGGCCTAGCCATGAATTTGGCATAAGCCAGCCTTCCGAATAACGCGTGATAAGGGCTGCGCAATTTGACTACCTCAAAGGTGAGCCACTCAACTCGATAGTTATCCTTTGACTCCCCAAAAGCTACCTCCAATGCGATTTTTCCCTCAGGGCACGCTGAATGACCCGGCACTATCCCATGAAAAATTGTTGAACTTTTTTGTAGCTGAGACTCCTTGAGGCCCATGCGTAGGAAGGTTTCCCAATACAGTATATTGATGCTGCTTCCACCATCCATCAAAACCTTTTTCAGCTCATACCCATTGACCTGCGGTGCGACTACTAATGCCAAGACTCCCGGGTGTTCTACTCTTTCTGGGTGATCCCTTCTGCTCCATGTTACCTCCTGTTCTGACCATCTCAAGTATCTCGGGACAGCTGACGAAACTGAGTTGACCGCTTGCTTCAGTATCTTTTTGTCCTTGTTAGAACCTCCTGTGGTATGCACATGATATTGACCCAATTGTTTGGGGTTAGCCTGGAAACCTCCTGCCCCCCCTTGGTTATTACCTTGATTTCCAGCCGCCGGGTTACCGGCTGGGGGTGGGCCGTTGCCCGGGTTTCCCCCTGGACCCGGTCCTCCTCCCCGTCCTGCACCTCGCATAGCTCTGTTCACTTCCTCATTTTTCCATCTTTGTAAGTCGGCGCACTGCTCCAAGGAGTGGTTAGCTGGCCTGCCGTTCCTGCTGTGCTTTGGGCATGCCATTCTGAATATGTCCTAGTTGTTACTCGGCCTTGGTGGTCCTTGATAGTTTCCTCCATTGTGATTACCTCCGTTGAAATTTCCTTCTGCTCTGGGTCTCGAAGACCCGGCCTCTGTGTTGGCGACAAACTCGGAGCCTCCTTCAAACGGGCGCTTGTTCTGGCTATTTCCGTTATTACCCGGTGCTGATCCATTGCCGGTTCTTCCGCTATTACTTGTGTTTGCTTTTACCTTCTTGTCATCAACTTCCTCCTCTGTAGTATCTGTCGCAGCGTGCTTGTTGCACGCATCCATCAATTCTCCCATTGTAACTTCCGACGCATTTCGACTTGATTTCATGCGAGTTAACTTTTGCACTAAAGGTATATACTTGCATGTTTTTGCCATAGCTTGTAGTGCATCCTTGGGCTGAATATCTGTGGACGAGTGAAGTATCTCCATAACCCGGCGCACCCAACTGCGCGCCGACTCTCCCTTCTTCTGGACGCATCGCTCTAGATCATCAATAGTGAACAATTTCCTGCACGTCCCATGAAAGTGCTTGACAAACGCGGTCTTCAATTCCTCCCAGGACTTGATCGATCCTTCCGGCAAATTGGTGACCACAACTTTGCTGCTCCTTCTGACATCATCAAGTACATGAACTGGCTTGGAGATTCTCGGATGCGTTGCGAATCGACATTGCCATCTCATAACTGCTTAGCCATGTTTCTGGATCCATAGTTGGCTCGTAATTCACTACTTTTCCTGGCTCTTTGAATTTTTCCGGGTAAGGTTCAGCTCTGATATTGTCCGAGAGACACTTGGGTCCTGCAAGAATGGTCGAGGCCGGCCTTGCTCTAGAAACGTGTGATCCAGCGGGGGGCGCGGCTGGGGGCGGCGCTGCGGGTAATCTATGCGCTGCAGATCCGGCCGCGGCCCTCCGAGCCCTGGAACTGTCCACAACAGCCTGTGCTGCTGATGCTGCCAGAACACGGGGAGGAGGCGGCATTTGCTGCTGCTCTTCCCTCTGCCGTGCTGAACTTGTTTGGATATTCCCTTGTTGCTGACTGGCGTATGGCATCCCGTGCATCCCACTTCTATGATCCGGATAATTGGCTTGTTGCGCCACCGCAGTGTGCAACAGATCGATTGCTTGCCGGGTCTTCTCTGCATGGGGTGACTCTCCCACGGGGATTTGATTTAATGCGAGTGTTGCCGCATACACGTTGTCCATGGGATTGTTGTAGTGACCTGCTGGTATGCGAAATCGTGATGGTGGTGGTGGCGGTGGTGGTAGATCGTTGCCGGTTGTGATTCTAGTCTGTGGTGGGGGTAACCCGGCCCGCTCATTTGCCGGATGTGCCCCCGCTGTTGCCGGTTGGGGTGCGGTTCCCTGGTTCACCACTGGTATCGGCTGATCCTGAGGTGTGATAAATAAAGCAGCCGGATTAATAACCCCGCCCGTTGCTGGTAACCTAGTTTGATGCCTTTGATGTACTCTAGATGTTTCCTCCCGGAGCCGAGTTTCCAGCGCATCCAGCTCACGTTGCCGCGTGGCCATCCCTTGCCTTTCTGCCTCTACTTGCCTTGTTTGCTGTTCCAACGCACGAAGAGCCACATCCAGATCCCTGACACGTTCCGCTGCGTTTTCTGGAGTGATAACCGTTGCAAGAACCGTGGGGTCTAGGATCAGATTATTATCGAATAAGTCCGGGTGACGCGGGTTCGAAGGACCCGCCCCTGGTGTCCGGTTTCCCAGGAATCCGAACGTATTTGCGTGCAACTCCTCGTCTGCTGCGCGGCTGGTCACTGATGCCGATTCTCCATCAACCCGAGCCAGAACCGGGTCTCCGTTAGCCGCGCCCTGCTGCTGGGCCAATGCCTGAGCCGCCCCGACTGCTGCTGCGGTTGCGTTCTCTTGGTTGAGATTGGCCGCGGGAGCCGTGTAGACCGCAACTCGGCGTATGATACTCGGTGTAAATTCATGCTGTTCTTCTCCGTCGTTATTCTCCTCATACCGGTTCTCCAGCAGATCCAGGATGGACTCGGTATCATCCTCTCTTTCGACCCGGTCGCGCGGGGTCCATGCCGGTTCCTCCGGCTGTTCCCACTTCGCGATGGGTTCTTCCGCCGGATATGTCGTTCCAATTGATTCTTCATCTTCTGATTGGATAGAAGCGGCTTCCCCTGACACAGAATCAGATCCAAAATTGTCAGGGATTGAACCGGAAGTACATACCATACCAATGAAGACGCTGATCCGGCCGATTGTCACGACGGATCCGGATTCGAGGTGATCCGATTCTGGCCCCCAGCCGGAATCATCCACCGTCTTTTCTCCTTTATGGTCGGTGTAGATCTCGCCGACGACAAGATTCTCCATGTTCTTCCGAGCTTCTCCCGTGATGTAAACACCTTTGGACGCAGGCCCCACGGTGGGCGCCAACTGTCGTGGGATAATCACGGCAGACGTTACCGGGGGTAACTGATCTTGGGGCAAGACGACACAGGCGTTTGGGAGAGGGTTTAGCTCAGAGGAAAACATGATGCAACTCGATCTGGTAGCCGGCAACCAAAGTCGCCGAGTCTCCGATCTTGATATAATAACTCAACTCTGGGGTTACACTGGATGCTCGATATCAAGCGATATGGCTATGGTTCTTAGATTTTAATCAACTACTCCTAGGGGTCGGTTTATAAAGCTCCCGTACCCCCTGGCTTACCCTCCAAGGCGCACCCTGGATCCTACCCGGACACGGCGCACAAACCCTAACTTTCCTTCATCGTAAGCCGCAATCCGGGTTACTGGGCCTACAAACTTGGGCCTTCCAAAAGTTTCTTTATCCTTAGCCGGATCCTGCGCAGCGTCCTTTGGGCCGGGTTATTCCTTGGAGTTGGCCTACCGGGCTATTATCCCTCCATCAGTAGTCCCCAGAATAGCTTGGGCTTCACGGATCCTTCCTTGAAGCGCTCGCTATTCCCTGCAAAGATATCAAACACACAAGCATATGGAGGCCGGGTTAAGATGCTTTGATAGACAACTAGGCCTTACTCCATGGTGGCCATATAGTAACCCGGCTTTTCCCCCAAATACTTTGGTTTAACTTTCCAGGTCTAAACCCTAATAAAAATGTCAAGATTCCATACTCGATAACTGACCCTGATATCACGGGGTGGATCTCCTTCTCTTTTTTGTCCAGATACTTTGCTCAATACTTGGTGCATATCTCGCAGAATCCGCGTAGATAGCCATTACCCCACAATTTCCGGCTTCCGGCCGTTGGGATAGACTCACCCTCACCTTATAAATAGTGCTCCGAGGGTAACCTAAAACCCATCGCTCCAGTTCAGTTTCCCCTTTCCTTCCTTGCTCCTTGCACCCTTGCAACACCACCGCAAGAAGTTCGTGCTTGCCATCGAAGCAAAGCCGCCGCCGGCCGCGCTCGCTCTCGAGCCATCTCGCGCCGCCGTCAAGCTTCACCACCGCGCCCTCGTTCCACTCGCCAAGAGTCGCGCCGTCCACCGCCGTCGCGCTAGACTCCAATATCTCCAGTAAGTCCCTTGCACTCGTTTAATTTAGCCCCGCAATTTTTCGATTCATCCAGGATTGGATCTAGGTCAACCTGTGAGTCGTTCTTCCGGTTGCATCGAATTAGATCGATTTGATGTTCGCTAACTCCTTTAACCACCTGCTTGATGACTACAACTCATCCTCCTACCATTACTAATCACCAAATCCCCCGTAGAATCGTTCGCAAGTTTTCCCATCTAGATCCATTCCTCCTCGATTTTCCGCTCATTGCATTAACACCCGGAAAATCCTTCTTTTCCAGCTATTTTGCTTGCAGTAGATACATGGGCAACCATCCATCTTCCCCAAATGCTTTTCCGTACGTAAGTGACCAATAATCTCCACAGTTATACTTAACACCCGGATGCCTTGTAACCTCCACCTCATAGCGTGATACCCGGATAGTTCTTAGTTGTCATACTTTCTTGATACCTCATACTCGGATAATCCAGCACTTCCGGGTCTTATTTCCTATACCTCTTTTTATTGTGTTTTGCAGGTTGATCCCATGGCTCCCAAACGGCAAGGAAAACAGCCGACTCAGGCAAAGACTACCCAGACCATATCCGCCAACTGGGGGCGTTCCACAGCTACAAAGGCCAAGCTGGACGAGCTAGCCGAATTAGAAATTCTCCCTTCTCAGAAGGACATTCACTGGAGAGCACCGGGCAACGAGACCCGGCCCACACCCGCCGATAATGAGGTAATCTGCTTCGTAGAGCACGTGACCCGGGGATTCCGTCCTCCGGGTCACCCTTTCTTTAGGGAGGTCTTAAGCCATTATGGCCTCCGGGTATTCGACATAGGGCCTAACTCTATGTTGAACATTACCCACTTCATCGTTCTATCCGAGTCGTACTTGTGCATACCGCCAAGTTTGACTCTCTTCATCGAACTATTCCAGTGTAAGCCGTGCCGCGAAAGTGGCGACGGAGCACTTCTTACCTGCGGCGGGGTATCCATCCAACGCCGCAAGAATTCACCGATGCCAACCCTCAATTTAAACTCCCACGTCAAACACTGGCAGCTGTCTTTCTTTTATTGCCACGATACTTCCCCAGACAGCGAAAAGAAACTGCCGGGCTACTCGGAGAGCCTCCTCGAGCCTTCCGAGTCTTTCAATGCCTTTGCACCTGACTCAGACAGGGAGGCGATCCTTCCCTCGTTAGCTAAAATAGCCATCCTCTCAGCCCAAGGCCTCCTTGGGCTCAATTTAGTGAAAAAATGGGTAGATTTTCGAATTCAACCCAACTCCATCCGCACCAAATTAATGTGCGAGTACTCGGGGCATACCACGGATGCACTCCGATACTCCACCAAGAGCTTTGCGATCGGCGACACCAACAAGACCATCAAGGGCTTCTTGACAGAGAAGCTAGAGGTGATAAAGGGCATCGCCGGGTTACCCCCATTTACTCGGGAAAACCCGGCTCCAGCGGTAATATCCGATATTCATAACTTATTTCCACATTTTGACTTGATACAGCTTCTAACCCTTAGTCTCATCCTTTTGTCTCAGGCTGATGACCCCTTCTGGAGAGTTGAACCCTCCCCCCCCTTCCAGAGACCCGGAAGAAGAGGAGGACGAGCCAGCCGATGATAGTGAAGGTACCTGCCCGGAACTTGTATTATTTTTACTTGCATCATTTTCCTCCCATTTAACTTTTTCCCACGGACACACACTCGGTTCGCAGGGCTGGAGGACGAAGGTGAGACCAACGAGGATGACCCGGAGGCTACCGAATCTGATCAAGAGGCAACAGTTGGAGCCAAGAGGAAGACCAGAGGGGCGGTGTCCAAGGTTCCTTTCTCCTCGTTATCCTCTGAACCTTACTCCTTTGACGCCATGCGACGACTTAACCATCAATTATCAAACTTGTCGTGCTTGAAGGATTCTCTCCCAGCCAAACGCAGAGTAACTCGGAGCTCCCCGGGTGAAGATCCCCTTAACCCGGGCATCTCTACCTCCTCCGTCCATCAAGGAGAACGCATTTGTTTGCTGCTAGGTCCAAAAAGCCCAGAGCCGTTTCACATAGGTTTTGAAGTTATGCTTAATAATCGTTGAGTTTCCGGCTATCAGCCCTGTACTCTGCATAACTTGTGGTTTAGATGACCCTTTTGACTCTCTGATACTATAAGCCGGCTTTCGCATGGATATCATGTTGTTACATCTGTACGAAACAGGGTCAACCAAGTCCCATTGGGCTTCATGGCTGATTGTAATCGTAAGCGAGCAAATCATGCCATTTTAGTGCGAGTCACATCGAGCTTAAGTAAGAAAAGTCAAGAAAATTTGGCTCCTTTGTCCGGTTATAAGATTGTAGCCGTACTCGTTTGCGAGTAACCGGCCCTTATAACTCATAGGCATCAAGGCCGGGTCTTTGAGTTTTCAACTGTGCTATTCAAGCAATCAGCCCCCAAGACCTATATATGTACGCGACGTGCTGAGAGTGAAGAACATGATAATAACCACCTCTTTACTTGATATGAAAAAGTTAGGTCAGCAAGCCGCCTCATTAAAAACCCATCCAGTCCCCAAGGGTACCCTGGATAGGAAAAGAGTACGTCTGAAACCTGCTGCCTGTTACACCGTGCAATTACACTTGCCACTATAATCTTTACTAAGTATAATACGGACGTAGCTGCGCCACGTTCCATGGTCTGTCTCTTTCTTGCATAGATGAAGTGGTATGAGCGGTGTCATTAACTGTAGCCGACTCTTCCCTTGCATCTACCAAGTAATATGATCCGTTATGTAGATTCCGGCTTATGATAAACGGTCCTTCCCATGGCGGTGATAATTTGTGTTTTCCTTCGTTTGACTGTACCAGGCGCAGAACCAGGTCTCCTTCCTGGAAGACCCGGGTTTTCACACGCCGGCTATGATACCTCCGTAAACCTTGCTGATAAATGGCTGATCTCTCCAGGGCTTGTTCCCTTTGTTCTTCTAACATATCTACGGCATCCTGCCGGGTCTTTTCGTTCTCCACTTCGACGTAAGCTGATATTCGTGGTGAATCATGAATAATATCACTCGGTAGTACTGCCTCCGCGCCATAGACCATGAAGAAGGGTGTCATTTGAGTGGACCTGTTAGGTGTAGTGTTGATGCCCCAAACCACAGAAGGAAGTTCTTTGACCCATGCGCCAGCGGCCCTGATACAAGGGACTCGCAATCGTGGTTTTAATCCGCGAAGCAATTCTTGGTTTGCCCTCTCCACTTGTCCATTGGCCTGCGGATGAGCCACTGATGCAACATCAAGCCGGATTCCATTGTTGCCACAGAACTTCTCCATCTCACCAAGGGACATGTTGGTCCCATTGTCGGTAATTATGCTGTGGGGATACCCGAACCGGTAGATAATCCTTTTCAAGAACTTGACTGCTGTAGCTGCTTCACAATTAGTAACTGGCATAACCTCAACCCACTTGGTGAACTTATCAATAGCCACCAAAAGATGTGTCTTCTTGCATGGTGACATATGAAAGGGGCCAACCATATCCATCCCCCAGACAGCGAACGGCCAAGTTAACGGGATGGTCCGTAATTCCATAGCCGGCACATGGGTTTGGCGAGCGTACCTTTGACATCCGTCACACCTTGCTACTAATCTTTCCGCATCCGCTAGAGCCGTCAGCCAGAAAAATCCGTGTCGGTAAGCCTTTGCCACAAGGGATCTTGTGGATGCATGATGCCCGCAATCGCCTTCATGGATTTCCTTGAGAATCTGTCGGCCTTCTTCTGGTGCTACGCAGCGCAAAAAGACTCCTGCTGCACTTCTCTTGTACAACTCCCCATTAATGATAGAATACCCCTTTGCTCTCTGCAAAATTTGCCTTGCTAATACCTCCTGTTGTGGTAACTCGCCTCGTGACAGGTAGGCCAAAAACGGTTCTGTCCACTCGGGAATAGCCCGTATAGTGGCCACGAGCTCCGTATCCGGGTCTTTACTTGCCAGCTCCTCCTCAGACTCGATTTTAACCGATGGTCGCCATAACTCGTCCAGGAACACGTTAGGTGGAACCGGCTCTCTGCGCGAGCCGAGTCTAGCAAGGGCGTCTGCTGCTTCATTCCTTCTTCTGTCTATATGCTCCACCTCATACCCGGAAAAGCATCCTGCAACCCTATCAACCTCCCTGCGGTATGCTGCCATGGTTGCATCCTTTCTATCCCAAGTTCCTGACACCTGCTGTACCACAAGGTCCGAATCTCCGAAGCATCGTATCCTCTTGATGTTCATCTCCTTGGCTACCTTCAAGCCATGCAATAGGGCCTCATACTCGGCCACGTTGTTGGAACAGTCAAAGTGAATTTGTAGTACGTAACTTAATTTATCTCCTTTGGGTGACGTTAGCACCACCCCAGCTCCTGATCCCTCGTATTGCTTAGATCCATCGAAGTGCATGATCCATGACTCGGAGCTTGGAACCGTCGTAGTCATGCCTGTATGTGTCCAGTCGTTAATGAAATCAACTAAAGCCTGAGATTTGATTGCTGACCTGGGCTCGTAACTGATGTGATAATCCCCCATTTCTATCGCCCATTTGGCTATTCTTCCAGTCGCATCCGAGTTCCTGATGATATCCGACATTGGTATTGAGCTAACCACCGTTATGGGGTGTTCCTGGAAATATGGCTTCAACTTCCGGCTGGCCATAAAGACCCTGAAAACCAGCTTTTGCCAATGCGGATAGCGCTGCTTTGCTTCCGACAATACCTCACTGACATAATAAACCGGCCTCTGAACTGGATAACCTTTCCCATCTTCTTTACGCTCCACAACCACTACTGCACTGACGGCTCGGGGGCCTGCTGCCACATACAGCAACATAGGCTCTTTAGGACCCAGGGCCGCTAGTACTGGCGCTTCAGATAATTGCTTTTTTAGTGCCTCGAATGCCTCATCTGCCTCCTGATCCCATACGAATTTGTCTGACTTTCTCAAGAGCCGGTACAAGGGTATTGCCTTTTCTCCGAGTCTTGATATGAATCGGCTCAAGGCTGCCATGCAGCCCGTGAGTTTTTGAACGTGCTTCAAATTTTCCGGCTTTTTCAAATTTTGGATAGCTTTGATTTTATCCGGGTTGGCTTCAATTCCTCTCTCGGAGACGATAAAGCCGAGTAATTTCCCGGCTGGAACTCCAAACACGCACTTTGTTGGGTTAAGCTTCATCTGGTACCTTCTCAAGTTCTTGAACGTTTCCTTTAGATCATCGATAAACGTCTCTGCCTTCCTAGTTTTGATAACCACATCATCCACATAAGCATGGACATTACGTCCGATTTGGTCCTCGAAGCACTTCTGAATACACCGTTGATAAGTTGCGCCAGCGTTCTTCAATCCAAATGTCATGGTTTTATAGCAAAAGGCCCCAAAAGGGGTTATAAACGATGTTTTCTCCCAATCCTCCCTCTTGAGCTTAATCTGATGATACCCTGAATATGCGTCCAGAAAGCATAATAGGTCACTTCCAGCTACTGCGTCTATAATCTGATCTATCCTTGGTAGTGCGAACGGATCCTTTGGGCAATGTTTGTTGAGACTCGTAAAATCAATGCACATCCTCCACTCATTGGTCTTTTTCATCACTAGAACTAGGTTTGCTAACCAATCTGGGTGAAATACTTCCATAATAAAGCCGGCTGCCAATAGCCGAGCGATCTCTTCGCCTATAGCCTTCCTTCTTTCCTCATTCATTTTCCTCAAGCCCTGCTTCACGGGCCTGGACTTGGGATCTACATGCAAACTGTGCTCGGCCAGCTCTGTAGGGATACCCGGCATGTCGCTAGGTGTCCAGGCGAACACGTCTGCATTTGAACGAATAAACTCCACAAGTGCCTTCTCCTGCTCTTTTCCCAAATTAGACCCTATGGTAAATTGCTTAGTGGAATCACCTTCAACAAAATCTATCTTCTTGGTGTCTTGTGCTGCCTTGAATTTTGCTCTCTCATCCTCAGTATTTGGCTTTTTCAGGGCTGTTCTATCATCCGGATTTACTTGAGACCGGTAATACTCGAGTTCTTCCTTTCTGCACGCTTGCTCGGCCATTACTGAATCTCCTTCGTCACACTCAGCCGCTATATCCCGGTTCCCGTGCACGGTGATGGTCCGTTTAGGACCCGGGATCTTTAGCTGCAAATATACATAACACGGCCTAGCCATGAATTTAGCATAAGCCGGTCTTCCGAACAGCGCGTGGTAAGGACTGCGCGATTTGACCACCTCGAACGTGAGCCACTCAACTCGATAATTATCCGTCGATTCTCCGAAAGCAACCTCCAAGGTGATTTTTCCCTCGGGGCTCGCCGAGTGACCCGGCACGATCCCATGAAATACTGTCGAACTTTTCTGTAGCTGGGACTCTTTGAGACTCATGCGCAAGAAGGTTTCCCAATACAGGATGTTAATGCTACTTCCACCGTCCATCAGGACCCTTTTCAGTTCGTAACCATTGACCTGTGGTGCAACCACCAATGCCAAGACTCCTGGGCGCTCTATTCCTTCCGGGTGATCTCTTCTGCTCCACGTTACCTCTTGTTCCGCCCATCTCAGGTATCCTGGCACGGCTGATGAAACCGAGTTTACCGTTTGCTTTATCGTCTCTTTGTCCCTGCTATAAGTTCCAGTAGTATGCACATGATATTGTCCCTTTAAATCAGGCGTACGTACCGTACCGATGAAGATGTTGATCTGGCCGATCGTCACAGTAGATCCGGACTCGAGGTGATCCGACTCTGGCCCCCAGCCGGAACCGTCCACCATCTTTTCTCCTTTGTGGTCGATGTAGATCTCGCCGATGACAAGATTCTCCATGTTTTTTCGAGCTTCTCCCGTGATGTAAACACCTTTGGACGCAGGCCCCACGGTGGGCGCCAACTGTCATGGGATAATCACGGCAGACGTTACCGGGGGTAACTGATCTTGGGGCAAGACGACACAGGCGTTTGGGAGAGGGTTTAGCTCAGAGGAAAACATGATGCAACTCGATCTGGTAGCCGGCAATCAAAGTCGCCGAGTCTCCGATCTTGATATAATAACTCAACTCTGGGGTTACACTGGATGCTCGATATCAAGCAATGGCCGAGCAAGCCTGTAGAAAAGAAGAACTCAAGCACTACCGGTCTCAAGCAGACCCGGAGGACAGAACCACATCAAAAAGGCCGAGTACTGAAGGCGAAAGAGCAAAGTCCAAGGTAGCACAAGATACTAAAATGGTGGCTTTTATCGAGGATGACTCCCCCCAAACATTCCGCTATAAGAGAAGAAACTGCACGACCGCTCACAACCAGCCACGTCATGGAAACACCTCACCCGGGTTGGCTAGTAAACCCGGTACTGATCATGAAAAAGTCAAACATGTGGAGAATGTGTATCACTCACGCCAGCCCGGGACCGGTGCCCAAGAAGAACTAAACAATGTAACGGGCAGCAGGTTTTAGACGCGCTCTTTTCCTACCCAGGGTACCTAAGGGGACTGGAAGGTTTTTAATGAGGCAGCCTGCTGATCCAAAATTTCTCGCATCAATAAAGAGATGGTTATCAAGTCCTATCTTGTTACAGCATTTACTCCGATTACAAGTAAGTAGTATCCATGAGACATCAATACATCAGTATCATTAAGAATGTTGAGTATATATAGGTCGCGGGGGCTGGTTGCTCAAGTAGCGCAGCCACAAACCCAAAGACCCGGCCTTGATGCCTATAAGTTATAAGGGCCGATTATTCGCAAACGAGTACGGCTGCAATCTTATAACTGGACAAAGGAGCCAAATTTTCTTGACTTTTCTTACTTAAGCTCGATGTGACTCGCACTAAAGTGGCATGATTTGCTCGCTTACGATTACAATCAGCCATGAAGCCCAATGGGACTTGCCTGACCCTGTTTTCGTATAGATGTAACAACATGGTATCCACGCGAAAGCCGGCTTACAGTACAGATAGTCAAAAGGGTCATCTAAACCACAAGTTATGCAGAGTACAAGGCTAATAGCTGGAAACTCAACACTTATCAAGCATAACTTCATTATCCATATGAAACAATTCCGGGTTTCGACTTAGCGACAACAGGTTTGTTCTCTTCGAAAAAACCACACACCACAGACTCGGAGATTCGGGCCTTGGGGACTGTGGGTTTCGAAACAGAGTCAAGTTGTTTCATCGCTAAGCTCGAAAGACCCCAACATCCGAGTCGTGGGGACTTGGGGACTTAAAGAAAAGTCCACCTGTCAAAACCCACGGTACTCGGAAATAAAGAAGGAAATAAAAAGAAAGTCGGATATCAAGAATAAGTCCAAAAATAGGCAAGTATCAAGTTCATCAAAAGGCCTAGAAAGGCATGAGGTGTAGCACAGAATTAAAGTGCGTTACAAGTTGCGACACTAGTATCAAGGGTGCACAGGCGCACCATCAAAAGAATACTTGTTTTGAGTAAAAACATCAACTGATTGAAGTATTCTTATGGCGTTTTGCTCATTCGGCTTCCTGAGTAGAGTCCACATTTTTGACCTTACCCTCCGGGTCTTGCTCCTGGACTTGCTTTTTTCCGGCATCATCACTCGGATTCCTTGCGGCAGGACAGGCTGGTGGAGGAACAGCTGGGGTAGAGGTGGCTGGCCCTGATAACTCGGCCTCTCTCTTCGCAGTTGCTTCCCTCTTCTTAGCCGAATCAGCAGCCCATTTCTCCAAAATATCAAAAGGCGGGGGTGCTTCCTCTGTAACAATTTTGCCTTCAGCATCATATGAACTCATAATCGTGTTCAGATCCATACTATCGGCCAAAGTGGTGGCCGAATGACGCACTGCAGACTGTACGGCCTTGAAGTCCTTGAGTGTAAACTTGGAGCCATCCTCTTTAAATTCTGGAAACCCGGATATCATCTTTGCCGGGTCAAGCTTTGGAAAGTAAGCCTTAGCCAGGGTAAAGGCCCGGGTCATACCAATCCGGCATGACGAGCGTTTCCATATTTCAATCCAGCCAGGCACGGTGGAGCAGGCTTTGATGAGATTTTCCTCACCCGGATATACCTCCGTAGGCCACTTCACGGCATCCAGTATAAATTTTGTGCCGGCAAAGGAAGTCCGGAGCACAGTCTTCAGGGTTCTAGCCTTGACAATGGCATCCTCCTCGGGGGTCGCAAGGTTGGCACCTACAGTTGAAACAAAAAGAAAGAACGTATCAGTAATCTCGAGTATCATATAATAAAGCAAAGACATGAAGTCAATCGGCAGCAAAAACTTACTAAGCAAGATCTGATAAGTATCGGCGACCTGGTCCGATAGTTTCTTTAGTGCGGTCTGAGCGGTATTGCACTTCTTCTTGTATTTAGAAACATCCTTCTTCAAAGTTTTCATGTCATCCTCAAGGGTTTCCCTCCGCTTTACCTCGGCAAGAAGAAGTTGTTCGGTCTTGAGTAAAATTTCATCAGACTGGGTTATCTGCGCCTGTAAGTAGCAAGGAGCACAAGTATCAGTTGGATATTATGGTAAGCTGAGTATTGCATAAAGTACCAAACATAACTTTAGCAAGTCATGCTCGGAACTTGGGGACTAGGCATGCACTACGAGATATCAAGTGTTATTACCTGGTGCTCTGCGGCCATGCGCTCCAAGATATTTCTCTCTGAAGTCTTCATAGTGAGGAGAGTGTTCATCAATTGATCAAAAGTGTCTTTACCCGTATCAGAGGACCCGGGGCCTGGGAAATTCCGAGAAGGAGTTTTCTTCTTAGTGGGAGGTGGCACCCGGGTCATTTGTATGTCGGAATCCCATGCTCCTTCTTCTGCACCCAAGGTTGTGACTCTGTTCTTCTTGCTTGCGTGGGAGGCAATCGGATACTCGGCTTCTTGCGTGTCCGGGTTTATCGGTGACGCTTGTCCTTCGCCGCTAGACGCGGCTGTTGTCTTATCAGCCAGGCTCCCCTTACCCGGGCCCTCGGTCTCCATATCCTCTTGGTCGCTGGTAACGACCGTGGCCCTATAGATATTATGAGTGAGCAGCTAGTGTACAATCAGGAAAGGGTGATGAAAACATGGTAGAGCATTTTACCCGGTATTCACCGCGAAGTCCGAAGGGAATCCTTCGCTGGACCCGGGAGAGGCTGGAAAGTATCAAGTAAGATTTCATAAGGGAATGGTTCAAGAAGAATGTTCCGTCCGAGAAAGGATAGGGTAAATACCAGCCCGCCGAGTCGGAGTCGATGAAATACCCGGGTTAAGAGCACCATCACCCGGGTGATTTTGAGTTGACCTGCGCTTGGTCATGGGCGACTCCTTCGAGTATGGCCAGTGGAATAACGTCAAGGTAGCTCATGTATATCATTAAAGGAATACGAATTGAATGCAAGGAGGTGATGTGAAACCTTGGGGGTGGCCTCTTGGGGTTTTCTCTTTGATCCGACTTTGACTGTCGGCTCCAATTCCTCCTCGTCGCTGGCGGATTCTACTTTGCCGTCGGTGTCTTCTTCTTCGTCATCTTCTTGTTCTGGGTATCATCAAAGTTATAAGTTGTAAAATGAAGGGGTTATGATGAGCTTAAAGGAACCAAATAAAATCCGGAGAGCACCTTCGTCCGAGTTAACGGCTTCTTCTTGCTCCTCTGGACTCTCGGAGCTGGGAGAAGTGTTGATCTTCCAAAAATCATCATCAGCCTGAAAAGTATCAGTACAAGGGTCATCAACTGTATCGAGTGGAAAAGGCAAAGGTAAAGACGTCAAAATTGGATCTTCACCTTGGGGGCTGGGTTCTCGAGTGTGAAGGGCTCTAATCCGGCTATGTTTCGGATTACCTCAAGCTTTTCTGTCAGAAAATCCTTGATAGTTTTATGAGTGTCACCAGCCGCGAAGCTGTTGTCAGAGTACCGGAGCGGGTCTGTAGATTGCCCCGAATACTCGCACATCAACTTTGTGCGGATGGAGTTGGGTTGAACCCGGAAATCGACCCAAGTCTTCACCAGGTTGAGCCCGATGAGACCTTGGGCCGTGAGAGTGGTGATTTTGGCTAGCAGAGGTTGGATTGCCTCCCTGTCCGAGTCAGGGGAAAAGGCACTAAATTTCTCAGAGATGTCAAGAAGACCCTCTGAGTAACCCGGCAGTTTCTTTTGGCCAGGTGGGGAAGTGTCTTGGCAGTAAAAGTACGAGAGCTGTCAGTGCTTGACATGGGAGTTAAGGGTAAGGGGTGGCATCAGAGAATTCTTGCGGCGCTGGATAGAAACCCCGCCGCAAGCGAGAAGTGCTCCGTCACCGCTTTCGCGGCACGGTTTGCACTGGAAAAGCTCAACGAAAAGAGCCAGACTTGGCGGAGTGCACAAGTATGACTCGGAAAGGACAATAAAATGGGAGATATTTAACACAGAATTAGGACCTATGTCAAAAACACGAAGGCCATAGTGGCTCAGGACGTCGCGGAAGAAGGGGTGACCCGGAGGACGAAAGCCCCGGGTCACGTGCTCTACAAAGCATATTACCTCATCTTTTGCTGGTGTAGGCCGGGTCTCCTTGCCCGGCACCCTCCACTGGATATCCTCTTGAGGAGGGAGAACTCCCAGCTCGACCAGCTCCTCCAACTTGGCCTTGGTGACCGTAGACCGCGCCCAGTTGGCGGATATGGAGTTGGTAGTTTTGGCTTTAGTCGGAGTTTTTCCCTGCTTCTTGGGAGCCATGTGGTTGACCTGCCAAGCACAAGGTAGAAGGGTAAAAGGAATAAGACACGGAAGCTGTGAGCCGGCCAAGTATCGGCAAGGTAATATCGAGACACGGAAATTGCGTATTATCCGGGTATCAGTCTGCAGAGTGAGGTTCGGACTATCCGGGTATCGAGTATTATAGCAAAAATTATGGGGATCTAAGCGTTGAAAGAACTTTTGAGGACGATGGATGGCTGCACATGCACTTAGTGCGAATAAAAGGAACTGGAAAGGGGAGGATTGGCCGGGTGACTGAGACAAAGGCGGAAATTTTGAGTGGTTCGAGCCCAGATTGGAGGTTCCGTTTCTAGATTTGAGGTAAAATTAATGAATATGGGCGATAGGGAAACGCAACAAAGTCTATATCCCACGTATTGGATGGGTTAGAATGAACACAAGCGATCTAATGCGGCATGACCAGGAAAATGACCGGCGGGTTGACCTAGATCTAGTTTGAAGAAAATCAAGAAATTGCGGAGGTTAATTAATGGGAATGGGAGTCTTACTGGAGGAGGTTGAAGTGAAGCTCGACGAAGGCAAATCACGCAAGATTGGTGTCCCTTTGCGGTTCCCGACGGGCCAGTTGGAGATTTGCCGGTGGATCTTGGCGGTGGCGTGGAGTGAGCTGTGGCGGAGCGCAGCCTCCGGCCAATGGGCTCCGGTGATGCGCGCGGGATTTCCGTGGTGACGCTCTGTTAGCTTGAGTGCGGAGGAGGAAAGGAAGAAGAGTGGGGGGGGAAATGAGCCGTTAGGGTTCGGGTTACCCCCCAAGGAGCCTATTTATAGCGCGAGTGGATAAGCCCGATTCAGCGAACGGGAGCCGAGAGTTGCGGAGTAACGGCTATCTATTTGATTTTTTGCGAGATGCGCTTTAAATGTTGAGCAAGGTATCTGAACGAAAAGGAGAAAGAGATCCATCCCGTGATATCAGGGTCAATTATCGTGTATAGAATCTTGACATTTTTGGGGTTTAGACCTGGAAAGGTAGGTCAGGTATTTGGGGAAGAGCCGGGTTACTATATGGCCACCATGGAGTAAGGTCTAGCTATCTATCAAGGCACCTTAACCCGGCCTCCACATACTTGTGTGTTTGATATCCTTGCAGGGAATAGCGAGCGCTTCAAGGAAGGATCCGTGAAGCCCAAGCTATTCTGGGGACTACTGATGGAGGGATAACAACCCGGTAGGCCAACTCCAAGGAATAACCCGGCCCAAAGGACGCTGCGCAGGATCCGGTTAAGGATAAAGAAACTTTTGGGAGGCCCAAGTTTGTAGGCCCAGTAACCCGGATTGTGGGTTATGGTAAAGGAAAGTTAGGGTTTGTGCGCTGTGTCCGGGTAGGATCCAAGGTGCGTCTTGGAGGGTAGGCCAGGGGGTACGGGTGCTTTATAAACCGACCCCTAGGAGTAGTTGAAAAAAAATCTAAGAACCATAGCAATATCGCTTGATATCGAGCATCCAGTGTAACCCCAGAGTTGAGTTATTATATCAAGATCGGAGACTCGGCGACTTTGATTGCCGGCTACCAGATCGAGTTGCATCATGTTTTCCTCTGAGCTAAACCCTCTCCCAAACGCCTGTGTCGTCTTGCCCCAAGATCAGTTACCCCTGGTAACGTCTGCCGTGATTATCCCACGACAGTTGGCGCCCACCGTGGGGCCTGCGTCCAAAGGTGTTTACATCACGGGAGAAGCTCGGAAGAACATGGAGAATCTTGTCGTCGGCGAGATCTACACCGACCATAAAGGAGAAAAGACGGTGGATGATTCCGGCTGGGGGCCAGAATCGGATCACCTCGAATCCGGATCCGTCGTGACAATCGGCCGGATCAGCGTCTTCATTGGTATGGTATGTACTTCCGGTTCAATCCCTGACAATTTTGGATCTGATTCTGTGTCAGGGGAAGCCGCTTCTATCCAATCAGAAGATGAAGAATCAATTGGAACGACATATCCGGCGGAAGAACCCATCGCGAAGTGGGAACAGCCGGAGGAACCGGCATGGACCCCGCGCGACCGGGTCGAAAGAGAGGATGATACCGAGTCCATCCTGGATCTGCTGGAGAACCGGTATGAGGAGAATAACGGCGGAGAAGAACAACATGAATTTACACCGAGTATCATACGCCGAGTTGCGGTCTACACGGCTCCCGCGGCCAATCTCAACCAAGAGAACGCAACCGCAGCAGCAATCGGGGCGGCTCAGGCATTGGCCCAGCAGCAGGGCGCGGCTAACGGAGACCCGGTTCTGGCCCGGGTTGATGGAGAATCGGCATCAGTGACCAGCCGCGCAGTAGACGAGGAGTTGCACGCAAATAAGTTCGGATTCCTGGGAAACCGGACACCAGGGGCGGGTCCTTCGAACCCGCGTCACCCGGCCTTATTCGATAATAATCTGATCCTAGACCCCACGGTTCTTGCAACGGTTATCACTCCAGAAAACGCAGCGGAACGTGTCAGGGATCTGGATGTGGCTCGTCGTGCGTTGGAACAGCAAGGAAGGCAAGTAGAGGCAGAAAGGCAAGGGATGGCCACGCGGCAACGTGAGCTGGATGCGCTGGAAACTCGGCTCCGGGAGGAAACATCTAGAGTACATCAAAGGCATCAAACTAGGTTACCAGCAACGGGCGGGGTTATTAATCCGGCTGCTTTATTTATCACACCTCAGGATCAGCCGATACCAGTGGTGAACCAGGGAACCGCACCCCAACCGGCAACAGCGGGGGCACATCCGGCAAATGAGCGGGCCGGGTTACCCCCACCACAGACTAGAATCACAACCTCCCTCTGAGATGGGTTGGGTGGGCGGGGAGCAAAGCCTGGAGAAGCTTGGGCATATGGAGCCCGAGTGACAGCAGCATTTGGCACCCAGATGCGGCGCTTCTGCGGAGGAGTGGTCATGTTGGAGGAGGAACCACCCTCACGCGAGTGCTTGCGAGACTCCTCAAACGCCTTGCGCCCATTTTCCTCATTGAGCGCGGTGTTCACGAGCTCCTCGAAGTCCTTGCACTTGATGTTGGTGAGAGCGTACTTCAGTTCCGGGTTAAAACCTCGGCGGAACCTTGCCATCTTCTTAGCCTCAGTGGACACCTCATCACCAGCGTATCGAGCGAGACGATTGAACTCGTTCTGATAGCCAATGACGTCCAGCTTGCCCTGCTTGAGAGAGAAAAATTCCTCGCGCATCCTTTCCATGAGACCATCTGGGATGTGGTGCTTCAGGAAGGCATCCTTGAAACATCCCCAGGTGATAGGATAGCCAGCTCTCATGGTCTGGTAGTTCTCCCACCAGGTAGCTGCCTGACCCTTCAGTAGGTAGGTGGCATACTTGACTTTGTCTTCCTCAGCAATGTGAGCAATCTCCAGAGCCCTGGCCATCTCCCGGATCCAGTCATCAGCATCCAGAGGCTCACGTGTTGCCACGAAAGCTCTCGGACCCATACTGAGGAACTCCTTGATGCTGACCCGTGGAGCATTCTGGTTGTTGTGCTGGTTAGCCTGGAACTGGGCCATCTGCACCACGACCTGAGTCATCTGAGTCAACAGCTCCGTGATCGGAGGTGGCTCAGGCGGGTTGCTCCTTGTTGGCGGCATCCTGGATAGACATGCATTTTAGCACAACAACAGAAAAGGATAGACATGGTAACCGAAAGAGAGATTATTCCGACGCATGAATAGATAACCAACAGGTACATCATCACATGTTCAAATACATCAGAATATCCAACAGACCAATACATGGTTCGAAATCCAAAGGATATCTAAACATAGCTAGGAACGGATACATCGGTACTCCCATGCTCATCACGCAGGACGGCGGTGAGTAGTACGACGAGAGATACGGTGAGGAGGAATCCCACGAAAGTAGGTAGAACGACGATCCACGTAGATCGGGACTGCTCTGAGAGCGACTCTCGGTGTGGTGAAGTAGAAAGCGTCGTCTCCCTGTGCTCCAAAGCGTGGAATCCCAGTGTAACCAGCTCCGAGGTTGAGGAGTGGACCTCTGATCGGCTCGTAACCTCCAGCATCTGGTAGACGACGACCAACTGGCTGATCGAAACGTGCAAAGCGCTCATCTCCAACAAAGTCTGTGGTGTACGTCGCCAGACGAGTCAAAGCAAGGTAAAGCTGCTCCTTGACTGAGGCTAACTCCTGAGAAAGTGTGGTGGCAAAAGCGTCACTGTGCCTCACAAACTGAGCGGTGGTGTGCAGCCTGGTGTTATCATGCTCGTAGACATCCAGGTTGTCGTAGAGAGTGAAGTGAGCTCCCTCCGAAGTGATGTAACCAGGGGGGATGTGGCGATAGATAGAATCGTCAAATCCCCAGTAGTCTGCACGAAGGACGGTGAGACTCACATAAGCTGCCTGCTGCACAGCCATATCCACTGTGGAACCTACTGCCTCGTAGCGGTGGACAACGCTCATGCCATCATCTGACAGAAAGTAGACGATAGCCTGGTAGTAGGTCTGGTCAAACTCTCGCTGCTGCTCGTAGACCTGGTACTCTGGTGCCCAACGGAACCCCAGATAAGTGACCATGTCTCTCAGCATCTCCGGGTAACCGGCGGTGCTCTCACAACGAGTCATCCGAACCACCTACGGGTAGAACCTGAGATCCATCTGCAGATGATTTGGGAGGTTTTGATTAGACGCCAGTAGAGAACTGAAGTGGAAAGCAACAACAAGGTTCAACGGACGATAAGGATGTTGAAAAGAACAGGATATTGAAGCAACATCGGGAAACACGAGACCAAAACTCCTGAGGTACTACGGAGAACCCAAAACACGTGAAAACCTAACTTGAAAGTTTAGGTGAGAAGAGAAAACAACGTTGCACTTCCTTACCAGAAAAGGGTGGGTGGGTGGGGAAAGAAGAAAAATGGCAGAATTCCTACTCTCACATTTCATTTTTCCTATATAGCTACAAAATAGTTTCTAGACTCAACTGCGACCAGTAAAAGGGATCCTACAGGCAGACTGGCTCTGATACCATTTGTCGCACCCGGACTTCGAAAGGATACTCGCCGTTCCGTTGAACAGTAGTAGATTGGATTACGGGGCTTACCGGCACCCGCGTCCTCTTACGAGTAGGCCAACACACGTATGTGTGACAACCAACCCCTATCTGTTCATCGTCGACATAAACTATCCCATAGAAATCAGGATACTACCATTGACGTACTTCATACCATACACACATGGTACGTCAACGGATTGTAACAGAATGATAGCACAACATATCTCTAAGACACAAAAGATTGAAATAAGTTGCAAATAGCTCTCACTGGAGCAGAGATAGCAAATACAATCATCCAGAGGACACATGTCCCAAAATAACATCATTACATCTCAGCGGAAGCATTCAAAGGGTCTGAGTACAGACAAATCCAAATAGGCTTAAGAAGCCGGAAACTGAAATAAAGACGGAGCCCATCCACGATGTCTCGGATCCTGCCCGGGTCCGCTAACTACTCGTCAGCAGCCTCGTCAAACTCCACGTAGTAGCCGTCACCTGGATCCTCGTAAGCGTAGTCTGCGGAAACCACAGCCCCAAAGGGGTCAGTACATAGACGTACTGGCAAGCAAGACTCACAGTTCACCAAAGTGTAGCCCGTCAACACCAAGCACAGATGCCTTGGGTTCAACGGAAGAAAGGGGATATAAAAGATGCTGCAACTGGCTGCGCTAACCAACTACAGAGATTCTATCACTTCCGGCTAACAGAAAGAAGTTAAGATCGAGTATTGTAACCAACTGAAAGATAACTTCAAACAAACCCATCCTGGATCTCGCCCCTTATCCAAAGAAGCAATCCGAGGATAACTCACACAGTTGGATTAAACATTAATCAAGTTTTTGTGTCAAGAATCCTATTACTAGTCAAGTTGTTAATCATTGGGTGTGAGATTGTGAATCATTAGGTTTAAGTTGTCCTGAGTACTTGTTAGCCAATACTTTCACCAAGTTAACCATAACCGCGGAAAACACGGCTTCTCGAGAAGATTATCCCTGCAGGGTTGCACCAATTTGGCCGTACACGTATGAATAACCCGCCATATGGGATGCCTCCCACCAAGCGGGGCACTCAACACAACTCAACTCTTCTTCGCATCAAGCCCAAAGCACCTTGGGCGCACGGCTAATCGAGCCCAGAAGAAAATGGACCCTCATAGCACTCTAAGAACGTGTCCCCCTATATGCCGACTACGAAAGTTCCACCCTGCGCTGGGCTCGCAAAAACATGCATGCGGCAAATGGAAAACACGAACTAAATGAGGCGATTTGGACGAGATGCGAATCGAATCAAATTGAGGGGGCGCCCATACTCGCTTCCCACATGCGGGTAGTGCGCTCATCATGGATCAGTAGACAAGACCCTTTTCCTATTAGGGTCGACACTAGCAGGCCTCAAAACCACACAGGGCCTCCTGCCGGTGCCTTATCATCAAATTATTATTTAACAATAGCATTAGCATGATTGATTGATTAAACATCGAGCCCCCCAGAACATAATGGAATAGTAACAGAAAGTAACGGGTAACCGACTCGAGCAAAACAACCTAAGCATGCTAGTAAGACACTGGCTCAATCAATGGGGTTGTAGGAGTGGTGGTGAGGCAATATCAGGGTTAAGGGATTCATGTGATAGGTTCGTAACAGAAACAACTACACATAGGGCTAGCAAAATAGACAACAGAAAGTATCGGTAACCAATGTTGAAAGGAACACAGTGGTTCATGTGAGTGATAACTGGCCTGCAAACTCAGCAGCCGGGTACTGAGCTAGATCCTCAGAAGGGGTGCTGTAAAGATCGTCTGTCTCAACGTCGTCGTCTAACCGAGAAGAAGCAAACAAACAAGACAGAATATAAACAATCAATATCATGGCATAGTGCACAATCATGGGATGATGCATGTCAATTTAATAGATGCATCAAAATAAACTAAGTGACATGGTAACACAATTTAAATGGTCCCATATGCATTTTGATTGCATATGGAAAAGGTCCATTGATTAAGTGGGAACAAATGATCTATAATTGATTAACATGTGAAAGTTTGCTTATCATGATGCATGCATGATGATAACAACAAAATAACAACAATAGGTGCAAGTGGTAAAGGAATTTAACAAGTTTGGAAATTATTTATTAAGTTTGGAAATTTTTTGGTTACTTAAAGATGTCACACAAGTATTTGTTGTTTTCATCAACTTCAAATGTGCAAAACAAATAACAAAATTCATATTTTAAAAGAATACCAAATTTTAGTTGGATTACATGTTTCAAATATTGAAAAATGAATTAGGATGAATTTACTATGACTTAAACAATATTAAACAAGTTTTAAATGAATTTAAAACAAGTGTGAATTTTATTTGAATTTTATTTGTTCAAAACATAAATTCAAGGTCACATTTGAAAAGTTCATACTTTTCTAGTTTGAAAACATATTTTGCATGTTCAAAAATAATTTATTTTGAGCAAGTTATGATTTTATCAAATTTAAATGATTTAAACAAGGTTTAAATTATTTAAGCAATTTAAATTATTCAAATCATGAAACATATATTGGAAAAGGTTATTTGAAATATATATTGGAAAAGGTTATTGGAAAAGGTTTAAATTTATATTTGAAAAGGTTATTTGAAATAGCTTGGAAAACATATTTTATTTGCATTATTTGGATTAAGAATGAATTAGTTATGAATTTTAGCAAATTGCAATTGAATTATTTGAATTCAAATTTGAATTGCATTTTGAAAATTCAAAACAGGAAACAAATGCTACCATTAGATAGAGAATTAAATTTAGATCAGCACACATATTTTATCTTCATTATTTGGGGTTATAAAATAAAAGTTATAAGGTTTTTAAGTTCAGGGACCAAATTGTAAAACAAAAGGGCCTGGATTTGAATACAGAAAATGTTAAAACCATTTGTTATCGCACTGGAACCTACACTAGACACTGCCAGGGGGGCCAGGGTCTCGCTGTGCTCACGTGGCTTCAGAGTGGCTGACAGGGGGCCATCCCTGTCAGCGCTGCGGGCGAAAAAAGGGTTGGGATTTTATCCCGCAGAGCCAGAGCTCGAACTCGCGACCTGCGCGTGCGAGAAAACGGAGCGCAACCACTGCGCTGCTCGAACGGATCTTGCTAGCATACGCAACGCGGGCAGGTTATTCTTCAGTGCGGTGCTTAACTGAAATTTTAACGCGCGCGTTAGCCAGTATCTCCGTCAGAGAAACGGGGTGGCGCACGACGGCGAGCACGCGGCGGTGCTGGATGCTGCTGTCCCTGGAAACGTGCGAGGGATGCGGGTGCAGGCGCGGAGTGCTCGTGGGCAAGACAGAGAGGAGGCACGGTGGAGGCTCACCGGCGAGCAGAACGTCGGCGGGGAACTCCTTCAGGTAGCGGCCATGGCGGACAGCGGGGGTTCAGACGTTGGGGTGACGCAACGGGGAAGAAAAGAGGTGGCTTTCGCCGGGAAACAGAAGGGGAGCTCACGGCGAGCAGGAGGTGGAGATGTTCAGTAACGGCCGAGGTGGATGAAGGAGGCAGGCGGCGATCCTGGGGCTCCTCGGGCCCAGCTGATGCTCGGAGGAGGAGGACGGAGTCGAGGAGGCTCGGTTGCGGGGGCTAGCGTGCCCGGAGACGCCCCATGCCGAGCTGTCGACGGCGAGCACCTTGCTCTGCTCCCGCTCCGGTTCAGAGAAGACAGGGACCAGGGGGAGGAAAAGAAAAAGACGGCGGCGGCTGTGAGGAGGGCTAGGGCTAGCAGATGCTCGGGGGGTGGTTATAAGGGTGGCCTCGAGCTCGTACGGCCAGCCATCGGGTGGAGGAGGAGGCGATCGGGTGGTGGCGATGGATTCGTACGCAGGGTGACGTCGGGGGGAGGTAGACGACAAGCAGCAAGGTGGGCGGTGGGCTACGTTTCTCCCCCCTTCAACCGTTTTTTTTTTTATTATTTTTGGCTTTTCTGTTTTTTTTTTGCAGCAAAACTAATTGGAAGAAAAAGGTAGGTTTTAGGTTAGTAAAAATTTGGAAAAAAATATGGTTAGCTTAGTTTTATCATAGCAACTAGTTGCTAACTTTTGTTTTCCAAAAGTTTTCAAATTACCTGCTGTTTATGATTTAAACCAAATTTGAAATGAATTTTTTTATTAAATGAATATTATTGAAAACAACATCTTAATAGGGTGAACCCTATTATTAAATAGAACAAAAGTGATTAGAATTTGTTTGGTATTTTTATAATTTTCAAATGAGATGCTGTTTGAAGATGCTTTGAATTTGAAAGCAATTTGGGATTACTTAATTGAAATAAAAGCAACATTTTATTAGTTGATCAAATATGGAATAATTGGAAATAAAATGAGACTTTGGATTGCAATTTTGATTTGAGAAATATTGTAACATGACAAGTATGAAACACATCATTTGAGTTTGTTTGAAATTCAATTATGAAAACAGAATAAAAACAGATGCAAAACAAATAGTAACAAATGCAAACAAGGAAACAAATATGATGACATGATGCAATACTTTAATTAAACATGAAATCAAACATTCTAAGGGATATTTCATACTTGGGATGTTACAATCCTCTTGATGCTTTAGAGCCTTCCGCGCATCCGCAAGTTGCCTTTCAAGATCCTCCGATCGCATGCGGGAGTTCTCCAATTCTTGTCGGATGGCCGCTAAATCAGCCCCCTGAGTGGTTACCCGCTCAGAGAGACTGCCCTTCTTGGATTCCGCGAATTCGAGTCGGGCTGCATAGAAACACTTGTCAGAAATCAAGAATTGAAGAAAGAATAGGAAGAAGAAAAGATGATAAGACTTACTCTTAAGGAGCTCGTTCTCAGACGAGAGTCGACTGCGGTCTGATCGAAGCGACTCACATTCTGACTCGACAAGAATAACTCGGCGACCAATCGCCGCAAGAGAATCAACAAGCGACTACAAAAATACAGAGATAGAAGAATTAGAAGATATAAATTGGAGGCTGTACCCGATTAAATTCAATCGACTACAGCCTCGGGGGCTACTCCCATCGGGAGCACTGCCGTGCACCCGATAAAATCAAGAAGAAGAAAAAGACAAGGCTTTGAGCCTGTAGCCAACCGCACGCAATCGACTACAGCCTCGGGGGCTACTCCCATCGGGAGCACTGTCGTGCACCCGCACTGTCGTGCACCCGATAAAAATAGTATGACAAATGACAAAGTTTACCTGGCCCGTGGCGCGGGAGAGAGGATCCACGGAGCTGTCCGTCACTTCTTTCGAAGCTGAAGTCCTGGCGGCAAAGCTAGGCGCCTCACGTTCCACAGTCGCCGCATGGGGGGCTGCGCTGGGAGAATTCTGGACAGTGCCAGCAGTGGGAGTCTCACCCGCAGCTCCTGCTCTATTCGTCTTTTCGGGAGGAACAGAAGAAGCATACCTGCGAGGACTGATGGTTTGCAAACTGCAACAAATAAACATCAACATAGGTGCAAAGGAAAAAGTTTGACTAAAGGACAAGAAGAAGAACTTACTCATCATGTTCATCTTCATCCAGCAAATCTGCGTTCCAAGCGGGCGCGATTACTGGGAATGAAGGGCAAGGGGCGAGTGAGAGAAGTGGAGTCGCGGAGATAGGAGACTTCCCAGGCGATTCTTCCAAGGAGTTATCCTTGGAAGTAGCCTCGTTATCATCCACTCGACGACGCTTGTGGTGATGAAGGCCGCCATTCGAGCCCTCCGCATCATCCGAAGAATCGTCCTCGGAGCTCGAAGAAGCATCGGCTACACTGGTATCGGCTAAGCCGCCCAGGTGACTCGCCAAGAACTCCGAGGCGTCCTCTCCCGCAACTGGCGGGTAGCAGTTCGCCACTGCTAAGCTCTACAAAGAAGGCAGAAGAAGACAAGAAAAAAATTCAGTCGACTAAAGCTCAAGGCAAAGAAGAAAATAATAGAAGACAGGAAGGGTAAATTAACCGCGGCTGGTGGAGGTTTCGAAGCGTCGAAGGCTTCGACTGTGCAGTCGGGGAACTTCTCCCCCACCTTCAAGCTAGTGATAGCCGCGATTTTCTTCTCGAACTCAACGTTCGAAAGCTCCTCGCGGCTCACTTGGCTAGGATCCTCAGCGCCTTGGTATTCCCACATGGTGGAAGGCCTTTGCTGCAGCGGTTGGATCCTGCGCTTCAGAAAAATACTCGCCAGGTGCAGCCCGTTGAGTACCACTCCAGCAGTTTGATCCCGGAGAGCGGACACCCTTGCGAGTAGGGGCGTGACAACCTGGGTTTCTTCGGCTGACAGCTTGTGCGCCCAGGACTTCCGCCTCTTCAAAACAGCAAACGGGTGGAAATCTACGATCCCACCCGAGTTGTTGTCGATGACGTAAAACCACTTTTTCCGCCAGCCTTGGGCGGAGTCGACGAAGTGCATGTTGAAGTAGCTGCTCTCCAGTCGCGCCTGGATCCCGAAGCCACCTGTGCGTAGCGGCTCGCCAGGCTCGGGCCTTCCAAAGCGCCCAATGAGGGCGAATGCCAAGGAAGCATTCGCAGAACACGATGAAGCACGATATGTGCTGCACCGCGTTCGGAGGAAGATCGTGAAGCTGTATGCCATAGACATACAGCAACCCGAGGAGGAAAGGATGGAGAGGGAAGGAAAGACCCCGAGACACGTGGTCCGCGAAGACCACGCGCTCGTTCGACTGCGGGTTTGGTACCTCTTCTTTCTTCCCGAGGCGCACCCGCTTCTCAGATTCAGCCGACAGCAGCCCCTCCCGCTGCATCTCTTTGATGCTCTTCGCGGTGGTGTTGGGCGAACGCCAGTCGCCAGCTCGAGGCGCAGGTTGCGCGGAAACTTCTCCGGTTGCAGAGGTGGCAGCGCCGCGTCTTTTGCCTCCAGCCATGGTTGAAAGAACGAGCTTGAGCGCGAGGGAGAAGATGGGCGCGAGGAAGGAGATGGATTGAAGACGAAGGCTGGGAAGTTTTTACCGCAGCGCTAAGTCCCGTATTTATACACGGAGCGAATCAGCCCCAGCCATTCGATGCGCTACGTGGCGCCTATCGCAGCCACCACGTGTAAAGATGAAACGAGGAGACGGTGAAACGCTGTTCCGTGACACGATCTTAACAGAAGATCATGCGCATTTACTGCACCGTTCGCGTAAAAACCGGGAGCGGCGTCTCGTTTACCTGTCAAAAAGCTGACTAGGTGGGCCAGCCCATCTGTTACCACTCCGTCACGTCCCATCGGGAGGAGAAAAATGCGCCATGACGTCATGGCACGCATCATCAAAATTCAAGAACCTTCGAATGGAAAATTCAAACACGAAAGTTTCGTATGAAATTCCTTCGATTAAAGGCAATTCCTTTGCGAACAAAGTATGGAGCAAGACCTCTTTAAAAACAAGAGAACTACCCTATACACGAAAACTCTTTCGTACGGGCACAACAGTCCAAACATGAAAACTCTTTCATATGGGCATGACTATCTTCAGTACGAAAATTCTTTCGATTGAATCTTAAACAATCACTCGGGTAGAAAGAACCTACCTCCATTCACACATGATATTTTTACATCATAAAGACCTGGATTGTTCAGCCGACTAGGCACATCCGGATGCCATATTCTTCGAATATGAAGGTAAGACCCAAAAAGATCTTTCTTAAGGGCCTAGAATCGCACTCGAAAGCTGCGTCCTCCGGTATGATTCCGTGTCAACAACACGAAGAAAAATCCTAGCGGACGCGCCGGGTACCCCTATAGGTTAAGTTCGACTCGATAAGTCCACAACGGCTCAGTCGCAACAATCACCTTATCGGTTTCGAGTCGGAGGTCTCGAATCTGTGTAGGCCAGGAATGTTTTTGCCCTAGTCGCAATTAATTGGCCCTGATCTCTCGGGAGAGCCAAGCTACTGTGCCGCATCCTTCTGCGATAAAAGCCGCAAAAACAGGCACCTATGCTGCTCGACACTCGAGCATGAAGACTTGTTGCACAGGGAACACACCCTTTAAAAGAGAAAACAACCAATCTGGTTATCCATAAGAAAGGCATACCAATAAAGGCTTGACCGTCTACTCGACTGGAAAAATCCCACTCGAGCAAACGCTCGGGGGCTACTGACGAATATATGGATCCTGGACCCTGCGAATAAGGACACCCCCTCTCAGGCCAAAGGTTGAAGGCCCAAGAAGAGGAGCCATTGGATACTCCAGAAGGCCCACGTGAAGCCCACCTGCACTAACTTGCGGGTTAAGATAGGAAACATGTAACCGACCTAGTTAGAGTTCGAGTCCTCTCCGGGTAGGATTCGAGACCTGGCCACCTATATAAGGCCAGGAGAGCCCCCCGGGAGAGGACCAAGCAACACAACGCCATCAAAGCCTTGAACCCGAGATCTTACTCTCGATTCGAGCATCACCATTGTAACCGATCTTTCCGTCAATACAGATCGACAAGAGGCAGGAGTAAGGGTTTTACCTCTACGAGGGCCCCGAAACTGGGTAAATCTCGCCCCCTGTCTAGCCGACGATTCCACCAGCGCTCATGACTTCTCCTAGTCGAAACCCGATAGGGTCACCTAAGGGATTTGTAGAGTCAGAGATTCGACAATGTCGGTCTCCAAAAGAGAATCCGATCCAACATGTGCTCGTATCATATCCCAATCAAAATCGAACACTTCAACCATCACGTCCTTGCAAAGTCGCAATAAAAATAGCCTGACCTCATGTTCTGAGACCTGGACATCATGGTCAGTACTCACGCGGCCGCTCCAAAACCCTAGGCTGAGCAGGCCATAGGCTCCTGAGATAGCGTCCATATCTAAAGCAATATTGCAAGCAACAAGCAAGAAAGACCGTCTATGAGGTCTTGCATGGCAATCTGGATTCTCTGTTACCAAAATTTAAAAATTACGGAACCATACATATATGGTCGACGACACTTCGTTCTAGGCCACCGATGATGGAGTTTAAAGTAAGGCCAGCGAGGGCGCTGTTGCAGTTTGAATTCGGCGCATACCAGCGTTCGCTAGCTGTCGGCTTACATGAGGTTCCTCGCCAAGGCGAACTCGGACATCAAACTACTGTTGCCATTGTCCATCTACATCAATCCGTGGAGTTCGTTTCCGGCTTGGTGGAGGATGCATTCAAGGACCAGTTCCAGTTCGGGCATGCAGGGTCATCTTGAGCGATCCCAGCGCTGGCCAAGCCAGCAGTCGTGAGGAGTCTCCTATGGAATTCAGTAATATGTCCTCTATTTCCTTTGGTCAAGATCATTGAGGCGTAGCTATCTCCTTTTGTTCCCTTGGAAGTTGGAAATAAATGCTATTGAAACACTGCCTGTAAGTATTAGAAATACCATTCATATGTTTTTTAAGAACATGCAAAATATTTGGACATCTTATCATTATAAACGCAGTTGCATGTTTTTTTTGCACGAAATTCGGGAGCTTTATTTAACTTAAGAGCAGGTTCTTACAATCAGCCAGCAAACTTGGCACTAGAAGGTCTCGTGTTCTCCATGGCGAGGAGCCTCATGTAAATGGCACCAAAGCTATAGCTAATCCTCTCCGAGGAACCAAGAAGCTCGAGCAGAGCCATGGCAGGCGCCTCTGCCGTAGGCACCCGCAAGGGAGGCATGAAGGACTACCGCAAGCTCCACGGGTACGACCGCCTCGACGCGGCCGCCGCGCAGCACCGCCCGCACCTCGCCACGCCCGAACTCGGCGCCAGCGGCGGAGCAGCGCCAGCGGAAATGACAGGGAGCCGACGTCGTGGGTGGCGCGTTCGGCGGCACGGCCTCGGGCGACAGATCCTTGTGAATGGTGCGGCTCCATGACGGTTACGTGAACACCATGCTCCGGCTCGCTTCCTCCGCTGCTGTCGTCTACGACTCCACCCCTTACTGCCGTGGCGGCGAGCCCTTCGTGCTCCCGTGGCCGCCAAGGGAGTACAACGAGAAGGTGGTCGTCGAGATATACCGCTCCATCCTCGCACGTGGCGGGGTCATCCCCATCTCTGGCGATACCTCGCTGGTGACCGTCTCGTTGTCGCTCTGATCGTGCAAGAAATGCTTGGCAGCAGCAGTGATACTGGGTACATGTGGGCTTATATGGGTAGGTGGACACCCGCATACGATTAGCGGGCTCCCGCGGAACGCCCACATAACAAGTGCGGGACTTTGCAGGTTAAAGCGGGCCTCCCACGAGGAGTCCCACTTGCACCCTAAGTACATATGCATCCATAAACGTATATGATAAATTTAATCTGATACACATGTTGAGTACTTTGCTTCTGTTGTTATATTGAAGAACCTTATCTTGATTGAGGCATAATTGGGCTTTAAAATTTACCGCTTGCTAGCTGAATTTTCTGCAAAACCGCAAAGTACCTTGTTGAATATCACAGTGCTGAACTTGAACAGTTTTCTCACGATCAAGAGTGCATAGTGGCCGTCTGTCACGCTCAGCATACCTCTGATTTGCTACTATCCAAAGTTCCAAACACATCGCAGTGGTCTCTCGGGTTTTCTTCTAATGCTTACTGCAGGTCTAAACTTTGTACGCAACATCCAATCACTCCAATGGCACCCAATATTGGCCCTGATACAACATAGCTTCATATAGTTATTTGTTCTTGCACGAGCGGCAATGTATGCATGAGAAAATATTTTTTGTTCTTTTCTTGTTCCGCAATAATTATGTTTCAAGTGCATTCTTACCTACTGCAATGCGTGAGTTCCTATCCTCCCTAAAAAGGAAAGGCCGATGTGGTAAATAAACCTAAGAGGTTGCCGCGGCCACTTGGAGGCATTTCTCGCATTTTTCCGTAACAACGCACGGGTATTGCGCTAGTTATTTTAAAAAGTCGTGTATTATATCACGAATTGATAATAAAAAGTGTATTATTTTTAAAAAAAATTAGCGGCGCTGGAGACTATGGTCGCGAGTTGCCACTCTCTGAGGTCCACAGCAGCTCGTGAGTGGTCGGTGTGTAATAGCCGCCACCGGATAATCATACCATATCAGAAGAAGATTTCTCGATCCACGCATTTTTTATGGGAACGATTCCTTCCAGTTTCTTTTTGGATATAAAAACGCCGGTGTGCGATGGTCATTAACGGCAAGCAGATTGCACTACTTCTGTACTGCGACTGCTGCTGCTGATTCTAACTCCTGTCCTGTGTGCGGAGAGGGACCGATCGAGGTCAGCCATGGCGAAGGGCCACGTGCTGGTGCTGCCCATGCCGTGCCAGGGCCACGTCATCCCGCTCATGGAGCTCTCGCACCGCCTCGTCGACCACGGCTTCGAGGTCACCTTCGTCAACACCGAGGTGGACCACGCACTCGTGCTTGCCGCGCTGCCCGAGGGCGACGCCGCGGCGGAGGCGCTGCACGGCATCCAACTGGAGTACATACCGGACGGGCTGGCCGGGCTGGCCGACGACGAGGACCGCAAGGACCTCAACAAGCTCGTCGACGCCTACTCCCGCCACATGCCGGTGTTAGACATCATGTACCTGTATGTATACGGTATGGAGTAAGTACTCCAATAGTATACATACTTCCTTGTATCCAGCCACGTAGGGGGCTTTTCCCTACCATATAACACGCAATCAATGCCCCCGATGAGGGTACGCATTGTTCCACCAGCTTCAATATGGTATCAGAGCCCTATTCTCTCTGACCTAGCTGCCGAACCCTAAAAACACAAACCCGCCGCCGCCGCCGTGTGTCTCTCCCGGCCGCCGCTGCCGCCTCCAAGCTCCACAACCAAAACCACAAGCCAAAACCATTGCCACCGCAGCTCCCTGCCGTAGCTACAAACCAAACAAACCACAAGCCAAAAACAAAACCCTACACCGAAAACCAAAACCGATCTACAATGGCGAACTCTACTGTGCCCTCCGTTGCCGCTGCTCTCGGATCCCCTCTGTCTCAAAAACTCACGCGCGCGAACTTCCTCTTCTGGAAGACGCTCGTGTCGCCGGCTCTCCGCGGTGCTCAGGTGATGGGCCTCCTGGACGGGTCCGATCGCGCCCCTCCGCCCACCCTCGAGGTTGAAGACGCCGCACACAAGAAGCAGACGGTGGCAAATCCTGCGTACGGCCCCTGGATCGCGCGCGACCAGGCCGTGCTGAGCTTCTTGCTCAACTCCCTCAGCCCGGATATTCTTGCGCATGTCGTCGGGCTGGAATCCACGGCGGAGGTCTGGAGCGTCATCGTCTCGATGTTCTCCACGCAGAGTCTGTCCAAGGTGAATCACCTTCGGATCTCACTCAGCAGCACGAAGAAGGGCGCCCTCACCGCGGCTCAGTACTTCTCGCAGATGAAGAGCTTCGGTGCTGAGCGCCTCGCCCTCGGCAAGCAGATTGACGACGCCGAGCTGATCGGCTATATCCTGAACGGCCTCGACGGCTCCTACAACAACGTGGTCGCCGCGGTCCACGACAACCCCCATACCACCCTCGACGATCTCTATGATCAGATCTGCGCGCACGATCTCCGCCAAAACATGCTCCAGCAAACCGGCGACTCCTTCACTTCTTCGACAAACCTGGCACGTCGCGGACAGGATGCGCGCCGCGGTGACCGCGATGACCGCGGTGACCGTGATCGCCAGCGTGATGATGACCGCGGCCAGCGCTATGATGACACCCGTGGCGATCGCTCTTCCCGTCGCGATGATGATCGTGACCGTGATCGCAGCTACACCCGCCGCCACTATGACGATGCTCCACGCCGCGGTTCAGATGATGGCTCACGTCGCACTCGTGACACCGACAGGCGCGACACCCGTGATGGGCGTGATGGTGGCCGCAGGCGTGATCGTGAGCCCACCCCTTACGTCGATATCACCTGTCAGATTTGTAAGATACATGGGCACCCTGCGGGCGACTGTTGGTGGCGTTACAAGAATAGCCGTGATGACTTTGATGATGAAAATGATCGTCGCACTGATCGCAAAGACAAGACCGCCAACATTGCCTCCTACGGTGTGGATACCAACCGATATCCAGGTACTGGCGCCACGGATCATATCACTTCTCAACTGAGCAAGCTCCACACTCATGAGAAGTACATGGGCCGCGATCAAGTCCACACTGCAAATGGTAATGGTATGCAAATCTCTCATGTTGGTCATTCAGTTTTGCACATTCCCAATAGTTCTCTTCAGTTAAACAATGTCTTGGATGTCCCACACTCATCCAAAAATTTACTCTCCGTTCACAAACTTACTCTCGATAATAATGTGTTCATTGAGTTTCATCCTTTTTTCTTTTTGGTTAAGGATCAGGACACCAAGGAAACACTGTTCCAAGGACCATGCCGTGATGGTCTCTACCCACTAGTGCCCATCTCTAGTGGATCATCCAAGCAAGCCCAAGCCTTTCTTACAATAAAGCCGTCATCATCCACGTGGCATCGACGCTTAGGTCATCCTTCTTCCTTTGTGGTGAAGCAAATTCTTAGAAAAAATGATCTCCCTTATTCTACAGAAATAAATCGTTATGTTTGTGATGCTTGTCAACTTGGCAAGAGTCATCAGTTGCCATACCCTATTTCCACTAGTGTATCCACTGTTCCTTTGGAACAAGTGTTTTCTGATGTATGGGGTGCAGCACCTGTTTCTGTTGGCAAACATTGCTACTATGTTAGTTTTATTGATGATTATAGCAAATTCACTTGAATTTATCTGCTCAAAAATCGTGGTGAAGTTTATCAAGTCTTTCTTAATTTTCAGCAATTAGTTGAAAGAAAATTTGATAGAAAAATCAAAACTATGCAAACTGATTGGGGAGGTGAATATGAAAAACTAAATAGTTTCTTTCAACAAGTTGGCATATCTCATCATGTCTCATGCCCACATGCACATCAACAAAATGGTTCTGCTGAACGTAAACATCGTCATATTGTTGAAGTTGGATTATCTCTTCTTGCTAATGCATCCATGCCACTTAAGTTTTGGGATGAAGCTTTCTTAACAGCTACTTTTCTCATAAACTTACTCCCTAGCAAAGTGATTAATTTTGACACCCCTGTTGAGCGCCTTCTCCACACCAAACCCAACTATGACTCCCTTCGTATTTTTGGATGTGCATGTTGGCCCAATCTTCACCCATACAACACTCGCAAACTTGCTTTCCGCTCCACTCGTTGTGTTTTTTTTGGGTATAGTCCCCTTCACAAAGGTGTCAAATGTCTAGATGTGACTACGGGTCGTGTTTACATATCACGGGATGTTGTTTTTGATGAAAATGTCTTCCCTTTTGCTTCTCTTCATGCAAATGCTGGTCGACGTCTCAAAGCCGAAATCTTATTGCTTCCACAAAACTCATCTTCCACTTCCGAACCTAGTGGGAATGTCCAAACTAATGATTTCATGCATTTGCCTATCATACCTATTGTGACTAATACTGCTCAGGAAATTCCGGAGACTACTGTTGCAGAAGATTCTACGTCAAATTCTGATTCTGCAGGAACAAATTTGAGCCAAAATGGTGCATCTATGGAGGAGAATGGGACAAATTCGAGTCAAGACAGCGGTGCTGGATCCGATGCTGATTCAGCATCGCCCTCGGATCGGGCGCATGCAGACTCCCATGCAGATTCCGCCCGCACATCCGAGCGCCCGCGGTCCTCCTCTCCGTCCGCGCCACGTACATCTCCTGGCGGGCCAGCCGACCGAGCCGACCGCGTGGCTGACCGCGCCAGCAGCACCCCTCCCGAGCGCTCGCGGTCCTCCTCTCCGTCTGCGCCACGTGCTCCTGGCGGGCCACCCGACCGAGCCGACCGCGCGGCTGACTGCGCCATCAGCCCCACGCCGCACATGGGGGCTGTCCTCCCGTCGCCACGCGCCTCTGGCCACTCCAGCTCCGCCACGTCGCCTCCAGAATCTCCCGCTGGTGCGGGATCCTCTGCGCCAGCTTCGCCTGCGTCCTCTGCTGCGTCGCCTGTGTCCTCTACTGTGACCGGATCCTCTACGTCCACGGATTCTGCAGCTGATTCTGCGCCTGGTCCGTGTACCCGAGCCTCCAAAGGTATAACTAAGCCCAAACTTATTACCGATGGTACAGTACGCTATGAGGTCAAACGTGGCCGTGTGCGGTATGGTCTTCTCTCTTCCACAGGTGAACCTCGGTCTCTCAAAGAAGCCCTTGCTCATCCTGATTGGAAACAAGCCATGAATGAAGAACATGCTGCTCTTATGCAGAACAAAACCTGGCATCTGGTCCCTCCTAGCTCCAACCAGAATGTCATTGATTGTAAGTGGGTATATCGTATTAAACGAAAATCTGATGGTACTATTGACAGATACAAGGCTCGTCTTGTTGCAAAAGGGTTTAAACAAAGGTATGGGATTGATTATGAGGATACATTCAGCCCAGTAGTTAAAGCAGCCACTATTCGTACTGTTTTAGCTATTGCAGTTTCTCGAGGCTGGAGTTTACGGCAGCTTGATGTCAAGAACGCGTTTTTACATGGTGTTCTTGAGGAAGAGGTTTATATGAAACAGCCACCTGGGTTTGAAGATTCACATGCTCCTACATTTATTTGCAAACTTGATAAGGCTCTTTATGGTTTGAAGCAAGCCCCAAGAGCCTGGTTTGCTCAATTGAGTTCTAAATTACATGATCTTGGTTTCATATCTTCTCAAGCTGATACATCCATGTTTCTCTATCACAGTTCAGATATCACTATTTATCTCCTTATTTATGTTGATGATATTATTGTGGCTAGTTCCTCTGATACAGCCATCACAGTTTTGGTACAGAATCTCAATGCTTCCTTTGCCATTAAGGATCTTGGTGATCTCCACTTCTTTCTTGGTTTGGAGGTAAAGAAATTAAGTGATGGTCTAATTCTTACACAAGAAAAATATGCCTTAGATTTACTTTCAAAAGTTGGTATGTATGATTGCAAGCCTGCTCCTACTCCTCTATCTCCCACAGAAAAGTTAACTCTGTCTGAGGGGGAACCATTGGATACAGATGATTGTACAAAGTATCGCAGCATAGTGGGAGCCCTTCAGTATCTCACATTGACACGCCCAGATTTATCCTTTTCTGTGAACAAAGTCTGTCAATATCTTCATGCTCCTATGACTTCACATTGGACAGCTGTGAAACGTATTCTTCGATATGTTAGTGGCACCATTAAACTTGGCATTACTTTTCAGAGATCCTCATCCACTTTATTAAGTGTCTTTTCAGATGCAGATTGGGCTGGCTGTATTGATGACAGACGATCTACAGGTGGTTTTGCCATCTTTGTTGGTCCAAATTTGGTATCCTGGAATTCTAGGAAACAGCCTACAGTGTCAAGATCCAGTACTGAAGCTGAGTACAAGGCTCTTGCAAATGCTCCAACTGAGTTAATTTGGGTTGAGGCTCTCCTAAAAGAACTTGGGGTAAAACTTACTGAACAACCATGTCTTTGGTGTGACAATCTTGGAGCCACATATTTATCTGCAAATCCAGTGTTTCATGCTCGTACCAAGCACATTGAGATTGATTTTCACTTTGTTCGTGAAAGAGTTGCCAGCAAGAATCTAGCAGTTAAATTCATATCTAGCAAATATCAAGTTGCGGATGGTTTTACTAAACCTTTACCTGTTCTTAGTCTTCACAAGTTTAGAAGTAATCTAAATCTTCTTCGAAGTTTAGATTAAGGGGGGCTGTTAGACATCATGTACCTGTATGTATACGGTATGGAGTAAGTACTCCAACAGTATACATACTCCCTTGTATCCAGCCATGTAGGGGGCTTTTCCCTACCATATAACATGCAACCAATGCCCCCGATGAGGGTACGCATTGTTCCACCAGCTTCAATAGCCGGGATACCTGGAGGCTCTCGTCAAAGAAATAGAGGCGGCCGGACGGCCCAAGGTGAAGTGGCTCGTCGGCGACGTCAACATGGGGTGGTCCTTCGAGGTCGCCACGAAGCTCGGCATACGTGTCGCGTCATTCTGGCCGGCGTCCGTGGCGTGCCTCGCCATCTTGCTCAAGATACCCAAGCTGATTGAGGACGGCGTCCTCAACCACAAGGGTACGCAAGACGCAACACAAGAATTTAATCCTTCATTCCTTTGTTCTACTCCCATCATCTGCTTTTGGGAGTGATTTCCCAACGTTACTACAGGGTGGCCCGAGCGGGAGGAGACGCTGCAGCTGGCTCCTGGGATGCCGCCGCTGCACACGTCCCTGCTGTCGTGGAACAACGCCGGCTCCTCGGAAGGGCAACACATCATCTTCGATCTCGTGTGCCGGAACAACAAGCTCGACGACCTGGCCGAGATCGTCGTCTGCAACTCGTTCCAGGAGGCCGAGGCCGGCGCGTGCAAGCTCTTCCCCAACATCCTGCCCATCGGCCCGCTCTTCGCCGACGGGGCGTTCAAGAAACCCGTCGGCGGCTTCCTTCGGGAGGACGAGAGGTGCCTAAGTTGGCTCGACGCACGGCCTGACGGGTTCGTCGTGTACGTGGCCTTCGGCAGCATGGCCATCTTCGACCTGCGCCAGTTCCAGGAGCTGGCCGAGGGGCTGGAGCTCACCGCCCGGCCGTTCCTGTGGGTGGTGCGCCCGGACTTCACTGCCGGGCTCAACAAGGCCTGGCTGGACGACTTCCAGCGGCGCGTCGCCGGCACGGGCATGATCGTCAGCTGGTGCTCCCAGCAACAGGTCAGCATTATTCTGTTTGGTTCTGGCAGTTGACTTTGTTAGTGTTACGATTTTCCGTTGGCATGCAGGTGCTAGCGCACCGTGCGGTGGCATGCTTCGTGTCGCACTGCGGGTGGAACTCGACGTTGGAGGCGGCCCGGAACAGTGTGCCGATGTTGTGCTGGCCCTACTTCTGCGACCAGTTCCTGGATCGGAGCTACGTCACCAACGTGTGGAGGAGTGGTCTCGCGGTGTCGCCAGGCGAGGATGGAGTCGTTGCCAAGGAGGAGGTGAAGAGCAAGGTGGAGAAGGTCGCCACTGATGCAGTTCAAGGAGAGGGCATGGTGGCTCAAGGACGCATCATCCTTGTGCGTCAGCGAAGGCGGCTCGTCACACAAGAATTTCACCGCATTTGTGAACCTTTTAAGCGAGTGAAGGAGCACCGAACTGTATGTACACCCTACGTGTTCAAAATAAGTGTCATAGATGGATCTACCTAACCCCCTGTTTGGATGTAAGAAAAAGAGGTTGGAATTGCCAATTTGGAATTGCCAACCCGAATTCCGTTGTTTGTTGTGGTATACGAATTGGTCTCTGGAAACATGGGCCAATTCCACGCGAGGCCCCGTCGCGTATCCACCTCTCGCAAAACGATTCCGAGGGTAGGAGCTCGGAAATGCTCGGAAACGCCCTGGCCCGTGCCCCTTCGCTCGCCAATCCTCCTCTGCCTCTCGCGCGCCGACCAGAAACGCAGGTCCTCTCCCCCTGCGCGACCAGAGCAAATCAATGGCGGCAGCTCCTCTCTGCCTCTCCCCCTTCCCGTCCTCCTCTCCCTTCCTCCCCCACCGTCGGTGCAACCTGGAGCAGGTCGACATCGCACGTTCCCTCCACAGCCACGCCCCAAAACCTAGTTTGACCTGGCGGGATAGCGAGCGACGGCGGCAGGGGAACGACAGCGGGAAGGAACGGCGACAACAGGGACACCATGGCGGCCACTCCTCGGACTTCCTTAGTTCGGCCTCTTTCCTGGCGCTCCCAAGCCGGTCCTAATCCCTTCGTCTAGCTCCCGTGTATGTCGTCTAGTTCCGCCTATGCTCAGCACGTCGGCCGCGCCGGCAACACGCCGCCCCAGTCTGTGCTGCGTGCGCGCATCAGTGCATCGTTGTCGTGGTCTCAGACGCCGTTCCCTGTAGATGCATCAGTTCCCCGCGTCGGCGCCCGAGCGCGCTTCCAATCAGCACAAGCAGCCATGGTGTGCGTATCCGCGCCGCCGCACCTAAGACCAGCACACGGCCGCAGCAGCTCAAGGCGTCGTTCTCCGTCAGTGCTAGGAATCGTGTTAGGTGGAGCTAGCTTTCTATTCACTTGCGTTCAAGAGTGAAATTGAGAAGTGATTTGCCATTTTGTCCCTGTACAAGAAAACGAAACAGAATATTGTTGGACGAATAAAAATAATATACAAACATTTAAATATGTATGTACTTTCCATAATGTAGACAAGTTAATATTTTCCAAACTCAACAAAATATCCAATTCCATTATTTATACATCCAAACATGAATTGGAATTAGGTGTTATCTTTTAATTCCAACAACAAATACCAAGCACACCCAAACAAAAGAATTTGAATTGGCCATCATTTCCTTTCCATCTTGGATTTGGTATTCCCGATCCAATTCAATTCCGAGCAGTTTTTCCGACATCCAAACAGGGGGTAAATGGATTTAAATGCAAGATACATCCAATTTAACACATTTCTATGACACTTATTGTGAGACGGAAGGAGTACAATTACTTTGTAATGTATGTCTATGCGTCACAAATGCGTCATGCCCGTGTACTTCGAACTCATTTTGTTGCATCAACTATCATGTACCGACCATTGGGAGTGAGACAAAGACCATCGGTGTCGGTGCTTGCCATGCCATCTGAAATCTGGCCCTTGGTAGAGCAACTCTAGGAGAGCTTATAAAAGGCCTGGAATTGAAAAATAACAACCGCATACGGGCTGCGAGCGAAATATTTGAGAATAGCAGAGCCCATAAACTGCGTGGGTCCATATAATTTTTTGGGGCGACCGAGAATTTCCCCTTCCAACCCGTGAATCCCAGTATTTCGACGCCGACCCGAGAGTGCCCTCCATCGCGAAGATAGCTTCTTTGGTTGCCATGATAGAAGCTGGGTTCGCCAAACTCAATTCTATAGTACAACAAATGTTTTTTAAACTTGATAGCATGGAGGAAGGAAAAAAAAACTATTTTGTGTTGAATGCTTTACTCATGGAATTTAATGACATTACTGAAGAAGCTAGAAAAGTTTTTGCTCGTTATAAAATGCTAGGCTACGGTCTTTCCATCAAACATACTTTGAAAACTTTAGATATTGATAGAATGAAATATGAGGGAAACACTAAATGAGAAAAAGAAATTAATATGGTTGGGTTGGGTTGTTTCGGGAAATATCTGTGATCAAAATAGTAAACCAATAAGTGAAGAGAGATGAGATTCTGAACCTTGTGAGGGGGAAATTCAATGCCTCTATCATGAGTTCGAGTTCCTCAAATTAAATGATTATATTGATAATAGTTGATTCGTTCTTCATGTCTAGTTAAAAGGCGTTACAGAAAAGCGCTTGTGGGATGCAACCCACTTTGTTTTTTTATCATGTTTTTTTGTTTTTTTTTTGTTTCTTGGAAGTTGTTACCTCTATAACAACCTCTCCTTATTTTTTTTCAAGAATAACCTCTAATAGAGAGTTAGTATGATTTGGGTAAATTACCGTTTTCTGTCCAGATTTTTGCCCTTCACCAAAAAGCTCGGTTCTCTCAGCTAGAATCCGAGGAATTTTTCATAATTTTAGGCACCTGGCGTAGGTTGTTATCTAAATTTCATTAGTTTTTTGCACTTTTTGATTTGAGATACATAATTGCCTCGAAAAAATTCATCTTTACCTCTTGTTCTAATTTGACAGATTTCTGCCAATATTTGCATTTACCTCTTAATCTTTTTATTTTAGTGTTCTTCCCCGGGGTGGGGGGACTTAAAAGAAGTTGTGACATTAGCTAATGTTTTAAATTGAGTGTTAGACTTGTGTTAAAACTGAACCAAATGGATTTATTATTCTGATGCACTAACGTTGTTAATGAAGATTGTGGGAAGTTTTAGGTGGAGTTAATTTTCAAGTATTGGGGATGCCCATGTCACCCCAAGACTAATACAAGAAGCACAAGCGTCAAAGCTTGGGGATGCCCAAGGCATCTTCTTCTTCATCAACAAAAATATTAGGTTTCTTTCAAAACACTATATTTTTATTGCTTCACATGATATGTGTTATTATCGGAGCGTCATTTTATTTTTCTTTCAGTTTCATTTTTTTTCTTTGCTCTATTTTATGGTTGGATCCTAGCATATTTTCTTTTGGAGAGAGACACGCTATGTTTGCATTGTCTAGAACACTCTAGTTTTCACTCTTATTGTTCTACGAGTTTTCAGTTTTTGCTAGTACTGTGTTTAGCTCTTATTTTTCACTCGAATTTTTTTCAGAGCTTGTTAGTTCGCTTCAGTTATATATGATTATCGCTCTGATATTTAATGATTATTTTCTTTGAGAGTTGTTTTAAATAAATTAATTGGTGTTGGAAAAGAGTAAAATATTTCATGCTTATAGTGGGGCAATAGGAAGCTTGTTTACCGTGGCTTAGAATTTGGCATGTCATGTTAGATGTTATTTTAATTTGTGCTTGGTAGTATATGATGTATCATGACTAGTCTCAAATAGCTGAGAGTGCTTAATATGCCACTAAAATTAAATCATGTGTTGTTTCCTCATATTGAAGCATGGTATTATGGTATTCTCCTTTGGATGATTTACTTGTATTGACTTGGCGCATTCTCACAACATGTTATTACTATGAACAAAGTCACTTCTAGCCTTGATGATCATTTAGTTTTTGACTTGTAATATCACTTCATGTTTTGATTAATGATGTTTTGTCGCTATGCATGATTATAGCCGTTATTGCTCTCATAGTTGGTCTCTCCCAGTCTTTTGCTAGCCTTCACCTATACCGAGTATGAGATCTACTCATGCATCCAACTCCCAAAAACCAAATTTTTGCCAAATGTGTTCACCGTACCTACCTACATGTGATATTTCACCGCAACTCCTAGTAAAATTCTCGTGTGCTACCATTGAACCTTCAAAATTATTAACCTGTTTTTTGTTTCTGTTTTGGCTCACGAGGAAGAAGTTTAAAATTTCTCATGGTTTATGTCAAGCAAAGTTCTTCTCCCTTACTTCACCCGATAAATATAGAATCTATGCTCATCTAAATTTACAGAGAGTTGGTGCCAAATAATATGAACTCAAATAATTAAAAAAGGGCACTTCCCCATGGTTTGATGAATGCTGGTGGGAACCCGTGGATACGGATAGCTCCGGTTTGTGAAAGGAAAGGTGGGGCAAGTGCCAACTAAAAGAAAATATGCTAATGGAAACCGCTCTCAAAAGTTTGAAAACTTTTCTTGACATGGATTATGATAACTTTTTTCATTACCATTCGTTGACATAGACATACACCTCTCTCAAAATTGTTTTCAATATCTCCGCTTTATTAAATAAAAAGCTCTAGCACATGAGTAATTCATGCTTCCCTCTACGGAGGTCCTTTATTTTACTTTTATGCCGAGTCATCATCTTTTTTACTTTATTCACCAGTTAAGAGATCATAGTTGTCATTCTGATATAATGTGCATAGTCCCAAAATTATTATAGATTGATTCATGATTGTGGTATTGCTTGTTCCCAAATTATTTGTATCTAGTCACCATTTAAAGTTTGAAGGTGTCTTGGCATTTATGTTTTTCTACCACACAAAGGAAAAGATGGATACCACTTTATTATGTTTTTCTTTATGACTGAAAAAAACTTATTGCTTACAATGCTTCATTATTTATTCTCAATTATTTGTGTTAATTTTCATATGCAACATAGGTGCTAAGTTTAGATTAGTTCAAATAATATTTATCATGCCTTCTGTTAAAGTACTTTGATATCAGCTTGCAATGCTTTTACATAACGTTGCTCAAGATTGTGTTTGCTTCATATAAACTCAAAAATTATTTTTTTATCACTTACCTACTCGAGGACGAGCAGGAGTTAAACTTTGGATGCTGATACGTTGCAAACGTATCTATAATTTTTATGCTCCATGCTTGTTTTCTATCCAATGCCCTTATGTTATTATCATGTTTTCACATGTTTTCTTGCATTTTATGGATGATTTCATATACTTACAAATTCACAAGATGCCCGAGGCCATTTGTTGTTTTTTTTGCTGTTTTTCTATTTTAGAAAAGTTCTGAAAGAAATATTCTTGGAAAGGGCCGAAAATCCATGGAGATCAGTTTTTACCCAGAACAAATACGGGGTCCAAAGAACAGAGGGTGCGGTGCCAGGGGGCACCCCACCTTAGGCCACGCCTGGTGGGCCCCTGGCTGCCCTGGCCACCGCCTCACGCCACATTTTCGCCTATAAGATGCACTTAACCCTAAAAACATCAGGGAGAAAGTTATTTTCCATGAAACATACATAGAGGCGTCATCATCTTGAAAGTCCAGTCTAGGGCTTCTACAACCCTGTTCCAGCACCCTATCGAAGGGGGGGGGGTCGTCATCGGAGGCCTTTTCGTCTCCATGATCGACTCTGGGCAAATGCGTGAGTAGTTCATGTCGGGACTACGGGTCCATATAGGTAGCTAGATAGTTGTTCTCTCTCCTGTATGCATCCATGTTTAGAGTCCCGTGAGCGGACTCACATGATCGAGACCACTGTTATGTAATTGTGCATGTTGTGTTTGCTGGGTTCCGATGAACCATGAGATTATGATTATTTAGTTCATGTCTATCTGAGACGGTTCACTTATATTCGTAGAGAGTTTTAATCTTTTCATGCAATGCTCTCCGGCGTTTATGATTATCTTGGCCACGTAGTTGTTTTCACCTCCAAGAGAGGGTTTATATGCTAGATGGTAGGTTCATGACACCTTTACATTTGTGCTCGAGTGACCAAAACATGAAGTATGGGGGGTGTGTTGTGGCTACTAGGGAGAAAATAGCGGTGCTCTTGTCTATGGAGGAGGCCCACTGCATACAATACCAGAGAGATTTATTGGATAAATTTCTTGAGGTGGACTTTTATATATGAATGCATGCTTGATAGCGGTCCATATTCCTTGAAGTAAAGCCTACAATGTTAGAACTCGTGAACTATGTCTCATCATAACGGTATTGTTATATGTTCATGATTTGTCAATTGCCAAGGTGTAATTTCTTCACTCGGCATATTTGTTTTCTTTGGAGAGACACCACTAGTAAACATATGCCCCCAGTCCTATTTTCCTCATATTTGCAACCTTCTTTAAAGCACTTTCACAATTGTTCCCTTGATGTTCTGTTTTTACTTTATTTAATTTTCAAGACTCTGTACGTTTAATTCTCTAGTTTTCAGCAAGATCGGAAGATTGACAACCTTCTGGAAAGTTGAGGCAAGAGAGAGTTTGTGTTTGTGTGCAGGTTCAACCTTTGTTGACGCTCCACACAACAAGCAACCTTATCCAAGACTATGAAGTTCTATGGGTTCCATAAACCCTGGTTCCTTAACTGGGGGGGGCGGGGAATTTCTGCTAGACTACATCATACCTTCTGCTTGGGGTCTTCCAACAAGAGTGTGATCATGTAAGAATCATGGAACAAATGATTTATTTTACAATTTCCTACTTGTGAAATGTGAAGCTTCCCTCAGAAATAGGACTAGTTGCACTTTTCTTGTCAGAAAAGTGCGGCCGTATACGTTCCTCTCCTTTTTTCACAGATGTGATTTTTACTTTTTTCATGACATAAGTGACAACCTACGAGTTAAAACTTCTATTTGTCTTTTATTTTCGATTTTAAATTTTTAACTTAAGAAATGTGCAACTCGAAAGAGTATGTCTCGTAATTAAAAAATATTTGCGCTTTTTAAGAAAATCTCAACTATAAAATATTTTTCTCATTTTATTCATCAGCGCGAGCATGTCTTTTGTTAAGCAAATGCAACTAAATACGAGCTGCAATTTCTATCGGCTTTTTCTTTCCTAGTTACACTTTTAACTCCCAAAAAGTGCAACTCAGAGAGCGTCTCTATCTTGCAATTAACACTAGGTGCACTTTTCTTTCCTACACGTTGCAACTTATATCAGCCTTTTCTTACGAGTTATACTTTTAGCTTGTGAAATGTGCAACTCGATAGAGTCGCTATCTGGCAGTTAAGCCTAGTTTCACTTTATTTTTTAGAAAATCGCAACTTAATAAGATGCTCTCATTTTTTTTTCACCGACACAAATTATGTTGTTTTTATAGAGAAAAGGGCAACTATCTACAAGTTGCAACTTGAATCGGCATTTTCATTCTGAGTTGCACTCTCAACTCGTGAAATGTGCCACTTAAAAGAGTCACTATCTGTTAGTTAAATATACTTGCACTTTCCTTTTTAGAAAAGCGTAACTATAATTGGTGCGGTGACCCAGCATACCACTGCATGTGGTAGCACGCAAGTCGTTGATATAACACTCACCGAACACTGTTTCGCAAATATTACATCCCTCAGGGTGGTACAGCAGAAACATTGCGGGACTTGATTGTCATACAAACATATATTACAAAACATAGTGTGCTAACAAGAGAATGAGCTCATGATGAGGTCATCTCATTATTGAAGTTAGAACGACAAACTGAAATGTAAAACACGTGCATACACGGGAACTCAACAGCCTAATATAGAGTTCAAACTTGCTCGATTCAACTGTGCTCAGTTTTTATTTCAGACTAGGCTAAACCTAGTCAGACTCAACCCCCTCCGAGTCAGCTCCGTACTGGATGGTGTAATCCACCCCTTCCACTCCTCTGGAGAGATCTGGCTCCTCGTAGTAGATGTCGTCTTGGCCTCCGAGGATGTTGAACGATGGCCTCCTCTAAGTTCTCGTAGCCCAAGCAGGGGGTCAAACGGGATTGAATCAGTAATGAGTTTTACTCAGCAAGTTCATTAAGTATGGAAGTAACTGATGCTCTATCTACGGTCCTCGACCCTAAAGAGTCCAGACTGATGCAAGGTTTTGTAAATCTTTCTTCAAGAGGTTGATTTTAATATTGAAAACTATACCTGCTAGACCATCACAGGACTAGAACTTCATGGAGTTGCCTTTCCTATAGTGTTCGCGGTTCCTTCCCGGAACAGGGGGTAACATGCCACATCCTTTTACACTCTACAGAGGTGCGTTACTTTACCCATGGACGACCAAGACCATGTTGCACAACCAGGCGCGCGATCATCTCCACTACCACTGAGGTGTGGGACCCGGTTGTTGGTCCAAGCCAAACCGTGCTTCTCCGCACAACGCATACCCACCCATTTCCACCAGCAAGTTGAAACCCTGATTCCACCCCTCAAGATGGAGACCTAGGCGCCCCTGGCAGACACTCATAGACCCCAGAGTCTGTGGGACGTAAGGGCTCCCACCCATGTGCATGTAGTCTCGCAATACCTACAGCGTACGGCTCTGGCAGCCCGTTGACATGCGAACGAGAGAAGATCATAACTGACTTACTTCCCCCATAGAAGACTCATGGTTAACGCGATATTTACGGCGCACCGAGTTCTGACGGCATTTGTGATTAATTCCTAGGTAATACTTACCCATGAGGATGGAACCTTCCTTTGACCTATTCATCTTACCATGGTCCCATACGCCCACCAAACAGAACACTACCACTCGGGTAGTCATTCAATTAGTCATATATTTATAAAAATATGATCATGAATTCTTTTAAGAGAAGGTTGTATTACGATAAGGTTTTTGAAAATAGTTGTTATGAAATAATTCAGAGGACTGGAGCAAGTGCTGAACTTGCCTTGATACGGATAAGTAATGAAGTCTGATGCTTGAAGCATCTCCTGACTTCCTTGTTCTACAAAACACCATCATTGTCTGGTAAGACAATGTTTAAAGAAGCAAATGATGCTATTATGCATAATAATGACACGTATGCATCTTTCAACTAATGAATTATTTGGTTTACAAAGTAATTGAGGTAGTTAATCATTGGTAAATTTATTATTCAATATTTTCTATTATGATTTATTATTTATTTGATTGTTTTAATAATTCTTGGTTAACAGAAAATATTGATACCGAATATTTTGAAAATGTTCATTATGATTAGATAAGGTTGAAAGAATAAATTTACTTTTGAGATTAAATAAATTTGAATTCTTTTTAATTTTATTATTTAGTGATTTTCCTTTATTAAAGTATTCAAGTTCTTTATTGAAATTTCATTAAATTTACTACAAATTTTAGTAATTCAGAGAATTTTAATTACAAAATTTTATTACTCTTTTATTAATGAAATGGTCAATTGACCATTGTGCCCCTAGGGCTAAGAGGTGGGCCAACCCCACTGGGTTGAACCCAACCCGCTCAGCCAAGCCGAGCCCAAGTCGCACTCACGCACGCACCCGCGTGTCTCTTCTCCTCTCGTCTCCCTTCCCCGACTACCTTGCGATTTCCAGGCGAGTGCGATGCCGCGCCTCCGATGAATTCTCCTGGCCAGCTCCGGCCACCTCCGCCGCCGTGGTTGGGCGTAAAAGACGTGCCTCCGAGCCCTCTCCAATCTCCTCTGCCTCGATCTGGATTTCTCCCGCCGAGAACCCCGCGCGCTTCCAAACCCTAACCCTAGGGTTTCGGGAGCCCGAGGTGCCCCGCCCCTCTCCGGCGTGTACTGGCCTCCCGAGGTGGTTCAGGGCGCCACCGGGTGCTGCCCTGTTGCTGCTGCTGCTCCAGACGCCGTCGATGTGCTGCGGTGGCGAGACGCCGCCAGGACGGACTCCTCGGATGCAACCGCGGCGCCACGCTGCCCGTCTCTGCGCTCCCTCAACCGGCTGTTTTTTTTGAAACATTTTCTACTGCAGGGGAGTCCCCCACAGCCCTTTATTGCCATCAAAAGAGTGTTACAGTTATGTACAAATATACACAAAGGAATAGACTAAGGCAGTCTATCACCAGCTAACACTAGCTAGCTAAGGTAGAGTCTTAATCCATGATGATAAATCCGCAGCCAAAGAAGCACTCAACCTATGCTTAAGCATAAGGAGATCTAACAAGAAGCCAACTTTCCATCCCATAAAGGAATGTCTTTCCGATTTGAATATAACTCCATTCCTTTGCTTCCAGATGTTCCAACAGGCAAGAATCACTATCTCAGTGAAACAAGGTCCTTTGAAAGCCTTTTTTTGCATTTGAGAGATTATGCAAGACTGTGTTATCACTCCAGCTGATTTGCAAGTAATTCCAAATCCGTGAGCTGAAAACACACTGGAAGAACAAATGAATCCAGTCCTCATGACAAAGGTTACTGCAAAGAACAAAGTGATCAGTCCCCTCAATCTTCCAGTTCCTTCTCTTAATCATGTCCTTGGTATTAATTCTATCTTTTAGAATCAGCCAAGCAAAAAATTTATGCTTTGACATGCATTTGGACTTCCAGATCCACTTGGCAGGCCCATCATCAGGCAGTTGAGCAAACTGCAGCTGATAGAATTTACTGGAAGTATAAACCCCTTTATTAAAATTACATTTCCAAACATCATCATTGCCATTCACCTGAACATTATCCAAGAGGACTTGCAGATCAGTAAACTCGAGGAAAGCTTCATTTGAAAGGGGCGGATGAAAAGCATCCGAGAGGTCTGCCAACAGTTTCAAATCTCTCACTGAGGACAATGGATCCTTGGCAAAGGAGAACAATCTTGGAAATTTTACTAACAGAGGCTGTCCCATCTAGGAATCTTTCCAGAATAGCCCAGTATATCCATTCCCCACTATGCAAGAAGAGAATGAGCACCAAGTATCAGCTAATTGCATAACACCCCTCCTGTCGGATATATACCAAATAGGGGCATAGAAGATGGTAGGCCAAGTGCCGGATCACCAGGGTGGCCTAAGTGGTAGTGGGCTTAGGTCCATTAGGCGGCCCAGTAATACGACGCGCAGAAGCCGGATTCTAGAAGAACCCAGATCACAGCCCATGTGATCTGGCTTGGAGGAGAAGACGGATTCCTTGCTTTCCAAGTTACAAGTTACCGTAGTTTTCTAGGTTTCCTATTCTGTAAGCCCTAATCCGGCTATTATATAAAGCCGGACGGGAGATAAACAAAACAACGAACAAACAGAGAAACTCTACGCCAACTCGCCGAGAAGCTAATCCTCGCCGAGTGGTTTAGATCTAAAACCCTCACATTGTAACCCTGTTTACGGGCTTTAGTCCCAATTAGTGAGAAGTGCAGGAGTAGGCACGTCGTACTGTCGCGACGTACCGAACCTGGGTAAAATCCTGTGTTCTGTGTTACTACGCGATCCCGTTACCCCACGTCTCTACCGTAGTCTCATGGCACCCCCGTCTATGAAAACTACTACGATGTCTCGACAGTTGGCGCCCACCGTGGGGCAAACGACGTCAGGCGTAAGATTCCGATCTGGGATACTTGGCGGAATCGGAAGATCAATCACTGTCGGAAGCTTGGAATTCGACAACGACGTCGGGCGCTTCCTCGACAACAGATCCTACATACCGGCGCAAAACCACCTGGTAAGTGCCTGCGTGTTACCGATAGGATCTGCTAACATCTTTATCGGGCTAACTGCAGAAGCAATGGGGTTTTGCGGTGGAAGCAAATTTATCCCACCCGCCCTATACCCAGTCGAAGATGACTATGATGCCGGATTCTACTCAGATCGCCGACAAAAAAGTGATACACACTTTATCGGCATGGTGCAATCCGAAATCGCCGAAAACACGGATGACGGAAATCCCGTGCAAGAGGCAGACAACAACGCACCCGTCATAGAGACGGAAGATCAAACACCCGTCACAGAGGCGGAAGATCCGACATCCGTCAACAAAACGATGAACTCGGAAGCAGAATCCGTGCTTGCCGCCATTGAGGCGAGATTGGAGTCGGAAACCGGATCGGATAACTTCGACTCCGAAGACGAAGATGAGGACGCCTTCGTAAGAAAGGTTAAATCCTTTCAAGAGGGATTCCATGAAGTCTTAATGGCGAAACCGGCTGATACCACGGACGCCGGCAGCCAGGAAAGCCCTAAAACCCCTCCGCCAGAGGAAGAGAGAGAAGACGGAGAAACTTCTCCGATATTCCCCAGTGTCAAGGAGATGACAGAAGATGAGCCTGTCAAAAAACCTCCCTCTTCCAAGAAAAAGCACCGTACTGCTAAAAAACTCCAATACAAAATCTGGAAGAAAAAATTAGCTGATCTCGCTGATGAAAACCTAGAAGTTGGAGATGTTAGCGGAACAAAGCCTGTGGAGAAGAAATCCAAAGAAATCACTGCTCCGCCAATGACGGAACAGGAAGAGTAAGAGCTATTGCAAACACCAGTGGGACCAGATGAACCCCCTGAGATGCTGGAAGCCAGGAGACAAGCTTTCCAACGGCAACAGCAACATCTACTCAGATCTCAGCAACATATCCAACAAACCCATAATGACATCAAGGTCATGAAGGAAGAAATAGAGGAGTACGAGAGAAAGAATAGATCCGCGTTAAAACCTACTAGGTTACCCGGAATCGCAAGACCGGAAGAACTGCCGCCAAAAGAAAGGTTCCATAACCCGTCTTGGCAAAAGCAGGTAAACAGCAAAAACGCCAAAGGCGAACCAATATGAAAGACCGCAGCAGAAAACGCGGAAGTAGCGTTCGCGATTCTTAACAACGATCTGTATTCCAACGGGGAAAAACTCCAAGGGGTGTATGCTTTCCTAGGAAAAGCATTGCAACAACAACAGCGCGCTCAAGAGCGATCAGGGAGGCTGCATGATAACTCCGCCCTATGCAAGACAGCTACTTGCGCTGCTGGAGCACCTGGACCGGAAGAACCCGGGGATTCAGACAACTCAAAAGATAAAAAAGAGGATCCAAGAAAAGACAAGAAAAACCCCGACAACCGGGATGCAGCGTCTAGAACCGGATCCCATCTCCCGAAAGATGGGTATAAACCCCATGATCGGGAAGACAAACACCGGAAAGACGGCAAAATAATGCCACCTCCGAGAAACCCAGCTGAGAAAGCTGGAAGATTACGATATACCTCACAGGCGTGAGAGATCCCGACACCGCCTAAGGACAAAGAAAGGCACAGGAGTAGAACTCCGCCTAATCCAAAAGGGCGTGATCACGGAAGAGATAGAAACAATCCCGGAAAAGCGCGTTCGCGCAACAATGGAAGAGAAAGGAGCAGATCCCCTTCTGTCCATTCAGCCGGAAGATATTCTGCACACATTGACAGAGCAGAAAAAGATGATCTATACTTTGGTCCTAAATGTTTTACCGACTGGAGCCGAAGAATAATGCTGCATTCTGGCTTTGCCAAAGTCGGTCCAACGTACCAGAAATACACCGGCAGCACAAACCCGGATACCTGGCTTTCGGATTACTATACAGCCGTCCAGATCAACAATGGGACAGACTTGGAAGCTGTCAAGTTTCTTCCCCTAATGCTGCTGGACGGAGCCAGAGATTGGATCAATGGATTACCGTCACGAACAGTCGACAGCTGGGACGATATGGCTAGAGTATTTACTCAGCATTTCCGGGGAACATACAAACGCCCGAATAGCATCAACCAGCTAAACCGTTGCACGCAATTTGAGGATGAACCATACATGGATTTCATCTCCAGATGGACATCAATGAAGAATAGTTGCTCTGGAGTAACTGACGTACAAGCGATGCATGCTTTCATCAATGGCCTAAAACCCGGACTCGTACCGTTCATGGTTGGTTCCAAAAAGCATAAGGATCTCGGATCCATGCTTACAACCGCCAATGAGCATGCCGCAGCCGAAGATGACATCAGAGCAAGAGGAGGCAATATTGAATCATTGATACTTGCCAAGAAAACCCCTCGTTCTGACAAAAAAGCCACTCCAGAAACAACGACGAAGCCCAAAGAGGTGAACATAGCCTTTGGAGGAGAAAAGGGAAACAAGTGGAAAGGACGCAACCCAGATCCAATCAATTACACTCCAGAGGAGTGGGAAAGGATTAAGTCGGAACCTTGCGTTCACCACTCGCAATTTGGGAAACCCACCCATACAAACGCGCAATGCCGTCTAAATAAGCATATGAAAGGCAGTGCAGGAGCCGGAAGTAAGGGGAAGGGTTCCAAAAGGAAACCCGCCAAACAAAAGCCAGAAGCTGACAAAGAAGACAGTGAATCGGACACTGACGAAAAAATCCAGGAACAACAGCGTAAAGGCGAACCCAAGTTTCCAAGAGTTGATGGAGAAGCAATGCTAACTTTCTTAGCAACCCCGTCAGCAAAGGTGGCAAAAAGAACACTTCGAGAAATAAACGCGGTTGTTCCGGCAACCCCGAAATTCTTGAAGTACTCCAACACACCGATAATCTGGGATCAATCTGATCATCCCGGAAATATCCCTGAACCCGGCACACAAGCTCTTGTTGTAAGCCCTATTGTTCAAAATACTAGGCTAAGAAGAGTGCTGATGGATGGAGGATCCAGCATTAACATAATGTACCTGGATACACTGAAGCACCTGAAGATTTCCGAGTCTCAGCTCAACTACAGCAACATACGCTTCCATGGTATCGTCCCTGGCAGGAAAGCACGATCCCTAGGAGAAATTTCCCTAGATGTCACCTTCGGAGATAAAGATCACTTCCGGCAGGAAAAAGTATCCTTCGAAGTAGTGCCGTTTGAAAGCGTGTATCACGCAATACTCGGACGTCCAGCTTTCGCCAAATTCATGGCAAGATCCTGTTATATTTACAACAAGCTGAAGATGCCAGGACCCAAAGGAGGAGTAATCACTATAGCTGGTGATTTCAAGCTGGCAAACGAGTTGGAGAAAGAAAACGCCCTTTGCGCTCAGAGAGTCATAGCAAAGGAAGAACTGAAGGAATTAGCCAAGGAGGTATCACCGTCAGAAATGCCGGCAGGAAAAGAAACTCGGAAGCCAACAGACAGCTTCAAGGCATCCGAGAATACAAGGCAGGTAGTCCTAGATCCCAAAGATCCGACAAAATTTGTCGTCGTAGGGACTGGGATGACTGACAAATAGGAAGGCGAGCTCATCAAGTTCCTCCGTGAGAACTGGGATATTTTTGCCTGGTGTCCAGCTGACATGCCAGGTGTACCCAGGAAACTTGCTGAGCACCAACTTAAGGTTATTCCTGGATCAAAACCCGTCAAACAAGGTCTCCGTCGATTTGACGGAAGAAGACGGAAGGCTATTGGCAAGGAAATTATCCGGCTTTTAGCAGCGGATTTCATCAAGGAAGTGATCCATACTGATTGGTCCGCAAATCTGGTATTAGTACCGAAGAAAGACACTACTGCTCTTAGAATGTGTATATATTACACAGGCTTGAACAAATTGTGTCCGAAAGATAGGTTCGCATTACCGCGAATCGATCAAATAACAGACGGCACAGCATGCTCTGAGCTTTTGTGCTTTTTGGATGCATACTCCCGGTACCACCAAATACACATGAAAAAGGAAGATCAAAGTAAGACTTCTTTCATAACCCCATACGGGACGTATTATTACGTAACCATGCCGTTTGGCCTGAAGAACGCAGGTGCAACCTACCAGCGTTGCATGCAACGTTGTTTGCATAGTCAGATTGGAAAAAATGTCCATGTTTATGTGGACGATATTGCTGTCGTAACCAAGGAAAAAGATACACTCCTTGAGGATTTGCGAGAAACTTTCGAAAACTTACGCACCTACAAGATGAAGTTGAATCCATCTATGTGCGTATTCGGGGTTCCCTCAGGAAAACTTCTGGGTTTCATCGTTTCTCACAGAGGAATAGAAGTTAACCCGGAAAAGATCAAGGCAATCTTGAACATCACAAAACCTACCTGCGTCAAAGATGTCCAAAGATTGACGGGTTCCGCAGCTGCCGTTAGTAGATTTATTAGTCGGCTGGGGGCTAAAATCCTAACGCTATACAAGTTGTTGAAGAAATCCGACAAAGTCAAGTGGATAGCAAAGCTTTGGAATACATAGCAGTTATGTCTCTTCTATACTTAGTTCAATATCTATGTAAACATCTTTTGAGATCATGAAATAAAGTTGTTGGATTTCTGGTATCCATGTTTTTTACAAGTTCACTATAGTAAAAGCATGTTTCCACCTTCTCTATTTCCCAATGATCTTACAAAATACTCAATGTTAACCCGAAATTGTGCCTGCGTACTCGGCGTTAAGAAACTGAATGTTTTTTCAGCCTGCTAACGGCTAAAGGAAACTTGAATTGCCTGCGTGCCCAAGTTTCGGTCAAAAAATTCCTTGTTTCTCTAAGCATTATCTGATTGCGTATGTGTTGGGTTACTGGAACTAGTTAGTAAAAATGCCTTTAGCATGGTCCATGTTTCCGAGTTTAAACTGATTGGTTACCCCCAGTTACTCGGCATGACGATTCATATTGCTATTTGAGCCATTTCAAACACTAAGGACAGTTAAAACATATGTGCCAGAGAACTTAGAAGATAAAGGAATAGTAACATCCGAAAAACCTTGCAAAAAATTTCATAACTAAAAATTGCAAAAGGCGGAATTTTTCATTCATACAAATAGAAGCATTACATTGCAGATTACATTGAAAGAACAGTAATGCTCCTATTGTCTATTTTTGCTATCCAGGTCAAAGGTAGCCCTTCAAGCATCTGATTCCTCCTCGCTGCTGTCGTCTTCGGGGATTGGAGGGATCTCCTCTTCTGGATAGTTGACGGAAATATTTACCATGGAGGCAATCTGGGTGGCGTGGCCTTTGATTTCATCAAAGATGGTATTTCGATGAGTGTCCGTGTATCCTTGAGGGACACCGGACGCCACGCGCCAGGATTTAGCACCGGGGTAGTGCATGCGCATAAGGCCGAGTGCCATACGCGCACCACCCCGTGCAGCGGAACGCAGGATAGAATCCCTAGATTCCGCCACCTCCATGATGGCTCCCGGAAGTTTTTCAACCTCCGAGAACTCCCCAGACCTTGCGGGAAGAAACTTGTTCACCAGCTGCATTCCAGCAGCACGGATCGAAGTCCACATCTTCCCAAAGGCTTGGATCCCTTCAAGCCGGGTACCATCTGGGATATCTCCTGTTTTTTCCGACAAAACAATCAAAAGTGTTAGGCAAAAAACAGAGAAGAAAAACAAGATATGGAAAAATAAAAAAGGTAACGGAAAATTACCGATAAGCTTGTCGATCTCGGAGATTTCCTCCAGGCGAAGGTTCAGAGCATTTTCTAAATCCTGAATGGTGGATTTATCCTTCTCCGCCTATTCAGAAGCCTTGGAGTTGGCAACTCCAAGGGCCAAGTTGCTGGCCTCCAGATCCTTTTGAGCCTTCACAAGATGCTTGTGAAGCTCCAAATTCTCCTTTCGGAGATTCTCGGCATTGCCGGCATCTTCAGCTATTTGCTTGGCCTTAGCCAAAGCAGCTGGAAAGCAAAGAAAATTCCGGGTTTAGAAAATTTCCGGAATAAGTACTTAGACAAAAAATTGAATCGCAAACCTCAGAAGAAAAATGTATACCTGATGTTTCCGACAAAGCGAGCTGAGACGATGCCAGTTCCGCCTCTCTCTCCTCAAGAATAGAAAGGAGATTTCTAACCTCCTTATTCTTGATGGTGAGTTTGTTGAAAACTTCCATGTTTATGGTTTCGGCGGTTTGCTGCAACACGGCAAGGAAAAGAATGGTTACAAAAAGCATCAAAGCAAAACAGGCATGCAATTTTGTTTAATGCTTGGGGGCTAGAGGTGTCACCTGGCTCATTTCTCGCAAGTCGGCCAAGTTTTCGTTGAATTCTTTGGCATATTCAGCAAAAAGAATCTAAACATGATGAAGGCCATCTTGTAAGACCTGCCGAGGGGAAAATATAATATCATTGCGAACAACTAATCCGCCCTGTGGCCAAGGACGAATTAGAGGGGCGGGAGCGAAGAACGTTTTAGGCTCCGGACGAATATATCCGAGATCGTCGAACGGTTCTTCTTTTACCCGGATGTTACTGTCCAAATTGGAGACGGGTTCGTTTCCAGCAGAGGTCCGGAGATTTCCACCTGTCTGTGCTTCCGTTCTATTCCTTGAGCCCATGGCTGCGGAAGAAGATTCTTCTTTGATAGCAGTCTTATGTTTCTTCAGCTTCTTTGTTTTCAAAGGAGTTGGGGCAAGACTGAAAGAAGAATATCCGAGAATTAAAAATCTCGAAGAACTGAAGGAGGATGGTAACTAGGAAAACCCCGGTAAAATACCTGGATGTGGCGACAGGAATTCCGTCAACAGTTACCATTTTCTCGAAAGTCACCTGCCTTTTGCGCTTCCGGTCGTGGTAAAACCTAGCATGCAGTTCGCTGAGTTCAGCATCGGAAGCAAGATCGTTTTCTCCGAGTTCGTTGAACTGGGAAAGAATTAACAACATGTTAAAAGGTGGAGATACAAGTTAATCTGAGGAAACCTCGGAAACAAGGAAAGTATAAATACCTTGGGAACTTGATTTTCCACGTGATAATTGGCTAGGTTTTCTTCGATTTGGGCGCTGGAGGCAACCAGTTGGTGAAGCCGCTTTATAAAATATTTCTTGGTATAGGCTTTATCTGTTCCTCTCATGCTATCTTCTGGCCCTTGGTATTTGCAAAGAAGCCGGGAACGAAATGAAAGGGGCTGAATGCGACGTCCGAACCAGCATAAGACAGTGTCCTTCCCGGTTAAGGAAGGTTTGGAAGAAGTAAGCTTGGCAATACGACGCTTTATCTTCATTAAATTTTCCGGCAATATTTCAATTGCTTCAACTGTCCAACTCTCTCGAGGAATGGCGGCGGAATTAATGAATGAAGGAACCCCGATTTCCTTGCCAGGGAATGGGATGTCCTGATGATAAAAGAAAGAACCCAGCCAGGATTTGGTGGGTTCTGGCATTTGTATTCTCGGGAACCAATCCTCTCTATTTTTCCGAAGAATGAAAGATATAGTTCCACAGATAGGGGAAATACCTTCTATGATGTTATGCTTTACTTCAAAACAGTATTGCCAAAAATCTAGACTAGGAGTTATTCCGAGATATCCCTAAAAAAGGGCTTGGAAGCTAGCTAGATAGAGGATGGAGTTTGGAGAGAGGTTATGCGGTTGGACGCCGTAATAGTTAAGGATGTCTATGAAGAAGGCAGAAGGGGGTAAACCCATACCTCGTGTAACGTGAGATGTAAGGAGGACACATTCTCCGTCTTTTGGTCTGGGCTCGAGCTCACCATCTGATTTTCGCCATTTGCCTTTAACTATCAATCCCTCTTTTGACATTTGTCGAAGGAGGACGAGGGAAGAGTTACTCGGACTCCAGTTGCCGACAAATTCTGCTTCTTCAGTCGCAGTGTGTTCGTTGACTTGAAACGGGATCTTCTCCTCCGCCGTTTCTGGAGCAAACGGCGGGGAGGCTGCGGAGCTCGATCCCGCAACGTCCGCGGCGGCGGAAAAATTCGCTTCACCCGCCGCGGAGGCCGCAGTCTTCTCCAGCTCGCCGCCGGCGTGCTTGGGCGATCCCAGTTGCGGATCTAAATCGCTGATGATGTCGTTGATGGCGGCGCGGGTCGGCGAGGACGGCGAGGAGGCCATTTCGTGGTGGCGCGTTGCGTTCCGGCGTGCTTGGAGGCTAAGTGCGCTTGGGACGGTGCTTTGCTCTCGAGCTCGTTCGCGTCAATGGCGTGGGCAGTGAGGAGTGTGCAAAGTTTTCGTTGAGGACGAGGATGGCTATTTATAGCCAGAAATCCGTCAAGATACGCGCCAACGGCTATTTTGACCGTTGGATGTTTGCCGCGTGTCGCTCGCCGGAAAATCCGGGAAATGAAACGACGGAGTAATGATGGTTATCTCCTCGTTTCCCGCGAGAATCTGTCAGAGATATGTTTCTGGGTTTTTCCGAGTAAATCTGAAACATCGCTTACGTCAGCATGGTTGAGTGCGCTCACGTAGGAAGTTTCTTCTCCGCGAAGGATCGTGAGAGAAAAGCCGGATTTTCAGGATTCCGAGTTTCATGCCACCATCTTTTTCAAAGGAAGAATAAGAAGAATCAAGACTGCTAAATCAATATTTCTCGGACAAAGAATATTTGGCGAACGGTGGAGAATCAGAGTTTTGATCCTTCTTGGGGGCTACTGTCGGATATATACCAAATAGGGGTATAGAAGATGGTAGGCCAAGTGCCGGATCACCAGGGTGGCCTAAGTGGTAGTGGGCTTAGGTCCATTAGGCGGCCCAGTAATACGACGCGCAGAAGCCGGATTCTAAAAGAACCCAGATCACAGCCCATGTGATCTGGCTTGGAGGAGAAGACGGATTCCTTGCTTTCCAAGTTACAAGTTACCGTAGTTTTCTAGGTTTCCTATTCTGTAAGCCCTAATCCGGCTATTATATAAAGCCGGACGGGAGATAAACAAAACAACGAACAAACAGAGAAACTCTACGCCAACTCGCCGAGAAGCTCATCCTCGCCGAGTGGTTTAGATCTAAAACCCTCACATTGTAACCCTATTTACGGGCTTTAGTCCCAATTAGTGAGAAGTGCAGGAGTAGGCACGTCGTACTGTCGCGACGTACCGAACCTGGGTAAAATCCTGTGTTCTGTGTTACTACGCGATCCCGTTACCCCACGTCTCTACCGTAGTCTCATGGCACCCCCGTCTATGAAAACTACTACGATGTCTCGACACCTCCACCAGAATGATCCACAGGAGGTCACAGCATGCGGAACCGACTGAAAATAATAAGCATTCTTGACTAGATGAACCCAAGGAATATCCATAGAGTTATAGAATTTTGCCAGGAATTTCAGCAGTAAAGCCCTATTTTGGATATGAAGATTAATGACCCCTAGGCGTCCTTTACTTTTAGGCTTACACACCATATCCCAAGCAGCCAAAGAATTCACTCTTTGCTTATTTTTGTCCTTCCTCCATAAACACCTCCTCCTTGCTTTATCAATAATATCAATGACACCCTTAGGTATCACTAATGTGCACATATAATAAGTGGGCAAAGAGGACAGAACCGAATTCACAAGAACCAAGCTATCCCCATAAGAAAGAAAGGAGACTATAGTAGAAAGTCTCCTCTCAACTCTGTCAATGAGTGGTGCAAAATCTCTAATAGATGGCTTAGTAGTTCCCATGGGCAAGCCTAATTATGTGAAGGGCATAGAAGCCACATTACAATCCAACACAGAAGCCAAATCAACAGTTTCCTGCTGCGATAAATTTATTGGTATCATTGAAGACTTGTTATAATTCACCTTTAACCCAGTGATTTGATCATAAAGGTTGAGCAAATTTTTAAATACCAATAATTGATCAGAATCAGCAGGTAAGATCACCAGAGTGTCATCAGCATATTGAACAATAGGAAAATCTCCCCCAATGGGAATTGGTAAACGAAGACGTCCCTCCCTTAGAGCCAGATTAACAATACTCTGCAACAAATCCCCACCCAGCACATAAAGAATAGGTGAGAAAGGATCACCCTGCCTGACTCCTCTTTTGCAGACAAAAGGTTTGCCAGGAACTCCATTTAACAGAACCGAAGATGATCCAGAGGAAAGAATTCCTTCACCCATTTTATCACTAAAGAAGGAAACCCTTTAGATCTCAAAATTTAGAGAATGCCACTGTGCTCAATGGTATCAAAAGCTTTCTCGAAGTCTATCTTGAAAACCACCACTTTCTGTTTAGATTGCTTACACTGAAAAATGTACTCAAAACACCATGCCAGACAATCTTGAATAGTTCTAGACTTGATGAACCCATATTGATTAGCATGGATGCATCGAGAAATTTTATCTTGGAAACGATTAGCCAGAATCTTAGTGATGAATTTCAAACAAGTGTTGGTCAGAGAAATAGGCCTAAAGTTATTCACAGTCTCAGGAGAATGTGTCTTTGGAATTAAAGTAATGAAAGAACCATTAATACTTTCCAAAGAAATCTTAGCACTATGAAATTCATTGCAGAGTTTGATAAAATCCTCTTTTAAAATACTCCAACAGTGCTTAATAAAGAGACCTGTGAAACCATCTGGACCAGGCGCTCGAGCAGGTTTGAGATGTTTTACAACCCTCTCAATTTCCTCAACAGAAAAAGGATTAGCAAGGACCTCTAATCCATCAACCACCGGCAAGAATTGAGACAAATCAGTAGCAATAACAGGTGGACAGGAGACACCCATTATGTTCTTGAAACAAGACCAAAAAGCAGCAGCTTTGTCCTGATGATCCACCAACAAGTTCCCGGAAACATCCGTGATGGAGGGAATAGTATTTCGCCTAAACCTCTCAGTAGCTCTGTCATGAAAATATTTAGTGTTTTCACCAGAGAGCTTGGCCCGTCTAATAGCACATCTCTGCTTCCAGTAATCAGACTGCAAAGCAAGCAAATTTTTGATGTGCTTTTTAACAATAAGTCTGAAATTAAACTCGGGAACACTGAGAGTCCTCTCATCTTCCAACTGGTCAAGAAACAGAATTACTTTACTACTCATCTCAATAAGCAATTTCAACTGAGAGAGATTCCTTCCCCAATCCTTAAGAGCATATCTAAGATTCTTTAATTTAGCTGTGATTCTGGAAGTGATTGATTTGGCCATGACAGGAGTGTTCCAAATTTTTGTCACTAAGTCTAGAAAGCCAGGTTGATTAACCCAATGGTTTTCAAAACGAAAAATCTTTGCCTTCGGGATGTTTGTTCCAATTTTAACAGTACATGGCAAATGGTCAGAGGTGATTTTGGACATGGGCAAAACCAAAGTATTGGGAAAATCCAATGTCCATTGACAGGATGTAAAAAACCAATCCAATTGGACCAAACGTGGATCCTTTTGCATATTAGACCAAGTGAAATTCCTACCTTTAACAGGCAACCCCAATAAACCCAGATGACTAATGACATCATTAAAGATAAAAATATCATTAAGATCAGCCCCTGGTTTATTTCTATTATCCAATGATCTAATAAAATTAAAATCTCCAAGAATCATCCATTTTTGATGAATAGGGATAGAGAAATTATATAGCCAGTTAACAAAATCATCTCTTTCCACTCCTTTGCAGCGACCATAAACATTCACTAGGAACCAAGAAACAGAGTTATGAACTGAAGTGAATTTAATGTGAATGGCAGAACGATGAACTTCCAGTAATTCTCCATTGAAAATGGAACCATTCTAGAGCACAATTAAACCCCCAGAAGATCCAACAGAAGGAGAGAAAACAAATTGATCAAACCTCTTAGGACAAAAAGACCTAATAAAAGAGTGATCAAAGTCCTGGCATTTAGTTTCCTGGAGGCAAATAACAGAAGCCTGGCTTTCCTCAATTTTATTATAGACAGCTTCTCTTTTAGATTTATCATTTAGGCCTCTCACATTCCAATCAAACACAACCCCAATCTAAATTCATTGAGGTCGTATTATCCATGGAAGATTGAAAAAGTAATAAAACCAGTTAGCGATCATAAATGACCAACTTAAAAGATAACCAAATAATAACAACCATGTCCAGATAGCAGTACAGATTGCATCCCTTATAACAAAATGAAGCAAAAAGGACCAACAGACACTCCATGGACCAACAAGGCCCAAAAAGGAAGACAAAGGCCCACTAATCATCAGAACTTGATGGGCTGGTGGGCTTCTTTGGAGCAGGTTCAAGCTTCTCCACAGTTAATTCCGAGTCTTCAATCTGAAGCATCTTTCCCGCCCTCCTCGACACAACAACAGGAGTGATCGGAGGCACCCCATCCGAAGAAGTCTGAGGACGAGAAGATTTTGCTTTCTTCCTTGGTTCCGGCTTGTCAGAACCAGGCAGAACCCTGAAGCCAGCATTCTTAGCGAGGCTCCTCGTCACACGACGCTCCTCAAGGACTAGAGGAGTAGCAGCCTTCCTAGCTCTCTTCTTAGTTGCAGCGGGCTCAGGGGTCACAGGGCTAAACTCCAACAGCATAAGAGCAGGATCGGCAGGAAAGATAGGCACCTCCAAAGCCAACAGCGAGGGCAGAAGTTCAAATCTCTTGTCAAAAATAATCCTTGCTTTGTGTTCCAGAAAATAACAGGACCACTCCATCACAAGATCAGGTAGGAGCACTTGTAGTATCTAAACTTCATTATCCTGAACTGCATCATCCGCAAGAACTAGTGGAACAAAAGGAACAATTGCCAACTGGTTTTGTTCCACTTGTTGCTGCAGCTCCACGAAGTGCTCAGGACCTTCTGCCCTGACAGCATTCATCGAATCCACTATCGCACCAGAGAACTGAATAGATACCGATGATTGCACCTGTTCAGGCTCCGGAGGCTGGTCGACAGGATCCTCCTGTGCCTCATTCTCTCCATGCCCCTCATTGTTCCAATTACCCCACCCACCATGCTGTGGTTGAGGATCAACTGGTGGTACCCAAGCCTCGTCAACAGGTGCGGCAGGTGCACCGAAAACAGGATACGGGTTGCCATCACGAGGAAGGAGGTCCTCATCCCCCGGTAGAGCGTCAGCAGCATCGCTGTTCAGAATGAAAACAAGACAAGTCCAAGAGACCACATGGCCTCCATATCTCTGAACTTCACGAATAACAATCGACCGAGGAATATCAGCAGCTCCTCCATAAGTGACCTTGAGCAAGGTACGGACAGGGGAAGCATCCTCCCTCCACTAGGACCTGAGTTTGCCAAATTTGGAAACCACCTCCCGAAGAAATTCATCGGTACGGTAGTCCATATGCAGATTCAGAACCATAATCCACCCGGTCCTGGTGTAATCAGTTGCCCTCACATTCTCCCCTTCATCATGCCTCACGAAGGAGAGCATCCTACCATCAGGAAAGATAAACGGGGGAGAATTTACCAAAATATCTCTGGCCACCTGATCTGCCATGCGGAACATGCCGACTCCAACCGCACTTTCAGAGAAGGAGACGACCTGCAGATGTAACTCTTGAAAGATGTAACCGACGATCTGCTGCAAGATATCGTCGAGTTCTTCGACAGGTGGCGGAGGGACCAGTTGAGCAATGGCCCAAGATTCATGGCGGCGAGCAGGAGCCATGGAAGAGGTGATGTAGACGCGAGCAGGCCGCTCCTCGGTCGCCCAGGGCTCCGCGACATGCATCCCCGTCGGGAGGAACCTAGTAGGATCACAGGGGAAGTTCGCCATTGATAATGGAGGTTCCGATTCGAGAGGAGATTCCGGTGAGGGTTTTCGTGGAACAGTGGCAGGGACAGGGAATAGAACAGAGGGGGGGGGACTCCTCGGTTCCGATAGTCGGCAATGTAACTACCCAACTCAGAGTTCCATTAATTCCCTGGCAGTTTCTGCGGATATGGCCCGAACGTGAACAAGACCAACACCGAATCCGGCCCGTACACTCTTCCGTTGCATGTTTAGCTGAGAGACAGTTAGAACAAGGCCAAACCTGGGCCGCCATCTTATCAATTAGTTTGGCAAAGCCATCATCGACGGACACAGAGGCCACAGCAGGGGCCACAGGAACAGGATCCCTAACAGACTTAGCAACAGAAAATCCAGGCTCGAACGAACCAAACTTGATGGCAGGCAGCTCAAAATCAAAAGTAGTATCCGTATCTTTAACAACCACAGAAGAATCATTTGTCTCAACCGGCTGTGGTCACCATGATGGTGACTACCTGTGAGTCCTCCTCTTCTCCTCCTCTACTCCCTCTGTCTCCTCCATCCCTTGCTCTGGAACCTGGCCTTCGTGCCAGTGTTCATGCCATGATGCTCTGTGGTACTACTGTGATATTTTTGATGGATTGTTGAGCCTTGGGGAATTTTCCTAGTGGAAGATTTGATATAGATTGCTACGAGGGAATTTTTCCATTTGTGTGGTGGAAACAGAGATGATTTTGGTGGAATGATTTCACTTAGGAATTTATTTGTGATGTTAGTATGTTGTGGGGAATATCTTAGGGACCTTTCCCTATGCTTGTGATGTGGAAATCATTTGGGAATTTCTCCCTACCTGTGTTGTGGAAGAATCCACTAGGGTTCTCTCCCTGTGATTTATTACTATTGGTAGCACTATGTTGGATCCAGTACAGAGGACACCTTGAGGTGATTGCTCTGATAAATTCTATGGGTGTGATTCTTTGGATAGGCATTACTCTGGATCTTTTGTTCAGAGAATATGAAATCATTTCTGGATACAAGTTCAATGATTAAATCCTTTTGTTAGACTGTGTTGAGGTACCAAATCCTTAGATTTGGTGCCCATCAACTGTATTGAGGACATATAGAGGCTAAGATATGATTCAGTAACTGTTTTGCTCAAATCCTGGCTTCTAGATCTTATACACTGATAAGAACTTGAGCTCTCTTGATCTACTGTCCCTATGCATCATTTGATAAGAACAGACTACCACACCTGATGCTTTTATCTCTATAAAATTAACTGCTAAGAACATATTGCTTTCACTTGTTTCTTTTTGCCCCTAAGCCTATGAAGCAAAGCCTGGGGCCCTAACTTAATAAGAACAGATGCTTCCTTGATTTATTTCATTCCCTATGATGAATCTAGCATAGCACGTCTATGCTAATCTGAGGGTAATAAACCCCACCCCTCTTTGTGTATAACTAGCCATGAAATGGCTTTGATGGTGCATAAGGATTCACCTTGTGTGATGAACAATGGTTGGTGGTTTTTGGTGCTTGTGGCTTGCTTGATTCAATACTGCTTCTTCCTTGTGTCTTGGCCTTGTTCTCTTGATTGCTGGATCTCCAACCTGATTCACTTATGCTTGTGGATGAATTTGAGTGGATGTTTTGGTGGTGCTGGTTCTTCCTGTTTTGGTTGCTTTCACAACCCGAGCAGGAACAGGGGAAAGTGTGATGTTGATCCCCTCCCCTTACGGTTGATGTGTTATTTATACAGTAACAAGGGTGTTGAAAACACCAAAGTGTGATGGTGAGTGTGTTGTATGCCTCTGTGCTAGCTGAGAAGATCTTTTCACCATGCTATGCGGCTGATCTTATCCTGGCCTTCTATTTTCTTTGAACTGCCAGTTGTAATACTTGGGTTTTGCCTGTGATGCTGGTCTGAGGCCTAAATCAAATAAAACAGATACTACATGATCTGCATTAAACCAATGATGAATTTATCAGTGCAATACACTAACATACTGAGGGTTCTAATTCCCCCTAACCCCTATGTTATTGTTGTGTTTATTTTGCAAGTTAAGATTAGGACATATGCTTTGGATTAGTTAGGACTTAGTCTAGGAAACAAATGCTTGTAATGATACGAATGTAACATTCTTGTATTTCTTCTATTTTTGGAAACAAATTGTAAAGACTTTGTATCTTGTGATGTTATTAATAAAGTTAATTGTTTTATTTTTCTATACTCAATGAAATTGGAAATATCCAATATTTATTATTTCTTAATTGTTTCAATTTGGCTATGATTGTCGTATGATCTTAATTAATCAATTTGTATTCCAATTCAAATTCAAATTCAGATTTTAAACTCAAATATTCCTAAATTTAAATAATTCAAATTTGAACTCCTCAATTCAAACATAACCCAAAGTTCATGTCGAAATTCCATCCTCTTCCAATATCTATCTCTCTCTCTCTCTAAGAAATAGAATATCGATGGAACCTCGATCACTCCATGGTTTTGGTTTTGCGAAAAATTTATTCAGGTTTTGAAAACACATGCATGCAGATGCACAGATTAAAATTCTACCACCCGTGAGTTCCTAAACGCTGGGACATTACAGTCTTCCCTCCTTAACGAGAACTTCGTCCCGAAGTTATAACAATAATACCTGAAGAGCTCGGGGTAGTTTTGTCGTAACTCTTCCTTTTCCCAGGTAGCTTAGCGTTCAGGATGATGTTTCTACTGTACTTTGCAATACTTTATTGCTCGGTTCAGGAGTCTTTTCCAATCTTCTGCTAGAATCCTTTCTGGTTCCTCCATGTATGTGAGGTCTGATTCTAACTCCAGATCCTCCTGATTAACGAAATCTTCTGGTTCCTTCACACACTTACGGAGTTGGGATACATGGAAAACATTATGGACTTGCTTCAATATCTCGGGTAGCTGTAGAGTGAAAGCTACATTTCTATTATGTGCAAGAATTTTGTAAGGTCCAATGTTTCCAGGACTTAAATTTCCTTTAATTCCGAACCTCTTAAGCCGTTTCATTGGACTAACTCGGAGATAAACCATATCCCCCATTTTTGGTTCCCATGTCCTTCTCTTCTGATCAGCATAACTTTTCGGACGACTTTGAGATATTTTCATACGGTCTCTGATGATATAAACAATGTTCTGTTGATCCTTGACAGAGTATTTTTCAAACTCAGACTTTCCTCCGGCCTCGAACCAACATATTGGTGATCTGCACTTCCGACCATAAAGTAGTTCAAATGGTGCGGCCTTCAAACTGCTTTGATAACTGTTATTGTATGAGAATTCTGCTAACGGTAGATGTTCATCCCATGATCCACCAAAATCAAGAGCACAAGCATGTCTTCTAAAATAAGATTAGTTCTTTCAGTTTTCCCTCCGGTTTGTGGATGATAAGCAGTACTGAAATCTAATTGAGATCCCAAAGCTTTATGTATATTCTTCCAGAATTCCGAGGTAAACACAGATCCTCGATCTGAAACTATTCTCTTAGGTACTCCATGTTTACTTACAATCTCCTTAACATATATATCCACCAATTTCTCGGCGTTATCTTTCTGGTTGACTGCTAGAAAATGTGAACTTTTGGTCAATCTATCCACAGCAACCCAGATCATATCCTTATGTGTTTTAGTCATGGTAGACCAGTAATGAAATCCATACCGATCTCCTCCCACTTCCATTCTGGAATATCTAACGGTTGCAATGGTCCTGCTGGACTTTGATTTTCTGCCTTTACTCTCTGACATGTCGTGACATTCAGCTACGTACTTGGCAATATCCCTCTTCATGTTATTCCACTAGAATATATCTCTGAGATCCATATACATCTTGGTACTCCCGGGATGAATAGAGTACGGTGTATCATGTGCTTCCCGAAGTATTAACTTCTTGATCTCAAGGCATATCTGGTACACAAATTCTCTTATTGAACCATAGTGAACCATCTTCACCTAAATGTAATACTGAGGGTTTTCCTTCTTCAATTCTCTGAAGTTCTTCCTTTATGAAAGGATCTTCGTCTTGCCGACGACTTATCTCATTCTTGAGATCACTTTTCTCTTTCTTCCACAACCTTCATGGTATACAAACCTCCCAAAGATTTTACCTCAAGTATCTCAATCTCAACTTGTTCTATTTCCCTCTTCAAATCTTTTGGCAGTTCATATTGAATTGGTTGACTATCTGTACTCTTCCGGCTTAAAGCATCGGCGACAACATTGGCTTTTCCTGGTGTATAATTGATGGTAAGATCATAGTCTTTGATCAACTCTAACCATCTTCTTTGCCTCATATTCAATTCTTTTTGAGTAAAGAAATATTTGAGACTTTTGTGGTCCGTATAAAGCTCACACTTTGCTCCATAGAGAAATGACCTCCATCTCTTCAAAGCAAAAGTACATCTGCCAACTCCAAATCATGAGTTGGGTAGTTAACTTCACGAGGTTTGAGCTGTCTTGAACCATAAGCTATTACCTTCTGATCTTGCATGACTACACAACCCAATCCATTCTTGGATGCATCATAATATATGATGTAATCCTTGCCTGGTTCAGGTACCGCTAAGATTGGTGATGTTGTCAACCGTTTCTTTAACTCCTGGAAACTAGCTTCGCACTTGTATGACCATACAAAAGGAGTATTTTTCCTTAACAAGTTGGTCACTGGCCCTGTTATTTTAGAAAATCCCTCGATGAATCTTCTATAATAACCGGCCATTTCGACGAGTCCTCGAACTTCCTTGACATTGGTTGGTGCTTTCCAATCTAGAACTGATTGTACTTTGTCAGGATTCACTACAATACCTTCCTTGCTGATGACATGTCCAAGGAATTCTACTTGATCCAACCAAAACTCGCACTTACTGAATTTGGCATACAACTGATGTTCCCTCAAAACTTCTAATGCAATTCTCAAATGTTGAGCATGGTCTTCTTTGTTCTTCGAATATATCAGAATATCATCGACGAACACAATCACGAACTTATCCAGATATGGCATGAAGATCTTGTTCATCAAGTTCATGAAAATAGCTGGTGCGTTGGTCAGTCCAAAAGGAACAACCAAATATTCATGATGTCCATACCTTGAAACAAAAGCTGTCTTGGGTACATCTTCTGGCTTAATTTTGATCTGATGGTATCCCGATCTGAGATCAATCTTGGAAAACACTCTAGCCCCGTGGACTTGATCAAACAAATCTTGAATTCTTGGTAATGGATACTTGTTCTTGATGGTGACATTGTTCATATTTCTAAAATCACCACACATTCTTCTACCTCCATCTCTCTTGTCCATGAATATAACTGGTGATCCCCATGGTGATACAATTTCTTTGATGAATCCCTTACTTCCAGTTCATCTAACTGTTCCTTGAGTTCCTTTAATTCTTTAGGACCCATCTTGTATGGTGCTTGAGCAATAGGTGATGTACTTAGTATCAAGTCAATGGTAAACTTAATCTCCCTATCTGGTGGCATTCAAGGTAATTCTGTTGGAAATACATCCGGAAACTTATTGACTAGTGGTATATCTTCTAACTTAGTGTAACATCCCAAGTATGAAAAATAGCCATTAGAATGTTTGCTCTCTGTTATTTTATGTTTTGCATCATGACATCATGTTCATTGCATTTGTTTTGCTTTGTTTTCCAATTGTTTTCCTCTGTTTTCATTTGTTTTCCTTTGTTTTCTATTTGAATTTCAAATCAAATTTCAAACCTTTTGTTTCATACTTGTGATGTTACAATTTCCAAATGAATATTTCAAATCAAAACAATCATTTGTTTCCATTAAAGTTGTGATTCCAAAACTATTGTTTTGTTTCTATCAAAAATTCATTTCATACCAAACCCTTTTCAAATTCAATTAATTTCCAAAACAGCAACCCCTTTGAAAATTATGAAAATGACAAAACACTTCCATCATTTGTTTCCATTAAACTAAGGTTCAAACTATTTAAACTATTGCTTTCAATATTTCACTTAATATTCAAAATTCATTCAAATTCAATTGCATTTTCCAAACAGCAACCATTTGAAATTAATGAAACAAAACACTCCAATCAATTTGTTTCAAATAAACATGGAAAGTTCACAATAGTTTAAAATGTTTCTTTCAATAAGTTAATTAATGTCAATTTTGCTCAAATTCATTTAAAATACAAACATCACCATAAATCAAAATGTTTGAGAAAACAAAAGTTGCATTTAGGTGCTGTTACAAAACCTAATCAAATACAAATTTTTCCTAATTATTCTAAACCCTAAAAAACCCTTCCTTTTTCTCTTTTCCTTTTCAGCAAAAATAAATAAAACAGAAGCAAAAAATAAAAACAGAGAGGGAGAGAGGGGCAGGCCAGCAGGCCCAGCCCACCATCTCTCACCCCTCAGGCCCGATACCCCCTCGCTCCTTCTTCCTCCTCGTACGGCTGCCATCGGGCATGTCCACGTTGCAGAGATGCAGCAGGAACGGCTGCAGCTCTCCCCCTCCCCCTATAAACCCTTGGGTTCCTTCTCCCTCTACCCTAATGCCCTATCTCGCCCCTCCTCTCTCCCCCGCCTCCATTCTTCCTTTTCCCTCTCCCTGCTCTGCTCCACCCCTCTCTGTACTGAACCCCAAACAACACCCGAGCCCCACCACCTTTCACCCCGGCGATCGCCGCCGTTTGGGCCACCTCCAGGGCTGGCTAGCCACGGGAATGAAGCCCCCACGGCTTCCTCTACCCCATCGTCACCATGGCGAGGGCCGGGAAGGCCTGTGGCGCCGCCGCCATCCTCTCCTCGCCGCCGGCCGTCTCCCTGCACCGACGCCTGCCCCTCTGCTCTTCCCCCTCGGTGAGCTTTCCCTCTCTCTCCCCTCTCCCTTCCCTTCGCAGCACACGGCCCACAACACACGCACACCCACGCACCACGGCCGCTCGCCTCCACGCCACAGCTGCCGGCGACCGCGATGCCTCCGTCGAGGTTCAGAAGCGAAACTGCAAACCCAAATTCAGTTAACTGCTAACTGAAGGATATCCTCCCACTGTCGCCTTATCTGTCACAAACACACAGCTACCGCAGTGGCTAGCTGCCCACTGCGCGCAAGCAGAGGTGGGGGGTTCGAATCCCACCCCCACGGGATTAAACCCCCATTTTTCCTTTTTATTTTTCACAACCCAAACAAACTGCTAATTGCACCCAAGTCCTTGCTAATTTCTTCTTAGGCCCTGTAAATATTTTCTAAGCCCCTAACTGTAAATAAAATGGCAGAATAATACCTAATCTTGTAAATTGCATAAATAAATCATTCCCACTCCAAATTCAACTTTTTAAATATGTATTCTGTACCAAATTGAATTCTCTACCCAAATATAAATGTTGTTTACTGTTTTGAATATTTTAAATTGGTGAAATATTTGAATCCTTGTTTAATTCATTTAATTTTGCAAAATTCATAACTTGGGCATAAAAATTCCAAATTCAACAAACTAAATATGTTTTCCATTCAATTTTTCATGAACTTTGCAAATATCAACTTTGTTTGCTGTTTTGAATAATTTAAATTGCTGAAAACAACTGTTTCTTAATTAATGCATTTAAAATTGCCAAATTAATAACTTGCTCATTTTAAATCCATTTTTAACAAATAAAATATGTTTTCCATGCTAACTTAAACCACCTTTCCAAATATAAACTTTATTTCATGTTTTGAATAATTAAAATTGGTTAAATAATTTAAACCTTGTTTAATTCATTTAATATTGTTAAATTCATAACTTGCTCAAATTAAATTATTTTTGAACTTATAAAATATGTTTTCAAACCAGAAAAGTATAAACTTTTCAAATATGAATTTGATTTAATGTTTTGAACAAATAAAAATTCAAATAAATTCATACTTGATTTAAATTCATTTAAATCTTGTTTAAACTTGTTTAATTCATAATTAATTCATCTTAATTCCTTTTTCAACAAGTGAAACATGTATTCCAACTAAATTCTTGTGTTCTTTTCAAATATGAACTTTGTTATCTATTTTGAACAATTAAAATTGGTGAAAACAACAAATGCTTGTGTAGCACCTTTAAGGAACCAAAATTCCATAACTTAATAACTAAAATCCTAAACTTGGTAAACCTTATTTCAAATTGTTTCCATTGTTGTTTTCTTTTTGTTTTCTTCCTCCATGCATCATGCTAATCCACTTTCACCTATTGGTTAGTTGTAGAACAATTATTTCAACCCTAATTCATGGGCTTTCCATATGCAATACAAATTGCATGTGGGTCCATTTAATCATGTTATGTTACCATGTCAACTAGTTTATTCGGATGCATCAATTAAATGGTCATGCATCATCCCATGATTGTGCACTATGCCATGTTATTGATTGTTTGCCTCTCTGCATTGTTTGTTTGCTTCTTCTCGAATAGACGACGACGTTGAGACCGACGATACTTACGACACCCCCTTCTGAGGATCTAGCTCAGTACCAGGCTGCTGAGTTTGCAGGCAAGTATTCACTCACATGAACCATTGTGTTCCTTTCAACTTTCGATACCGATAATTTCCGTTGTCTATTCTGCTAGCCCTATGAATTGTTGCTTCTGTTCGATCCTATCACATGTTATCCTTTAACCCTGATATAGCCTCACCTCCACACCTATAACCCCATTGCTTGTTGCCCATGTCTTACTAGCATGTTTAGGGTTGTTTTGCTCGAGTCTGTTGTCCATTACTTTCTGTTACTATATCATTATGTTCTGGGGCTCGATGTTAAACAACAACCTGTTAATTTTGAGGTAATAATAATTTGATGATAAGGCACCGGCAGGAGGCCCGGCGTGGTTTTGAGGCCTGCTAGTGTCGACCCTAATTAGGAAAAGGGTCTTGTCTACTGATCCATGATGAGCGCACTAACCGCATGTGGGAAGCGTGTATGGGCGCCCCCTCAATTTGATTCGATTCGCATCTCGTCCAAATCGCCTCATTTAGTTCGGGTTTTCCATTTGCCGCATGCATATGCAGGTGCGAACCCTTGGCGCCAGGGTGGAACTTTTGTAGTCGGCATTTAGGGAGACACGTTCTTAGAGTGCTATGAGGGTCCCCTCTTCTTCGTGGGGCTTGATTAGCCGTGCGCTCAATTGCACGGGGTTCTTTGGGCTTGATGCGAAGAAGAGTTGAGTTGTGTTGAGTGCCCCGCTTGGTGGGAAAGGCCTTTCCATATGGCGGGTTATTCTTACGTGTACGGCCAAATTGGTGCACCCCTGCAGGGTAAATATTCTCGAGAAGCCGTGTTTTCCGCGGTTATGGATGACTTGGTGAAAGTACTGGCTAACAAGTACTCAGAACAACTTACACCTAACTAATGATAACTTGACTAGTAATAGTCTTATTGACACAATAACTTGAACTATCATTAAATCCTCGGATTGCTTCTTTGGATAAGGGGCGAGATCCAGGATTGGTTTGTTTGGAGTTAGTTGGTAGGTTGGTTACGATACGCTATCTTATCTCCTTTCTGTTAGCCGGAAGTTGTAGCATGTTCTGTAATTGGTTAGAGCAGCCCGCTGCAGCATCTTTTGTATCACCCTTTCTTCCGTTGAACCCAAAGCATCTGTGCTTGATGTTGTGGGGTACACTTTGGTGAGTTGTGAGTCTTGCTTGCCAATACGTTTATGTACTGACACCTTTGGGGCTGTGGTTTCCGCAGACTATGTTTCCGAGGATCCCCATGGTGGCTACTACGTGGAGTATGACGAGGATGCTGACGAGTAGATAGCGGACCCGGGCAGGATCCGAGACTTCGTGGATGGGCTCCGTCTTTTCGTTTCCGGCCTCTTAGGCCTATTTGGATCTTGTATGTACTCAGACATGTTGAATGCTTCCGCTGTGATGTAATGATGAATTGTTGGGACATGTGTCCTCTGGATGATTGTATTTGCTATCTCTGCTCTAGTGAGAGCTATTTGCTACTTATTTCAATCTTTTGTGTCTTAGAGATCTGTTGTGATATCACTTGTTCAAATGCCGTTGACGTACCATGTGTGTATGTTATGAAGTACGTCAACGGAAGTGTCCTGATTTCTATGGGATGGTTTGCGCAGACGATGGATAGTAGAGAATGGTTGTCACACTTTTACGTGTTGGCCTGCTCATATTGAGATGCGGGTGCCGGTATGCCCCGTAAGCCCTTTGTTCTACTATTTAGCGGACTGTGAGTATCCCCTAGAAGTCCGGGTGCGACAAATGGTATGAGAGCCTGTCTGCCTGTAGGATCCCTTTTACTGGTCGCAGTTTGAGTCTAGAAACTATTTTGTAGCTATATAGGAAAAATGAAACGTGAGAGTAGGAATTCTGTTCCTTTTCTTCTTTCCCCACCCACCCTCCCTTTTCTGGTAAGGAAGTGCAACGTTGTTTTCTCTTCTCGTCTAAACTTTCAAGTTAGGATTTCACGTATACTGGTTTCTCTAGGATAGTTATATCTACTAGACCATAGGAATGGAGGTGGTTGTGACATGATTTATCATGTTGCCTACTCACGATTGAGAACGGAGGCGTGTAAGCCCCGGAAGCAGATCCTCTATTCCTTAAGCAGTAGATATTGATCCTTTAGAAGCCCGGATGGGTTTTCCGTAGTACCTCAGGAGTGTTTTGATCTCGTTTTCCCGATGTTGCTTCGATATCCTGTTCTTCTCAACATCATTTTCGTCCGTTGAAACCTTGTTGTTGCTTTCCACTTCAGTTCTTCTACCGGCGTCTAATCAATAACTCTGTTCCACCCTTCTGGCCAGATAGTCTATTCTCCAAATGAATCAAGTTCTATTCAGCTATACACCCTCGATGCAAAACCTCTACCTCTACTCGAAAATGTTCCGGTGGTTTGCGAATTCCCTGACGTCTTTCCAGAAGAGTTGCCAGGAATGCCTATCGTCTTGAACTTCCAGAAAAACTGTCCAAGGTGCACGATGTGTTTCACGTGTCACAACTCAAGAGGATCTTCGCAAGAAGTATCCGGACCTTTTCTCTTCTCAGTAGGAATCTCGGGGCGCGATTCCTTCAAGGGGGGCGTTTTGTAACATCCCAAGTATGAAAAATAGCCATTAGAATGTTTGCTCTCTGTTATTTTATGTTTTGCATCATGACATCATGTTCATTGCATTTGTTTTGCTTTGTTTTCCAATTGTTTTCCTCTGTTTTCATTTGTTTTCCTTTGTTTTCTATTTGAATTTCAAATCAAATTTCAAACCTTTTGTTTCATACTTGTGATGTTACAATTTCCAAATGAATATTTCAAATCAAAACAATCATTTGTTTCCATTAAAGTTGTGATTCCAAAACTATTGTTTTGTTTCTATCAAAAATTCATTTAATACCAAACCCTTTTCAAATTCAATTACCCCTTTGAAAATTATGAAAATGACAAAACACTTCCATCATTTGTTTCCATTAAACTAAGGTTCAAACTATTTAAATTATTGCTTTCAATATTTCACTTAATATTCAAAATTCATTCAAATTGCATTCAAATTCAATTGCATTTTCCAAACAACAACCATTTGAAATTAATGAAACAAAACACTCCAATCAATTTGTTTCAAATAAACATGGAAAGTTCACAATAGTTTAAAATGTTTCTTTCAATAAGTTAATTAATGTCAATTTTGCTCAAATTCATTTAAAATACAAACATCACCATAAATCAAAATGTTTGAGAAAACAAAAGTTGCATTTAGGTGCTGTTACAAAACCTAATCAAATACAAATTTTTCCTAATTATTCTAAACCCTAAAAAACCCTTCCTTTTTCTCTTTTCCTTTTCAGCAAAAATAAATAAAACAGAAGCAAAAAATAAAAACAGAGAGGGAGAGAGGGGCAGGCCAGCAGGCCCAGCCCACCATCTCTCACCCCTCAGGCCCGATACCCCCCTCGCTCCTTCTTCCTCCTCGTACGACTGCCATCGGGCATGTCCACGTTGCAGAGATGCAGCAGGAACGGCTGCAGCTCTCCCCCTCCCCCTATAAACCCTAGGGTTCCTTCTCCCTCTACCCTAATGCCCTATCTCCCCCCTCCTCTCTCCCCCGCCTCCATTCTTCCTTTTCCCTCTCCCTGCTCTGCTCCACCCCTCTCTGTACTGAACCCCAAACAACACCCGAGCCCCACCACCTTTCACCCCGGCGATCGCCGCCGTTTGGGCCACCTCCAGGGCTGGCTAGCCACGGGAATGAAGCCCCCACGGCTTCCTCTACCCCATCGTCACCACGGCGAGGGCCGGGAAGGCCTGTGGTGCCGCTGCCATCCTCTCCTCGCCGCCGGCCGTCTCCCTGCACTGACCCCTGCCCCTCTGCTCTTCCCCCTCGGTGAGCTTTCCCTCTCTCTCCCCTCTCCCTTCCCTTCGCAGCACACGGCCGACAGCACACGCACACCCACGCACCACGGCCGCTCGCCTCCACGCCACAGCTGCCGGCGACCGCGATGCCTCCGTCGAGGTTCAGAAGCGAAACTGCAAACCCAAATTCAGTTAACTGCTAACTGAAGGATATCCTCCCACTGTCGCCTTATCTGTCACAAACACACAGCTACCGCAGTGGCTAGCTGCCCACTGCGCGCAAGCAGAGGTGGGGGGTTCGAATCCCACCCCCACGGGATTAAACCCCCATTTTTCCTTTTTATTTTTCACAACCCAAACAAACTGCTAATTGCACCCAAGTCCTTGCTAATTTCTTCTTAGGCCCTGTAAATATTTTCTAAGCCCCTAACTGTAAATAAAATGGCAGAATAATACCTAATCTTGTAAATTGCATAAATAAATCATTCCCACTCCAAATTCAACTTTTTAAATATGTATTCTGTACCAAATTGAATTCTCTACCCAAATATAAATTTTGTTTACTGTTTTGAATATTTTAAATTGGTGAAATATTTGAATCCTTATTTAATTCATTTAATTTTGCAAAATTCATAACTTGGGCATAAAAATTCCAAATTCAACAAACTAAATATGTTTTCCATTCAATTTTTCATGAACTTTGCAAATATCAACTTTGTTTGCTGTTTTGAATAATTTAAATTGCTGAAAACAACTGTTTCTTAATTAATGCATTTAAAATTGCCAAATTAATAACTTGCTCATTTTAAATCCATTTTCAACAAATAAAATATGTTTTCCATGCTAACTTAAACCACCTTTCCAAATATAAACTTTATTTCATGTTTTGAATAATTAAAATTGGTTAAATAATTTAAACCTTGTTTAATTCATTTAATATTGTTAAATTCATAACTTGCTCAAATTAAATTATTTTTGAACTTATAAAATATGTTTTCAAACCAGCAAAGTATAAACTTTTCAAATATGAATTTGATTTAATGTTTTGAACAAATAAAAATTCAAATAAATTCATACTTGATTTAAATTCATTTAAATCTTGTTTAAACTTGTTTAATTCATAATTAATTCATCTTAATTCCTTTTTCAACAAGTGAAACATGTATTCCAACTAAAATCTTGTGTTCTTTTCAAATATGAACTTTGTTATCTATTTTGAACAATTAAAATTGGTGAAAACAACAAATGCTTGTGTAGCACCTTTAAGGAACCAAAATTCCATAACTTAATAACTAAAATCCTAAACTTGGTAAACCTTATTTCAAATTGTTTCCATTGTTGTTTTCTTTTTGTTTTCTTCATCCATGCATCATGCTAATCCACTTTCACCTATTGGTTAGTTGTAGAACAATTATTTCAACCCTAATTCATGGGCTTTCCATATGCAATACAAATTGCATGTGGGTCCATTTAATCATGTTATGTTACCATGTCAACTAGTTTATTCTGATGCATCAATTAAATGGTCATGCATCATCCCATGATTGTGCACTATGCCATGTTATTGATTGTTTGCCTCTCTGCGTTGTTTGTTTGCTTCTTCTCGAATGGACGACGACGTTGAGACCGACGATACTTACGACACCCCCTTCTGAGGATCTAGCTCAGTACCAGGCTGCTGAGTTTGCAGGCAAGTATTCACTCACATGAACCATTGTGTTCCTTTCAACTTTGGATACCGATAATTTCCGTTGTCTATTCTGCTAGCCCTATGAATCGTTGCTTCCGTTCGATCCTATCACATGTTATCCTTTAACCCTGATATAGCCTCACCTCCACACCTATAACCCCATTGCTTGTTGCCCATGTCTTACTAGCATGTTTAGGGTTGTTTTGCTCGAGTCTGTTGTCCATTACTTTCTGTTACTATATCATTATGTTCTGGGGCTCGATGTTAAACAACAACCTGTTAATTTTGAGGTAATAATAATTTGATGATAAGGCACCGGCAGGAGGCCCGGCGTGGTTTTGAGGCCTGCTAGTGTCGACCCTAATTATGAAAAGGGTCTTGTCTACTGATCCATGATGAGCGCACTAACCGCATGTGGGAAGCGTGTATGGGCGCCCCCTCAATTTGATTCGATTCGCATCTCGTCCAAATCGCCTCATTTAGTTCGGGTTTTCCATTTGCCGCATGCATATGCAGGTGCGAACCCTTGGCGCCAGGGTGGAACTTTTGTAGTCGGCATTTAGGGAGACACGTTCTTAGAGTGCTATGAGGGTCCCCTCTTCTTCGTGGGGCTTGATTAGCCGTGCACTCAATTGCACGGGGTTCTTTGGGCTTGATGCGAAGAAGAGTTGAGTTGTGTTGAGTGCCCCGCTTGGTGGGAAAGGCCTTTCCATCTGGCGGGTTATTCTTACGTGTACAGCCAAATTGGTGCACCCCTGCAGGGTAAATCTTCTCGAGAAGCCGTGTTTTCCGCGGTTATGGATGACTTGGTGAAAGTACTGGCTAACAAGTACTCAGAACAACTTACACCTAACTAATGATAACTTGACTAGTAATAGTCTTATTGACACAATAACTTGAACTATCATTAATCCAACTGTGTGAGTTATCCTCGGATTGCTTCTTTGGATAAGGGGCGAGATCCAGGATGGGTTTGTTTGGAGTTAGTTGGTAGGTTGGTTACGATACGCTATCTTATCTCCTTTCTGTTAGCCGGAAGTTGTACCATGTTCTGTAGTTGGTTAGAACAGCCCGCTGCAGCATCTTTTGTATCACCCTTTCTTCCATTGAACCCAAAGCATCTGTGCTTGATGTTGTGGGGTACACTTTGGTGAGTTGTGAGTCTTGCTTGCCAGTACGTTTATGTACTGACCCCTTTGGGGCTGTGGTTTCCGCAGACTACGTTTCCGAGGATCCCCATGGTGGCTACTACGTGGAGTATGACGAGTGCTGACGAGTAGATAGCGGACCCGGGCAGGATCCGAGACTTCGTGGATGGGCTCCATCTTTTCGTTTCCGGCCTCTTAGGCCTATTTGGATCTTGTCTGTACTCATACATGTTGAATGCTTCCGCTGTGATGTAATGATGAATTGTTGGGACATGTGTCCTCTGGATGATTGTATTTGCTATCTCTGCTCTAGTGAGAGCTATTTGCTACTTATTTCAATCTTTTGTGTCTTAGAGATCTATTGTGATATCACTTGTTCAAATGCTGTTGATGTACCATGTGTGTATGTTATGAAGTACGTCAACGGAAGTGTCCTGATTTCTATGGGATGGTTTGCGCAGACGATGGATAGTAGAGAATGGTTGTCACACGTTTACGTGTTGGCCTGCTCATATTGAGATGCGGGTGCCGGTATGCCCCGTAAGCCCTTTGTTCTACTATTTAGCGGACTGTGAGTATCCCCTAGAAGTCCGGGTGCGACACTTAGCTTCATTGAGTGAGTTGAGTTGGAGTTCAGCCTCCACATGAGTATGCTTATCTACTTGATAAGTAACTCTTCCTCCTCCAGGCTTCGTAAGAGAAACAGTTTTCTCCTCACAGTCAATTAAAGCTCCATTCTCCTTCATCCAGTCCATTCCCAGAACGACATCAATGTTCTTCAAAGGAATAACAAAAAGATCCGCGTAGTATGTGCAACCACAGATCATGATGACTTGATCTGGCCTTGCACGCGTAACTAAGAGCGTACCTCCCGCCGTCATAACCGTAAGAGGACATTATAAACGTGAACACCTTACCCCATACTTATCCACAAAATAACTGGAGATGAAAGATGTGGTGGCACCAGTATCAAATAAAACTTTGCCATATTGGGTAAGAAGACTGAGCGTACCTAGAACTGCGGTGTCTGAGTTATCAGCCTCCTTCACAGATGTATAGTTAAGCTTCCCAAAGGGTTTTCCCCGCTTGCCATTGTTGTTCTTGCCACTGCTACCATCTCCGGCTGAGAATCCGCTTACTCCTCCCGTCCTAGCTCCACCTCTGTTAAATCCACCTCAAGTTGTCTTGTTGGGACAATCAGACTTGATATGTCCCTCCTTTCCACACCCAAAGCAAATGATCCTAGCCTTCTTGCATACATTATAAGGTGTCCATGAAGCCCACAACCATGACAGATTATCTGATTCCTTGAGTTGAATGGTCCACGATTCATCGGGCTCCTCCCTATTTTATCCCGGGCTTGAAACTCAATTGGAAGTAGGTCGACTTGGCTGAAACCTCTTAGGCTCAAACTTGGCCTTCTTCTGTCGGTTCAACTGAACCAACTTGTAGTCATTCTCCCAGGTAATTGTAGAGTTCATCAACTCTTGGAAGTTAGCTGGTTTGGACGTCCTTAACTGCCTAGCAGCATAGGGATCCAAACCCCTCAAGAACCTCTTGATCCTCTTCTTGTCAGTGTCCACTTGATCAACAGCATAACGAGAAAGTCTGATGAACTCATTGACATACCAGATCATATGGTGTGTCCCTTGATGGAGATCCTCGAACCCCCTCCTCTTCAACTCCATGACACTGTCAGGAACATGATACTCCCTGAACTTTTCCTTGAATTCCTCCCATGTGAATACCTTCTCTGGTGGCTTCAGGATGATCTGATTATCCCACCATGCTGTTGCTGGTCCATTGAGAAGATCTGTAGCAAAGCGCACCTTCTCTGCATCATTTGCATTAATGGCCTTGAGATTCCTCTCCGTGTCGACTAACCAGTCTTCTGCATCCATAGGATCTCTTGCCGTAGCAAATGGTGATGGTTTAGCCTTCAAGAAGTCCGACAGAGTTAGCATCCTTGGTCTAGCTGCTCTCCCAGGCCTCACTTGGGTTAGAAGTTCTTGCATTAACTTGTTCTGATTCTCTTGGATAAACCTCATGTACTCCATGAAGTTTTGTTCTGCGAGTGGCCTAAGTGGTGGTTGTGGTAACTCTGCTCTTGCAGCATCTTCATCAGCCTTTGCCTTATTTTCCCGCTCCAGACGCTGCGCTCCAGACTCGCTAACTACGCCACTCTCCATATTCCCCTAGTCCTGCAATGTGAAGCGAACAAACTCATAGTTACATCATGCTCATGCTTTCTGAGCCTCACTTCACATGCAACACTAGTCACACAAGAGAAGCAAAATCCAAATTCAAATACAAACAACATATTTCACATATATTACACATACGTATAGGTCGGTTACAGTACCCTCACTGTAGTGAGTTACCGAAAGCAAAGTAGTTCAAACACCACTGGGTCTCTCACACACTCTGACCCTTATTTATGATATATGACTCGAAACTAATAAACTACTGCCTCTCTCGAGCCCTCACACACCATCTCCATGGCTGCCACGTCACTACTTAGAGTACATGCCAGGAATCCACCCAGTGTGGCGTGAAGTCCTCGCACCGCCTCAGGGATAAACGGCCTCCCAGATGGAACATAATATGTGTCAGAAGTGTACATAGACTGGGTACCGCTCATAGAAAGCCCATCCATGTCCAGATAATCATCAAGATAGGACACAAACTCCTCAGTACTGGTGTACTACGAGGATCCACCCTCTGCAAAACAAGTGGCCACTAGTGCAGTAACGGTGATCAAAGGGTACCTCCTGCATAGGTTGGTGATGACTCCCAAGTGCAGGAGATCAATTGTAGTACCTTTCGATAAGTATTTGAGTGTCGAACCCACGAGGAGCTGAAGGTAAGCTATCTATTCTCTAAAGCCCTATCACCCTCTTATATGGATGTTTATGCAAAGCAATAAGTTTGACTAAAAGGAACTAACTAATTAAAAGCAAGTGACGTGGAGTGTGGTTAGTCTAGTAACTAGTGAAGCAAGTTTAAAATGCAAGTAATCCTAGAGCAAGTTTCTAAAGCAAGTTTCTAAGCAAGTTTCACAAGTAGAAAGCTGCAAATATCTCAAGTATCTCAAGGGAGCAAGTGTTCTAGCAATAGGTGTTTCGTTCGTGTGGTTGTCACAATTAGTGAAGCGCATGTTTTAGTCCTAGTTGTTTCTTCTAGGAAGGAGCCATGAATAGGTATAGTCAAGTAAATGATCTACAACCCCTTATGATGGATCATGTGGCCAAGTAAATGACTGCACAAGATTGATTAAGACATAAAGTCCCACCATAGCCTTACGTTCTAAGGTCCCCTATATATATCCCCCAATAACTTAACTTTGTGGCTCAGTCTCAGGTTACTGTCACTCCCAAGTCACCACCACTCCATTATGCTACCGGTGATCACCTTACATGCATTCCCCAACATATGCGTGCACTCATATATTGTACATAAAGACAATCATAGAAGATAACAAACTTGTATGCAACCAATCAACGAACTATTTCACCATTGCCAAGAACAATTCACTACTCAAACATAGACGGGGAGACACAATACATCAAGGGAATATATTATTGCATCATACATCGTGTTTTCCAAGAGATTACAGTGGAGAGATGGATCTGATCTTGCTGTAGATGTTGATGATGAACACGCCGGAGGGGGTGGAGCCCTCCGGGGGTGATCCCGGCGGCGTTTCCACACTCCGATATTCTCCGACGGCAGCCTTCTGTCTCTCTGTTTCGTGGTTTCGTCTCTCGGTGCCGCCCCTTATCGAAAAGTCCAGGGGACCCTTTATATAGTCGTTTTTAGGTCACGAGACACTCGGGAGAAGAAAGATCGACGGCATCGGAGCCACGGGGGCAAAAAGGGGGCCCCACATGCGGCCAAGGAATATGGCCGCGTGGAGGGTCCTCTTTTCCACCTGGTTGGCCTTTTGGCCCTCTACTTTGGCCCATGGTCTTCGTCTCGAAAATTCTGAACCGTGCTTTTTGGCCTTGCCCTTTTTGGAGTCCCGAAGCTCCCGGAAAGTCTGAAACACTAAAAAGTACGTTTTCTGGAAAAACAGGGTTAGAACCAAAAGAAGGGGGATTGTTCAGAAAATCCCCCAAATCATTATAAAACATGAATATAAGTTGCTAATATGTAGGAAAAACAAGTAATAACATGCAAAGTTCATCTATGCATTTTACATGCATCAGTTGGGTCTCTTCTTGATCCTCCTCATCTAATGATATGTTCATATCAACGATCTCCGCTTCATCGGCTGCTACTTCCTCCACACTAGCCTGATCCTCATCCCTGATGTATCGTCACAAGGAATATGATGTTGACTGGTACCAGGATACCGATCAAACCTCCAGCCATCAGAGTTCTCCATTAAAGAATCTGACTCTAGAACTCCACCAAAGATGTTTGGCTTTATGTCACTAGGTTCGTCCGAAATTCCATACGAGTTGTATGGCTCCGGATCACTAGGTGGTATGATAGGATAATGGATAGGTTCTGGAGTAGTGGAATACCTGGACTGCCTAGCTTGGGTTTGTGATGAACCTACTCATGGGGTATGGTATGGTTCCTCCCTCTCCTGGACCACCTCCTTGCCCTTCTGCTCTGAACTCTGAGAGTTTAACAGATCTTCCAACACACTACCCCTGTCCTCTATAATAACCTGGTGAGTCGTATCGAACGATCCCATCAGTGACCTATAACGATCTATCAGTCGGGTGGCTAGTTTTGGCTTGGTCTTGACCATCGCAGAATGGTCCAATGCCATCTCCGAGGTCAAGTTGTCATGTGGGATAGCAGTAAAACTGGTACATGTTAGGTGATCCGCCTTATTCTTCCTAATGGTGGCTACTGCTTCTACTACAGCCTCATGGTAAGCTGCCATCTTGCTCCTACCCTCACCACATCGTGTAGTCACATCCGATGTCAACTTCCTGGGTATCAGGATTAATACCGTGTACTTCAGAATAGTCTCACCCTGCTTGTAGGTGTATGTGTTGACCTTGATGTTGGTATCAAAATCAAAATCTTGCAGTAAAGCTCGCAACTGATCCGTCAATTCACCCTCGTAATCCTTAAGCCGGTCATTCTCTACCCACATATTCCTGTCTGAACTCCCGCCTCTCATCGTCACTGTTCACAAGTAACATAAATGTTATTAATAGAATATAATAAAGATTCAACATTCTGGAAATATGACCAGAATATTCTCAAGTGAATACCTATCATACTTCCAGCGAACTCTTTATTGTTACGTTCTAAAACCCAGCAGGGTATATCCCTTTACTAGGTTTCCAACCTAAGGTCAAAGCAATTGCTCTGATACCAGCTGTGGTGACCCAGCATACCACTGCATGTTGTAGTATGCAAGTCGTTGATATAACACTCACAGAACACCTTGCTTCTCCGCACCCACAGAGGTGTGGGGCCCGGTTGTTGGTCCAAGCCAAACCTTGCTTCTCCGCACAACGCATGCCCACCCATTTCCACCAGCAGGTTGAACCCCTGATTCCACCCCTCACCATGGAGACCTAGGAGCCCCTGGCAGACACTCATAGACCCAGATTCTGTGGGACGTAAGGGCTCCCACCCATGTTGATGGAGGGATGATAACCCGGTAGGCTAATGACAAAGTGTAACTCGGCCCAAAGTGAGATGCGCAAGACCTGGCTTAGGGAGAAGGAGTTTCTAGAAGGCCCAAAATTGTAGGCCTCGTAACCCGGATCGTGGGGTTCGGTAAGGAAACTTAGGGTTTGTAAGCGGTGCCCAGGTAGGACTCCGAGTACGCCTTGGACAGGAAGCCCGGGGGTCCGGATATTATATAAGCCGGCTCCTAGGGTTAGATTTGGGACACACGAGATTCACTAGCTGTTCGAGTATCCTTTGTAATACCAGAGTTGAGATAATAAATCTAGATCGGAGACTCGGCAACTTGATTGTCGGCTACCAGATCGTTTCATCACCATGATTTCCCCTGAGCAAAACCCTCTCCCAAACACCAGAGTCGATTTACCCCAAGATAAGTTACCCCTGGTAACGTCTGTCATGATTATCCCACGACAGTTGGCGCCCACCGTGGGGCCTACGTCCAAGGGTGTTTACATCACGGGAGAAACTCGGGTGAACATGAAGAACCTCGTCGTCGGCGAGATCTACACCAACCCCGAAGGAGAGAAGATGGTGGACGATTTTGGCTGGGGGCTAGAGTCGGATCTGCTCGAATCCGGATCTGTCGTCACAATCGGCCGGGTCAACGTCTTCATCGGCATGGTACGTACGTCCGGTTCAATCCCTTATGATTTCGATTATGATTCTGTGTCAGGAGAAGCAACCTGCATACAATTGGATGGAGAAGAATCGGTCGGAACGGTGGATCCGATTGAAGAGCCCACCACGAAGAGGGAACAACCGGAGGAGCCGGCATGGACCCTGCATGGCCGGGTCATGAGAGAAGATGATACCGAGTCTATCCTGCACTTGTTGGAGGACCGGTACGAGGAGGATAGCTGTGATGAGGAGGAGTACAAGTCTTCACCAGGCATCGCGCACCAGGTCGCGGTCTACACGGCCCCTGCAACCAATCTCAATCAGGGGGACGTGACTACGGCCGCGGTTGGAGCGACGCGAGCACTGGCCCAGCAGCAAAATCCGGTTGACGGAAATCCGGTTCTGACCCAGGTCGACGGAGAATCGGCCTCGGTCACTAGCCGGGCGGCGGATAGTGAGTTGCAAGCGAATATGTTTGGATTCATGGCGAACAGGACGCCAGGGCCGGGTCCTTCAAACCCACAACACCCGGCCCTGTTCAGTAACAATCTGATCCTGGATCCCACGGTGCTAGCTACTGTGATAACCCTAGAAAACGCCGCGGCGCGTGCCAGGGATCTGGATGTGGCGCGCCGTGCATTGGAGCAACAAAGGAGAGATGTGGAAGCAGAAAAGCAAGGGATAGCCACACGCCAACGTGAGCTGGATGCATTGGAGAACCGGCTCCGGGTTGAGACATCTAGGGCGCATCAAAGATACCAGACGAGGTTACCGGCAACGGGTGGAGTCCTAAACCCGGCCGCACTGTTCATCACACCCCAAGATCAACCAATTCCGGCTGTGAATCAGGAAACTGTACACCAGCCCGCGACTGGTGGGGGACAGCCGGCAAATGTACAAACCGGGTTACCCACGTTGCAGACAAGGGTTGTTGTTGGCAATACAGCACCACCACCACCACCACCATCACGATTTCATACGCCACCAGGTCACTTCAACAACCCCATGGATAATGTGTATGCAGCAACATTGGCATTGGATCGAATCCCCGTAAGAGAGTCACCCCATGCGGAGGAGACCCGGCGGGCGATAGATTTATTGCGCACGGCAGTGGCTCAGCAGGTCAATTACCCGGATAATAGGAGTGGAATGCATGGAACGCCGTATATAAACCGGCATAATGGAAACACCGGTAATATTCAAACAAGTTCAGCACGGCGGAGGGCAGAGCAGCAGCAAATGCCGCCTCCCCCCCGTAGACCAGCAACACCTGCAGTATCAGCCGCGCAAGCTATCATGGACAGTTCTCGAGCCAGGCGCGCAGCAGCCGGGTCTGCGGTACGAGGGCCGGTAGCGGTTGCACCCCCCGCCGCACCCGTTGCCGGGTCACATGTTTCCCGGGTAAGGCCAGTACCGACAATCTTAGCCGGGCCCAAGTGTTTGTCAGATCAAAGCCGAGCCCTATCCGGATAAGTTCCAGGAACCGGGTAAAGTGGTGAATTACGAGCCGACTATGGATCCAGAAACCTGGTTGAGCAGCTATGAGATGGCTATGTCGATTCGCAACGCATCCGAAAATCTTCAAGCCAAGTTCATGTACTTAATGATGTCAGAGGGAGCGGCAAATTTGTGTTTCAACAATTTACCTGAAGGATCTATCAAGTCATGGAGTGAGTTGAAGGTTGCATTTATCAAGCACTTCCATGGGACGTGCAGGAAATTATTCACAATCGATGATCTAGAACGATGTGTCCAGAAGAAGGGAGAGTCGGCGCGCAGTTGGGTGCGCCGGGTTATGGAAATACTTCATTCATCTACATATATTCAGCCAAAGGATGCGTTGCAAGCTATGGCAAAGACGTGCAAGTATACGCCCTTAGTGCAAAAGCTAACTCGCATGAAATCTAGTCGGAATGCTTCAGAGGTTACTATGGGAGAGTTGATGGACGCATGCAACAAGCACGCTGCTACGGATACCACAGAAGAGGACGTTGATGACAAGAAAGCAAAAGCAAACACAAGCAATAATGGAAGAACCGGCAATGGGTCTGCGCCGGGTAATAATGGAGGAAACAATGGAAACAACCAGAATAAGCGCCCGTACGAGGGAAATTCCGAGTTTATCGGCAACACAGAAGCCGGGTTCGCAAGACCCAGGGCAGAGGGAAATTTCAACGGAGGAAACTTTAATGGAGGAAATTACCAAGGACAGCCAAGACTGGCTAACCATATAGAGGCCTTCAGGATGCCCTGTCCGCTTCACAGCAGGAACGGCAGGCGGCAAATCATTCATTGGAACAGTGCGTGGATTTACAGAGATGGAAGAATGAGGAAATACAGAAAGCAATGCGAGGCGCAGGCCGGGGAGCAGGACCGGGTCCGGGTGGTAACCCTGGCAACGGCCCACCCCCAGCAGGCAACCCAGGAGGCGGTAATCCGGGTAACAACCAGGGAGGAGGCGGAGGCTTCTAGGCCAATCCCAAGCAATTGGGCCAGTACCATGTTCACACCACAGAAACTTCTAACAAGGATAGAAAGATACTGAAAAAGGCAGTAAACTCGGTTTCCTCGGCTGTCCCGAGGTACCTGAGGTGGTCGGACCAAGATGTAACATGGAGCAGAAGAGATCACCCGGAAAGGATAGAACACCCGGGAGTCTTAGCATTGGTAGTTGCACCATAGGTTAATGGTTATGAGCTGAAAAAGGTCTTAATGGACGGTGGAAGCAGCATCAACATCTTGTATTGGGAAACTTTCTTGCGCATGGGCCTCAAGGAGTCTCAGTTACAAAAAAGTTCAACAGTTTTTCACGGGATTGTGCCAGGTCACTCGGCATGCCCTGAGGGAAAGATTACCTTGGAGGTTGCTTTTGGAGAGTCAAAGGATAATTTCTGGGTGGAGTGGCTAACATTCGAAGTGGTAAAGTTGCGTAGCCCCTATCACGCGTTGTTTGGAAGGCCGGCTTACGCCAAGTTCATGGCCAGGCCGTGTTACGTATACCTACAGCTAAAAATTCCGGGTCCCAAGCAGACCATCACCATACATGGGAGCCGGGATATAGCGGCTGAGTGTGACGAAGGAGACGCGGCAATGGCGGAACAAGCTTGTAGAAAGGAGGAGCTCAAGTATTATCGGTCTCAAGTAGACCCGGATGACAGGACAACGTTAAAAAGGCCAAATACGGAGGATGAGAGAGCAAAATTCAAGGCAGCACAGGATACCAAGATGGTGGCCTTTGTCGAAGGTGATCCCTCCAAGAAATTTGCTATAGGATCTAACCTGGAAAATGAGCAGGAAAAAGCACTCGTGGAGTTTATTCGTTCAAATCAAGATGTTTTTGCTTGGACGCCCAGCGATATGCCGGGTATCCCTACAGAGTTAGCGGAACATAGCTTGCACGTTGATCCCAAGTCTAGGCCTGTGAAGCAGGGCTTGAGAAAAATGAATGAGGAAAGAAGAAGGGCTATAGGGGAAGAAATTGCTCGGCTATTGACAGCCGGCTTTATCATGGAGGTATTTCATCCGGACTGGTTGGCAAATCCGGTTCTAGTGATGAAAAAGAGCAACGAGTGGAGGATGTGCATAGATTATACGAGTCTCAACAAGCACTGTCCAAAGGATCCGTTTGCCCTCCCAAGGATTGATCAGATCATAGATGCAGTGGCTGGAAGTGACCTATTATGTTTCCTGGATGCGTATTCCGGGTATCATCAGATCAAGCTCAAGAAGGAAGACTGGGAGAAAACATCGTTCATAACCCCCTTTGGGGCTTTCTGTTACAAAACCATGACATTTGGGCTAAAGAATGCCGGCGCAACTTATCAGAGATGCATACAGAAGTGCTTTGAGGACCAGATTGGGCGAAACGTTCATGCCTATGTGGATGATGTGGTGATCAAGACCAGGAAAGCGGAAACGTTCATTGATGATCTAAAGGAAACATTCAATAATTTGAGAAGGTATCAGATGAAACTTAACCCTACAAAGTGCGTGTTTGGAGTTCTAGCAGGAAAGTTACTCGGGTTCATTGTTTCTGAAAGGGGAATCGAGGCAAACCCGGACAAAATCAAAGCTATCCATAGTCTGAAAAAGCCGGAAAACCTGAAGCATGTCCAGAAGCTCACAGGGTGCGTGGCAGCGTTGAGCCGGTTCATATCCAGACTCGGAGATAAGGCAATACCCCTGTACCGGCTCTTGAGGAAATCTGATAAGTTTGTTTGGGACCAAGAGGCGGATGAGGCGTTCGAGGCACTAAAGAAGCAGTTATCTGAGGCACCAGTTTTGGCAGCCCTGGGTCCCAAAGAGCCCATGCTACTGTACATCGCGGCGGGGCCCCGGGCGGTTAGTGCAGTGGTTGTTGTCGAGCACAAATAGGATGGAAAAGATCACCCGGTCCAGTGGCCGGTTTATTACGTTAGCGAGGTATTATCGGAGGCAAAGCAGCGCTACCCACATTGGCAGAAGTTGGTTTTCGGGGTCTTCATGGCCAGCCGGAAATTGAAACCTTATTTTCAAGAACACCCAATAACAGTGGTTAGCTCTATACCAATGTCGGATATCATCAGAAACTCGGACGCAACAGGTAGAATAGCCAAGTGGGCTATCGAGATGGGCGATTATCATATCAACTACGAGCCCAGGTCAGCAATCAAGTCTCAAGCTTTAGTTGATTTCATTAATGACTGGACTCACACTAGCATGCCCACAATGACACCGAGTTCCGAGTCTTGGGTAATGCACTTTGATGGTTCCAAGCAATACGAGGGATCAGGAGCTGGAGTGGTACTTACATCACCTAAAGGAGACAAGCTGAGCTACGTGTTGCAAATCCACTTCGATTGCTCCAACAACGTGGCCGAGTATGAAGCATTATTACACGGATTGAGAATAGCCAAGGAGATGAACATCAGGCGGATACGATGGTATGGAGATTCAGATCTTGTGGTACAGCAGGTCTCAGGAACCTGGGATAGGAAGGATGCAACTATGGCAGCATATCACAGAGAGGTGGACAGGGTTGCCGGGTGTTTTTCCGGGTATGAGGTGGAGCATATTGACAGGCGAAAGAACGAGGCAGCAGATACACTCGCAAGAATCGGCTCGCGCAGAGAGCCGGTTCCACCCAACGTTTTCCTGGACGAGCTATGGCGGCCATCAGTAAAAAACCGAGTCTGAGGAAGAGGTGGCTAACAAAGACCCGGATTTGGAGCTCGTGGCCACAATACGCATTGTTCCTGAGTGGACAGAGCCGTTCCTGGCTTACCTATCACGGGGCGAGTTACCACAGCAGGAAGTATTAGCAAGGCAAATTCTGAGGCGAGCAAAAGGCTATTCCATCATCAATGGAGAGTTATATAAAAGGAGTGCTGCATGAGTATTTTTGCGCTGTGTAGCACCAGAAGAAGGCCGGCAGATCCTGAAAGAGATCCACGAAGGCGATTGTGGGCATCACGCATCCACAAGATCCCTTGTGGCCAAAGCATATAGGCACGGTTTCTTCTGGCTCACAGCCTTAGCAGACGAGGAACGCTTGGTGGCAAGGTGCGACGGATGTCAAAGGTACGCTCGCCAAATCCATGTGCCGGCTATGGAGTTGCAAACAATTCCTTTAACCTGGCCGTTTGCCGTTTGGGGTATGGACATGGTTGGCCCCTTTCACATGTCACCTTGCAAAAAGACACATCTCTTGGTGGCTATCGATAAATTTACCAAGTGGGTTGAAGTTATGCCAGTTACCAATTGTGAAGCAATTACGGCAGTCAAGTTCCTGAAAAGGATTATCTATCGGTTTGGGTATCCTCACAGCATAATAACAGACAATGGAACCAACATGTCCCTTGGTGAGATGGAGAAATTCTGTGGGAACAATGGAATCCGGCTTGATATAGCTTCAGTAGCCCATCCACAAGCTAATGGACAAGTGGAAAGGGAAAATCAGGAGTTACTTCGTGGATTAAAACCACGGCTACGAGTCCCGTGCATCAGAGCCGCTGGCGCATGGGTTGAGGAGTTACCATCAGTGGTTTGGGGAATTAACACCACACCTAACAGATATACTCAGATGACACCGTTTTTTATGGTTTACGGTGCAGAGGCGGTATTGCCGAGTGATATTATTCATGACTTGCCTCGAGTGTCGGCTTACGTCAAAGTGGAGAACGAGAATACCCGGCAGGACGCCGTGGATATGCTAGAAGAACACAGGGAACAAGCTTTGGAGAGATCAGCCATATATCAGCAGGATCTGAGGAGATATCATAGCCGGCGGGTCAAAACCCGGGTCTTCCAGGAAGGAGACCTGGTTCTGCGCATGGTACAGTCAAAGGAAGGAAAACACAAGTTATCCCCACCATGGGAAGGACCGTTCGTCATAAGCCGGAATCTGCACAATGGATCGTATTACTTGGTAGATGCAAAGGAAGAGTCGGCTACTGTCAACGACACCGCTCATACAACTTCATCTATGCAAGAAAGAGAAAGACCATGGAACGTGGCTCAGCTGCGTCCCTACTACACCTAGAATAGACTAGATTCACAAGTGGAATTACACAATGTAACAGGCAGCAGGTTTTAGACGCACTAGTTTCCTATCCAGGGTACCTAAGGGGACTGGAAGGTTTTTAATGAGGCGGCTTGCTGACCTAACTTTTCTCATATCAATAAAGAGATGGTTAAACAAGATATTCTTCCCTATGTGTTCTTTGTCAAGTTTTTATTTCTGTTATTTTCTATTTCTTCTGCAGGTAAGTACTGTTTGTTGTTCTTAATATGTTAGTTTTTCTAGTAAAATTGCATATATCTAGGTCTTGGGGGCTGATTGCTTGAATAGCACAGTTGCAAACTCAAAGACCCGGCCACCATGCCATTAGGTTATAAGGGCCGATTACTTATAATAAGTACGGCTGCAAGCTTATAACCGGACAATAGAGCCAAATTTTCTTGACTTTTCTTGCTTAAGCTTGATGTGACTCGCACAAAAGTGGCATGCTTTGCTAGCGTGTAATTACAATCAACCATGATGCCCAATGGGACTTGCCTGACCCTGTCTTTATACAGTTATAGCAGCATTGATCATCCACGCGAAAGCCGGCTTATAGTAACATAAGGTCAAAAGGGTCATCTAAACCACAAGTTATGCAGAGTACAAGGTTAATAGCCGGAAACTCAAAGTATATTAAGCATAGCTTCAAACCTATGTGAATGGCTCTAGGTTTTGGGCCTTAGCAGAAACAATTTGTTCTTTTGAAAAAGTCCAAAGCCCCAGACTCGGAAATTCGGGCCTTGGGGACTTGGGAATTTGAAAAAGAAACAAAGCATCTAGCTATTCAGCTCAATAACCCAAAAATCTGAGTCTTGGGGACTTGGAGACTTAGAAAAAGTCCACTTGTCAAAACCCATGAGACCCGGAAACCGAGTCTCGCAAAATGAACCATAGCGAAAGTCGGAAAACCAGGAATGAAAAAGCTCAAAGTTAAGAAATAGCAAAATTCACGCAAAGGCCAGAAGGGCCATGAAAGATATTAAGGTTTTAAACGCATTATAAACCAGGATAGTAGTATCATAAAGTGCACAGGCGCACTATCAAAAGAATAATTGTTTTAAAAAGGCCCATTGGCCGAATGATGTGTTTGAGACGGTAGCAGATAAAAGTTCACTCGGCCTCCTGGGTCGAGTCGTCCATCTTGCCCTTGCCCTTGGCAGCCGGGCCTTGGTCCTTGACTTGTTCTTCAACGGTCTTTGCGGCAGCAGCATCCGGGTCAGCAGCAGTATCGGCGCGCGCGGGAGGAGGAACAAACGGCGTGGAGGTAGTGGGCGCAGTATCGGCCTCAGCCTTCTTCTTCGCGGCCTCTTCCCTCGCCTGAGCAGCTTCCGCCTTCCACCGTGCCTGCATGTCATACGGCTTGGGAGGATCCGACTGAATGGGCTTATCGTCAGCGTCGTAGGGGGTAACAATCCGACTGACATCCAGACTGTCGGCAATCAGGCTAGCCGAGTGTCGAACCTCTGTTTGGATGGCCTTGAAGTTCTTGGCTGAAAACCTGGAGCCATCAGTGTTGAATTCTGGAAACCCGTCAACGAGCTTTGCCGGCTCAAGCTTGGGAAAATACGCCTTCGCCAGAGCAAGCCGCCGGGTTACTCCAACCCGGCATGACGAGCGTTTCCAGTGCTCGATCCACTCGGGGATGGTAGAGCACGCATCAAGGAGCGTGCTCAAACCACCACGTCCAGTACCCGGCCACTTCAAGGCTTGAAGAACCCATTTGGTGCCGGCACAGAGTTGCCGGATGGTGCTTTTTATAGTCTTCAGCTTTGCTATGTCATCTTCATCCGGCATTTCATCATCCGGCCCTGCAGAAAAACAGAAAAGTGCGAATAAGAAATTCCGAGTGTCTATCAGAATAAAAATCCGGGTTACGATTAGTGAGCTGGGAATCATTACCAATCAAAGCACGGTAAGTGTCGGTAATCCGGGCAGATAGCTTGTTCAGTTCATCCTCTGCAGCATGGGCTCTCTTTCTATACTTTCTCGCTAGCTTCCCCAGCTTCTTGGCATCAGCTTCAACCGATTCACGCAGCTTCGTCTCCACCTCGAGGAGTTTGTTGGTTTTAGCCAACACTTCCTCAGAGTGGGCTACGTATGCATGCGTGGAAACATAAGGAAGTGTTAGTCGGACAAAAAAGGAGTATCAGTCGGATATGCTATGAAAGTTCCAAGTAAAATTATGCATAAGTTCACTCGGAACTTGGGGACTAGACAGATATACAAGCAATATTAAGTTGAAATTACCTCGTGCTTGGCTATTAAGGCCTCCAGAATGCCTTCTTCATCAGCTCTCAAGGTATGAAGAGCGTCAAGCATCTCGGCAAAGCTCATGTCCTCAGGTTTGGTACCGGAAGAGCCGGCGGCCGGGTTACTGGGAGGAGGAGCCCTTTCCCGCCTCGGGGGGGCGACCCGGGTTGCCTGGGTATCAGGATGGGGATCACCCGTCCTTGCGCCCACAACCTTGATGTCGTCATCCCCGGGTCCATCTGGGGGGTTGGGAGACTCGGCCTCCTGTCTGGCCGGGTCTGTCAGCGGGTCCTTCCCTTGGTCTTCTTCCTCCTCGGCGCCGCCAGTAGTGGTGTTCATATCATCAACCGGCTTCTCCGTTGCCGGGTTATCCATGTCCATGTCGTCCGGGTCACTGATCGTGACCTGGGCGCTAAGGAAAGTAAAAGAAAAAATGGTTAGTATTAATGAGCAAAAGTTATCGAAGGAGCCACTATATCGGATAGCAAGAAATATATCTTACCCGACATTTACCACGAAGTCCGGTGGAAGCTCGTTGCTAGACCCGGACGAGGCTGATAAAGATTGAGAAAGTGAGACTTGGAGTTCTCCGCGCAAGGGGTGATTGGGAGAAGGATATCTTTGAAGTGAATCGAAAGGATAAGATTGGGAAGTACCGGCACGGCGAACTGGGGACGTAGGGATACCCGGGTTGAGGGGATCCTCACCCGCGGAGTTCCGGGTTACCCTGCGCTTGGCTGGAGGTGGGTCCTTCAAGTGTGGTGAATTGGATAATTGTTGATTAAGCTCACGCATATTAGCAAAAGAACATGGCTTTGAAGACATGGAGGAATAGGGAACCTTGAATAGAACCCCTCGGGGTTTCCTCTTGGCCCCAACCACAGCTTCCGGTTCTGCCTCGTCCTCGTCACTCTCAGTTTCCTCCGGGTCTTCCTTATCATCCTTGTCCTCCTTATCCTCCATCCCTGAAAGGCACAAATGCATAGTCGGAAAAAGAGAAAATATGGGAGAGCAAAGTAACAGCAGTTAAGATGATTGAAACCCGGATGATACCTTCATCGGTGCCAGCCGGCTCTTCTTCCTATTTCGGGTTCTCGGAGGTGGGGGGAGTCTCAATGTTCCAGAAGGCGCTGCCTGCCTGAAATAAAGATGTGATAGAAAAGGGTTGGTGATTGCATCAAGTAAAAGTAAAGGCCGGATCTTACCGCAGGAGCCGGGTTATCGTGAGTGTATTGCTCCAAGCCGGCTATATTCCGGATCACCTCCGCTTTCTCAGTCAAGAAGCTCTTGATTATCTTGTTCGTATCACCAGCCGGATAGTTCCTCGAAGAGTAGCGGAGCGTGACGTGCCTGGAATACTCGGACATTAGCTTGGGCCGGATGGCATTGGGCTGGATCCGGAAGTTCACCCAAGTCTTGACTAAATTAAGCCCAAGGAGACCCTGGGCAGAAAGGACGGCAAGTTTGGCTAGGAGGGGTTGGATGGACTCCCTATCCGACTCAGAGGCGAAGGCGTTGAAAGTGTCGGAGAGATCTAGGAGGCCCTTCGAGAAACCCGGCAATCTCTTTTCGCCGGGTGGGGAGGTGTCCCGCCAGTAGAAGAAGGATTTTTGCCAGTGTTTAACATGGGAGTTTAGGCTAAGAGTCGGCATCGGCGAATTTTGCCGCCTCTAGATCGATACACCGCCGCAAGTCAGAAGGGCCCTGTCACCGCTTTCGCGACACGGTTTGCATTGGAACAATTCTAGGAAAAGAGCAAGGTTTGGGGGAACGCACAGGTATGACTCACAGAGAACTATGAAACGGGTGATGTTTAACATAGAATTGGGCCCTATGTCAAAGACTCGGAGGCCATAGTGGCTAGGAACTTCGTGGAAAAAAGAGTGACCCAGGGGACGAAATCCCCGGATCACGTGTTCAACGAAACAGATTACCTCATTAGAGCCAGGTGTGGGCCGGGTCTCATCACCCGGGACTCGCCAGTGAATCTCCTCCTGGGAAGGGAGGACGCCCGACTCAGCGAGCTCGTCTAGCTTAGCCCGGGTCACGGTGGACCTTGCCCAGTTGGAAGATATGGACTGAGTCGGCCTCGCTTTCGCCGGCTGTTTTCCCTTATTCTTGGGTGCCATGGGTGCAGTCTACAAAATAGGAGATAAAGAGTGCAAAGTGTAAGCAGTTAGAAAGACCCGGAAATTGCAGGTTATCCGAGTATCAGTGAGCAACTATGGAAAATGGTTGATTGTCCGGTTAACCAGAGAATAACTAAAGGACCCGGAAGTTGCGGATTATCCGGGTATCGAAGAACAACTATGGAGAATTTTAATAGATTGGATCTAAGCCTAGAAATTTACAGAGAGATTGAGGACCACGAGTAATGGGGATATGCTATCAATCTCGTTTACACATTGCTTGAGAAGGAACTAAACAAGGGCTATCCAATCGTTGCGGACCAATAAACCCATCTATGAAGTGGATCTGGGTTTAAACTAATTCCAGTGAGCTTGGAGATAAAATCCATGGCAAGAAGGTTGTCTACGGGCGAATTCAGATCTAATCTAGATCGAACAAGGTTAAAGGTAAAGTTCATGGAAGAAGAAAGCTTACCGGCGAGGTCCGGAGGAGATTGCGGTGGCGGCAAATGGCGCAGCCGCGGTGGCTTGCGGGATCTTCCGGCGGACAGCTCGAGGGCGTGGCGGAGGAGGCTAGCGGCGGCGCGGCGCGTGTCGAGGATGAGCGCAGACGGCGGCGGCTCGGTTCCGGCGGCGCGTCCGCGGGCTCCGTGGTGGCGCAGTGACGAGCTCGAGTGAGGGAGCACCGGAGAGGAAGGAGATGGTGGAGAAATGGAACGTTAGGTTTAGGGTTACCCCCTTAGGCGCATATTTATAAGTGCGGGTGGGGAAACCTAACCGAGCGAGAGCCAAAAATTTTGGGAGGGATATCCGCCCGGATTTGTTGGGATAAGCAGTTAATTGGTTGTGCGTGGTATCCAGAAAGGATCAGAACGAATCATTTCCGTGATATTCGGATTAATTAGCGAACAAAGTGAGCCGGGTCTTCTGTGCTTTCCTCGGAGTGTTGACCCGGGAAAGTGATGTTGGACTCGGAGAAAGCCGGGTTATATATAGACCACCAGAGGAGTTAGGCCTAGCTGTTTATCAAGGTATTCTAACCCGGCATTTTACGAAATTTTATGTTTGCTATTTTTGGAGGGAATAGCATGCGCTTCAAGGAGGATCCCGTGAAGCCCAAGCTATTCAGGGGACTACTGATGGAGGGATGATAACCCGGTAGGCAACTCGGCCCAAAGGGAGCTCCGCAAGACCCGGCTTAGGGAGAAGGAGTTTCTAGAAGGCCCAAAAGTGTAGGCCTCGTAACCCGGATCGTGGGGTTCGGTAAGGAAACTTAGGGTTTGTAAGCGGTGCCCAGGTAGGATTCCGAGTACGCCTTGGACAGGAAGCCCGGGGGTCCGGATATTATATAAGCCGGCTCCTAGGGTTAGATTTGGGACACACGAGATTCACTAGTTGTTCGAGTATCCTTTGTAATACCAGAGTTGAGATAATAAATCTAGATCGGAGACTCCGCGACTTGATTGCCGGCTACCAGATCGTTTCATCACCATGATTTCCCCTGAGCAAAACCCTCTCCCAAACACCAGAGTCGATTTACCCCAAGATAAGTTACCCCTGGTAACGTCTGCCATGATTATCCCACGACACATGTGCATGTATACTCGCAAGACCTAGAGCATACGGCTCTGGCCGCCCGTTGACATGCGAACGAGAGAAGATCACAACTGACTTACTTCCACCATAGAAGACCCATGGTTAACGCGATATTTACGGCGGTGAGTAGTACGACGAGAGATACGGTGAGGAGGAATCCCCCGGAAGTAGGTATAACGACGATCCACGTAGATCGGGACTGCTCTGAGAGCAACTCTCGGTGTGGTGAAGTAGAAAGCGTCGTCTCCCTGTGCTCCAAAGCGTGGAATCCCAGTGTAACCAGCTCCGAGGTTGAGGAGTGGACCTCTGATCGGCTCGTAACCTCCAGCATCTGGTAAATTACGTCCAACTGTCTGATGGAAACGGGCAAAGCGCTCATCTCCAACAAAGTCTGTGGTGTACGTAGCCAGACGAGTCAAAGCGAGGTAGAGCTGCTCCCTGACTGAGGCTAACTCCTGATAAAGTGTGGTGGCAACAGCATCACTGTGCCTCACAAACATATGGAACCTTCCTTTGACCTATTCATCTTACCATGGTCCCATCCGCCCACCAAACAGAACACTACCACTCGGGTATTCATTCAATTAGTCATATTATTATAAAAATAAGATCATGCATTCTTTTGAACGAAGGTGGTATTACGATAAGATTTTTGAAAATAGTTGTTATAAAATAATTCAGAGGACATGAGCGAGTGATGAACTTGCCTTGATACGGATAATTAATGAAGTCTGATGCTTGAAGCAGCTCTTGACTTCCTTGTTCTACAAAACACCATCATTGTCTGGTAAGACAATATTTAAAGAAGCAAATGATGCTATTATGCATAATAATGACATGTATGCATTTTTCAACTAATGAATTATTTGGTTTAAAAGTAATTGAGGTAGTTAATCATTGGTAAATTTATTATTTAATATTTTCTATTATGATTTATTATTTATTTGATTGTTTTAATAATTCTTGGTTAAGAGAAAATATTGATATGGAATATTTTGAAATGTTCATTATAATTAGATAAGGTTGAAAGAAAAATTTAATTTTGAAATTAAATAAATTTGAATTCTTTTTAATTTTATTATCAAAGTTTTGTTAAAACTATTATTTTAAAATCATAACTTTTAGGATTACATTATTATTTAGTGATTTTCCTTTATTAAAGTATTCAAGTTCTTTATTGAATTTTATTAACTTTATTATAAATTTTAGTAATTTATAGAATTTTAGTTATAAAATTTTATTATTCTTTTATTAATGAAATGGCTAATTGACCATTGTGCCCCTAGGGCTGACAGGTGGGCCAACCCCACCAGGTTGAACCCAACCCGCTCGGCCGAGCCGAGCCCAAGTCGCACTCACGCACGCACCCGCGCGTCTCTTCTCCTCTCGTCTCCCCTCCCTAGCGATTTCCAGCGACTGCGTCGCCGCGCCTCCGATGAATTCTCCTGGCCGGCTCCTGCCACCTCCGCCGCCATGGTTGGGCGCAAAAGAGGCGCCTCCGAGCCCTCTCCAATCTCCTCCGCCTCGATCTGGATTTCTCCCACCGAGAACCACGCGCGCTTCCAAACCCTAACCCTAGGGTTTCGGGAGCCCGAGGTGGTCCGCCCCTCTCCCGCGTGTACTGGCCTCCTGAGGTGGTTCAGGGCGCCACCGGGTGCTGCCCTGTTGTTGCTGGTGCTCCGGACGGTGTCGATGTGCTGCGGTGGCGAGATGCCGCTGGGACGGCCTCCCCGGATGCAACCGCGACGCCACGCCGCCCGCCTCTGTGCTCCCTCAATCGGCTGTGGTCACCACGATGGTGACCACCTGTGAGTCCTCCTCTTCTCCTCCTCTACTCCCTCTGTCTCCTCCATCCCTTGCTCTGGAACCTGGCCTTCGTGCCAGTCTTCATGCCATGATGCTCTTTGGTAATCCTGTGATATTTGTGATGGATTGGTGAGGCTTGGGGAATTTTCCTAGTGGAAGATTTGATACAGATTGTTGTGAGGGAATTTTTCCATCTCTGTGATGGAAACAGAGATGATTTTGGTGGAATGATTTCACTTAGGAATTTATTTGTGATGTTAGTATGGTGTGGGGAATATCTTAGGGACCTTTCCCTGTGCTTGTGCTATGGAAGTCATTTGGGAATTTCTCCCTTCCTGTGCTATGGAAGAATCCACTAGGGTTCTCTCCCTGTGATTTATTACTATTGGTATCTCTGTTGGATCCAGTACAGAGCACACCTTGAGGTGATTTCTTTGATAAATTTTATGGGTGTGATTCTTTTGATAGGTATTACTCTGGATCTTTGGTTCAGAAAATATTCCATCATTTCTGGATACAAGTTCAATGATTAAATCCTTTTGTTATGTTGTGTCGAGGTACCAAATCCTTAGATTTGGTGCCCAACAACTGAACTGAGGACATGTAGAGGCTATGATATGATTCAGTAACTGTTTTGCTCAAATCTTGGCTTCTGGATCTTATACACTGATAAGAACTTGATCTCTCTTGATCTGTTGTCCCTATGCATCACTTGATAAGAACAAACTACCACACCTGATGCTTTTATCTCAATAAAATTAACTGCTAAGAACAGATTGCTTTCACTTGTTTCTTTTTTCCCCTAAGCCTATGATGCAAAGCCTGAGGCCCTAACTTAATAAGAACAGATGCTTCCTTGATTTATTTCATTCCCTATGATGAATCTAGCATAGCACTTCTATGCTACTCTGAGGGTAATAAACCCCACCCCTCTTTGTGTATAACTAGCCATGAATTGATTTGATGGTGCATAAGGATTCACCTTGTGTGATGAACAATGGTTGGTGGTTTTTGGTGCTTGTGGTTTGCTTGATTCAATCCTACTTCTTCCTTGTGGCTTGGCCTTGTGCTCTTGATTGCTGGATCTCTAACCTGATTCACTTATGCTTGTGGATGAATTTGAGTGGATGTTTTGGTGGTGCTGGTTCTTCCTGATTTTGGTTGCTTTCACAACCCGAGCAAAAACAGGGGAAAGTGTGATGTTGATCCCCTCCCCTTGCGGTTGTTGTGTTATTTATACAGTAAGAGGGGTGTTGACAGCACCAAAGTGTGCTGGTGAGTGTGATGTATGCCTATGTGCTAGCTGAGAAGATCTTTTCACCATGCTATCCGGCTGATCTTATCCTGGCCTTCTATTTTCTTTGAACTGCCAGTTGTAATACTTCGGTTTTGCCTGTGATGCTGGTCTAAGGCCTTAATCAAATAAAATAGATACTACATGATCTGCATTAACCCAATGATGAATTTATTAGTGCAATACACTGACAGACTGAGGGTTCTAATTCCCCTAACCCCTTTGTTATTGTTTGTGTTTATTTTGCAGGTTAAGATGAGGACAGATGCTTTGGATTAGTTAGGACTTAGTCTAGGAAACAAATGCTTGTAGTGATACCAATCTAACATTTTTGTATTTTTTCTATTTTTAGAAACAAATTGTAAAGATTTTGTATCTTGTGATGTTATTAATAAAGTTAATTATTTTATTTTTCTATACTTCCTCCGTCGGGGGTATAGGTCCTACGCGTATCCCTAGGTTATTTATTTGACCAACATAATCTAAGTTATATAACATAAAAATTATATAATTAGAAAATACAAAATCTGTATTTTCTAATGATATATTTTTTGTTACATGTGTCTCATTTTAAATTGCCAAATTTAACGACCTAGAACTACGCACATGACCTATATACCCGGACGGAGGGAGTACTAAATGAAATTGGAAATATCCAATATTTATTATTTCTTAATTGTTTTAATTTGGCTATGATTGTAGTATGATCTAAATTAATCAATTTGAATTCCAATTCAAATTCAAATTCAAATTTTAAACTCAAATATTCCTAAATTTAAATAATTCAAATTTGAACTCCTCAATTCAAACATAACCTAAAGGTCATGTCGAAATTCCATCCTCTTCCAGTATCTATCTCTCTCTAAGAAACAGAATATTGATGGAACCTCGATCACTCCAGGGTTTTGGTTTTGCGAAAAATTTATTCAGGTTTTGCAAACACATGCATGAAGATGCACAGATTAAAATTCTACCCCCCGTGAGTTCCTAAACGCTGGGACATTACAATAGGTTTCTCTCATTATTTTTCATCGACTATTTGCGCTTTCTTAAATAGAAAAATGCAACTACCAACGATTTGTGACTCCTAACGGATTTTCATTATCGAGTTGCACTTTAAATTTGTGAAAGGTGCAACTCCTGAAGAGTCTTTATCTCTCAGTTAATGATAGTTGCACTTTTCTTTTCGAAAAAACGCAACTTTAATCGGTTTCCCTCATTTTATTCATCTACGCGTGTTGAAATATGTCAACACATCCAAGATACCATTCACAATTTTCCAAACATAAATAAACTCTTTTTTTCCTGTTTTTGAAACAAAATAAAATTCAGTAGTTGCCAAAAACTTTTGCCTTGTGTAAAAAATCACCTTAGCAACATTTAACATGATGTTTCTTATTTACTTGGGCTAGTTTTATATGCTTGTCTAACGGAAGCACTCACATGGGCTGGCCTGGCATATATGCCAAAGCCCACACTGCCCATAAGTCTGGACTGGTGAAAGTGCACTATGGTCAACTAGAGGGGGGTGAATAGGTTGAACACCAATTTTTCTTTTCTTTTCCTTTTATTAGGGCTAAGCAAGATAAGATAAGGTTCTCTAGATGTGCATCTAGGTGAGCAACCTATGTGAACAAGATAATATACGCAACGGAAGTAAAACGAAAGGTAGCAAGATAAACCACAAGTGTAAACAAGGAGACAAGGATATGATTCCCGTAGTTCCTTCTCAATGAGAAGTACGTCTACGTTGGAGAGGTGGGGAGCCACCTAAGCACTCCTCAATAGCATAGTTGTGCACACCTTATTCTCCTTGAGCTTCTCCGGTGAGGTAGATTCTCGTTTCCACTATGAGGTTGACTTGAAGGCGTTGACCAAACCTTTACATGAGCTCGAGGTCACTCCACAAGATGGATGGAGGCTCTCAAGCAATCCATAGCTTCTTGCAACAAGGTGGAATCTACAAGCACAAGATCTACTAAGGTTTCTAGGCCTCAAGTAGGATTCTAGATCTACTAGGTTGTGGTGGATGGATTTGAAATTCCTTTGGTGGAAGTGTGGATCTTGGTCTCCTCTAGCTCTCCACAAAGTTTGGGAGTGATTGGGTGAGTGGAGAGGGAGATCTAGGTGGGTGAAGCTTTCATTAATGGCTAGGAGAGAGAGTGGAAAAAGCTTAGCATTTATGAGGAAGGGGAAGGGGTATTTATACCCCCCCCCAAAGTGGAAGTTGCAGTCTTGGGAGCATCGGAGGCTCCGGTGGTTTCACCGGAGGCTCCGGTGGGCCTCTTTCAGTTGCGCAGTTGCGCAGCACCAATCTTATCTGTTGAAGGACCAGGGGGCGGAGGCTCCGGTGGAAAGGGCGGAGGCTCCACCCACAAGAGCTCCACCGGAGGCTCCGGTGGAGCCTCCGCTCTTATCCCACAGAGCGTGATTTTGGCGGAGCCCCCACCGGAGGCGCACCGGATGCCAATCGTGTATTGGGCCTAGATGGAGCCAGCGGATGCTCCGGTGGAAAGGGTGGAGGCTCCGCCCACCGGAGGTTCCGCCCTGGCCTCCGCTCGTTTGCACCAGAGGGAGGTTTGGGCGGATCCTCCACCGGACCCGCACCGGAGCCTGGGGCGGAGCCTCCGCTCCATGCAAAAACTGCTTCCCAGATTTCTCTCTTCTAGCTCTTTTCATTTCAACCGACAACGTAGCCCAAAGAATTAGTACACTTTGATGGACCTGGGCATTTTCATATATCAAACAAACAATAGATCAAATAGGTATGTTGTCATATAATTACCAAAACGGACGATGATCTTCCATTCTCCCCCTTTTTGGTAATTGATGACAACATCCCTATTTGCATAATAGAAAACACAACATGAAAGAAGCTCCCCCTAAAGATATGCTCCCTTCATGTTGAGTTAAATTAAGCACAATATATATATGAACAATGTGAGTAAAAGTGAGCACACAACATAATATAATAAGATCTTAAGCTCACGAAGCATGATACGAGGTTCAATATGCATAATACGATACGAGGTTCACGACACATACGAATAATGTAAACAAACCGAAGTTCCAAATCACCAAATGAAAAAGTCAAAGTCCCTCAAGAAATAAAAAGATGCAAATCAAGAATATGCTTGAGGGAGACCCATGCAAATAGCCGCGCTCCTAATATATATCTCTCCCCCTTTGGCATCAAGATACCAAAAGAGGGAGAAAAAGAGGCTAACGACCCAAAGATCACTCCTCCTGAGACGAGATTTCCATGTCCGGAGAGGGGGCACGGAGACGAGAACTGGTAGCTTCTTCTCCTTCTTCCTCAGACCACTCAATCAACTTGCCCTTGGAGTCCTTGGCTTGCCATGTGTCCCAGTCGGAGATGCTTGGAAGAGCCGGGGAGTCCACGGATTCACCACCATCGCGGCGAAGCTGACGAGCTGCATGTGCTTTCTTGCGGTTCTTGAGCTCCTTGTCATAATGGGCTTCCCACTGATTTTGCTGAACCTTCTTGTTCAACCGGAACACCTTCTTAAGGGCCCTAGCCATCCACTTGAATGCATTGTTGGAAGGAGAAGGGCGAGATGGGCCGGCTTCTTCTTCCTCCTCATCATCAATGACACGAGGTTTGTCCTTGTTCTTGCGAGGAGCAGGAGTGGGATGCTCAGGAGGCTCGGTGTGATCCTTGATGAGGACTCTCCTTTCTGTGTGAGGGATCCAATTATCATCCTCAAACGTTCATCCGGGAACTTGTCGCCCATACGTGCAAGATGATCTTCATTATGAAGGTCCCAAAGCAAGCATTTTTGCGATTGATTACAACATGCCATAGCTCATTCCATATGTAGTCAAGCACATCGAGCCTTAGATGGGAGTCGGCAAGCCGCTTCTGATGAGTGAGAAGCAAAAGGTTCTTCAGAAAGCCTTGGATCTCATCCACATTACCCGCCTTTGGGTTGATGGTCTCTCGATAGATGTGCATCATGATATCATATGTGGGATAGAGACCCTTGACAAACCCAACGGCGAACTTCTTCCAATGATATAGTGGAGTTAGTTGATCCTTGGCAAGAGACGGGGTGTTGATGACATGAACACGGAACCAACCGTTGGCAAACTCCTCGCTATCTGCAAATGGTCTAAAGTCTGGGTATCCTCCAAGAATGGTGCCAACTTCAGACCACTTGATGTCCAGCTTCCTCCCCTGTGTCATCCAAGTAATATGGCGCTCGGCCTCATTGGAGAGATGAACGGTGGCCAAGAACTGACAAACAAGGTCTTCATCATAGTCTTGTTGAATACTCATGATAGGACCAAGACCAAACCTCTCAACCAACTCAAGTGCCTCCCCAAAGTAATTGGGGTTCCTTTCCAAATGTCCAAAGTTAATGGCGTGTTGAGGGGCAACATTTTCCTTTGGCTTCCTCATCGAAATCTCATGATATATCTGGCTCTGGAAAACAGTGTGGAAGTAAGCATCCTTACCCCGAAACTGAGGCATCAAGCGGTCGCGGTCAATGACATAACGATTCTCGCGACGTTCCTTCACAAATACCGCCTCGGACATCTTGGAAGCGGTCTTTGCCGTGTTCTTGCGAGGCAATTTCTTCTCGGGAGCCGGGAACCTCTTGCGCTTGGGTTGAGAATTGTCAAGTTCTTCTTCGATCTCATCAACTTGAGGGGTCTTGCGACGACCCGTAGTCTTGTACCGAACCCCCTTTCCTTTGGAACCGGAAGCATCTAAGAAAGAAAATAGAGGGATAGCATGAAGAAAAGGTAATGCTCAAGTTTATAAATACTCACAAATCAAGAAACAAAGATACTAATGGTGTTAGGGTTGAATAACTAGGGTTAGGGCATATGGATCTTCCCTACAACCGCAACGATTCAAGCCTAACACGCATTATCTAGGTTGCTAGAGTTTGTACTCGAGATCTTCTACTCCTAAATCCAAATCCACACATCTAGAGAACAAGAACCTGAACTCCTATGCATCCCCATCCATCAACTAGATGAGAGAGAGAGAGATAGCACATACCCGCATCATCCATGGTGAAAAGGGAGGAGGAAGAAGAGCTCGGGGTGGTCCAAGGAAAAGAGGAGGTCTCCCAGCGGTGGAGCACCCGCATCCGGCGGCAGGTTGGCTTGGGGGCGGCTGCAGTTGAGAGGAAGAAGAAGGAGGGCGAGTGGGGGAAAATGAGATTGGATCTCATTGACCCCTATTTGCCCTAGTCTTATCCCGAAAAACTGCCACAGGCGGAGCCTCCGGTGGTTTCACCGGAGCCTCCGCTCCCCGCCCAGCGGAGCCTCCCGTGGTTTCACCGGAGCCTTCGCCCCTTGTCCAAAGGGCCCAGCAAAAATATGTCCCGCAAGCAATTTGTGCTCACGGAGCCTCCGGTGGGGGTCCAGTGGACAAGGGCAGCGGAGCCTCCGGTGGTTTCAGCGGAGCCTCAGCCCAACCAAGTTTTTGTGCGCCAAGATTGTAAAAACAAGAGCATTACGAGTAGAACATTGCTTTGGGCAACGTGGGCTTAGGTTGGAAAATGGTCACTGATATACGAGAGACATTACTCGGTGGGGTTCGCAAGAAGCATAAAAAGGTAGAAGACCGAACCCGTACGAGTTGTCAAGAAAGAAATATGATACGCGTGAAAGAGCCAAAACATACCAAAGGTTGGTGGCCGAAGCCACCGTGTTTGAGTGTGTAACTTGGCACCGCGAAGATATATCTTGGGTCCAAAATTACTACTCACAATTAAGCACAACAAGTCACAAATTGACTAGATATGCAATGATGAATTGGTTTTCGCATAATAAGAGGAGTGCATACTTATGAGTTGAGTAGCGCTCCCCCTATGTCCATGCCTACATCTAAACCTAATAGCATGCATAATGAGGGTAGATATGCAAGGTTTCAAGTGAAGTTGGAAGAATCGATGACATTTAGTTCATTCCTCAAAGCTCGAAATCTTGGTTCATCAAGGGCCTTCGTGAAGATATCGGCAAGTTGATCCTTGGTGGGAACATATGAGAGATCAATATCACCTTTCTCGACATGATCCCGAATGAAATGATGACATATCTCAATGTGCTTCATCTTGGAGTGAAGAACGGGGTTGTAGGCGATCTTGATAGCACTCTCATTATCACAAAGGAGAGGAACCTTGTCAAAATGAAAACCATAATCCTTCAATGTTTGCCTCATCCAAAGCAATTGAGCACAACAACTTGCCGCGGAGATATACTCGGCCTCGGTGGTGGAGAGAGCAATGCAATTCTGCTTCTTTGAAGACCAACATACCAAGGAGCGGCCAAGGAATTGGAAACCCCCGGACGTGGACTTCATATCCGTCTTCTCTCCCGCATAATCCGCATCTGAATATCCAATGAGCTAAAAACTTGGACCCTTGGGGTACCAAAGACCGAAATTTGGGGTATGAACTACATATCGAAAGATTCGTTTCACAGCTTCCAGATGACTTTGCCTCGGAGAGGCTTGAAACTTTGCACATTTACCTACGCTATACATGATATCCGGTCTAGATGCACAAAGGTAGAGCAAAGAGCCAATCATGGGGCGGTATACCTTTTGATCTACCTCTTTACCGTTGGGGTTGGGCTTCAAGTCGGTGGTTGTGGACATGGGAGTCTTCGTAGGCTTGGCATCATGCATATTAAATCTCTTGAGCATGTCTTGAGTGTATTTGGCTTGTTTGATGAAGGTTCCTTCAAGATATTGATTCACCTCAAAGCCAAAGAAGAACTCCAACTCTCCCATCATAGACATCTCAAACCTATCGGTCATGAGCTTGCAAAACTCCTCATTGAACAAAGTGTTAGTAGACCCAAAAATGATGTCATCCACATAGAGTTGGCATATGAACAAGTCACCTCCAACCGTCTTGGTAAAGAGGGTGGGATCGATTAAACCAACATTAAACCCACGATCCACTAGAAACTCTTTAAGGTGCTCAGACCACGCACGTGGAGCTTGTTTAAGTCGAGCGCCTTATCGAGTTTATAGACATGATCGGGGTGGTTGGGATCCTCAAAGCCCGGAGGTTGCTTGACATAAACTAACTCATTAATGGGACCATTTAGGAAAGCACTCTTAACATCCATTTGTTGTAACTTGAAATTATAATGAGATGCATAAGCAAGTAAGATGCGAATAGATTCAAGACGAGCTATGGGGGCGAAATTTTCACCGAAGTCAATACCTTCGACTTGGGAAAAACCTTGAGCCACCAACCTTGCCTTGTTGCGAATGACAATGCCATCTTTGTATTGCTTGTTCTTGAAAACCCACTTGGTGCCAATAACATTTTTGCAATCCTTGGGTCTTGGTACTAGTTTCCACACTTTGTTGCGCTCGAAGTTATTGAGTTCATCATGCATGGCTTCAAGCCAATCTTGATCTTCGAGAGCTTCATAGACCTTCTTGGGCTCAATGAAGGAGACAAAAGCATGAGCCTTGCTAAAATCCGCCAATTGCCTCCTAGTGACCACTCTCCCACGAACTTGCTCAAGAATCTTGGCCTCAAGTAGGATTCTAGATCTACTAGGTTGTGGTGGATGGATTTGAAATTCCTTTGGCGGAAGTGTGGATCTTGGTATCCTCTAGCTCTCCACAAAGTTTGGGAGTGATTGGGTGAGTGGAGAGGGAGATCTAGGTGGGTGAAGCTTTCATTAATGGCTAGGAGAGAGAGTGGAAAAAGCTTAGCATTTATGAGGAAGGGGAAGGGGTATTTATACCCGTCCCCCCAAAGTGGCAGTTGTAGTCTTGGGAGCACCAGAGGCTACGGTGGTTTCACGGAGGCTCCGGTGGGCATCTTTCAGTTGCGCAGTTGCGCAGCACCAATCTTATCTGTTGAAGGAACAGGGGGCGGAGGCTCCGGTGGAGCCTCCTCTCTTATCCCATAGAGCGTGGTTTTGGCGGAGCCCCCGCCGGAGGCGCACCGGATGCCAATCGTGTATTGGGCCTGGATGGAGCCAGCGGAGGCTCCGGTGGAAAGGGCGGAGGCTCCGCCCACCGGAGCTCCACCGGAGGTTCCGCCCTGGCCTCCGCTCGTTTGCACCAGAGGGAGGTTTGGGCGGATCCTCCACCGGACCCGCACCGGAGCCTGGGGCGGAGCCTCCGGTGGTTTCACCGGAGCCTCCGCTCCATGCAAAAACTGCTTCCCAGATTTCTCTCTTCTAGCTCTTTTCATTTCAACCGACAATGTAGCCCAAAGAATTAGTACACTTTGATGGACCTGGGCATTTTCATATATCAAACAAACATTAGATCAAATAGGTATGTTGTCATATAATTACCAAAACAGACGATGATCTTTCAACTGGTACCATTGCACAAACACAACACAGCTGAAAGAACACATAGCACACCAGAGATTTTTTTGTTGAACGGGACAGTAAACCTAGGTGATTAGATCGACTGAGACTTAGTACTATTCTCAGACATATGCGTTCCCCGATAATTAATGCCAAAGTCAGCACCTGTGACCATGAGCGCAAATTGCTGCTCCCAACGCTCTAATACCATGTTCGAACTTGTTCAACTCTGGCACGCATGTGCCCACTAAAAGACAATATGTGTACTTCAATAGAAAAACAAAAAACTTAAAATACTTTGGATCGTATTCGCAAAAAACACAACAACTAGTGAAAGGAACCCCCGCGTCGCCCTCCCATGGCGGCTCGGGGCCAACCCTAGCCCGCCGCCGCCGGTGGCCCCCTCCCACCCCCTTCCTCCGCTTCGCCGCTGCCGGAGGGGCGCCGGCAAAACTAGCTGTGCGTTCCCCCAGGAAGGCGGCGGTGGGGCGCTTCTCTCCCGCTCCCGCGAGGGTTCTTTGTTGGCGGCGCGGTTCCTATGAGGGTGGTGCGTGGTGGTCTCCGGCGGGCTACAGGCTGGGCGAGGTCTCCGGTCTGGTGGGGTACGGGAGGAGGCGTAGGGGCTGCCCTCCTGGATGGCTCGCGACGGCGCGGGCCGGCGGTGGAGGAGGAGTTTGCGGGGGATCTGCAGGATGGCTAGCGGCATCACGGCGGTTGGCCAAGGGAGGCTGATGGAGGTCGGCAAGTTCGTGAAGGGAATATGCCCGAGAGGCAATAATAAAATTTTTATTATCTTATTCCTTATTTATGATGAATGTTTATTTCTCATGCTAGAATTGTATTAACCGGAAACGTTGATACATGTGTGTTTAATAAACAAACAATGGTTCCTAGTAAAGACTCTCTTTTAACTAGCCCGTTGATTAATAGATGATCAAGGTGTTCTAATCATGAACATTGGATGTTGTTAATAACGGGGTCATGACATTAGAAGAATGATGTGATGAACATATACCCAAAGTGAATATAGCAATGTGATCAAGTCATTAAGTTTACATTGTTATATCAAACATACGAAGTAATTTATTCCTTAGACCATGAGATCATGTCAATCACTGATACCGGAAGGGTGCTTTGATGTCATCAAACGTCACACCGTAACAGGGTGACTTTAAAGGTGTCGTTAGGTCTTCGGAAAGTATTAGTTGAGGATCATCGATCAAGAGTGGGATTTGTCCTTCCAAAATGACGGAGAGATATACTCTGGGCCCTCTCGGTGATATCACATCGACACCGCTTGCAAGCACGTGATATGATCACAAGGATGTTATATCATGGGAACGAGAAAAGAGTAATTGTCGGTAATGAGATTGAACAAGGTATGGTTGATACCAATGATCGAATCTCGGACAAGTAAAATATCGCGAGACAAAGGGAATAGTTCACGACGTTGTTGGTTCACACGATCACGAGAGTCATCGTTGAATATATAGGAGTCATCACGGATCTCCAGATCCCGCTGTTGATTATTGATCGGAGAGGAGTCTCGATCATGTCTATCTTATTCACGAACCGTAGGGTGACACACTTAAGGTTCGATGACGCTGTTTGAGAGGATACGAAATATCGAAGAATATTTTGGGCAGCACCGAAATTGTTTCGGAGAAAATTGAAATAGTTCAAGGGGTTTTTCGTCGAATGGTTGTTAATAGTTTTAACGAATGATTCGAGGTACTATATGCAAATGTTTGTTAATGGAATTAACAAATATAAATAAAGAAATAAAAAATGTTTTATTTATTTATTAAAGGAAAGCCTTTGGATTTTCCAAGTGGAAAATGAGTGGGTGTGAGTGGAGTGTCCACTCACATGATGAGGGAAGAGGTGGGGGCACCACCATGGGCTGGCCGCACCCACCCCTTGGCTGCCTCCCCTTCCCCTATAAAAGGAGGGTGAGAGCTCTCCCTCTCTACACACTTGTCCCACCTCATTTCCCCTCCACCCGCTGCTCCATTCTATGGTCTCCGGCTTGGCGAAGCCCTGACCGTGGGATTCTTCAGCACCACCACGTCGTCGTGCTGCTGGAGTTCCAAGGTATCTTCTACTTTCGCGCCCCGCTAGATCGAGGGAACGGAGGTCGTCATCAACCGTACGTGTGACCGATCACGGAGGCACCGCCGGATTGCGTTGCACATGTTCTCGCTATCGGGATCGGTGTGAGTACGACTACGCCAACAACGAGATTTGATCTCGTAACGGTTTGTGTCTTTGAGGGTACGTGTTCTCCTTAACCCTCTCTTTGCCCATTGCACTTCGTCTCCTAGATTAGATCTTGGCCTTTCGGGTGTCTCTTGCGTAGGAATTTTTTTGTTTTCTATGCAACGACCCCTTCAGTGGTATCAGAGCGGATCTATGCGTAGATGTTTTGTACGGGTAGAACACATAGGTGTATATGGGCGTTGATGATCATGTTATTGCCTCTTTGTGTATTTTATGATCTTAGAGGCATAGTAGGATGAAACTGCCCCAGACTAAGTTTACGTGTACTATGTACGCGAGAATTGTCTCACTTGTGGCTAAGGGGGTGTTCATTTCTCCTACTATAGTTATGATCTAATCTACGAAGGGTTGTTAAAAATGTGTTTATCAACGTTGTGGTTGATGTTCGTAGGTATGAACGGTTCTATCCTCGAAAGCCCTAAGCGACGTAAAATATGCAAAAATAAATTAGAGACGTCTAACTAGTTTTTGCTGGGCATGTGATGTGATATGGTCAATATTACAAATTTGATTATGAGATGATCTATCTATACTTCTTATAAAGCAAAACCCCACTAACATGCATTAATGATTTTTCTATCTCAACATGCAATCTATCCACATCATCTTTTCTCCTAGCCAATCAATTGTCCATGTCATATCCATTTATATTTATTAATCACTAGATGTAAACCACATCATCTTTTCTCCTAGCAAATCAATTCTCCATGTCATCTCCATTTATATTTATCAATCACTAGATGTAAACTAAACATCATCCATTTTTTAAACCATCCAATTATTCATATTCATTTAGGAAAAAAAGTCTCACATCTCTTATAAAGTTTTGTTTACAATATAATGTAATTTTTAGAGTGATCCCCGCAGCAACGCGCGGGGTATACTTCTAGTTTTGTAAATTATTGATATACCGGAAGGTATCCATATGGTTGTCTTATTATTGATGGACAATCAAGATTGGAGTACCATGGTACTTGGTACCACGCCGGTGGAATGATGGAGATCATACCATAATGCACATGATGAAGATCAAGTGCAAGAAGGACCATATCATATCACGCAATCCTTAAATGTGATGTCTGTGATGTTAATCCTTTTATGCATCTTTTTTGCTTAGATAGCGACGGTAGCATTATAATATGATCCATCTCACTTAATATCAAGATAATAATGTGTTCTTCCTTAAGTATGCACCGTTAAGAAAGTTTGTCGTTTTGAGACACCACGTGATGATCGGGTGTGATAGACTCAACGTTCGCATACAACGGGTGTTTTCAAGCCTAGCATGTACAAACATGGCCTTGAAACACACGCAATACTACGGTTCTACTTGGCGGGCCTAGCATGTACATACATGGCCTCGGAACACGTAACCGAAAGGTAAAGCATGAGTCATATGGATGATATGATGAACATGTCGATGTTCACCTTTGAAGCTGCATCATCTCACGTGATGATCAGTTTTGGTGTAGTGAATTTGGTTCATGTAATCACTAAAGACGACTAAGAGGGATGTTGTTTTTGAGTGGGAATTCATGGTATAATTTTGAATTAACTTGAACTTATTTATCATGAACAACCAATCAAAGTGTATTTGCTCAAATTGTAGTATTCATTGGCATCCAAAAACTACCTTAGACTTAGATTGTTAATTGAGATATAACTGTTATGATCTGGTAAAAATTATTTAAAATTGGGACCGTATTAGTGAAATTTAAAATTGAGTCCTATTGTAGATTTTCGGTATTTCCTACCTAGCTCCATATGATTAATGATTGATTGATCTAGAGAGCAACCAATTCCTCCTTAGAATCCAGAGTCATGGTTTCTTCCATATTACTTTATCTTCAAAAGAATGTTTTGTTGATCAAGGTGATTTACAAACTGAAAAGAGTTGTTTTCAGAAACAATCAAGTGAAAGATATATTGATATCTAGAAACTTATTAGTGGCAACATGACTGAGTATAATTTAGCGTGACAATGTTTGCTTATATTATCTGAATATATGCAATGATTGAAGACGCTAGGCGTTTCAATATTCCAAGAAGTTGGGCGTTAAAAATTATCCTATAAATTCCTTCCTTAGAGCTATAGTAGCTTAATCATAAAATTGTTATGATGGGATGGATTAAAAGTATGGGTAAAAATCGTTTACCTAACTTGGAGATTGCTAAGAGTGGAATCTAGAAGAATGCTATTAATATAGTGATATTAGTAGAACAATCAAGCTCAAAGTATGATTCAACGGGTGATAGTATATGACTAACACGCCAAAGAAAATGAGCTAGTACGACTATCATTGTTTGATGTTGAAAGATTCTTCTATAAAGGAAAGGGAATATTGAAAATAGAATTACAAAAGGTATATGGCAGAAAAAGAAGATAACTGGAAAATTCCAGCTCAGGAGTATGTGCTTGATATACAAGTTATGGATGTATTACTAGTTAACAAAGTATTTTTGGGTATTTTGATACCACGTTGGTTGGTATGAGTTTTCATACAAAGCAACGCAATGCAATAAATACAAGGGCCTAAAAGGAACTAGTAATAGATGTGGAATCGATTATGATAAGAACAGAAATAAAGTGTTATTGTGTTCATTGTCATATCAAACCAAACATTCAAGATTTATTTTAAAAACCTAATAAGTTGTTATTTTGTTCTGGTATTTTGTGAGAACAAATGATATTGTTCAAACTATGACCATATTACATAATTGATGGGTATGTTAATATAAATCATGTTGGTAAAGTAAACATCTATAAAATTAAATGCTAAACGTTGCAAGACGTAAAAGTGTTCCACTTAAATTGTGACACCACCATTTTAGTTCATATTGAAAAGGAAAACATGAAGGAACTCAATATTGATGGACTTCCGGAGTCATTTTGTTTTGAATAATTGACGCTTGTGAGACCTCTTCCAAAAGATGACTAGAATTCCGTTCATAGGCCAAACTAGAATGGACGACTAATTTAATGGAGATTATACATATTTATGTATATAGTCCATTGTGTGTAGTCATCTATGGTGGATTAATTTTTCCTTCATAAAATTATGTCGATGATTTGAGTAGATATGTGAGTATATCTATTTAAAGAGAACGGAGTTTGACTTTTTGAATTGATCCAAATGGTTGTTAATATGAAGTAAAAATCAATGTAACAAGATAATCAAGTATTTATGATTGGATCATAAAGGATAAAGTTTGAGTTACAAGTTTAGCAAAACATCTGAGAAGTTGCAGAACTGTTCTACAACTTATACTTCTCAAATACCCCACATTAGTTTAGAGTATTCAAGAGACAAAATCAAACCTTGTTGGACATGGTAAGAATAATAGAAATGCCATTATAATTTTTTAGTTTATACATTAAGGACAACCGCTTTTACACTGAAAAGAGCACCATCATGATCCGTTGAAATTGACAACATATAAGATATTGTTTTGGTAGTGACCCGAATTGTCATTTTCTTAAGTTTTGGTATGCATAGCATGTGTAAAATGTTTACAACCAAAATAGGATATCTATATGTTTATAAGGTTATCCCAAATAAAACATTGGGTATTTCTCCTATCACCGAACCAAAAGACAAATGTTGTTTGTCGGAAAGGGTTGATTTCTCGAGAAAGTAGTTCTTGCGAAACAAATGAGTGGGAGGACAGTACAAACTCAACGGGATTAGAGAATCATTGTTACCTTGTCAAGAGTAGCGCAGTACTGGAAGTTGTTCCGGGGTTTCCTATTTTGACTAAGTAGAAGACACTACATATGTTGTAGATACTTCGAATGGGTTTGCGAACTGAACTACAAAAGTCCTAAAATTTTGTACTTAGACCAACTTATGGTTTAAGAGTAAAGTGGTGTTTTGACAACAAAAGGACCTGGACCTTATAAAGGAAGCAAATGATGGGCCCTGACTTCGTTAAAACTGTATATGAGTCATTATATCCGCGATAGTATCCCTGTATGAATATCAAGTATGTGACTTGGTACTCCTTTCGATAGGGATGGTGCCTAACGATAGCAAACGGGTCTATATTGAAACAAAGACATGGATTTTTACATCCTTTGAAAGTTGTACTTATCGAAAATATGCTTTCGACGAAGTTCAAAGAGTTGACTACTACAAGATTTTTTGATCTTCAGTAGTAATGTTTTAGTCTTTGCGGATAGTTCTAGCAAAAGTTACATATGATGATATGGCAGTTGAGTAAAAAAACTCAACTTTCCTTTCAAGGAAGTTTGATCAAGGATGTGTATTTGACACAGTCTGCGAGTTTTGTAAAATTCAACAGGTTGCTAGAAAGGTATGCACACTTCAATGGTTGAAGTAAGCATAACGAAGTTGAAATATTTACCTTAATGAAGTTATCAAAAGAGTTTGATTCCATCATGAACGATAAAGATGCTTGTAGAATTACAAGAAATTAAGTGGGAGCGCTATGACATATTTCCAGTGCTTTATGTAGATGACATATGGTTGATTGGAAAATATGTATTTTAAATTAACACGGTTAAGATTTTTATATTGTTGAAAGGCTTAGAAGATATTGGGCATCGATATCTATAAGATATGGATTGAAGCGCCTGATATGATTGAAGCCAAATTACATAGATGAAATATTGAAGTAAGTCAATATCGAACTGACAAGAAGGAGATCTTATTATATGGAAAATAATTGAGCAAGATTCAAGTGTTTTGACACATTATGAGCATCATTGAAATTGAGATTTCTAAGTCATGTTTCCATGCTATGTACACAACCAGATAAGTCCTATGCTATAAAATGTTATAGCAAGATAATTCATATGATGATTAGACAACAGTGGGAGAGATCTTTGTGTCATTTTAGAAATGATAAGGATATGTTTTCCTATGTAGTAATGACAAAATGTTAGTTGTAATATGTTACAGTACTAATAGTCTTGTCATATATTCAAATAAATTTATCTCAATTAAAATACGTGATGAAGGGTAGCACAATAGGCTGGAAGAAAGTTCCATGCTGGATTTGAAAGAGTTTCAAAATTAAAATATTGTGACAGATACTACAACAAAGGCAAAAGTATATCGTTGTGTTGACAACTGATAATAAGGGTATTTTGTGTCAAGGAGTTCTTTATTGAACTTGGTGAATTTCCAAGAATGCTGATACTATGAAGCTACATTTTCACAATGTTAGTAACATTGGTTTAAGCTGAGGAATTAAGGTGTCACCGAACCTTGGTGAATTTCCAAGAATGCTGACACTATGAAGCTACATTTTCACAATGTTAGTGACATTGGTTCAAGCTAAGGAATTAAGGTTTCACCGATTGACCAAATATATACAAAGCCATCTCATTAGAGAATGAGTGATGCGTGTAGACGCAAAGAACATGCAAATACAATAGGACCTGAATAGTTCCGATCTTTTTGATGATGTTTACCACATGCGAAGCATGGTAATAACACAGGAAAACCATATGTGTTAAGTGCTTACAGACTAGATTACTGACTCTAGTGCAAGTGGGAGACAGAAGGGAATATGCCCGAGAGGCAATAATAAAATGGTTATTATCTTATTACCTGTTTATGATGAATGTTTATTTCTCATGTTAGAATTGTATTAACCGGAAACGTTGATACATGTGTGTTTAATAAACAAACAGTGGTTCCTAGTAAAGCCTCTCTTTTAACTAGCCCGTTGATTAATAGATGATCAAGGTTTCCTGATCATGAACATTGGATGTTGTTAATAACGGGGTCATGTCATTAGAAGAATGATGTGATGAACATATACCCAAAGTGAATATAGCAATGCGATCAAGTTATTAAGTTTACATTCTTATATCAAACATACAAAGTAACTTATTCCTTAGACCATGAGATCATATCAATCACTGATACCGGAAGGGTGCTTTGATGTCATCAAACATCACACCGTAACAGAGTGACTATAAAGGTGATGTTAGGTATTCGGAAAGTATTAGTTGAGGACCATGGATCAAGAGTGGGATTTGTCCTTCCAAAATGACGGAAAGATATACTCTGGGCCCTCTCGGTGATATCACATCGACACCGCTTGCAAGCACATGATATGATTGCAAAGATGTTATATCATGGGAACGAGAAAAGAGTACTTGTCGGTAACGATATTGAACAAGGTATGGTTGATACCAATGATCGAATCTCGGACAAGTAAAATATCGCGAGACAAAGGGAATAGTTCACGACGTTGTTGGTCCACACGATCACGAGAGTCATCGTTGAATATATAGGAGTCATCACGGATCTCCAGATCCCGCTGTTGATTATTGATCAGAGAGGAGTCTCGATCATGTCTATCTTATTCATGAACCGTAGGGTGACACACTTAAGGTTCGATGACGCGTTTGAGAGGATACGAAATATCGAAGAATATTTTGGACAGCACCGAAATTGTTTCGGGGAATATTGAAATAGTTCAAGGGGTTTTTCGTCAAATGGTTGTTAATAGAATTAACGAATGATTTGAGGTGCTATAAGAAAATGTTTGTTAATGGAATTAACAAATATAAATAAATAAATAAAATGTTTTATTTATTTATTAAAGGAAAACCTTTAGATTTTCCAAGTGGGAAATAATGGGAAATGAGTGGGTGTGAGTGGAGTGTCCACTCACATGATGAGGGAAGAGGTGGGGGCACCACCATGGGCTGGCCGCACCCACCCCTTGGCTGCCTGTTGGAACGCGTAGAGATAAACAAAAACTTTTCCTACGCGATGCTTCCAAGATCTAGCCGAGGTAGAAGGCCACGAGTATTACCACTAGACGCGCAGATGCGGATTATCGATGCAGCGCGTCGGGGCAGTGCAGTCCCACGATCCAGTCCGGCCGATCCAATCCCTAGAACGTCGAAGTGCTGAACGTACAGCACCTCTACCGGTATCCACACGTACGAGGAGGAGCTCCGACGGCGGACTGCTAGGTCCGGTGCGGCGGCTGGACTGAGTGGGGCTAGGGTTCCCAACGCATGGGAGAGTGGACTAACGTGCCCGCTGCACAACCTGCGCCCCTCTTTATATAGCGTATGGTAATAGGCTTCACAACACTTGTGGCCCATTCCCTCTATGAGTCCGACTCACAACTCAGTCCATTTCCGGTTCGGGTCCAACCCGACCAATACAATTGCTCCCGCTCTTAAGTGTGCGACCCTGCAGGCTCATGGCGACTTGGACACGATTGGACTCCAACTCCCAATCGATCAATCGGTAGCGGCTCCTAGCAGAACGTGCCGACTCCCAAGTACCATTGAGTCATGACGACATACCTCTCAATGTGATATTCATCTTAGTCCCTTTTGCCTCACGATATACCTTGTTGAGCTATAGGCGATTTATCGTCATCCCTTAAATAGATCAACTCTCTTCTCGATCCGTGATATGTGATTCATCTGACTAACTCTTAGTCAACAGACATAGTTAACACTTAACTGAGTCACACATGGCCATGCTTCCTGAATCATATCACTCGAGAGGGCCCAGAGAATATCTCTCCATTCAGAGGGGCAAAATACCATCTTGATTATCCACATCACGCAACTTGCTTCTCATTCGACCCGAACTCTGCCTTTATAGTTGCCTTGTCACAGAACAACATTTGACAGAACCTAAGTCGGTGATCCACAACTCGGATTGTGCGACAACCTCAGGTCTAAGGATTACATTGATTGAGACATGCAAATGACGACTTGATCGTTGCATCTCAATGTGGGTCAGTCCGACTTGCTAAACTCTTTAGCCAAGTCCGTGAACGTTGGAATGGCATCACCATGCCCATGGCAAGTGGAACCGTGTCATCATCCAACACTCACATTAGTCTAGGGTGTGTGTCCAGCACAACCTAAATGACCAAGGACAATCTAGTATGAACAACATGAATATATAGTTCCACAATCGAATCACATATTCAATGACATATATCAGATGTTCAAAACAAGGACAACTTAATAACTTTATGAATATAGTGGGAATTACATCATACATGATTGCCTCTAGGGCATATTCCCAACAGTCTCCCACTTGCACTAGAGTCAATCATCCTGGCATCATATGCCTAGGCATCGAATGCCCATGCCTCTCGTGTGCGCCTCATGCTTAGGCTGTGGTAGCGCCTTTGTCAACGGATCTGCAATGTTTGCATCCGTGTGTACTTTGCATAACTTGATATCACCTTGTTCGACAAACTGGCGAATGAGGTGGTACCGCATGAGTATATGTTTGTTCCTTTGGTGTTGTCTAGGTTCCTTGGCTTGTGCGATAGCACCATTGTTGTCACAATATACGTCCAAAGGATTGGACGCACCCTGAACCACACCAAGATCAATCAGGAGGTTCCTGATCCAAACAACTTCCTTTGCCGCCTCTGAGGCAGCAATATACTCAGCCTCTGTTGTAGATGCAGACACCGTATCTTGCTTGGAACTCTTCCAGCTCACAGCTCATCCGTTCATTACGAACACGTATCCAGATTGCGAACGAGAATCATCTGAGTCGGTGAGATAACTCGCATCCGTGTAACCCTTTACACTGAATTCCTCATCACCTCCATAAACTAGGAACATTTCCTTAGTATTTCTCAAGTACTTAAGGATGTTTTTAACCGCTGCCCAGTGGGCTTCGCCAGGGTCAGCCTGGTATCTGCTCGTAACACTTAGAGCATAGGAAACATCTGGCCTAGTACAAATCATGGCATACATGATGGATCCGATTGCCGAAGCATACGGGATCACACTCATCCGACTTCGCTCATCAATCGTCGAAGGACACTGAGTCTTGCTAAGTTTTATGCCATGGGACATTGGTAAGAATCCCTTCTTGGATTCTTCCATTTTGAATTTCTTCAAAACCTTGTCCAGATATGTACTCTGACTCAATCCAATGAGCCGCCTGGATCTATCTCTACAGATCCTGATTCCCAATATGTAAGTCGCCTCACCCAAATCCTTCATTGAGAAACTCCTTTCCAATGACTCTTTGGTTTCTTGCAACATCATGACATCATTTCCAATCAGTAATATGTCATCCACATATAAGATTAGAAAATTTACTTTGCTCCCACTAAACTTCTTGTATAAACAAGAATCATGATCGCTCTTGATGAAGCCAAACGATTTGACTACCTCATCAAAGCGAATGTTCCAACTCCGAGATGCTTGCTTCAACCCATAAATGGATTTCTGAAGTTTGCATACCTTGTCAGCATTAGCTGGATCGACAAAACCTTCGGGCTGTATCATATACACGTCCTCAGTTAAATTTCCATTAAGGAAAACCGTCTTGACATCCATCTGCCATATCTCGTAGTCGAAATAGGCTGTTATGGCTAACATGATCCGAATTGATTTAAGCATCGCTACAGGCGAGAAGGTCTCGTCGTAGTCAACTCCATGAACTTGTCGGAACCCCTTCGCGACAAGTCATGCTTTATAGACGGAAATATTTCCATCCATATCAATTTTCTTCTTAAAGACCCATTTGCACTCGACGGGTCTTGCACCGTCAGGCAGATCAACCAAATTCAAAACTTGGTTTTCATCCATGGACTTTAACTCGGATCTCATGGCTCCAAGCCATGACTCGGAATCAGATCCCACCATCGCTTCCGAATAAGTTGCCGGCTCATTACTGTCTAACAGTAAAACATCTCGAGCACTCTGTAACCTGGCAGATCTCCGAGGTTCAGGTGCTGTAACTGGTGTAGGTACCACGACCGGCTCAGCCTCCAAGGCCATTGCCGACTCGCCCCTAGCTGGTTCTTCTCGAATTTCTTCGAGTTGCACCGTGCTCCCACTGACTTCCCGACCGAGAAACTCTTTCTCAAGGAAGACACCATTCCGAGCGACAAACACTTTGCCCTCTTCCCGGTTGTAGAAGTAGTACCCCAAGGTTTCCCTCGGATACCCCACGAAAATACACTTATCCGACTTGGGCGTGAGCTTGTCCGACTGAAGTCGCTTGACAAATGCTTCACAACCCCAAATCTTAAGAAAAGACAAACTTGGATTTTTACCAGTCCACATCTCATGTGGTGTCTTCTCTACTGACTTTGATGGTACTCTGTTTAGTGTGAAAGCTGCAGTTTCTAGACAATAACCCCAAAATGATAAAGGTAGATCTGTCCGACTCATCATTGATCGTACCATGTCCAACAAGGTCCGATTTCTCCGTTCCGATACACCGTTTCTCTGCGGTGTTCCCGGCGGAGTGAGTTGAGGAACTATTCCACAACTCTTTAGATGGTCATCAAACTCATGGCTCATGTACTCGCCTCCACGGTCCGACCGTAGAAACTTTATTTTCTTGCCGAGTTGATTTTGTACCTCACTCTGGAATTCCTTGAACTTTTCAAAGGCTTCCGACTTGTGTTTCATTAAATAGATATATCCATACCTACTCAAATCATCAGTGAAGGTAATGAAGTACTCATAACCACCTCTGGCTGTCGTGCTCATTGGACCACATACATCACTATGTATTAGTTCTAACAAGTCAGACGCCCTTTCACAACTCCTTGCAAAAGGTGTCTTGGTCATTTTGCCTAATAGGCATGATTCGCATGTCTCGAATGACTCTAAGTCGAACGAAGTTAGAAGTCCATCATCATGGAGCTTCTTCATGCGTTTCCAACTTATATGACCAAGCCGACAGTGCCAAAAGTAAGTCATATTCAGATCATTTGGTTTCAACCTTTTAACATTTATGTTATAGACCGATTCACTATCAAGATTTAAAATAAATAACCCGTTCTGAACGGGTGCAAATCCATGAAACATATCTTTCAAATATAAAGAACAACCATTATTCTTAATATTCGACTCATAACCTTGTCTCATCAAACATGAGGCGGAAATAATGTTTCGACTAAGCGCTAGAACATAATAACAATTATTTATTTCTAAAATAAATCCTGAAGGTAAATGAAGTTGCATCGTGCCGACTTCCAACGCAGTGACTCTCGCCTTGTTGCCGACCCGAATGTCAACCTCTCCTCTTGCCACGCTCCTAGTTCTTACCAGTCCCTGCAACGAGTTGCATATGTGAATAACTGATCCGGTATCATATACCCAAGAACTATTAGGCGCATCAGCAAGATAAATGTCTATAACATTGCACACAAGCGTACCTGAGTTGGAAGTCACACCTCCACTCTTGGCTCTGTCAACCAAATACTTGGTGCAGTTCCTCTTCCAGTGGCCATCTTGCTTGCAATAGAAGCAGTTGGCTCTGGCTGTAGGAGAAGGTTTAGTCTTTGAGGGAGCACTCTGGACAGGGCCATGGGCGCTACCTCCTGACTTATCCTTCTTCTTCTTAGTCCAAGAACTCTTCCTGAACTTAGCCTTATTCTGCACCATCAACACTTGACTGGCGCCTTTCTTGATATCAGCCTCTGCCGTTTTGAGCATCCCATGTAATTCAGTGATACTCTTATCCATACCATGCATATGGTAGTTCGAGATGAACAAACCATACGCACTAGGAAGAGAGTTCAGAATTATATCAGTAGCGAACTCTTCGTTAATTGGGACGCCCAGCCGATCCAGAGACTGAATGTAACCAATCATCTTGATTACATGCGGACTCAGTGGATCGCCATCTTTCAGCTTACAGCCCAGCAAAACTTGAGAGACTTGATACCTCTCGGTCTTTGCCTGAGCCTGGAACATACTTTTGAGGCTTTTGATCATATCGTAGGCCTCAACATTCTCGAACTGCTGCTGCAAGTCCGGTTCCATGTGTGCAAGCATAAGACAGCTAATTTCCGTAGACTCATCTCTAGTCTTACGGTAGGCATTCATGACAGCGACAGTCGCATCGTCATCTGGCTCTTCTGGAAGTGGAGTTTCTAGAACATGTTCTTTCTTGTCATGCTTGAGGACTATCCTCAGATTACGATACCAGTTGGTGAAATTAGTTCCATTAAGCTTATCTTTCTCTCGGATTGACCTCAACGCAAACGCGGACAACTGAGGAAGGTTGCTAGGTGCCATTGATCTACAACAGAAAATACGCAAAAACAGTTAAGACATGTATTCATAAAAGAGCAGGCATATTAAACATTTTAATACTTATGCTTCCACTAGAACCAACATCCCTCTGATGGTTGCTAAGTGATTCAAGATCCTAAATAAACAAGCCGACTAGTGAGCTTTAGTATCACCGCTAGCCGTCAAGTGATCTAGGTAGGCAACGCCTTGCCAATCGTATCCAATACGACTCCTGTTAGTTGGGTGACATCACATGCCCCGGCTCCCAACTTTCCTCGCCCCGAGCCCCACAACCGTTGTGATGGACTCGTCCAGATTGCCAAGTGCTTCTGCTTGTAAAAGTCCGACTCAAACCCACCTAACCGGAAAGAATTGGTAGCAGCTCAATTTTATGAGCCCACTACCAAGAATGTCCGACTTGTGATGGTGCAGCACTGGCGGGGCGACCGACTAGACCTTCTTTGAGGGATTAAAATCTACCAACTATCTAAATAGAGGTAAATAGAGACATAACAATAACACAAATAAAGCAATTATAATGTGAAATGGTATGGCTCTCTTCATGGTGATCTCCATCTCCACGAAGCTTGTAAGTCGACTCGTGCCAACTCTTGTCACGTGCCATCTTACTCCATGTAGCCGACTTGTACATCGACTTGCATGTCACCGGGTTCTCCAACAAGCTACACTAGCTAGTAAATCAAAGATTACATAGAGAATCCGACACGCAGGCCGGTATACAATAAAATGACAGCACCTAGGCTCCAGCCGGCTGACAAGAACATGATACGCAGATCATGTATGGATTACACACATCACATGCACATAAGCCATACCATTCACAACTTCCTGCAAAAACAAGTTATGCATAGATACGATATCTACCGGCGTTGTGAAACTCGCAACGACATCTAAGGCGCTACGACAGGGCGAAGCCGGCGGTCCCGCTAGCCGGATAGCGAGCGGGGATCGAAGGGGCAGCGCCCGACGATTTCGGAAAACGCAGATCTCATCTGCATTCCGATCATGAATTTTTTCATCGGATAAAACGATTTTACCCAAATCTGATCCGTTCTCCGATTCGATCAAACTCTTTGATCTTCGATCACCGCAACTGGATTTATGTGTCACGGTATACCCCGATGGCGGAAACCGACCGGTAGGGGTAAGTTTTTCCACGACCTTAGCAGTATGATCACGGAAACCTGATCATCCATTAACCCCGAGTACGATTGATCCAATCAACCTTGTACAAAACCGATCTATCTCATAGAACGACCACTAAAACAGCACTTAGATCCAATCTAATGCTAAGTACATATCACATATGTACGGATCTCGGGCCTAATACCAGAAGCTACCGCTCTGATACCACTGTTGGAACGCGTAGAGATAAACAAAAACTTTTCCTACGCGATGCTTCCAAGATCTAGCCGAGGTAGAAGGCCACGAGTATTACCACTAGACGCGCAGGTGCGGATTATCGATGGAGCGCGTCGGGGCAGTGCAGTCCCACGATCCAGTCCGGCCGATCCAATCCCTCGAACGTCGAAGTGCTGAACGTACAGCACCTCTGCCGGTATCCACGCGTACGAGGAGGAGCTCCGACGGCGGACTGCTAGGTCCGGTACGGCGGCTGGACTGAGTGGGGCTAGGGTTCCCAACGCATGGGAGAGTGGACTAACGTGCCCGCTGGGCAACCTGCGCCCCTCTTTATATAGCGTATGGTAATGGGCTTCACAACACTTGTGGCCCATTCCATCTGTGAGTCCGACTCACAACTCAGTCCATTTCCGGTTCGGGTCCAACCCGACCAATACAGTTGCTCCCGCTCTTAAGTGTGCAACCCTGCAGACTCATGGCGACTTGGACACGATTGGAGTCCAACTCCCAATCGATCAATCGGTAGCGGCTCCTAGCAGAACGTGCCGACTCCCAAGTACCATTGAGTCATGACGACATACCTTTCAATGTGATATTCATCTTAGTCCCTTTTGCCTCACGATATACCTTGTCGAGCTATAGGCGATTTATCGTCATCCCTTAAATAGCTCAACTCTCTTCTCGATCCGTGATATGTGATTCATCTGACTAACTCATAGTCAACAGACATAGTTAACACTTAACTGAGTCACGCATGGCCATGCTTCCTGAATCGTATCACTCGAGAGGGCCCAGAGAATATCTCTCCATTCGGAGGGGCAAAATTCCATCTTGATTATCCACATCACGCAGCTTGCTTCTCATTCGACCCGAACTATGCCTTTATAGTTGCCTTGTCACAGAACAACGTTTGACATAACCTAAGTCGGTGATCCACAACTCGGATTGTGCGACAACCTTAGGTCTAAGGATTACATTGATTGAGACATGCAAATGACGACTTGATCGTTGCATCTCAATGTGGGTCAGTCCGACTTGCTAAACTCTTTAGCCAAGTCCGTGATTGTTGGAATGGCATCACTATGCCCATGACAAGTGGAACCGTGTCATCAGCCAACACTCACATTAGTCTAGGGTGTGTGTCCAGCACAACCTAAATGACCAAGGACAATCTAGTATGAACAACATGAATATATAGTTTCACAATCGAATCACATATTCAATGACATATATCAGATGTTCAAAACAAGGACAACTTAATAACTTTATGAATACAGTGGGAATTACATCATACATGATTGCCTCTAGGGCATATTCCCAACACTGCCTCCCCTTCCCCTATAAAAGGAGGGTGAGAGCTCTCCCTCCTCTACACACTTGTCCCACCTTATTTTCTCTCCATCCGCTGCTCCATTCGATGGTCTCCGGTTTGGCGAAGCCCTGGCCGTGGGATTCTTCACCACCAACACGTCGTCGTGCTGCTGGAGTTCCGAGGGATCCTCTACTTCCGCGCCCCGCTGGATCGAGGGAACGAAGGTCGTCATCAACCGTACGTGTGACCGATCAGGGCCAGGCGGGCCTAGGTGGGTCGAGGACTGACGGCGCCAGTGGCCACGAGCATGCGGGTCAGACCAGGGCCAGGCGGGCCTAGGTCTGGTGGTTGCTTTGCGGGCCTAGTTAGGCCCAAGCTCTACGGGCCCCGCTCCCTACGTGTTGGTTGTCCTACTGTCGTAGCCCCTTCCTACCCGGGCGCGCACGCTGAGGCGCTCTTGGGGCTTCAGAGCCTGGACCTGTTAGGGGCAATGTGATGGATGGCCGGGAGAAATCCTGCTGAAATGCTCAGCGCCGGCACGACAGGGCTTGTGGGCGTCGTCTGTCCCCCTTGGAGGGCGTCGGTTGGTATCCCCTCTCTGTTTCCCCCTAAATGCCAGGGGAAACCCTAGGACTAGTTCGATGGTCTGGGCAGCAAGCGACATGCCTATGTCGCACTCTTTCTTGAAGGTGCTGCCTTGGTAGGCAGGGATCCATAGTTCTTGAAGCGTGGTCGTGGATTGACCTCTCGAGGATGGAAGGGTGGTTGGCTGCTGTTTCGCTTCGTCGCACGGCTGTTTTCGTCTTGTCGCTCTTAGTCTTGCTTCGTCTCTTGTTTTTTTTTTCTGTTTTTTTGGGATGTTTGTGCTGCTGTCCAGCATCTCTCGCGAACGTTGTATGATGGTTGTTTTATTTATAAAGCGGGACGAAAGACTGTTTCGAGGGAAAAAAGACTACTTTGGATTGCCACAAATACCCTTACCACGCTCACACGACCTGCTTTGGGGCGCAACCATCGTTACAACGGTCAGATGGCATGGCAATCACCGACACGGATGGTCTTTGTCCCAATGGTCGGTCCATAAGTGCTCCAAACTAATTGGGGTACTTGGCCCTTACGCAACTAGACATACAGAACAAACTAATTGTACAGTACATCCAGTTCGGTGAATGCTCGTTCACTCGCTTAAGAGGTCCACAAGTGTGGTGAAATTCTTGTGTGACGAGCCGCCTTCACTGACGCACCTGGATGCGGCGTCCTTGAGCCACCCTGCCCTCTCCTTGAACGCTGCACCAGTGACGACCTTCTCCACCTTGCTCCTCACCTCCTCCTTGGCGACGACGCCGTCCTCGCCCGGCGCCACCGCGAGACCGGTCCTCCACACGTCGGTGACGTAGCTCCGGTGCAGGAACTGGTCGCAGAAGTAGGGCCAGCACAGCACCGGCACACCGTTCCGGGCCGCCTCCAACGTCGAGTTCCACCCGCAGTGCGACACGAAGCACGCCACTGCGCGGTGCGCCAGGACCTGCATCCCACAACCAAACGGAAAATCCTACGTCACGCCACTAGCTGCGCAGGTGCGTTTTTCTTTCGGTGACTAGACTACTCGTGCGGTTTGTGGGTTTGGCCTGACCTGTTGCTGGGAGCACCAGCTGACGATCATGCCCGTGCCGGCGACGCGCCGCTGGAAGTCGTCGAGCCAGGCCTTGCTGAGCCCGGGGGTGAAGTCCGGGCGCACCACCCATAGGAACGGCCGGCCGGTGAGCTCCAGCCCCTCGGCCAGCTCCTGGAACTGGCGCGGGTCGAAGATGGCCATGCTGCCGAAGGCCACGTACACGACGGAGCCGTCGGGCCGCGCGTCGAGCCAGTTCAGGCACCTCTCGTCCTCCCGAAGGAAGCCGCCGACGGGTTTCTTGAACGCCCCGTCGGCGAAGAGCGGGCCGATGGGCAGGATGTTGGGGAAGAGCTTCAACGCGCCGGCCTCCGCCTCCTGGAACGAGTTGCAGACCACGATCTCGGCCAGGTCGTTGAGCTTGTTGTTCCGGCACACGAGGTCGAAGATGATGTGCTGCCCTTCCGCGGCGCCGGCGTTGTTCCACGACAGCAGGGACGTGTGCAGCGGCGGCATCCCTGGGGCGAGCTGCATCGTCTCCTCCCGCTCGGGCCACCCTGCAGTACCAGTACGTTCAGAAATACAGTAACTCCCAACTAAAAAACGAAGCAAAAGCAGATGATGGGAGTACAGAATTTTAGAACAGAGTAACGAAGGATTGAATTCTCGTGTTGTGTACCCTTGTCATTGAGGACGCCGTCTTCAATCAGCTTGGGGATCTTGAGCATGATGGCGAGGCACGCCAGGGACGCCGGCCAGAAGGAGGCGACACGGATGCCCAGTTTCTTGGCGACCTCGAAGGACCACCCCATGTTGACGTCGCCGACGAGCCACTTCACCTTGGGCCGCCCGGCCGCCTCGATCTCCGTGACGAGCGCCTCCAGGTATCCCGGCATGTGGCGGGAGTAGGCGTCGATGAGCTTGTTGAGGTCCTTGCGGTCCTCGTCGTCGGCCAGCCCGTCCGGTATGAACTCCAGGTGGATGCCGCGGAGCGCCTCCGCGGCGGCGTCGCCCTCGGGCAGCGCGGCGAGCACGAGCGCGTGGTCCACCTCGGTGTTGACGAAGGTGACCTGGAAGCCGTGGTCGACGAGGCGGTGCGAGAGCTCCATGAGCGGGGTGACGTGGCCCTGGCACGGCATAGGCAGCACCAGCACGTGACCCTTGGCCATGGCTGGCCTCGATGGGTCTCCCTCTCCACACACACACACACACACAGCCACACATGAGTAGAATCGGCTCGCAGTGGAGAAGTCTTTATATCCAAAATGAGCAAAGAAATTGAAAAGGAAGCGTCTCTCCCATACAAAATGCGTGGAGAAGTCTTCTTCTGGTACGATTATCCGGTGGCGGCTATCACACACCGACCTCACGAGCTGCTGTCCAGCGATAATAAGATTATACTAGGAAACATGCCCGTGCGTTGCAACGGGAGAGAAGCAAGACGCTCAATGTAAGAGAAAGCTTCGACATGTTTTGGGGTCAGGCGCGTCGCGGCTTGAGTTAAACCACCCCATAGGCATGCCCCAAGGTTATGCACATCATCGCCACCTTATTCACTCCGCAAAGGCAATGGCTATGAAATTTTGGCATGAAACACTCTATTTATGAACATCCATTTTCTTTGTGTTCAAACAATGGAAAGAGTGGAGATCTAAGTTTGAGGGCAGAAAAAACTGAATTTTTCCCATACAATATGAAATTTTTCCAAAAGAAAATGAACGTACCAGAATCATTATAATTCTATATACTCTAAGCATAGTTATTCATTGTTTACTTAATGTTCGATGCCATCATTTTTCTTCTTGCATCTTTGTAATTGTACACAACCACAATTGTAGTATATATGTGTTCAAAGGAAAATAAATACAGACTACAACAGAGTGCAAGATTTGTCCATAGCGCACCACCTGGGCCCTATGTATAAACTGGGTGCTCAATTATTAATGGGAAGGCCTTCAATTCTAGGAGTCGAAAAGCCTGGAGCTTGGAACAGCTACAATGAGTCGATGACCTCACTGCGGGCTAATGATGGAAGGGACGATATTAGACATATTGTACTCTGTACGGATTGGGTATAGGGTAGTACCCTACCCCAATACGTACTCTCCTTGTATTGCCACCACAGGGGCTTTTCCTGTGCCATATAACACGTAGCCGGCGACCCTAACGGGTACGACCGTTCCTTCCAAAGTTTGACATGGTATCAGGCCCCTCCCTTCCACCCATCTAGCCGCCGCCTCGGAGCTCTCTCCGCCGCCGCCGGCCAACCACCACCGCACCTCTACGACCTCACGTCTACGACTACGCCTTGGTTGATCTTGTTTCCGATCGATCACCTACGACAAGCCCTCGTCTACGACTGCCCGTTCGATCGCTCCCGATCGATCTACTCCGGGCCTACGACCCCGACCTGGTTTCGATACCTCGATCGGCACCTCCCGAGCCTGCCCTTGCTTCGCTCGGCTACAACTTTTCAGCTACCGATCGCCTGCTTCTGTGATTGGAGTCCCGTCCACGACTACGACCCAGGTTCCGATACCTCGATCGGCACCTCCCGAGCCTGCCCTTGCTTCGCTCGGCTACAACTTTTCAGCTGCCGATCGCCTGCTTCTGTGATTGGAGCCCCGTCCACGCCCCCAGCTTCTTTGGCCGTTCTGCTCGTTGCGGTTCCCAATACCGATGGCTGCCATGCACTCATCAACCGGGCCTTCTACAATTGGTGCTGCTCCTACCACACAACTCACGCGGGAAAATTTCTTATCTTGGCAAGCTCAGATTTTGCCCGCGTTGCGCGGGGCGCGTGCTATGCGTCTCCTCGAAGGCACGGATCCGGCTCCTCCCGAGTTCATTGAGAAAGAGGATGATACCCAGAAGAAAATCCAGGTTCCAAATCCCGCCTACGATGCTTGGATCACCCGTGATCAGCTTGTGGTTAGCTACATTGTGAATTCTTTGTCGGAGGATATTCTCTCGCATGTATATGGTCTGGTTCACGCAGCTGAGGTTTGGAGTGCCATCCATAACCTGTTTTCCTCTCAATCAAAATCTCGAGTCTCTAATCTTCGTGGTGCTCTCACCAATACAAAAAAACAAGACATGACAGCTCAACAGTATATCACCAAGATGAAAGGCTATGCCTCCGAGCTTGCTACTGCCGGCAAAATTGTGGATGAGGATGAATTAAAGGACTATATCATGAATGGTCTTGACAGTTCTTACAATGGTTTCGTTGCTGCTCTTAAGGTGGTTCCCTCTACATCCCTCAACGACATGTGCTCTCAGCTTCTCTCGTATGAAAGTCGTGACGCCATGCTCTCCACTACAAGCATTGGATCCGGCTCGGCTAGTGGCTCGTTCATGTCTTCGGTCAATGCAGTTCCTCGGGTTCCCTACAATGGAGCAAATCGTCCATATATGCCTCCGCAACAGTCATACCCGCAGCAGTTCACGGCTCCACAGCCCCCGCAGCAGTACTCGGGTCCGCCACAGCAGCCCTACCCGCAGCAGTTCACGGTTCCACAGCCGTACTCGCCGCAGCAGCCGTATTCGGCCCCTGCATACATGCCGTCGGCTCCTTATGCACCTCCGTACCAGCCTCATATGCAGCAGCCTCATATGCCACCGGCCCCTTATGCATCTCCATACCAGCCCGCTCCATATATGCCTCCGTATGCCTCACCATATCCACCTCCGGCTCCCTATGCTCCACCGTATCAACCACCATATATGCCGCCACAACACCGACCTCCCCCTCCTCCACAACCTCCGCAGCAACAACAGCGCCCACGTCCCAATCCTAATCGTAAAAAACAGCCACGTAAAGATCGTCGTGCCTCTCCATGGCAAGATGGTGTGTTCTGTCAAATCTGCAAAAAGGAGGGACATCCTGCGGATGAATGTTGGTGGCGCTATGGTGATGATGATGATGAGGACAAACCACCCAAGGAGACAAAAGGTGCGTATGGAGTTGATACTAATTGGTATGTAGACACTGGTGCCACAAATCATGTCACGGGACAACTCAATAAGCTTAATGATCATGAACCATATAAGGGGGGTGATCAAGTTAATAATGCTAGTGGACAAGGTATGGACATTGCTAATATTGGTCATTCTGTTTTGCACACCCCTGCTAGCTCTCTACATCTTCGTGATATTTTACATGTTCCTGATGCATCCATGAGTTTACTTTCTGCTCATAAACTCAGTCTTGACAATAATTGTTATATGGAAATTCACCCTTTCTTTTTCTTGATTAAGGATCAGGAAACGCACCGCATCATCTTTAGAGGTCCCTGTCATGGTGGTCTCTATCCTCTTGTTCCAGTTTCGGATCCCAAGCATGCACTGGTCACCACTCAGTCTTCATCCTCCACGTGGCATCATCGTTTAGGTCATCCATCTTCGTTTATTGTTCAGCAAATTCTTAGGAAGCATAAACTTTTACATTCCCCAGAAATAAATCCTTACATATGTGATCCATGCCAGCGAGCAAAGAGTCATCAGCTACCCTATCCTGTATCCAGTAGTGTTTCTACTGTTCCCTTGGAACAAATATTCTCTGATGTATGGGGTCCAGCTCCTCTTTCTATTAGCAAACATGCATATTATGTAAGCTTTATTGATGATTTTAGCAAATTTACTTGGATTTATTTGCTCAAAAAACGGTCTGAGGTTTATCAAGTGTTTCTTGATTTCCAATAATATGTTGAAAGACAGTTTGGTCGTAAAATTCTCACCATGCAAACTGATTGGGGTGGTGAATATGAGAAATTGAATAGTTTCTTTCAACGTGTAGGCATTGTTCATCATGTCTCATGTCCTCATGCTCATCAACAAAAGGGTTCTGCTGAACGCAAACACCGTCACATTGTTGAAGTAGGTCTTGCCCTTCTTGCCAATGCCTCAATGCCTCTTAAATATTGGGATGATGCTTTCATTACAGCCACTTTTCTTATCAATATGCTTCCTACAAAAGTCCTAAACTTTGCCACTCCTACGGAAAAATTACTCCAAGTTACACCAAAGTATGAGTCTCTTCGCATCTTTGGTTGTGCTTGTTGGCCCAATCTTCGTCCATATAACAAACACAAACTTTCTTTCCGGTCCAAACAATGTGTTTTTCTTGGGTATAGTCCGCGTCATAAAGGAGTAAAATGCCTTGATGTCGCCACGGGCCGTGTTTATATCTCACGAGATGTTGTATTTGATGAAAACATCTTTCCTTTTGCATCCCTTAATCCCAATGCGGGTAGACGCTTACGTGATGAAATTCTACTCATCTCTCAACATGATTCATCTACTCCATGTTCGGATAGGGGTGTGCATACTAATGATCATTATTTGCATATTGTTCCTACTAACATTACTCCACAGGCTGATGTTGATCATAGCTCTTCAAGTTCATCGGAAGTATCTGCTGAAAATTCTGATGAAACTGCCTCAAATAGCACCTCCAATCATGCTTATAATGATGCACAAAGGACAGAGGAGGACAGCACTGATTCCGAGCGGAATTCACGTCGGGAGTCTGCGTCCGCGTCGCCAGCCGACAGCAGTCACCCGACCCACCTCCTTTCTCGTCGCCCGTGCAGTCGGCTTCTGGCTCCGCACCCGACAGAATCCGCCACTTGTCGCTGTCTCTCTCGTTGACGGGGACGGATGACGGGACTGCGCAGCCCACTGCTACTGCTGACGGGACAGGGCACAATGATGAGCATGCAACCAATAAGATGCGTCTGCAGCTAATGATGACTCAATGATTGCAGCTAATGATGACTCAATAATTGCTAATAATGAGCCTGCAGCTCATGATGACTACCTTATTTCCACTGATACGGACAACAACAATGTTTCTGGTTCTGCTGGTTCTGCAGGAACGGATTCCGAGGATACTTCTATTGGTTTTTCTGTGGACACGGTTCCCGGGGATGCTTCTCCTCCTGTCACAGTTCCGCGTACACGCTTACAACAAGGAATCCGCAAGCCTAACTTACCTACAGATGGCACTGTTCCCTATGGTAAGAAAGCTAATATTTACAGCGGTAATCTTGTTAAATATGGCTTGTTAACATCCACAGGGGAACCAAAGAATTTGCGAGAAGCTCTTAATGATTCAAAATGGAAACAGGCAATGAATGACGAATATGATGCACTCATTCGTAATAAGACTTGGCACTTGGTACCACCTTCTGCTCATAAGAACATTATTGATTGCAAGTGGGTTTATCGTGTCAAGAAACATGCTGATGGCACTGTGGATAGATATAAAGCACGTCTTGTTGCTAAAGGTTTCAAACAGAGATATGGTATTGACTATGAAGATACTTTCAGTCCAGTTGTCAAGGCTGCTACTATCAGAATTGTTCTTTCTATCTCAGTTTCTCGAGGTTGGAGTTTACGGCAGCTAGATGTGAAGAACGCGTTCTTACATGGTGTTCTGGAAGAGGAGGTATATATGAAACAACCACCAGGTTTCCAGTCTTCCGCTACTCCAGATTATGTTTGAAGACTTGATAAAGCTCTATATGGTTTGAAACAGGCTCCTAGAGCATGGTACTCTCGCTTAAGCTCAAAATTGCACACTCTTGGTTTTATTCCATCAAAAGCTGATACATCCTTGTTTCTTTACAACAAGTCAGGACTCACTATGTTTCTATTAATCTATGTTGATGATATTATTGTCAGTAGTTCGTCTGACTCAGCTATTCAGCTCTCCTACATCATTTGAGCTCAGATTTTGCTCTCAAGGATCTCGGTGATCTTCACTATTTTTTAGGCATTGAGGTTCAGAAACAGTCTACTGGATTGATCTTAAGTCAGGAAAAATATGCTACAGACTTATTGGCCCGTGTTGGTATGAGCTCGTGTACACCATGTCCTACACCCCTTTCCACTACTGAATCACTCAGACTGACAGATGGATCTCCTCTTGGATCTGAGGATATTACACATTATAGGAGCATTGTTGGAGGTTTACAGTATTTAACTTTGACTAGACCAGATCTTTCTTTCTCAGTTAATAAGGTTTGTCAGTATCTTCATGCTCCTACTACTGCACATTGGACTGCAGTAAAACGAATTCTGAGGTATATTCAAGGTACAATAAGAGTTGGTCTTACTTTTCAGCAGTCTAGTTCTACTCTTCTTAGTGCCTATTCAGATGCTGACTGGGCAGGTGATCTGGATGATAGACGCTCTACAGGTGGATTTGCTATCTTTTTTGGTCCTAATCTTGTTTCTTGGAGTGCCAGAAAACAGGCTACTGTGTCAAGGTCGAGTACAGAAGCTGAATACAAGTCCTTAGCAAATGCTACTGCTGAATTGATTTGGGTTGAAGCATTAGTTCGAGAGCTTGGTGTTTCTCTAAAAGAGAAACCATGCTTATGGTGTGATAATCTTGGTGCTACGTATCTTTCTGCAAATCCAGTTTTCCATGCTCGCACCAAACATATTGAGATTGATTTTTGCTTTGTTCGAGAACGGGTTGCTAGTAAGCAACTTGACGTCCGGTTTATATCAAGCAAAGACCAGATTGCAGATGGCTTCACCAAGACTTTATGTGTAAAGAAATTGGATGAGTTTAAACGTAATCTCAACCTCTCCCTGGTTTCGATTAAGGGGGGGTATTAGACATATTGTACTCTGTACGGATTGGGTATAGGGTAGTACCCTACCCCAATACGTACTCTCCTTGTATTGCCACCACAAGGGCTTTTCCTGTGCCATATAACACGTAGCCGGCGACCCTAACGGGTACGACCGTTCCTTCCAAAGTTTGACAGACGACACATGATATTTATAGCTAATCTATCTACCAATTAACTCTAAATACGAATTTCTATCTCTGTCTCTCAATTCAGTCTAGTCAGTAGAATTCTCTGTCAGCCAAAACAGAAGCAGGACCAGAGACTCATATCCTTCCTGTGCTCCTCATCGATCATCGGTGTGCAAGCAGCTCGTCATGTCATGATGCCTCTGACCTACACTGTTATCGTCATCGTCGCATTCCATGGGCGGACAGTTGCTGAGCTACTCGGCGTACAACTGCTATCCTCATAATGGATTCAGAGACCATGGTGGCATGCGGGAAACCAGGGACAATACAGGGATCCAAACGATCCCGAAATCCTCTAGCTTTCAGGCTGGCCAGTCCCCAAATCCTCTAGCTTTCAGGCTGGCCAGTCCCCAAATCCTCGTACGACAACGGCGACTGTCCGCGTCTCCCTGACGAGTTTGGAGAAGCACAGCCAGGCCTGTAGCCCTCGGGGATGAGCCGCAACCGGCGCCGAGACGGCCTCTCCGGCGTGATCGGGACTTCGGCAGGTGGCAACATGGGTGAGCCCATCTATTAAATGGTACTACTTGTGTTCGTGTGCCCATGCACTTTTGCGGATACTTAGTGCATAGTAGGCAAGCTGCGTCAATCCAGGACTTCCACTGGCCTCGATTTCGATCGGTGGCGAGCAAACTTTGTTAAGCTCATCGGATGACTCGTTGGAATCACGGGCTGACGAGCGGGGTACGTTATATAGCTTGATTTTCTTGGGTAAGGAGTAATTAAATTGAGCCGAACTATTTTTCGATTCGGTAGGAAATATGAGTTCGTAGGAGTCACGTGGTTGGTCCTTACACGGGAACAAATCGGATGCGACAAACAAAATTAATTAAAGTGAGGCTGCAAAACAAAACGGACGAGGAGAGCCTAGCGAACACAAGTGACGACGGAAACACATCAACGGAGGAAAGAGAAATCTTAGTCATATATTTGGTGGAAGGGTAATAAAACAGTAAAAATTCTTGATGGACCGGAAGAAATCTTCCTCTCTTTATTATTAGGTAAAGATATCTGGGTCGAGGGACGGACAGCTTTCGTGAATTCGTGTCAAAGCCAGCAAGAAGCCAAACAATGCACTCACTGGTCACTGCCCATCCGATGCATGCCGTAGCGTTTGGCGCCTTGTGCAAATAAAGTCGGAGGATGACGAGGTCGCGGCCGACGAGTTTGCCAGAATCATCGGGCGTCGGTCTCTGGTCAGGGTCACAGATCGCAATCCTATCTGCTACGTATCTCTTCAAGATAAATTACTTGGCTCGACGTGGAAAGCTAAAGCTGACAAAACGACTAATCGCCGCTCAAGACCTCAAGTGCTGCTACTATGATTTATTACTACTCCGTCCACTTCGGTAAGACATTTTAGTTTTGGTTACATACATTTTAATGAGTGAATATAGACTTATTATATACATAAATTTACTCATTTTGCTATGTGTATAGTTAAAATTAAAATAATAAGTAGTGTGTATTACAAAAGTGGAAGGATGAAATAGTATTGTGGAAGCCAATCTAGTAGTGGAACCAGAGTATAGACTTTGAGGCAAGAGATAATGCATGAATTGTTTTGTTTCAGGGAATCCCAAATTAAGCTTGGTTGCGCAATATGCTTTTTTTTTTGTTCAGCACTCCGAGCTTTTTTCACGAGTGGCGTGTTATAGTATTGAAGTCTACCTATACTAAGAGGATCTCTACTCGTTCGGCTTCCGGGCCGTTTTTTCGTTCGAATAAATCGCCGTTTGAGAGCGTGCCGACGTAAACTTCGGTCGGGGACGGTAGTTCCCAGTCATTGGCCCAGACGCGCCCACACAAATTCGACGAAACAGAACGAAATTCGGCAAACTAGGAGTGAACGAATGCAGTTACATTAATATTTGGGCGAACTATGAGACAACACCGTCGTAGTCGGCACGATTCAAGCTAAACATAGCAACGACTAGTTGATGTCGAGGATGCAGTACATCTGGCTGGTGTAGTTGTCGTCGTCGTCCCCGTCACTTGGGGGCGCGTCCTTGGGCGGCGCGTAGCTGCATCCCTCTCCGGCGTTGTTGAAAGGCCTCTTCGCCGGCCCGACGTCCTCCTCGTCGTTGTCGTCCAGCATGACGAAGCCATGTCGTCGCCGCCGCGATGGCGAGCAGCGATATCCTCGAGAGCGCGGCGCTTGCACTCCATCTCCTCGGCGACGTACTGCTCGTGGGACAAGGTGATGCCGATCTCGATGTCGTCCGGCGCGTACTCCGCGCGCTTCTCCTTCGGCTTCACCACGTTGGGGACTTGGCGAGCAGCCAAGGGCGCGCGACGGCCATGGCTTGGAGGCGAGGGCTCGTGGCGACCACCCTCGTTTATAACGAGGGTTGCGCGAGCGCCGGAGAAGCGGCGATCATGGACAGGGGATCCTGCGACGCCGAGCCCGATGACCGCGAAGACGTGGCCGCGGGCGACAAAGAGGATCCCGAGAATTGTCTCGGCAGCCAGGCCGCCTCTCATCGGCGAGACGTGGACAGCGGCGTATACTCCATCCGCGGGGTATTGCTGGTCTCGATGTGGTCGAGGACAACCGAGAGCGTGCGTCCAGGAACGCCCCACCAAAGACGATGGCCGCCGGAGTTCTGGCGGCCGACGACTACAGCCGCGCCGTTCGTGGACTCCACTTGCTGGCCATGGCGCTGCTCGAAGTAGGTCGTCCATACCCCCCTGGGAGTTTATCTCGAGACGATGAATAAGCGCTCAGTCAAGCTCAAGAAATCAGTCGAACCACCCGCAGCAATACCTCCCAAAGATGGCGAGTCAGACACTCTCATTGCCGCAATACATTACATTTCGCGCCGAGTCTTCCTGCTAGAGCCAGTATGGGCTCAAAAGTATCTGGATTACCTGCTTCGACAGCAGCTCCCGGAGAATATATCAGAAGCAAGAAAAAAAGTACAGTGCAGCAAATCTTTTACGGTGATAAACGGTGAGTTATACAAGAAAAACATCTCGGGAATCCTTCAGAAGTGCATCGCACCAGAAGACGGGAAAGAATTGTTGCGGGTTATACACCAAGACGATTGTGGGCATCATGCCAGGTAAAGAGCCATTGCAGGAAAAACTTATCGAGCAGGATTTTACTGGCTTACAGCAGCCAGTGATGCAGAGGATCTAGTCGAAAGATGTAAAACCTGCCAAAAGTTCAAACTAAACCACACATGCTAGCAACAGAACTAAACATGGCCCTTTGTCTTGTCCCTTCGCTCAATGGGGCTTGACATTGTTGGACCGCTCTGCAAGACAACACCAGGAGGATACACTCATTTGCTGGTAGCAGTCGACAAGTTCACCAAGTAGATAGAAACTTTCCCAGTAACAACTCAAGCTGCCAAGTGTGCCGTGAAATTCCTCGAATCCATCGTCTGCCGATTCGGTGTTCCACACAACATCATCACAGACAATGGATCCAACTTCACGGTGAAACAAACTCAGGCTTACTACAAGGAAAAAGGAATAACACTCAGCTACGCATCTGTTGCACATCCGCAGACCAACGGTCAAATCGAAAGAGCCAACGGATTAGTTTCGGGCGGCCTCAAGAAACGCTTATTGGCGTGCTTGGATAGGGCAGCGGGACACTGGGCAGAGGAATTACCATCAGTTCTATGGAGGCTGAGAACAACTCCAAACCGATCGATACAATACACACTATTTTTCATGGTTTACGACGCAGAAGCAGTGCTCCCCGAGGATATTTGATTTAGTGCACCAAGGGTCGTCTCTACAACGAAGAAGCTTCCAATGCAGCACTCTCCCAAGACATGGATGCACTCGACAAAGCACGAGACGGGGCACACGCCAGATCTGCTGTCTATCAGCAGGCGCTACGAAGCTACCACGGTCCCTGGGTTCGTAGCAGGTTTATCGTGCAAGGAGACCTGGTGTTGCGACACAAGCAAAAAAGTCACCATAAGCTCCCCCCCCCCACTGGGAAGGACCTTATATAGTACACGAAGTCATCATGGGAGATGCATATCGCTTGAAAGACCTGGAGACTGGCATCGTTTACTCCAACCCGTGGAATATTGCGCACATGCGTAAATTCTACCCCTAGAAGATTGTATTTACTTTTACAAATAAGGTTGTTCTAGCCATAAGTGTAACTCGAGCAATATATAGCTTTTCAGCCATAAATATAAACAATCATCGATTCCTCGCTACATTATTTTTTCGTCAGTTATCTCGCAACATGCTAAAAAAGATCTCACCCCAACCCACGGGGGCTACACCAAACTAACACAACAAATCAACAGTGTACACACAAAACACACTTATCGATTTACAAGGTTTACCCGCCTTAGAAGTACAAGGTATACACACCTTAAAATATACAAATGCACAAAGCATACTAATGGCGAGTCGCACTCTCTCAAAGTAATCGCTCTGTCTTAGCCGTCGTTAATGAAATAATGCGCTCGGCAGCAACTCGTAATGAGGACCAAATCCACCGAGTCCCCTTATGAAGAAGGCAATCGAGAAATAGCATTAAATTTTAGGGAAGGATGCCAAACCCACATGAAGGATAGAGCAACCTGAGCCTCGCAAACCAATTGCTGACACATGCATTCTCGAACATCTTCGACGCGACGAAACTTCTGGAGCAACGCGCTCAGACGTTCGGGAGCGACATCCAGTGGATACATAGTCTTTTACACCGAAAAAAACGCCTCCCGGCATGACCCGACAAAAGATCGAACCTGCCGCACTCGATACTGGAGAGTCTCCATAACAAAAACCCTGCCTCTGTCAGACTAGAAATTACACGCGTGGGTATTAGAACTCCCGGGTTCAGATTTAATCCGATTGTTCACCCACTTCCCTTCTACACTCATATCAGGTTCAATGCTTGCGACACAAAGGAAGACATCAAGGAAAAGGAGAAGAAACCAAATCACTCAGGGGCTTGGAGTGCTTACAAAGAAAATCCCTTGCAACACTCGCCAACTCTTACATAAGATATTGTTCGCGTTCAGCTGCAAGCTTCTGCTTTGACATCGCCACATCTGCAATGCCCTGCAAATCCTTCAACTTTTGTTCACCATCAACAATACGGCTACGTAGCACAGCGATTGCACTTGCATCGGCTGATGGAGTAACAATAGAAACCATGAGAGCACTCGAAGGACCAGGAACACCTACAACCACCTGGCAAAAAAGGACAATCGTGCAAACTACTCGAAGAATTTCGAGTCCCTGGAGGCTACTGAAAGCTCATGTCTCCTCTAATGATTTTGGTGATGATAACAACACGGGTATGCCTACTAAGCTTGTGGTTTAAGTGTTCACCGCTGGTCTCATTCTATCTATCTTGATCAACACTATTATTCATGAGAAGATTCACAAAGGAGTATCTGAAATGTGCAATTATCTGCAGCCGGATTATTCACAGTACCAGCCCGGAAATTCCGGTGGTTATGGGGCGGAAATTCCGGCCTCAGCACCGGAATATTCTGGCCTCCTCATTGCTCCAAATGGTGAAGTGCTGGCATACAAATGCCCGCTCTCAGATGCCGGGGAGGAAATTTGCCCAGAATATTTTGGGGCAAATTTCCGTCCCCTGGTCCTTAGCAGATATTGGATGAGTCGTTGCTGCCCGCTCGCAGACGCATGGGCGGAAATTTGGCCAGAATTTTCCGGGGCGAATTTCCGTCCCCTGGTCCTTAGCAGAAATTCGGGCGAGTTGCTGCTTCCCGCGTGCAGAGATGGGGGCGGAAATTTGGCCGGAAAATTCCGTCCACCGGATTATTCAAAAATCCGCCCCCCGGAGTTTTCAAATTTCCGGCCCAGCTACCCCGAAAATTTCCGGTACTAATACCGGAATATTCTGGCCCTGGAGAGCAGCAACGGTCAAATTTAGGAGGAGGCTATAAATAGTTGTCTTCTTCCTCTAGACAGCTAGTTCGTCCATTTCTCTCTCTCCTCCATTGTTTGAGAGCTCAAAACGCCTAGATCTCCCTCCTCCTCCGACCAAACTCGATGCCCTTCAAGGATCTGATGGAGGAGGCCTAGATCTACCTTTCTGCAATGCCCTGCAAATCCTTTAACTTTTATTCACCATCAACAATACGGCTACGCAGCACAACGACTGCACCTGCATTGGCTGATGGAGTAACAATAGAAACCCTGGGAGCACTCGAAGGACCAGGAACACCTATAACCACCTGGCAAAAAAGGACAATCTTGCAAACTACTGGGTCAGACGGCTCAAAGCACTCGGCATTGGCGTCGCGAAGACTTTCGAGTCCCTAGGGGCTACTGAAAGCTCATGTCTCCTCTAATGATTTTGGTGATGATAACAATGCGGGTATGTCTACTAACCTTGTGTTTAAGTGTTCACAGCTGGTCTCATTCTATCTATTTTGATCAACACTGTTATTTCTGAGTAGATTCACAAAGGAGTTTCTGAAATGTACAATTATCTGCAGTCGGATTATTCATAATTCCAGGCCGGAATTTCGCTGTTATTTCTGAGTAGATTCACAAAGGAGTTTCTGGAATGTACAATTATCTGCAGCCGGATTATTCATAATTCCAGCCCGGAAATTCCGGTGGTTATGGGGCGGAAATTCCGGCCTCAGCTCCGGAATATTCCGGCCTCCTCATTTCTCCAGGTGGTAAAGTCCTAGCATCCAACTGCCCGCTCTTAGATGCTAGGGCAGAAAATTGCCCAGAATATTCCGGGGCTAATTTCCGGCCCTTGGTCCATAGCAGATATTGGATGAGACGTAGGGGCGGAAATTTGGCCGGAAATTTCCAGGGCAAATTTTCGGCCCCTGGTCCTTAGCAGAAATTCGGGCGAGTTGCTGCTGCCCGCGTGCAGAGATGGGGGCGGAAATTTGGCCAAAAAATTCCGGCCACCGGATTATTCAAAAATCCGTCCCCCGGAGTTTTCAAATTTCTGGCCCAGCTACCCCGGAAATTTCCGGTTCTAATACCAGAATATTCCGGCCCTAGAGAGCAGCAACGGTCATATTTAGGAGGAGGCTATAAATGTAGGGCCCGCCCTTCGAACTACTGTTCAAGGACGCCCTCGATATGCATACATTCACGATCCCAGGAATTCAGTCGTGAACAACATATCAAGCTGGTACACAGATACAATATCCATTACACGGTTACACAAACACTTACAAAGACGCATGGTCACATGACCAAGACTACACGGTTGTCACGCAGGACAACACACAACACACACAGCGGAAGACTAAACACACATAAACGCGGTAGAGCCCAAGTCACGCCTTAACCTACAGGCTGCTGACCCGGAGACGATCCTAGTTCGCGAAGCCGTCAGCTCCGTACTCCTCCTCGTTGATCTTCTTCGGAGACTCCTTCTCAATGTCTGGCAAGTAGATACCAGGGGAGAAACCATAATGAGTACATTTGAATGTACTCAGCAAGACATCCATCATGTAACTTACCAAAGATGCAAGTATGCTTATATGGTGTAATAGGTAGGCTATAAATAGGGTTCACTATCAATGGTGTTCATATAGGATGACACCATAGTTGCAGTCAAGTTAATCTGTATCTTCGCTAAAGAAGATACTTCAGAAGAAAATATTATAGTTTTTCTTTCTCTTGTCGATATCACATGTACAAGAGGTTTTGTGAAAACTTTCTTAAAAGAAAGTTTTCTCTTTGCAAAACTTTTTGGAATCATTTTCCAGATGTTTGCTTAGAGAAGAAAGATTTTCCCTGCAAAACTTCTTGTAAAACAACTTCTGGCTTTTCATCATCGGTACCTCCATGGTACAAGGTTTTCTTCGTTTACGAACTTCCCGAGTTCAAACACTCTTTCGAAAAACATCCTTTTAAAAACATTGACACAATGCTAGCTACATGGCCATTCAACTGTCCATATCCGAGGACGCGGCTTCTTCGAAAAAGTTGTACTCTGCAGAGGTGTACACATCCACCAGATACAGTACACCTGCCGTGAACAACCACGGACTGTAACAACAATATGTAGAACATCAGATAACCGATCATAACCTTCCACTATGTTCAAGCTAGAATGTGTCTATCTCCCAGTTGAGTTTTACCGGTCATCCCCGGCACCGAGCTAATCCCCGCCAGCCAGGATGCCTCAACTGATGCGACCGGAGGGAAACTTAATCCCACACTTTTTATGTCTCAACATTGGGAGTTTTGACGACAATCGGTTCAAGGGATTCCGTCCCTTATAGCGTTTGATATAGAACACACACTAACAAGAACAAACTTCCAGTTAAGCCCCGTGCCCATGTTGGGGTAGGGTGGCAGTACGGTAGAGGTTGTCCGGCGAAGACTAGGTTATGTGTCATTTTTGAAAAACACCAATTCCCCAAAAATGACCACTTCCACATTCCTCCGGAGAATAAGGATCCGCCTTTTCTCCGGGTTTTTCATAAAGCCTTTGTTTTGTAAAAACACAATTTTACGGTGTCCACTTAGGGACTAATATTTGTGATTGTAATAAATACCATATGGTGGCTTATGGGCTTGGTCACACCAAGTATCAACTAATGACATAGTAGTAGTATAACAATAATAGTAGTAGTATTCACTCAAAAATAGTTTTTGGAACTCAAAGTTTTGTAAAACTTTTCAGAAGTAAAACATGCATGATAGATAATGATAAGTGTATTATAACAGCAAGCATCAGGATGGCTTGCCTCAATCTCTTAATGTCCCTGGCCTTGAAGTAACTTGAACTTGATGCACAGCTCCACAACTGCCTCTTCTTCTTCTTCGTTTTCTAGCGTCGTAAAAGAATACAAGACACACACTCAGGTCTAAAAGACACCCAACTAAGCTAAACAACACATACACCAAGCAAAAGTATAATAGCGCAAACTCACAAACGTTATTGAGAAAACTGCCTTCCATAGCTCTCAGGGTACAAAACTATCGTCAGACAAACATAGGGTTCAGGAAACCATATCCCACATCTTACATACCACATATGGAGTGGCGTACCACTCTCATAACAAGATATATAAGAAGCTACAAATATAGCTTGTGGGTGCAAAGGTTAGGTTACTAAGGTAAAAACAAACAGACAGAACAATACCCATGGCAGTGGGTATTACTCACCACAAGCAACTATCACTTAATGTGTTCATGATTTTAGTTGGATGTTTTAGTTTCCATAAGATACTCTTAAGCATGACAACAAAACTATCACAACAAATAACACAAGTAGGATACTCATGCTAAGGTACACACTCAGACAATTTCCAAATACCAGGTAAACACACCACAGATGAATAGGCTATATATTTACTACCTTAGTGTTTACTTGAAGTTTTGGAATCCATAAATCATGAAAATTTGACAAACCACCAGTAGCTAAATAACCAAATAATCAAGTCATAAAAATAATCTAAAACACCATCTTCACACAAGATAACACCCTTACTGAACAGGCATAAAAACAGGACTGCACTAATAGCATACTAGTATGGAAAATCTACACAAGCATGCTATAAGAGATAATTATTTATCTACAACCATAGAACATGCTACTAAATAATTCATGGTATGAAAACAGAAGTAATAACTTCCTAAACATGCTATAATAAACTCATACACTCATAAAATAAAGGTTGACAAAACTATAGCTAAAATCACCATTTTCTAGTGGTGACACTGGTTCAACACTAGAGAAGCAAACAATGCTATAATGATGCTTAAACCTAAACAAGCATGCCAGGATCATAAATGTACCTAAATAACAGTACACAAATCCTACTCATGCTAGGAAGCAAGAACATCAAAATAAATCCATGACACAACTATCAAGCATGCACAAATTAATTCTAGCAATTTATGTTTTCTCTAACCATTACTAGCAATCAAACAATGTATAACTCACACAACCAGTAGCTATGCACTTGATGAAAAGTCATCTAAACCTTTTCAAAAATTTAAACACTCAATTTAAAATCATTCACATACAATCTATCAATCACAAGGAATTTAGTTTATTTGCAAACAATTTAATTTAGCACTCAATAGTGAATCATTTCTTACCATGATACCCCTAAGGAATATTATGCTAACAAATGGATCACATCTAACATACTAGTATCCTCTTATAAGAAATAAACTTCTCACTTGCATAAGTGAAAAACAACCAAACATATTTCCCATGGTGGAAAAGTAGCAATCAATCATATAATTAAAACATGTCAATTCCTCACATGTGCATGGTTGGGGATTTTCATCCTCAACCAAGATGCAATGGAACAAGTGGGTTATGGGCCCACTAATACCAAGGCAAAAGAGGTACTAAGCCTCTGGTTACTCATGACAAACCTTAGTATAACAAAATAAAATAAAACAAGCCAGTATTCCAGTGAAAACAATACTAGTGTATAAGAATAACAAAACCTACACATGCTTCACTATAAAAAGGCATGCAAGCTAACAGAGGTATTAGCTTCAAAATAACAGTACCAAAATGCTACTGGATCCAAAGCAATCATAGCACAAAATTTAATAAAGCAATCACACAAAGATCTAACTCTCACAATAATTTCAAATAATAAAACTAGAAGGTATCAAATGCTGTTTCATTTTTGTTTCAGTTTCCAAACGTGCACACACTTTCTAAGGTAGAGGTACTGTAAGAAAACAACTTAATAACAAGCACTAACAACTTTATACATGCTAGGGAACAAGATCAAATCAACCAAACATTTCATTTCAAACAAAACACATTCCAAAACAAAAACAGAAAAGCTGCTGTTTCTAGATCTGACCACCAAAAATATTCTGGAGCTCTAAAAATTAATCTAAGCTAGGATAAGATATATCTAGTCAATACCAAACTCACCCAATTGGATTTGCTCCAAAAAGCATTTTTAAACTCCTTATAAAAATCATAGAAGAGACTACTGGTCTTTTAGTAATCTGGATGGCATTTTCATTCTATAACTCACCTTGATGTGAGGTTGGGTGCATTGGATAGATCGTTCCAATACCCATCCAGATCATTTGAGTTTGTTCCATTTGGTTACATATTTAAAAAGTTATGGTCAAAACATTCTCACTGACTGTCTGCGGAAAAACATTTATTGTGTTCAAAAGATTTGCCCAAAAGTAGATTTGCAAATTTCCTATGGTTTAGATTTCATTTCTGTAGGTCCATGAATTTTTACAGATTTTATTTTATGCGTTTAGTATTTTTACCAAGTCCAAAGTAAAAGTACATATCTCTGTTAAATTAAAAGATTAAAAGGCAAACATCACATGGGCTGGATCCGAGCGGGCGCAGCCCAGTTAAGCGGATGCGCAGCCCAGCTGCACTGCGCAAGCAAGCGCGGGCGCAGGAAAAAGGCCGTTTGAAGGCGACCATGGATCGCAGATCCAACGGCGCTGGGCCATCTTCCACCTCCCGATCTCTCTCTCTCTAACCGAACGGAGGAGGAAAAGAAGTGGCCGAAACTCACCGTAGAGGGCTCGGGGGAGGCTGCTGGGTGGCTGGGGAGTTGAGGGGCGGCGACGGCGGCGCGCGGCATGGCCGCCAGCGGTGGAACGGGGTCGGCGTCCGCGGCGGCGCCTCCTGGGGTTAGGGGATGGGGATGATGTCAGGGAGGTTCAGGGGAGTAAGGGGAGTCGATCTAGGGTGGTGGGAGAGGTTGGAAAGTAGTGGCTCGGGCAGGGTCTTGCCGTGGCCGAGGTGGTCACCTGCGGCCAGAGCACGGCTCGGGCGCGCTCTAGGGGGGTAGGGCTCGGGTCCAAGATGGTTTGGGGAGGTAGGAGGGAGTGAGAGAGGTGCAGGGGCGCAAGGGCACGGCCCTGGGTACTTATAGCTGAGGGAGGAACCTCAAGGGCATTTTGGGGAGCTCGGGTGGATGCCAATAATGGCATAGAGCAAACCCTAGGGCTTAAGGTCTTTTCCATTTCGTGCACTGGCTTGTCCTAGTCACCTAGCATGTGGTTGCAGGTCTTATCCTGGCCAATGGGTGCAAGTGGAGCAAGTGGCAAACCAAAATGGTCAAAGGTATGGGCTCCCACACCTGCCACATCATCACCTCTTCTCTCTCTAATAACTTTAATCCTAAGGCTTCTAGAAGGTAGATAAAACATGCAGGCTCGAGTAGATACTATGGTTAACAAGTTAGTTCATTCCATGCTTCCAAAAGATCAAGGAAACATCAAGAAAACAAGGGTGCAAAACTGTATCTCCTACTGTTCACAGAGAAAATTCAGAAAATTCAGTCTTTAGGACTTAGAAATTTTCTAAGTGTTGAAAACAGACAGAAAGTTGAAAAGGTTGAGTTTGTTTTCAGGGTGCAAATGATTCTCAAAATTTGTTTTCAAGGTATGGATTTGTTAACCATGTTATATACTTTCATAAAAAACTTTCAAAAATCAATTTGAAATAATAAAAGGCCATGAAAACAATGTGTGAAAAGGTATACTTCCTGTTTTTATGTGTTTCTCAAAAATGTCTCTTTCTTCCTTAATTTTATACCACAAACACATCAAGCAAAAGATAGTTTTTATTTCTCCAAAAATAAAAGTGAGCTTAAGGGTTTGTAGTACATATATCAAGGATTATTAAATGCCAAGGAATCATAAAATAACAATTTATAGCTTGGTGAAAACAATGGTAGAAAACAGGTACTTGGATTATTTTTCAGGAATTGTTTTCTATAGGAAAGTTAAAAGAAAACTTTCATAGATCATTTTGGAAACTTGTTTTCTTGAATCCAACAAAGTTAAAAGTTTGTTTTAGGATGCAAATAATAATGATCCAAGTCTTGGAATAAAAATTCTCAAGTAATAATAGGAAAAACATCAGGGAAAAATAATAAGAATATTTTTCAGAAACATATGGTATTGGTTTTATCAAGAAACAAATCTTGAGTTGCAAATATGTTTTAGCACACAAACATATGTTAGTTCAAACAATCATGTTGTTATATAAAAAAAAATTGTTGGCCCTAATTTTTGTCTTCTTGAGCACAGCCCAAGAGTCCAAAAACTGGGGTGTGACAGACCTTCCCCCCTTAAAAGAATCTCGTCCCGAGATTCGAAGGCAAGCGAGAAGAGGGTATTGTCAAAACAACAATGTTAGATGATTTGTTTACAAACATGTGTTGTTGGTTTGTAACATTATTACAGGGGCTTCCCCCCTTTAATTTACCTTACCAAAAATTCACAGGTAAATTGTTTTCCTTTCAAAGGTTTGGGTGTCATGTTCTAAACTTGAACTTATTGTTTCTTAAAACCATGTTATCAAGCCAGGGTTAGAAAGACCAACTTGTTCCAGAAAAGTTGCTTTTCTAAGATACCCCAAAACAAGAAATTCCACTTTTCTAAAATTGACTGGAAAGTTCTAGCCACCCATAAGTGGTCACAGAAACCTAGTTTGGCAGGGGTATAGGCTACAAACAGCTAGTAGGCTTTCCATGATTTGGAAGAAAGCTCAGAAGGTAGATGTACCCAGGTCTTTCTCGAGTGTTTTACTGACGTGTGGGACTGGGCTCACTTGGCAGTCGATGCCCTTCTCGTTTCTCCTTCTCCTTGTTGCCTTTTCTTCTCATCTGGTGCGCACACTATCAGCATCAGGGTGTCCCGCCCACTGTGGGTTCATGGTGGGCTGACACCTCGCTGTAGGACTGCTGCGAGTGTGACAGGTTGATGCTTTGGCCACTTTGGGAAGAGGTGCGTGGTGTTTTCTCGCCATTTATGAGCACTGCGGCTGGATTCTTCGGCTCTTCCCGCGTAGTGCTTGATGAAGGAGAGGGCTCTGCTCTTGCTGCTATAAAAAAGGGTAGCCGAGGTTCTCTAAATCGCACCACACGATGAGCTTCATTTCCCAGTTAATCAATGACTTCTTTAAGGAGTACGTTACTCTGCTGGAGCGAGCAAATTTCTTGGAGCACTTCCTCATCGTGCTACTCTTCAGCTGTTGCTTGGTGGGATCGGTCACCGTGATCCTTTTGGCCATGATCTTTGCAATCTGGGACATCCATGACTGGTGGACTGGTACCCGGGACAAGACCGTGGTGGAAGAAGGACGAGCTGTGGCGCCGGTGGTTGCGCCAGTGGAGGCTCACGCTGGTGGCACTAAGCCTGGAAGACTAGAGGGAATCCGTCGTCGACTGACTCAGGGTTCTGCATCAGGTGAGAGTGGCTCGCCTTCAGACTAGGCTCCCATCAGTGAGAGCTTGGCAAGGTTAGGGTCTACACCGAAGTAGGTGTATTGGTCTGTGCTGGGAAACAGACTTGTATCTTATGTTTCTGAAACTTTTACCTGTTGGTGTAATGTTATTTCCGGAGTAATGTATCTCTTTGGAGTTCCCAAAAGACTTGTAGTTCTTCAGGATCATAGAGTTAAGCCAACTCTGGGTACCAAAAACTCTGTAAGATGGCAACAATTTTATGTGGCAAAAGTTTAATTTACTCTGGAGGGTGGTATACAAAAATTAGATGGAGGTTTTGGTTAGTATCGTTTAGATTTTATTTAGTCCAACGTGACACTTCTAGTGTTCCATTTACGTCGGGTTTCTCATGGTATAACGACAAGCAAGCAAGGGGGTTCACAGGTTTGGTTCTAAAACGTACCATTGGCATGAGTTGCAGATGCTTCTGCAACATCATCTTGGTCTCGAGGTCCACTCATTAGATTCTTGCGTTTCTTATGGGATGGACCTTGGCGTTCTTGGGGTTCATCAGGATGAGCTAGTATATGGTACTTCTTGGGGCAATCACGAGCAAAGTTTCCTTCCTGTCCACAGGTAAAGCAAACCGTGGTTTTAGGCTTGACCTTCACACGCCTCCTTGAAGATTGTGGCATCGCAGGCAAAACGCTGCGAGTCACCCATGAACTAGTTTCTCCTGGCGTCACTGTATTCCGTTTGCGGCTCTCTCCAGCAAGCACTTGCTGGTATCCTCTCATAAGGAATGTTGTATTCTCAGCGTTGGTGATGACAAGCTGAGTCAACTGTTCCAGGGCAACACGGGTGGCAAAGTGTTCAGCACGAGCGGCTTCACTTCCTTCCCTCAGCAGAGCAAACAGTTGAGCCACTGTCGGCTCAGGTGATGGAGGTAGATTGCTGGCCATGCTGAAGACAAAGAACGGTGTAAGGCCAGAGCAACTAAAGGTGGTTTTGGTTTTCTTTTGAAAACTGGTGACACATACCGGCTCATAACGGAGATGAGAATGATATGTACCACAACAACGAGCAAACGTCTAAGAAACAAACGCCAACTCAAACCAAGATTGACATACGCATGAAACAGAGTCTTAACAAGCATATCTTAACTTAAGGGTTCACAAGGCTAAGCATAAGTCTTACAACACAACTAGCACACACAAAGCTCTAACAGAGTTCTCACAATACAGACAAACAAGCGTCTGGGGTGGAAATAACACAACTCCTAACATCCTGCGGCAATCCTAAGTGCTCGAGGAAGCGCGTAGCTGTTCCTCCAGCTCTTCAACTCTGGTCTTGCTGGCTGCAAGCTGAAGCTGAAGGGTTCTCACTCGTGTGCGGTGCTGGGAGTCAGTGTACTTCATGGTCTTCTTCAGTACCTTGAGACGACGCTCGGTAACCGAAGATGCACCAAGACTGGCTTCTAGTTGATCTATCTCTCTTCCTCGCAGGTCATAATCTGCTCTTACTTTATCAAGGGAGAGTTGGGTGTTGTACAGCTATCCCTCCAAATGCTGGAAGTGACGAGCAAACACAAAGTCTCAAGTGACTTCTACTGGCCTGTCATCCTCGTCGCGCCTTCCAAAGTATCTATAAGGGGTTCCTGCAAACTTGTCGCGAAAGAAGTTCGCGAGCTTGGCAATGGTTAGCTACATCACTCTAAGGATACCATCTTCCCAACTGTTCTCCACAACTTCCCAAATGATCTCTGGGGTTGAAGGTGCTAGCAAAGGTGCACGGATAGTGCAGAACACCAACCAGGACAGCTCTCGTCCATCATGGTGAATCTGGGCTCCCTTTAACTCAGGTGTGGGACGACCGATAAGATGATCCATCTTGATCAAATCCTCCTCAAAACGGCGTTAGCAAGGTGCAAGCGATCCCAGCCGGAAGGACTTGGTGAAGATAACTTCCATCTACACAAGATTTTAAAGTGGGTTTAAGTTAGGTAACAGTGTGCAAAATTTTAAGATGCTCCTTTTTAATCTTGAGTGTAAATAGAGTTTTTGGAAACACATAGGGGATGGAGTATAGAATCCCTTTGAAAAAAAAGTCAGCTTAGTGACCTGGTTTTGTTTACTTCCAATGTCAGGGTACTAGCTAACGTCCATGCTAACTAAGGTCTCCTAAGGTCAGGATAGCTCTGATACCAACTCTGTAGGGCCCGCCCTTCGAACTACTGTTCAAGGACGCCCTCGATATGCATACATTCACGATCCCAGGAATTCAGTCGTGAACAACATATCAAGCTGGTACACAGATACAATATCCATTACACGGTTACACAAACACTTACAAAGACGCATGGTCACATGACCAAGACTACACGGTTGTCACGCAGGACAACACACAACACACACAGCGGAAGACTAAACACACATAAACGCGGTAGAGCCCAAGTCACGCCTTAACCTGCAGGCTGCTGACCCGGAGACGATCCTAGTTCGCGAAGCCGTCAGCTCCGTACTCCTCCTCGTTGATCTTCTTCGGAGACTCCTTCTCAATGTCTGGCAAGTAGATACCAGGGGAGAAACCATAATGAGTACATTTGAATGTACTCAACAAGACATCCATCATGTAACTTACCAAAGATGCAAGTATGCTTATATGGTGTAATAGGTAGGCTATAAATAGGGTTCACTATCAATGGTGTTCATATAGGATGACACCACAGTTGCAGTCAAGTTAATCTGTATCTTCGCTGAAGAAGATACTTCAGAAGAAAATATTATAGTTTTTCTTTCTCTTGTCGATATCACATGTACAAGAGGTTTTGTGAAAACTTTCTTAAAAGAAAGTTTTCTCTTTGCAAAACTTTTTGGAATCATTTTCCAGATGTTTGCTTAGAGAAGAAAGATTTTCCCTGCAAAACTTCTTGTAAAACAACTTCTGGCTCTTCATCATCGGTACCTCCATGGTACAAGGTTTTCTTCCTTTACGAACTTCCCGAGTTCAAACACTCTTTCGAAAAACATCCTTTTGAAAACATTGACACAATGCTAGCTACATGGCCATTCAACTGTCCATATCCGAGGACGCGGCTTCTTCGAAAAAGTTGTACTCTGCAGAGGTGTACACATCCACCAGATACAGTACACCTGCCGTGAACAACCACGGACTGTAACAACAGTATGTAGAACATCAGATAACCGATCATAACCTTCCACTATGTTCAAGCTAGAATGTGTCTATCTCTCAGTTGAGTTTTACCGGTCATCCCCGGCACCGAGCTAATCCCCGCCAGCCAGGATGCCTCAACTGATGCGACCGGAGGGAAACTTAATCCCACACTTTTTATGTCTCAACATTGGGAGTTTTGACGACAATCGGTTCAAGGGATTCCGTCCCTTATAGCGTTTGAGATAGAACACACACTAACAAGAACAAACTTCCAGTTAAGCCCCATGCCCATGTTGGGGTAGGGTGGCAGTACGGTAGAGGTTGTCCGGCGAAGACTAGGTTATGTGTCATTTTTGAAAAACACCATTTCCCCAAAAATGACCACTTCCACATTCCTCCGGAGAATAAGGATCCGCCTTTTCTTCGGGTTTTCCATAAAGCCTTTGTTTTGTAAAAACACAATTTTAAGGTGTCCACTTAGGGACTAATATTTGTGATGGTAATAAATACCATATGGTGGCTTGTGGGCTTGGTAACACCAAGTATCAACTAATGACATAGTAGTAGTATAACAATAATAGTAGTTGTATTCACTCAAAAATAGTTTTTGGAACTCAAAGTTTTGTAAAACTTTTCAGAAGTAAAACTTGCATGATAGATAATGATAAGTGTATTATAACAGCAAGCATCAGGATGGCTTGCCTCAATCTCTTAATGTCCCTGGCCTTGAAGTAACTTGAACTTGACCCACAGCTCCACAACTGCCTCTTCTTATTATTCGTTTTCTAGCGTCGTAAAAGAATACAAGACACACACTCAGGTCTAAAAGACACCCAACTAAGCTAAACAACACATACAGCAAGCAAAAGTATAATAGCGCAAACTCACAAACGTTATTGAGAAAACTGCCTCCCATAGCTCTCAGGGTACAAAACTATCGTCAGACAAACATAGGGTTCAGGAAACCATATCTCACATCTTACATAACACATATGGAGTGGTCTACCACTCTCATAACAAGATATATAAGAAGCTAAAAATATAGCTTGTGGGTGCAAAGGTTAGGTTACTAAGGTAAAAACAAACAGACAGAACAATACCCATGGCAGTGGGTATTACTCACCACAAGCAACTATCACTTAATGTGTTCATGATTTTAGTTGGATGTTTTAGTTTCATAGGATACTCTTAAGCATGACAACAAAACTATCACAACAAATAACACAAGTAGGATACTCATGCTAAGGTACACACTCAGACAGTTTTCAAACAGCAGGTAAACACACCACAGATGAATAGGCTATATATTTACTACCTTAGTGTTTACTTGAAGTTTTGGAATCCATCAATCATGAAAATTTGACAAACCACCAGTAGCTAAATAACCAAATAATCAAGTCATAAAATAATATAAAACACCATCTTCACACAAGATAACACCCTTATTGAACAGGCATAAAAACAAGACTGCACTAATAGCATAATAGTATGGAAAATCTACACAAGCATGCTATAAGAGATAATTATTTATCTACAACCATAGAACATGCAACTAAATAATTCATGGCATGATAACAGAAGTAATAACTTCCTGAACATGCTATAATAAACTCATACACTCATAAAATAAAGGTTGACAAAACTATAGCTAAAATCACCATTTTCTAGTGGTGACACTGGTTCAACACTAGAGAAGCAAACAATGCTATCATGATGCTTAAACCTAAACAAGCATGCCAGGATCATAAATTTACCTAACTAACAGTACACAAATCCTACTCATTCTAGGAAGCAAGAACATCAAAATAAATCCATGACACAACTATCAAGCATGCACAAATTAATTCTAGCAATTTATGTTTTCTCTAACCATTACTAGCAATCAAACAATGTATAACTCACACAACCAGTAGCTATGCACTTGATGAAAAGTCATCTAAAACTTTTCAAAAATTCAAACACTCAATTTAAAATCATTCACATACAATCTATCAATCACAAGGAATTTAGTTTATTTGCAAACAATTTATTTAGCACTCAATAGTGAATCATTTCTTAACATGATACCCCTAAGGAATATTATGCTAACAAATGGATCACATCTAACATACTAGTATCCTCTGATAAGAAATAAACTTCTCACTTGCATAAGTGAAAAACAACCAAACATATTTCCCATGGTGGAAAAGTAGCAATCAATCATATTATTAAAACATGTCAATTCCTCACATGTGCATGGTTGGGGATTTTCATCCTCAACCAAGATGCAATGGAACCAGTGGGTTATGGGCCCACTAATACCAAGGAAAAAGAGGTACTAATCCTCTGGTTACTCATGACAAACCTTAGTATAACAAAATAAAATAAAACAAGCCAGTATTCTAGTGAAAACAATACTAGTGTATAAGAATAACAAAACCTACACATACTTCACTATAAAAAGGCATGCAAGCTAACAGAGGTATTAGCTTCAAAATAAAAGTACCAAAATGGTACTGGATCCAAAGCAATCATAGCACAAAATTTAATAAAGCAATCACACAAAGATCTAACTCTCACAATAATTTCAAATAATAAAACTAGAAGGTATCAAATGCTGTTTCATTTTTGTTTCAGTTTCCAAACGTGCACACACTTTCGAAGGTAGAGGTACTGTAAGAAAACAACTTAATAACAAGCACTAACAACTTTATACATGCTAGGTAACAAGATCAAATCAACCAAACATTTCATTTCAAACAAAACACATTCCAAAACAAAAACAGAAAAGCTGCTGTTTCTAGATCTGACCACCAAAAATATTCTAGAGCTCTAAAAATTAATCTAATCTAGGATAAGATAGATCCAGTCAATACCAAACTCACCCAATTGGATTGGCTCCAAAAAGCATTTTTAAACTCCTTATAAAAATCATAGAAGAGCCTACTGGTCTTTTAGTAATCTGAATGGCGTTTTCATTCTATAACTCACCTTGATGTGAGGTTAGGTGCATTGGATAGATCTTTCCAATACCCATCCAGATCATTTGAGTTTGTTCCATTTGGTTACATATTTCAAAAGTTATGGTCAAAACATTCTCACTGACAGTCTGAAGAAAAACATTTATTGTGTTCAAAAGATTTGCCCAAAAGTAGATTTGAAAATTTCCTATGGTTTAGATTTCATTTATTTAGGCCCATGAATTTGTACAGGTTTTATTTCATACGTTTAGTATTTTTACCAAGTCCAAAGTAAAAGTACATATCTCTGTTAAATTAAAAGATTAAAAGGCAAACATCACATGGGCTGGAAACGAGCGGGCGCGGCCCAGTTAAGCGGATGCGCAGCCCAGCTGCGCTGCGCAAGCAAGCGCGGGCGCGGGAAAAAGGTCGTTTGAAGGCGACCGTAGATCGCAGATCCAACGGCGCTGGGCCATCTTCCACCTCCCGATCTCTCTCTCTCTCTAACCGAACGGAGGAGGAAAAGAAGTGGCCGAAACTCACCGTAGAGGGCTCGGGGAGGGCTGAGCGGCTCGGGGGAGGCTGCTGGGTGGCTGGGGAGTTGAGGGGCGGCGACGGCGGCGTGCGGCGTGGCCGCCAGCGGTGGAACGCGGTCGGCGTCCGCGGCGGCGGCGCCTCCAGGGGTTAGGGGATGGGGGATGATGTCAGGGAGATTCAGGGGAGTGTGGGGAGTCGACCTAGGTTGGTGGGAGAGGTTGGAGAGGAGTGGCTCGGGCGGGGTCTTGCCGTGGCCGAGGTGGTCACCTGCGGCCAGAGCACGGCTCGGGCGCGCTCTAGGGGGTAGCCCTCGGGTCCAAGATGGTTTGGGGAGGTAGGAGGGAGTGAGAGAGGTGCAGGGGCGCAAGGGCACGGCCCTGGGTACTTATAGCTGAGGGAGGAACCTCAAGGGCATTTTGGGGAGCTCGGGTGGATGCCAATAATGGCATAGAGCAAACCCTAGGGCTTAAGGTCTTTTCCATTTCGTGCACTGGCTTGTCCTAGTCACCTAGCATGTGGTTGCAGGTCTTATCCTAGCCAATGGGTGCAAGTGGAGCAAGTGGCAAACCAAAATGGTCAAAGGTATGGGCTCCCACACCTGCCACATCATCACCTCTTCTCTCTCTAATAACTTTAATCCTAAGGCTTCTAGAAGGTAGATAAAACATGCAGGCTCGAGTAGATACTATGGTTAACAAGTTAGTTCATTCCATGCTTCCAAAAGATCAAGGAAACATCAAGAAAACAAGGGTGCAAAACTGTATCTCCTACTGTTCACAGAGAAAATTCAGAAAATTCAGTCTTTAGGACTTAGAAATTTTCTAAGTGTTGAAAACAGACAGAAAGTTGAAAAGGTTGAGTTTGTTTTCAGGGTGCAAATGATTCTCAAAATTTGTTTTCAAGGTATGGATTTGTTAACCATGTTATATACTTTCATAAAAAACTTTCAAAAATCAATTTGAAATAATAAAAGGCCATGAAAACAATGTGTGAAAAGGTATACTTCCTGTTTTTATGTGTTTCTCAAAAATGTCTCTTTCTTCCTTAATTTTATACCACAAACACATCAAGCAAAAGATAGTTTTTATTTCTCCAAAAATAAAAGTGAGCTTAAGGGTTTGTAGTACATATATCAAGGATTATTAAATGCCAAGGAATCATAAAATAACAATTTATAGCTTGGTGAAAACAATGGTAGAAAACAGGTACTTGGATTATTTTTCAGGAATTGTTTTCTATAGGAAAGTTAAAAGAAAACTTTCATAGATCATTTTGGAAACTTGTTTTCTTGGATCCAACAAAGTGAAAAGTTTGTTTTAAGATGCAAATAATAATGATCCAAGTCTTGCAATAAAAATTCTCAAGTAATAATAGGAAAAACATCAGGGAAAAATAATAAGAATATTTTTCAGAAACATATGGTATTGGTTTTATCAAGAAACAAATCTTGAGTTGCAAATATGTTTTAGCACAGAAACATATGTTAGTTCAAACAATCATGTTGTTACATAAAAAAAATTGTTGGCCCTAATTTTTGTCTTCTTGAGCATAGCCCAAGAGTCAAAAAACTGGGGTGTGACAATAAATAGCCGTCTTCTTCCTCTAGATAGCTAGTTCGTCCATTCCTCTCTCTCCTCCATTGTTTGAGAGCTCAAAACGCCTAGATCTCCCTTCTCCTCCAACCAAACTCGATGCCCTTCAAGGATCTGATGGAGGAGGCCTAGATCTACCTTTCTACCAAGCCAAAAATCGTTGTCATACCATACCACTTGGAATCTTGTAAATCTCTTGGTTGCCTTGTCATCCTAGAGAAACCCTAATGCTTGTAGCTTTGACCTTGTAGCAAGAAGCTTCAGATCATTGAGAGCCTCTGTGTCACTTGTGGAGTAGCCTCAACCACTTGTAAGGGTTTGGTCAACGCCTTCAAGTCAACCTCATAGTGGAAACGAGAATCTCCCTCACCGGAGAAGCTCAAGGAGCATAAGGTGTGCACAACCGTGCTATTGAGGAGCGCCTAGGTGGATCCCCACCTCTCCAACGTAGACGTACTTTTTTTAAGAAGGAACTACGGGAAACATATCCTTGTCTCCATGTTTTCACTTGTGGTTATCTTGTGCCTTGCATTTTACTTTCGTTGCATACTCGTTACTTGTCACATAGGGTGTATACCTAGTTGCACATCTAGATAACCAAGTTGTTTACTTGCTAAAGCCCATCTAAAAGTGAAAAGGGATTAAAATTTGTAGGTCGCCTATTCACCCCCTCTAGTTGACCATAGTGTACTTTCAATTGGTATGAGAGCCACAGATCTTATATCGGGCTTAACAACCTAAGAGTATCATGGTCAACGGAGATGATCCCGAATCTTCTAAGGAGGAGCTCTCCAAAATGTCCGAGACTATAGCTAACCTAGAGACAACGGTTGGAACCATCCAAACCCAATTGTCTAAGGTTAGATCTAGTGTTGGTTCAGAGGTTTCCTCCATCAAGATGTTGGAGAACATGATGGGTAAACCTAAGGGGCACGCGAGTTCTCCCCATGTATCCGATGAGGAATGTTCGGAAGAGGAAACTATTCCGGACGATACCAAAATCAAAGTAAACATTGCCAAAGCTAAGGCGAAAGCCTCACAAAAGGCTAAGTCAAAGGAGAATTCCGGTGGCTCCAAGTCTCAAACGGCTAACGGTTCGGGGTCAAAATCAAAAGTTCCACCACCTCAAAACTATGACTCCATTCACCCAATTGTTTCCATGCCACACATTCTTAATGTTGGACTTCCTCCCATGCTTGACACTAATGAATTCTCTTCTTGGAAGTTTGAAATGGAGTGACATATTTCCGGCTCGTGCACCGCTTTGTGGAGAAGTGTGGTTCATGGGTTCCATCCTCACGACCCAAGCAACTTGACTCCTAGGGAGGACGTGGAATCTCAGCTCAACAAGGCCGCACTTGTCATCATTCAAAAGGCTCTTCCAAGAGAGCATCTCACTCACATTCGCGGTTGCAAGACCGCCAAGGAGGCTTGGGACAAGCTTGACACTTTGTTTCAAGGGAATGCTAGCATCCAATCATCCAAGTATGATGTAGACATTGACAAGTCCGAGAACTTTTTTATGCAAGAGGATGAGTCCCCCAAGGAGCTATATAGAAGAGTTGTCACCCTTTCCAACCAATTGAGGGACTTTGGAAAGGAAGAGATCTCCGATGAGTGGATAAAGAGGAAATTTGTCAAAGCAATTACACCCTTCGAGAAGAACCTCTCCACTAGCATCCCGACAAGAGCGGACTACAATTCCCTCAACTCCATTGGTGTTCTTAGTGAGTTCATTGCCTTATCCCTATCACACAAAAGTGCGGATGATGCTCTTGCTCGCTCTAGAGGATTGGGAAAATCTCCCAACCTAGCTTTGAAGTCAAAGGCAATTGCTCGAATTGAAGAAGTTGAAGAAGATGACGATGATGAGGAGGACCATGAGCATACCTACACGGGTGCTCACAAGTGCATCTCTTTTGCCATGCATGGATATTGGAAGAGATGGGAAGCTCACAAGGCCGGCACTCCGAGCCCCCTAGAAACAAGAACTACAAGAAGAAGGGGAAGCGAGCAAGGACATGCTACAATTGTGGAAGTGCAAATCACTTTGTGAAGGAATGTCCTTTTGAGCCAAGAGAAGAAAATAAAGGCAAGATTGTTCGCAAAAACAAGGCCAAGGCTCCAAAAAACAAGAACTTCGCTAGAAGATTTCCAAGGGCGCTTTATGTTCAAGAAGGGGCGATGTTGGAAACCTATATTTCCGGAGATGAAGGAGAAGACGAAGTTGTAGGAGTTGTTGTTGCTGGCAAAGTTAAATACTTTTTCTGTGTTGTTGGGAACCCCAAGAGGAAGGTGTGATGAGCACAGCGGTAGGAGTTTTCCCCTTAGTTAAGAACCAAGGTTATCAGTCCAGTAGGAGAAAGAGAATCTTCGGAAGGTTGATGCCACTGACGGTGGTGCTGGCGCTTCACCGGTGTCAGCAACAACGTGGAACCTGCGCACAACACAATCAAAATACTTTGCCCCAGCGGTACAGTGAGGTTGTCAATCTCACCGGTCTTGCTGAAAACAAAGATTAGACGTATAGTGTGGAAAAACAATGTATGCTTGCAGAAAGTAATGACAGCAGGAAATTGTTGTGGTTTGTTTAACAGTATGGAAAAATGGACCGGGGTTCGTAGTTTCACTAGTGGTGTCTCTCCATGAAAGATAGCATGCTGGGTGAACAAATTACAGCTGGGCAATTGACAAATAAAGGTTGCACCGTAGTGCACAATATGACATGAAGATTACTATGTTATTTAGGGCGGGCATTACAACAAGATACATAGACCGACATCCATCTGCATATATGACTAATAATCCACCCTCAGGTTATCATCTGAACCCCCTCAGGTATTAAGTTGCAAGCAACAGACAATTGCATTAAATAAAGTGTGTAATGTAAGCAATGATTATGCACGCGGGCACTCTCACCACTGTTTTCTCCCTATTGGCAACAACACATCTTCCCCCATCATGTATCTGTCACTCGAGCAAGGCAATAAGGAGGCATGAACCCACTATCAAGCATAAATACTCCCTCTTGGAGTCACTAACAATTACTTGGCCAGAATAACCACTAGCAACGGAGAGCATGCAAGATCACAAATAACACATGCAAATAAAGACTATAATCAACTTGGCATAAGATCAATATTAATCGGATCCCAGCAAACACAACACAGAGAATTACATAAGATCAATCTCGATCATGATAGGCAGCTCATGAGATCTAAACATGGAGGCATATGAGGAGAAGACAACCATCTAGCTACGGCTACGAACCCATATTCCAAGGATGAACTACTCACGCATCACTCCGGAGGTAGGCATGGTGATGAAGAGGCCTCCGGTGATGATCTCCTCTCCGGCAGGGTGCGGGAAACAGCTTTAGAACCCCCTGGTCTAGCCTTGACGGTGACGAAGATATGGATTCTGGATCCCGCGGATAAGGACACCCCCTCTCAGGCCCAAGGTGAGGGCCCAAGAAGAGGAGCCCTTGGAATACTCCAGAAGGCCCACGTGAAGCCCACCCGCACTAAACTTGCGGGTTAAGCTAGGAAGCATGTAACCGACCTAGCTAGGGTTCGAGTCCTCTCCGGGTAGAACTCGAGACCTGGCCACCTATATAAGGCCAGGAGAGCCCCCGAGAGAGGACCAAGCAATACCGCACGACCAAAAGCCTTGAACTCGAGACCTACTCTCGATTCGAGCACCACCTTTGTAACCGATCTAATCATCAATACAGATAGACAAGAGGCAGGAGTAAGGGTTTTACCTCTACGAGGGCCCCGAACCTGGGTAAATCTCGCCCCTGTCTAGCTGAAGATTCCACCAGCGCTCATGGGTTCTCCTAATCGAAACCCGATAGGTTCACCGAAGGGATTTGTTGAGTCAGGGATTCGATAATTGGCGCCGTCTGTGGGAACGGCGGGCGCTGGATCACCGGCATCTTCGGCTTCATCGACATCAAACTCTCGTTGGAAACCGACAACTACGGCTCCGAACAATCCTGTACGGATCAGATCTGTCGTGGTCACACCGCACTCGCCGGAATCGCGCCCGGTATTCGAAGATCTGGAGGAGAGCGTCACCCTGACGTTCGGGAGCCTCAAATTCGTGACAAACAGGGACGGGATCCTCCACTTCTCGGATGAATCGGAAACTGAATCTGGAGCTGTCGACTCACGCCGTCACCTGGAGAAAAGCGGCGAGTCCATCCGCTTCAACGCCAACGACTATCACACCCTCTCGACAGAGGAACCATCAAGAATTCAAGGAAACCTTGGACCTACGCCTAGGACGCACGAGCTTCGACTATCTCAAGTCTGCATGGCAGGATCGGAACAAGGCTCGGAAACAGAACACAGCGCGACAGAGCGCAACATAATCGGCGTTTCACGGGAATCCTGGAAACGAGCGAAGGAAGCTATGCGAACAAGCAAGCCACCCGCAGCCGGATCCTCACACGAAGACATGGTTGCCTACCAGTATCACCTAGTGAGAGCAGCCACGATTATCAAAGATGCTCGGGTAGATCTGGCCCGCCGAAGAAGAGCGGCGGACGAATCAAGCCAGAGACGAGCTGGGTTGTCCGTAACACCCTCGGTCGGAACCCGACCCGCGAGGAAAGGACACGCATCCACATCCAGGAACGATGAATCCATACCCGAAACAAACAGATCAATCACTCCTTCTCTCATGCGAGTCGACGACGACGGCAACGTGTACCCGCAAACTCCCGTTGCTGCGGTTCTAGCCGCGGCAACCTACATGCAGATGAACCAACCGACGGAAAGCGACCCTCGGGCAGAGCAATACAAGAAAATACGAAAAGGACTCGGATTGGCGGCCGCAAGGCTCACCTCTCACGATCGCAAGAAGGCCGAGGAGCACCAGGAGAAGGAGCTACGGGAGAAAGAGAAAGATAAAGAAACGCCCCGCAGGCACATAAGCTCTTCACCAAGGAGGGATAAGTCACCACGCCGCAGTCGAGGAAAAGAAGCTAGACGCCGCGGCGACAGTCGAAGCAGCAGTGAAGATAGCCCAAGAGACAGAAGCTCGCGGCACCATAGTAGCCGCTCGAGAAAACGAAGCAAGGAACCAAGGAAAGATGACGACCGCGATTGGCCAGAATACGACGCACGATCAGATCTCGCTCAAAAAAGGGTGTATAAGGCAAGGGCTTCGCGATATCGCGAGCGCTCTTCGTCCGGCTCCTCGGATGACGAAACCTGCGGAGCACTCTGTTTCGCTCGCAGCATCCGCGAAGCACCTCTACCCAAAAGGTTCAAGCTCAGCACGGAGGTGACGAAGTACGACGGCTCACTCGAGCCCTCTCAGTGGCTAAGCGACTACCTCACGGCAGTAAAATGCCAACGTGGGAACAAGAACACGGCTATGCAATACCTCAATTTGCATCTTACCGGCGCGGCCCGCAGTTGGCTGGAAAGAAGACCAAAATCTTGCTACGCATCGTGGGATGATTTGCACCGCGATTTCTGCAAAAAATTTCAGTCGACTTACAAGAGGCCAGCTACAATCGAAGAACTACGAGCATGCAAGCAGAAGAGCGGATAGTTACGCGAGTACATCCAGCGATGGACCACGCTCAGGAATACCGCGGGAACTATCTCAGAAGAAGTAGCGATCGAAGCCTTCGCAAAAGGCGCCAGAAGAACTGCTTTTCGAGAGGAGCTAGGCAGGGCTGCACCCAAGACTATCGGAGAGCTAATGATCATAGCCGAAAAATGGGCTAACGGAGAAGATGCGGTGCGCAACGAAAGAGCATCGTCACCCGCACACGATGACGATCGTCATGGTCGAAGAAAAAGAAGAAAATATTACAATCATGAGGATAGAGAGGAGTTGGTCGCCGCGGAATTCACGCGAAACCGCGATTCCGGTCGCCGTGGAAATCGCGAATGGAGACCAAAGGCTGAAGAAAAATCCCCCGAGGAAGACCTTGATGCATACTGCTCGCTACATCTATTCACAGACAAGCGCACGGGCAAAACTAAGGCAACACACCTGCTTAAGGATTGCCGAAAGTTCCATGACATCTCGGATGCACTCGCGAGGAAAAGATCTGCCTCCACTCAAAATTACCCGCCGCTTCCAGGAGGAGGGCACCAAGGATTCCAGCCGCCACCACCACCACCTCCACCCGCAAATCCAAACATGGCGCTAGCTGCAGTACCCGCACCACCGCAGAACACCGGAGCTAACGCGTATCCGAACCCGGCAGGACAACTCGCAATGATCCAGAAGGTATGCCCCTCTCGCAGAGCTCAAAAGACTAACACAAGGCAACTATGCATGGCAGTGCAGACACCACCAACAAAGACCGAGTACCTGAAAATGGCGGACCAGCCAATCACGTTCTCGATGAAAGATCACCCACCACGAGTCTATCGACCAGGAAACGCCGCCCTCGTCATCCAGGCGCAAATTGGCAACTACGACTTAGCCCGCGTATTCATGGATGGGGGCAGCGGCCTCAACATTATCTACGCGGATACACTCCGTCGGATGAACAAGAACTTGGACGGCCTCCCGGAATCAGAAACATCCTTCCACGGGGTAGTTCCAGGCAAGGCAGTCCGTCCACTCGGAACAATCAACCTAGAAGTTGTGCTAGGCACACAGAGCAACTACAGGAGAGAGTTCCTCGACTTCGAAGTTGTCGACTGGCCTTCACAGTACCACGCCATCTTGGGTCGAACAGCGTTTGCCAGATTCATGGCAGTACCTCACTACGCCTACCTGAAGCTCAAATTACCTAGCGAACATGGCGTAATCACCATTGACGGAGACCTTCAGAAATCCAACAAATGCGACATTGAGTTCAACGAAATCGCAAAATCTTTCGGGATGCACGAAGAACTTCAAGAGCTGGCAAAAACCACGGATCACTCCGTGATGCCCCTCACGAAGAAAAATGCGCCTGAGCTAGAGTTTAGCGCCAACAGCGACACCCGAAAGCATCAAGTGCACCCGACAGACTCTGCGAAGACAGCGATGGTTTCCACAACCCTCTCGCAGGAATAGGAAGGCGTGCTCGTCAAACTCCTCCGTGAGTACTGGGAAATTTTCGTCTGGCAGCCCTCAGATATGCCAGGAATACCCAGGGAGTTTGCCAAGCATTCACTCGAAGTCTTTCCAGACGCTAAACCCATCAAACAGACCACGCGAAGATTTTGAGAACCCAAGCAGAAGGCGCTTGGAGAAGAAGTAAACAGATTGCTAGCTGCGAAATTCATCAGGGAGATCAAGATATCCACTTGGTTAGCAAACCCGGTGTTGGTCCCCAAAAAGAACAGGGATATCCTTCGGGTGTGCATCGACTACACGTCGTTAAATAAGCATTGCCCCAAGTATAATTTTCCCCTCCCGTGAATCGACCAGATCGTGGATTCTACAGCAGGCTGCCAACGCCTCTCCTTCCTGGACGCCTATTCGGGATACAATCAGATCCGAATGAAAAGGGAGGATGAAGAAAAGACAGCATTCATCACACCTCATGGTGTCTACTGCTACACAACAATGCCCTTCGGGCTGAAGAACGCAGGCGCAACATATCAGCGCTGCATGCAAAGATGCCTCGCCAACCTCATTGGCAAGAACGTGCAAGTGTATGTTGACGACATTGTCATCAAGACTCGAGTTGAGGACACACTCCTTGAAGATATTAGAGAAACATTCGACGCCCTCAACGCGTACAGGATCAAGCTCAATCCGACCAAATGTGTCTTTGGCGTTCCGGCAGGAAAACTTCTCGGGTACCTGGTATCCGCTAGAGGCATTGAAGCCAACCCGGAGAAAATACAAGCCATCTTAACCATGAAGGAGCCAACCAACCTGCGCGGAGTCCAACAGCTCTCAGGGCGATTAGCCGCCCTAAGCAGATTCATCGCACGATTGGGAGAGCAAGCATTACCCTTCTACAAGTTGTTAAAGAAGACAGACAAATTCGAGTGGACATCAGAAGCTAAGCAAGCATTCGCAGATTTGAAGCGGTCATTGCAAAGTAGGCGCATCCTCGCAACACCGCGAAAAGGGGAGCCACTTTTCTTGTACCTAGCCGCCACAAACCAGGTCATCAGCACAACAATCGTGGTCGAACGACCTGAGGAAGGAAAAGCGTACGGAGTTCAACGTCCAATATATTACATCAGCGAAGTGTTCTCACCATGCAAGCAACGCTACCCTCATTACCAGAAGCTCGCATATGGAGTCGTTCTTACAGCCCGCAAGCTCAAACATTATTTCCAGGAACACGCCATTACAGTGGTTAATGATGCGTCACTCGGGACGATCATGAACAACCCTATGGCATCCGGAAGAATAGCAAAATGGAACATCGAGTTGGGCGCTTGGGACATCACTTACGCAGGACGCAGCGCAATCAAATCCCAGGTACTTGTTGAATTCCTAAGCGAATGGACAGAACTGCAAACGCCAGGACCACCCGAGTACATGAGCAATTGGATAATGTACTTTGACGGGTCCAAGAGAAACGAAGGAGCAGGAGCTAGAATTGTTCTTATATCCCCTCAGGGAGACAAGCTGCAATACGTCCTACGATTGGACTTTCCACCAGATGATCCGGCATCAAACAACGACGCAGAATACGAAGCCTTGTTGCACGGAATGAAGATGGCAATCGCCTGTGGAGCTACTCACTTAATGATCTACGGCGACTCCAATCTCATTGTGCAACAAACGATGAAAGAGTGTGACGCAATCGCCGAAAACATGATCGCGTACCGCGACATGTACAATCTACTCGAAGGAAGCTTCAAAGGATGCGAGCTAAAGCACATCGCAAGATCCAGCAACGAAGAAGCAGATCGACTGGCAAACATGGGTTCCACGAATACACCCATACCACCAGGAATATATTTCGAACGGATGATCAAGCGATCGGTCAAAATCAAGAAAGTTGCAGAAGCAATAGCAGTGCCAGAAACAGAGGTCAGCCCGCAAGTCGCCCTTATCGAGCTCATTCATAACATATCACGACAGGTTTTTCTGGTCGAGCCAGTATGGACGCAGAAATATCTCGACTACCTGACCAACAGACAACTCCCGGCTGACCCGTGCGAGGCTCGACAAATAATCAGACGCAGCAAATCCTTTCGGGTAGTCAATGGGGAATTATACAAGCAAAGCATCTCGGGAATACTTCAGCGCTGCATCGCACCCGAAGATGGCAAAGAATTGCTCCATGACATCCACCAAGGAGACTGCAGACATCATGCTAGCTGGAAAACAATAATGGGGAAGGCCTTCCGAGCAGGATTCTACTGGCTGACAGCAGCTACCGATGCAAAGAACCTGGTCGAACGATGCGATGCCTGTCAGCGATTCGCACCAAGACCACATGCACCTGCTACGGAATTGCACATGATACCCATTGCCTAGCCCTTTGCACAATGGGGGCTAGACATGGTCGGACCACTACGCAAGTCCACCCCTGGAGGATATACACACTTGCTGGTCGCAGTCGACAAATTCACCAAATGGATCGAGGCCACGCCAGTAACTTCGGCTAGTGCCCAATGCGCCGTCAAGTTCCTCGACTCCATTGTATGCAGATTTGGTGTGCCACACGACATCATTACAGACAATGGTACAAATTTCACAGCAAAGGAAACGCAACAGTTCTGCGAGGAAAAGGGCATCAACTTCAAGTTTGCTTCAGTTGCCCACCCGCAAACGAACGGACAAGTCGAGAGATCCAACGGCTTAGTTTCGGCTGGCATCAAGAAACGCCTACTCGATCGTCTACACTCCGCCGCAGGACATTGGGCAGATGAACTACCCTCCGTACTATGGAGCCTCCGCACAACTCCTAACCGATCTACAAAATACACGCCATTTTTCATGGTATACGGGGCAGAAGCAGTCCTCCCCGAGGACGTTCGATTCAGCGCCCCACGAGTTGTGGCCTACAGCGAAGAAACCTCTAATAGGGCACTCGCGGAAGATATGGATGCACTCGACGAAATGCGGGACATCGCACTCGCCAGATCCGCAGTATATCAGCAATCCCTACGAAACTATCATAGTCGCCGCATACGCCACATAGCATTCGCGCTTGGAGATCTAGTGCTGCGACTCAAGCAGAAGGAAGGACACAAGCTCGAACCACCCTGGGAAGGACCCTTCATCATACACGAAGTCATCCCAGGCGGAGCCTACAGGTTGAAGAATCCATCGACCGGAGGAATCTATTCCAATCCTTGGAATATTGCACACCTCCGCAAATTTTATCCCTAGGTTTACTTGTTCTCACAACAAATAAGGCTATGCTAGCCACTCTTGTAGCTCGAATACATGGCTTCTCAGTCATCGCAATAAAAACATGGTTTCTCCATCATATTCACTCGCAACTTCCTATTTTTACACGCTCAAAAGTTACAGGAGCACACCCCATAAACACACGGGGGCTACACCTACAACTAAGCATTACAGGAAAAAAGCATACATACAAGGTTATACACCTTACAACAGTTTTTACAAACTATACACGGTTACAGGATATGCACATCCGACAATCAATCAAAGCGCTGAGCATTCTCAGTCGCCAAAACTCTATCTACCTCCTCAGAGGACAATCGGATGATTTTCTCCGCTGCGGGACGAACAGCATCATAGAAGGGGGAAATATCATCGATTGGATCATCTGGGAGCCTGGCTACAGAGTTAAAATCTACTTCAGGATACCATATTCGGACAAAGGATAGAGCTACAACCGCGCCGCATGTCATTTGATTGCGCACACACGCGCGAAACTCTCCCTCACGTCCAAACAACCTGAGAAGATAGCTCCAGTCTTCGGGACCCCTTTCGAGTGGGTAGAAAGTAGCGTTCATCGCGATCAGGACCTCGTGAAAAGAACTCACGAGAATTCTCGCTTGCAGAACACGGAACTTCAGGGTGGCCATCACAAATCCTCGACTGCGATCAGACCAGAAGTTACTCGCATGAGGATTTGAGCTACCAGCCTCCTGAACTATGTGGTTTTACACCCACTGCTTTTCTTCCCTGTCATCAGGTCTGACAACTGAAGACCTAGCATGCTTGATCAGCTAAGGAAACAAATCAAAAAGAAGACACGGGGGCTGTATTACTTACACAGCAAATCCTTCGCAACCAATGATAATTCATCCATCAGAAACTGCTCACTTTCAGCCGCCAGTTTCTGCTTGGACTTCGCCACATCGGCTATACCGCGTAGAGCTTTAAGCTGACGCTCACCCTCCCGGACCTTATCATGAAGACCAGCATAGGTGCCAACGGCGGCAACAAGGGGATTTACTGGAGTAGCATGTCCACTCGAAGATTTTGCAACTACCCCGGTAGCCTGGAAGAATACAAGGAAAGAAGTAAGAAGCCCTATTCGAATTATTTCTAGTCTAACATCCGACAAAAGTGCTCGGGGGATACTCCCATCGGGAGAAAATACACAAACTACGGGAAGAAATTTCCAGAACGAACACTTCGATTAAAGACGATGAAATTACGGGAATACATCCCAAGGTTCATTACATTCACGAAGGAAAGGAAAAAGAAGAACAAAACTAAGAAGCTACAGTGGTGCTCCCACTAGCGGCAGTCGCCCCTCCTTTCAGTCGAGCAAATAGCTCAGACAGCTTCCGAGCAAGAATGGTGGCCTGCTCGCCAAAACGAGAGAGCCGTACCTTTTTTCCCGTCGAGGGGTCGACTGGAAGAGCCGAGTAGGCTTCCTCCAAACCGTTGACTCCGTGTGCCAGCGCGAACTGGATCGCAGTCTTCGCGCCAGACTCCGACTGGGCGACTGCGTAAGCATCCAGGAGATTGCCCTCCGAGAAGATCTTCAGCAGGCCGTCTAGCGCAGATGGAGGTACATCGTTGGCGAGGAAGCGACTGTGCAGTTGCGACAACACTTGGGTGGCATCGCCAATCAAGGAACACACTCCTTCGGCGTGCCTCTTGAGTTGAGCAAGTGTGTCGGTTAGCACATCTACTCGCTGGATCCCAGGGATCTCCAAAGGAACATCCAGAAGACCTGCAAAGGAAAAGAATGTCAAAATTTCGCAAGTTCACCAAGATAAAAGATACAATTGCGAGAGCCTAGGCCACTTACCCGCGAAACGCTCAGCAAGGGGACGGAGGAACGTGACAAGGTCAGAGTCGGCCTTATTGCCAGCTTCCTCTTGATCCTTCAAAGCTTTTCTCGCATCCGCGAGTTGCCTATCAAGATCCTCCGACCGCATGCGGGAGGCCTCCAGCTCTTGTCGAACAGCCGCCAAATCAGCTTCCTGAGTGGTTGCCCGCTCAGAGAGCTTGACTTTCTCGGACTCCGAATGTTCGAGTTAAGCTGCGCAATAACATTTGTTAGACATCAAGAATGGACACGAGAACAAAAACAAAAGAAGACAATGAGACTTACTCTTAAGGAGCTCGTTCTCGATGTGTAATCGACTGCAGTGTGACTGAAGGCTCTCGCATTCCGATTCGGCAAGAACAACGCGGCGACCAATCGCCGCAAGCGAGTCAACAAGCGACTGCAAAAGTACAGAAGTAGAAGAATTAGAAGATATAAATTAGAGCCTGTACCCGATTGAATTCAATCGACTACAGCCTCGGGGGATACTCCCATCGGGAGCCGTGTCGTGCACCCGATAAAAATCAAGACGAAGAAAATAAAATAAGATTTTGAGCCTGTAGCCGATCGCAAGCAATCGACTACAGCCTCGGGGGCTACTCCCATCGGGAGCACTGTCGTGCACCCGATAAAAATTCGAAGACAAACTACAAAGTTTACCTGGCCCGTGGCGCGGGAGAGAGGATCTGCGGAGCTGTCCGTCGCTTCTTTCGAAGCTGAAGTCCTGGCGGCAAAGCTAGGAGCTTCACGTTCCGCAGTCGCCGCATTGGGGGCTGCGCTGGGAGAATTCTGGACGGTACCAGCATTAGGAGTTTCACCCGCAGTTCCTGCTTTGTTCCTCTTTTCGGGAGGAACAGAAGAAGCGTACCTGCGAGGGCTGATGGCCTGCACACTGCAGCAAAAAAGAACAAGGAATCAAACATAAGCGCAGAAGAAAGAACGTTCGACTAAGAACGAGGAAAATAACTTACTCGTCATCTTCATCTTCATCCAGCAAATCCGCGTTCCAAGCGGTTGCGATTACTGGGAATGAAGGTGAAGGGGCGAGGGAGCGAAGTGGAGTCGCGGAGATAGGGGCCTTCCCGGGTGATTCCTCTAAGGAATTATCCTTGGAAGTAGCCTCGTTATCATCCTCTACCCGACGACGCTTGCAATGACGAAGGCCGCCATTCGACCCCTCCGCATCATCCGAAGAATCGTCCTCGGAGCTCGAGGAAGCATCAGCTACACTAGTATCGGCTAAGCCGTCCAGGTGACTCGCCAATAACTCCGAGGCGTCCTCTCCCGCAACTGGCGGGTAGTAGTTCGCCACCGCTAAGCTCTACAAAGAAGGCAGAGGAAGGCAAGAAAAATTTCAGTCGACCAAAGACTCAAAGCAAAGAAGAAAATAATGACAGACAGGAAGGATAAAACTAACCGCGGCTGGTGGAGGTTTCGAAGGGTCGAAGGCTTCGACTGTGCAGTCGGGGAATTTCTCCCCCACCTTCAAGCTGGTGACAGCCGCGATTTTCTTCTCGAACTCGACGTTCGAAAGTTCCTCGCGGCTCACTCGGCTAGGGTCTTCAGCGCCTTGGTATTCCCACATGGTGGAAGGCCTTTGCTGCAGCGGTTGGATCCTGCGCTTCAGAAAAATACTCGCCAGGTGCAGCCCGTTGAGTACCACTCCGGCGGTTTGATCCCGGAGAGCGGACACTCTTGCGAGTAGGGGCGTGACGACCTGGGTTTCTTCGGCTGACAGCTTGTGCGCCCAGGACTTCCGCCTCTTCAAAACAGTGAACGGGTGGAATTCCACGATCCCACCCGAGCTGTTGTCGATGACGTAAAACCACTTTTTCCGCCAGCCTTGGGCGGAGTCGACGAAGTGCATGTTGAAGTAGCTGCTCTCCAGTCGCGCCTGGATCCCGAAGCCGCCTGTGCGCAGCGGCTCGCCAGGCTCGGAGTCCACCCGCGATTTCTCGCGGAAGATGCGAACTTTGAAGAGGGCCTTCCAAAGCGCCCAATGAGGGCGAATGCCAAGGAAGCATTCGCAGAACACGATGAAGCACGAAATGTGCTGCACCGCGTTCGGAGGAAGATCGTGAAGTTGTATGCCATAGACATACAGCAACCCGAGGAGAAAAGGATGGAGAGGGAAGGAAAGACCCCGAGACACGTGGTCCGCGAAGACCACGCGCTCGTTCGATTGCGGGTTTGGTACCTCTTCTTTCTTCCCGAGACGCACCCGCTTCTCAGATTCAACCGGCAGCAGCCCCTCCCGCTGCATCTCCTTGATGCTCTTCGCGGTGGTATTGGGCGAGCGCCAGTCGCCAGCCCGAGGCGCAGGTTGCGCGGAAACTTCTCCGGATGCGGAAGCGGCGGCACCACGTCTTTTGCCTCCGGCCATGGCTAACAGTGTGAGCTCGAGCGCAAGGAGGAAGATGAGCACGAGGAAGAAGATGGTTGAAGGCGAAGACTGGGAAAATTTTACCGCAGCGCTAAGACCCGTATTTATACACGGAGCGGGTCAATCTCAGCCACTCGATGCGCTACGTGGCACGTATCGCAGCCACCACGTGTGAAGATGAAACGAAGGGGCGGTGAACGCTGTTCCGTGCCACGATCTTAACAGAAGATCGTGCGCATTTACTGCGCGGTTCGCGTAAAAAACGGAAGCGGCGTCTCGTTTCCCGGTCAAAAAGCTGACTAAGTGGGCCAGCCCATCTGCTACCACTCCGTCACGTCCCATCGGGAGGAGAAAAGTGCGCCATGACGTCATGGCACGCATCATCAAATTCAAGAAATTTCGAATGGAAAATTCAAACACGAAAATAGCTTCGTATGAAATTCCTTCGACTAAAGGCAATTCTTTTACGAATAAATCATGGAGCAAGACCTCTTTAAAACAAGAGAACTATTATATACACGAAAACTCTTTCCTATAGGCGCAACAGTCCAAACATGAAAACTCTTTCATATGGGCACGACTCTCTACAGTACGAAAACTCTTTCGACTAAATCTTAAACAATCATTCGGGTAGAAAGAAGCTACCTCCATTCACACATGATATTTCTACATCATAAAAACCTGGATTGTTTAGCCGACTAGGCACATCCGGATGCCATATTCTTCGAATATGAAGGTAAGACCCAAAAGGATCTTTCTTAAGGGCCTGGAATCGCACTCGAAAGCTGCGTCCTCCGGTATAATTCCGTGTCAACAACACGAAGAAAAATCCTAGCGGACGCGCCGGGTACCCTCATAGGTTAAGTTCGGCTCGATAAGTCCACAACGGCCCAGTCGCAACAATCACCTTATCGGGTTCGAGTCGGAGGTCTCGAATCTGTGTAGGCCAGGAATGTTTTTGCCCTAGTCGCAATTAATTGGCCCCGATCTCTCGGGAGAGCCAAGCTACTGTGCCACATCATTCTGCAAACAAAGCCGTGATAACAGGCACCTAAGTCGCTCAAACTCGAGCATAAGGACTCATTGCACAGGGAACACACCCTTTAAAACAGTAAGCAGCCAAGCGGTTTATTCAAAAGAAAAAGCAAGGCCAAGAAAAGTTTGACCGTCTACTCAACTGGAAAATCCCACTCGAGCAAACGCTCGGGGGCTACTGACGAAGATATGGATTCTGGATTCTGCAGATAAGGACACCCCCTCTCAGGCCCAAGGTGAGGGCCCAAGAAGAGGAGCCCTTGGAATACTCCAGAAGGCCCACGTGAAGCCCACCCGCACTAAACTTGCGGGTTAAGCTAGGAAGCATGTAACCGACCTAGCTAGGGTTCGAGTCCTCTCCGGGTAGAACTCGAGACCTGGCCGCCTATATAAGGCCAGGAGAGCCCCCGAGAGAGGACCAAGCAATACCGCACGACCAAAAGCCTTGAACTCGAGACCTACTCTCGATTCGAGCACCACCTTTGTAACCGTTCTAATCATCAATACAGATCGACGAGAGGCAGGAGTAAGCGTTTTACCTCTACGAGGGCCCCGAACCTGGGTAAATCTCGCCCCCTGTCTAGCCGACGATTCCACCAGCGCTCATGGGTTCTCCTAATCGAAACCCGATAGGTTCACCGAAGGGATTTGTTGAGTCAGGGATTCGACAGACGGTGACGGCGGCTGCGGAACTTTTTTGGGGATTTTGATCAGGTGCCTAGGGTTTTCCATCCGGGGGGCTTAAATAGGAGAAACGGCGAAGGCGGTGGCTCTCCAGGGGCCACACCCCTAGCTGGCGCAGCCAGGGGGCTCCACCCTATGGTGTGGCCCCCCTGCTGCCCCTCTTCGGTTCCTCTTCGGTCTTCCGGATGCTTCTGGGGAAAATAGGACTTCCGGGTTTCGAATTTTCCAATTCCGAGAATATTTCCAGAACAACTTTTCTGAAACTAAAAAACAGCAAAAAAAATAGGGAACTGGCTCTGTGGCATCTTGTTAATAGGTTAGTCCGGAAAACGAACAAAAATGCTACAAATAAGTGAGAAAACATGTAGCAATTGGCAAAATATGATCATGGAGCATCAGAAATTAGGGATACGTTTATGACGTATCAAGCATCCCCAAGCTTAGTTCCTACTCGTCCTCGAGTAGGTAAACGATAAAACAGTAATTTCTGAGGTGACATGCTACTGACACAAACTTGATCAATCTAATGTAAAAGCATATGCACGCTGAGATCATAAGACTTTAAACACAGGCATGATAAATAAAACTTTAATAATAAAGCATAGCAATTACTTTGCATCACGAAGAGTAACTCAAATAAAAGATCCTGAATAATAATGCATGGCAAAGTGATATTTCGATAGTCCTTAAGAGTGGGGAAAAACATAAATGCCAGGACACCTTCAAAGTTCAAGAGGTAGACTAGACCAAATAATTTAAGAACAAATAATATCACATCATGAAGTAATTATTGATGCTTACGGGACAAATGCACATAAAACTCAGAATGGCAAAAATGCTCTCTCAACTGTGCATAAAGTTAGAAGATGGAGACTCAACATAAAAGTAAAAGAAAGGCCCTTCGCAGAGGGAAGCAGGGATCACTCATGTGCTACAACTTTTATTTTATTAAACAGAGGTATTAAAAGTTTGACACTCCTCCCATCCATCTTTCACAAACCATGGCTAACCGAATCCTCGGGTGCCTGCCAACAATCACATACCGTGGAGGAGTGTCTATATTTTGGGAGATGTATGTTAATGTCAATGAATGGTAAACAAAAAATATAGTATGTCACAAGTCAACTGGATTCACAAGAGCGGCTCCCATGGTGAAGGACGCAACTGGTGTAGAAGGTAGTCCCTCTTTCTCTTTTGTTTACACAATTATGCTTTGAATGATAAACCAGGGGCAAAAATAGTGAAGAGAATTTGTATGCATTAATTTGGGGTTGGGCACCCCGCTGCCAGCTCTTCTATTATTTGGATAAGCGGATGAAGCCAGTAGTCCAGGGTGTGAAATCCAATCAACAAGTGAGATGAAGATTCTCTATTTACGTCCTCATGAGCAAAAACAGGATCATAAAGCAGGAGTAATTTTGAAGGTTTTAAAGGTAACACATGATCAATTTACTTTGGAATGGCAGTTAAATACCACATGTAGGTAGGTATGGTGGACACAATGGGAAAAACTTTGGTTTAAGGGAGTTTGGATGCACGAGTAGAGCTCATACTTAGTACAGGTGGAGGCTAGCAAAAGACTAGGAGCGACAAATCAAGAGAGCATAAGAACCATAATCATGCATAGCGACATAAGCATCATTAATTAAAACATAGGAAGTATCACAAGTTCAAAAACTAAGTGGTCATGGAGGCTATTCGTGACTGGTTTGTAGTCATAAACATGGTGTGAGCATGCCCCAAGTCAACCAAATAAAACATTCGAAAGAGAATACCATATACTGATGCTTTACTATGACAAGAACAACTCAAGAATCTTTCAATACATATTAAACACTCTCAGCTATTTTAGGATAATCATGCTACTCAATAACCACAAGGATTTAAAACTAAAATAACATTTAGCATGGCATGAAAAAGTCCTAGCCACAGTCTACACAAGCTTCTACCAGTACTGTTATAAATTCTACTTCAAGCAGCAGTTTTCGTTTCTCCCAACAAGCACCATACAAAACATGCTTTAACAAAAATACTCTTTATGATACATCAAGCAAACATGAGATTAATCACATAATAATACTAAAACTAACAGCTCTAACAAGAGATGCATGCAAAACTAGAGCTGAATAAATGCAGCAGTCAAACAGAGACTAAGAATACAACATATTCTCAAGAAAAAGCGGAGCGTGTCACTCTCCAATAAAAGAGTGCTGGGGTCCAACCAAGCTTATTAAGAAAGTAAAAACAAACTAAAATCAAAAGAAAAAGCAAACTGAAAACAAAAATAAAAGACGCTCCAAGTAAAGCACATAAGATGCGACCGAACAAAAATATAGTTTCACTAGAAGTGACCTGATAATTTGTTGATGAAGAAGGGGATGCCTTGGGCATACCCAAGCTTAGACGCTTGAGTATTATTGGAATTTGCTTGGATGTACCACCAGGGCATCCCCAAGCTTAGGCTTTTCACTCTTCTTGATCACATCATATCATCCTGTTCTCTTGACCCTTGAAAACTTCCTTCACATTAAAATTCTCACAATCTTCATTAGCAACATTAGAGCAATCGAAATAATAAATCCACATGGTTCAGTTTCAACACAAGTCTAACACTAAAAACACATTAGATACTGCAACTTCTTTCAAAACTCTTTTTCTCAAAAGAACACCAAAAGAAAGAGATTAAGATGCAAATGCGATAAATGACACAAATCTGTCAAAAACAGAACAGCAGGAAAATATCGATTTTTTTTCAAAAATCTTCTGTTGCTCAAATCAAAAAGTGTTATTCTAGAAAAAAGTTGCGTATATAACTAAGGATTAAGCACAAAAAAATCTCAGGTCAATTTGAATTTTCTGTGATTTTTAACGGAATTTACAATGGACAACAGAAATCCGAAATATAGGCTCAACTTTCCACTAGTGGCTTTACTTGGCTCAACAAAAACTCAAAAGAAAAGATACAAAGGGGTGGCTAAGGAAATACAAAACACCCAGGTGCAAGCATAGCAAAGAAAATAAAGGAAAACTGAAAGAAAACAGAGAAATAAAACGGGTTGTCTCCCAGTAGCGCTTTTCTTTAAAGCCTTTCAACTAGGCATAGAAAAATCAACTCAAGTGTTTTCAAGTGAAGAAGCATCAACATCATATTTTTCTATAATAATAGAGTCAAAGGGTAGCTTCATCTTCTTTCTAGGAAAATGTTCCAAACCTTTCTTGAGGGGAAGTTGATATTTAATACTCCCCTCTTTCATATCAATAATATCACCAGCAATTCTAAGAAAAGGTCTTCCCAAAACAATAGGACAAGAAGCATTGCATGCAATGTTCATAACAACAAAATCAACAGGGGCAAGGTTATTATTAACCATAATAAGAACATCATCAATTCTACCAAGAGGTTTCTTCTTAGCATTATCAGCAAGATGAACATCCAAATAATAGTGTTCCAACGGAGGAAAATCAAGCATATCATAGAGCTTTTGAGGCATAACAGAGATACTAGAACCAAGATCACACAAAGAATTGCAATCAAAATAATTTAATTTTATCTTAATGATAGGCTCCCAACCATCATCTAATTTTCTAGGGATAGATGTCTCAAGTTTCAACTTTTCTTCCCTAACTTTCATGAGAGCATTGGTAATATGTTTAGTAAAGGCCATATTCATGGCACTAGCATTGGGAATTCTAGAAAGATTATGTAGAAACATAATAACTTCAGAGATGTTTCAATCATAAAAATCAACATTATTATCATCAAAAGTAATGAAACCATTATCTCCCACACTTCTAAATTTTTTTGCACTTTTATGAGAAGTAGTTTCAGCAGTTTTTGGCAATTTAGCACATTTCACCAAAGGAGTAGGGACTTTATTAACACCAACTACTTTACCATTGATAGTAGGAGGTTTACTAGCACTTGGAACTTCAGTTTTACTAGCTGTTTTGATAGTACAAACTCTAGCAATATTATTCTTTTTAGCTAGTTCTTCTTCTCTTTCCCACCTAGCATGTAATTCAGCCATCAATCTAGCATTATCATCTATTTGAACTTGGATGTCATTCAAAGTTTTATTTTGTTTAACATCTTGTGGAAAAACCTTCAGTTTTAGAAAATCAACATCAATAGCAAGGCTATCTACTTTAGAGGCAAGAACATCTATTTTACCAAGCTTTTCCTCAACAGATTTATTAAAAGCAGTTTGTGTGCTAATAAATTCTCTAAGCATGTTTTCAAGATCAGAGGTAGAGCTTTTATTATTATTGTAGGAGTTGCCATAAGAATTACCATAACCATTATTAGGAGGGTAGGGCTTATAATTGTTTCCACCAAAATTATTTCTATAAGCATTGTTGTTAAAATTATTATTTCTGATAAAGTTTACATCAACATGCTCTTCTTGAGCAACCAAAGAGGCTAAAGGAACATTATTAGGATCAACTTGAGCTTTACCATTAACAAGAATAGACATAATAGCATCAAGCCTTTCACTTAAAGAGGAGGTTTCCTCAACAGAATTTACCTTCTTACCTTGTGGAGCTCTCTCAGTGTGCCACTATGAATAATTTATCATCATATCGTCAAGAAGCTTTGTTGCATTGCCCAAAGTGATGGACATAAAGGTACCTCCAGTAGGTAAATCCAATAGGTTCCTTGAGGATAAATTCAGTCATGCATAAAAGGTTTGTATAATCATCGAAGTAGTCAGTCCATGAGTGGGACAATTCTTCACCATAGTTTTCATTCTTTCACAAGCTTTAGCAACATGTTCATTATCATATTGTTTAAAATTCATTATGTCACTTATCAGAGATATAATCTTAGCAGGAGGATAATATTTTCCAATGAAAGCATCTTTACACTTAGTCCATGAATCAATACTATTTCTAGGCAAAGATAGCAACCATTCTTTAGCTCTTCCTCTCAAAGAGAAAGGACATAATTTCAGTTTAATAATATCTCCATCCAATTCTTTATATTTTTGCATCTCACATAGTTTAACAAAATTATTAAGGTGAGCAGCAGCATCATCAATACAAATACCAGAAAATTGTTCTTTCATCACAAGATTTAATAAAGCAGGCTTAATCGCATAGAAAGCAGCAGTAGGAGAAGGTGGAGCAATAGGTGTGCAAATAAAATCATTGTTGTTTGTGCTAGTGAAGTCACACAACTTGGTATTCTAACAGGAACTCATTTTAGCAGAATAAAATCAAGCAAATAAATAACAGCTATGAAGTAAACTAAAAAATTTGTGTTTTCAATATAGAGAAATAAACTATTTTTTTGTGTTTTTGATATAGAGAAATAAAAAAAAAGACAAAAATAAAAACAAGACAATAAAAACAAAATAAAGAGATTGAGAGTGAGAGACTCCCCTTGCTAGAAGACTTCCTTCTCCCCGGCAACGGCGCCAGTAAAATCCTTGTTGCTGGCAGAGTTAAATCCTTTCTCCGTGTTGTTGAGAACCCCAAGAGGAAGGTGTGATGAGCATAGCGGTAGGAGTTTTTCCCTTAGTTAAGAACCAGGGTTATCAATCCATTAGCAGAAAGAGAATATTCGGAAGGTTGATGCCACTGACGGTGGTGCTGGCGCTTCACCGGTGTCAGCAACAACGTGGAACCTGCACACAACACAATCAAAATACTTTGCCCCAACGGTACAGTGAGGTTGTCAATCTCACCGGTCTTTCTGAAAACAAAGATTAGACGTATAGTGTGAAAAACAGTGTATGCTTGCAGAAAGTAAAGAGAGCAGGAAATTGTTGAGGTTTGTTTAATAGTGTGGAAAAATGGACCGGGGTTCGTAGTTTCACTAGTGGTGTATCTCCATAAAAGATAACATGTTGGGTGAACAAATTACAGCTAGGCAATTGACAAATAAAGGTTGCACCGTAGTGCACAATATGACATGAAGATTACTATGTTATTTAGTGCGGGAATTACAACAAGATACATAGACCGACATCCATCTGCATCTATGACTAATAATCCACCCTCAGGTTATCATCCGAACCCCCTCAGGTATTAAGTTGCAAGCAACAAATAATTGCATTAAACAAAGTGCGTAATGTAAGCATGCATGCGTGCACTCTCACCGGTGTTTTCTCCCTAATGGCAACAACACATCCTCCCCCTTCACGTTTCCGTCACTCGAGCAAGGCAACAAGGAGGCATGAACCCACTATCGAACATAAATACTCCCTCTTGGAGTCACTAACAATTACTTGGCCAGAATAACCACTTGCAACAGAGATCATGCAAGATCACAAATAACACATGCAAATAAAGACTATAATCAACTTGGCATAAGGTCAATATTCATCGGATCCCATCAAACACAGCACATAGAATTACATAAGATCAATCTCGATTATGATAGGCAGCTCACGAGATCTAAACAAGGAGGCATATGAGGAGAAGATAACCATCTAGATACAGCTACGAACCCGTAGTCCAAGGATGAACTACTCACGCATCACTCCGGAGGCAGGAATGGTGATGAAGAGGCCTCCGGTGATGATCTTCTTTCCGGCAGGGTGCCGGAAACAGCTTCAGAACCCCCCTGATCTGGGGTTGACGGTGACGGCGGAACTTTTTCGGGGATTTTGATCAGGTGCCTAGGGTTTTCCATCCGGGGGGCTTAAATAGGCGAAAGGGAGAAGGCGGTGGCGCTCGAGGGGGCCCACACCCCTAGCTGGCGCGGCCAGGGGGCCGCGCCACCCTATGGTGTGCCCCCCTGGTGCCCCTCTTCGGTTCCTCTTCGGTCTTTTGGATGCTTCCGGGGAAAATAGGACTTCCGGGCTTCGAATTTTCCAATTCCGAGAATATTTCCAAAACAACTTTTCTAAACTAAAAAACAGCAGAAAACAAGGAACTGGCTCTGTGGCATCTTGTTAATAGGTTAGTCCGGAAAATGAATAAAAATGCTATAAATATGGAGAAAACATGTACCAATTGGCAAAATATGATCATGGAGCATCATAAATTAGGGATACGTTTATGACGTATCAGTTGCCCATGTTGCCTTTGCTACCTCTTCGTCTTCATCGGTCTCTCTATTTGAATCCCCCAATGAGAATGCGCCTATCCGACCTACATGTCTCATGGCAAAAGCCACTTCGGGAAGTGCTTCCGGGTCGGGCAAATGGACGGTGCATAGTGGTGCATCCCAACATATGACCGGAAGCAAGGACGCAATGAGTGATCTTAATCCTCCATGACCTCATCTCAATTGCGTCACTATTGGTGATAACTCCGAGCTAAAGGCATTGGGACGAGGCAAGGTAGCTATCTCAAATGATTTATCAATTGAGAATGTTCTCCTAGTAGAGTCCCTTGGTTACAATCTCATGTCGGTACTTCAACTTGCAAATCGTGGTTTTACCTTGTTCTTTAATAAAGAGAATGTGATTGTCACTTGGGAGATGACTCTTAAAGTAGCCTTTGTTGGGAATTTTGAGAACAACATGTATGTAGTGGACTTCTCTAAAAGATACACGTGTGCCACAACATGCCTAATGGTTAAAGTTGATGTGGGTTGGCTATGGCATTGTCGGTTAGCTCACACCAATATGAGGACGTTACATGACCTTCAAAGTGGCAATCATGTTCTAGGACTAATGAATGCTAAGTTTGCCAAAGATCGTGTGTGTAGCTCTTGCATTCTTGGAAAGAAACATGGAGAAGCTCACCCCACCAAGACCACCATCACCACCTCAAGAATCCTCGAGATCGTTCACTTGGAACTTTTTGGTCCCCTATCATATGATAGTCTTGGAGGCAAGAAGTATTGCTTGGTGATTGTGGATGACTATTCAAGATATTGTTGGGTGTATTTCTTCAAGAGGAAGAGTGAGACTCAAAAGAGAGTCATCGAGTTCATCACTTTGGTAGAGCGCCAACACAATACGAGCATCATGGCGATCTGGAGTGATAATGGCTCCGAATTCAAGAACTACACCGTGGAGGGATTTCTTGGCAAAGAGGGGATTGTTCATGAATATTACACTCCCTATACCCCTCAACAAAACGGTGTGGCGGAGAGAAATAACCCGACACTAATGGATGTGGCAAGGACCATGATTGCGGAATTCTCTTCTCCATACATTTTTTGGGCCGAGGCTGTCTCCACCACTTGCCATGCTAGCAACCGGTGTATCTCCGCAAGATCTTGAACGAGACTCCTTATGAGATTCTCATGGGCAAGAAGCCGGATGTTTCATACTTCAAGGTATTTGGTTGTAAGTGCTTCCTTTGTAAGAGAGGTAAACGCTTGTCAAAATTCGAGACCAAGTCATATGAGGGCATCTTTGTTGGTTATGCCACAAATGCTGACGCCTACAGATTCTACAACAAGTCCACTAGACAAGTTGAAGAAGATATAGACGTGGTGTTTGATGAGGATAATGGGTCCCAAGGGGGGCCTATAGATCATGGTGTTGTAGGAGATGCAATTCCTCCCATCGTCATAAGAAAAATGGGGATTGGTGAAATAATCCCCATTGAGGGTTACCAGATGACGGAGAGAGAAGGACTATGATCTACTCAAGTGGAGCCATTGACTACACCCATTGATACACAAGCTACCCAAAAAGATGCACCAAGACCTGAAGCTACAAATCAAGGACAAGCTAATGATCAATATCATTCCATCGACCAAGGCCAAGCTCATAATCAAGGCCAAGCTCACAATGAAGGACAAGGACAAGACACTCGCGTTGGTGATAGAACCCAACACATAGGAGATCCATCTCCCATCGATGAACAAAATCAAGGGCAAGATGGACATGACTCCGATGATGAAGGTGATGCTCAAGCCATATCCAAGGAGACTTTGGAGGAGATGCTAGCGCGTAGGTCAAAGAGAAGGCTAGAAAATCTCAAGCGTGTCGGTCACACGAAGGACATGATTCTTGGACAAGTTCATGGAAGGGTAGTCACGAGGAGGAAATTGGCGGATTTTAGCAAGGAATATGCTTTATTCTCTCACATTGATCCCAAGAAGTTCTATGAAGCGCTTGAAGATAAAGATTGGCTTAAAGAGAATGCGATTGTCACTTGGGAAACAACTCTTAAAGTAGCCTTTGTTGGGTTTGTCGAGAACGACATGTATGTAGTGGACTTCTCTAAAGGAGACACGTGTGCCGCGACATGCCTAATGGCTAAAGTTGATGTGGGGTGGATTTGGCATCGCCGGTTATCCCACACCAATATGAGAATGTTGCATGACCTTCAAAGTGGCAATCATGTTCTAGGACTAACCAAGGCTAAGTTTGCTAAGGATCGTGTGTGTAGTTCTTGCGCCTTTGGAAAGCAACATGGAGAACTTCACCCAACCAAGACTAATATCTCCACCACAAGAATTTTTGAGCTCATTCACTTAGATCTCTTTGGTCCACTATCTTATGATAGTCTCGGAGGAAAGAAGTATTTCTTGGTGATTGTGGATGATTATTCAAGATATTGTTGGGTGTATTTCTTCAAGAGGAAGAGTGAGACTCAAAAGAGAGTCATCGAGTTTATCACTCTAGTGGAGCGCCAACAAAATGCTTCCATATTGGCCATCCATAGTGATAATGGTACGGAGTTCAAGAACTATACCGTTTTGGGGTTTCTAAGTGAAGAGGGCATTTCTCATCAATACTCCCCTCCCTATGCCCCTCAACAAAATGGTGTTGCGGAAAGGAAGAACCGGACTTTGATGGATGCGGATAGGACAATGATTGCGGAGTTCTCTTCTCCTTATAACTTTTGGGCCGAAGCCGTCACCATCGCTTTTCATGCTACCAACCGGTTATATCTCTGCAAGATCTTGAACAAGACTACCTATGAGATTCTCACGGGCAAGAAACCAGACGTATCTTACTTCAAGGTCTTTGGTTGCAAGTGCTTCGTTCGCAAGAAAGGTAAAAATTTGTCAAAATTTGAGACAAAATCTTATGAGGGTATTTTTTGGCTATGCCACAAACGCTCACGCCTATAGAGTCTACAACAAGTCCACCGGACAAGTTGAATAAGCTATAGAAATGGTGTTTGATGAGGATAACGGCTCCCAAGGGGGGCGTATAGATAATGGTGTTGTAGGAGATGCAATTCCTCCCATCGTCATAAGAAGAATGGGGATTGGTGAAATAATTCCCATTGAGGGTTACCGGATGATGGAGGGAGAAGGACTATTCCCCACTCAAGTGGAGCCATTGACTACACCCATTGATACACAAGCTACCCAAGAAGATGCACGAAGCCCTGAAGCTAATTATCAAGGTCAAGCAAGTAATCAAGGCCAAGATAATTATCAATGCCAAACTTCTCATTAAAGTCATGATCAAAGTCCCATCATTGTTGAGAATGCTCAAACTAGTGGTGATCCTTCACCCACTAATGATCAAGGCCAAGATGACGATGGACATGTCTCTGATGAAGAAGGTGATTCTCAAGCAATATCCAAAGAATCTTTGGAGGAGATACTTGCTCGTAGAGCAAAGAGAAGGCTAGAGAATCTTGAACGAGCGGGTCACACGGAGGACAAGATACTTGGGCAAGTTCGTGGAAGGGTTATCACTAGGAAGCAATTGGGGGATTTTAGCAAGGCTCGTGCTTTTGTCTCTTTCATTGAACCCAAGAAGGTTTATAAAGCTCTCGAAGATCAAGATTGGCTTGAATCCATGAAGGATGAACTCAATAACTTCGAGCGCAACAAAGTGTGGAAGTTAGTGCCAAGACCCAAGGATTGCAAGAATGTTATTGGCACCAAATGGGTGTTCAAGAACAAGCAAGACAAAGATGGTATCGTCATTCGCAACAAGGCAAGATTGGTGGCTCAAGGTTTTTCTCGAGTTGAAGGTGTTGATTTTGGTGAAACCTTTTCCCCCGTAGATCGTCTTGAATCCATTCGCATCTTACTTGCTTATGCATCTCATCATAATTTTATGGTGCAACAAATGGATGTTAAGAGTGCTTTCCTAAATGGTCCCATTAGCGAGTTAGTATATGTTAAGCAACCTCCGGGTTTCGAGGATCCCAACCACCCCGATTATGTCTATAAACTCGATAAGGCACTCTATGGACTTAAACAAGCTCCACGTGCGTGGTACGAGCACCTTAAAGAGTTTCTAATAGATCGTGGGTTTAATGTTGGTTTAATCGATCTCCCTTCTTTACCAAGACGGTTAGAGGTGACTTATTCATATGCCAACTCTATGTGCATGACATCATTTTTGGGTCTACTAACACTTTGTTCAATGAAGAGTTTTGCAAGCTTATGACCGATAGGTTTGAGATGTCTATGATGGGAGAATTGGAGTTTTTCCTTGGCTTTGAAGTGAGTCAATATCATGAAGGAACTTTCATCAAACAAGCCAAATACACTCAAGACATGCTCAAGAGATTTAATATGCATGATGCCAAGCCTATGAAGAATCCCATGTCCACAACCCTTGACTTGAAACCCGACCCCAACGGTAAAGAGGTAGATCAAAAGGTATACCGCTCCATGATTGGCTCTTTTCTCTACCTTTGTGCATTTAGACCGGATATCATGTATAGTGTAGTTAAATGTGCAAGGTTTCAAGCCTCTCTGAGGGAAAGTCATTTGGAAGCGGTGAAACTAATCTTTCGATATTTAGTTCATACCCGAAATTTTGGTCTTTGGTATCCCAAGGGTTCAAGTTTTCAGCTCCTCGGGTATTCGGATGCGGATTATGCGGGAGAGAAGACGGATATGAAGTCCACATCCGGGGGTTTCCAATTCCTTGGCCTCTCCTTAGTGTGTTGGTCTTCCAAGAAGCAAAACTGCATTGCTCTCTCCACTGCCGAGGCCGAGTATATCTCCGCGGCAAGTTGTTGTGCCCAACTGCTTTGAATGAGGCAGACCTTGAAGGATTATGGTATTGATTTTCACAAGGTGCCCCTTCTTTGTGACAATGAGAGTGCTATCAAGATCTCATACAACCCCGTTCTTCACTCCAAGACGAAGCACATTGAGATCCGTCATCATTTTATTCGAGATCATGTTGAGAAGGTTGATATTGATCTCTCACATGTGTCCACCAAGGATCAACTTGCCGATATCTTCACGAAGGCCCTTGATGAACCAAGATTTCGAGCTTTGAGGAATGAACTAAATGTCATCGATTCATCCAACTTCACTTGAAACCTTGCATATGTACTTTCATTATGGGTGTTATTAGGTTTGTATGTAGGAATGGACATAGGGGTAGCGTCACTCAACTCATGAGTATACACTCCTCTTATTATGCAAAAATCAATTCATCATTGCATATCTAGTCAATTTGTGACTCATTGTGCTTAATTGTGAGTAGTACTCTTGGACCCAAGATACATCTTTGCGGTGCCAAAGTACACACTCAAACATGGTGGCTCCGGCCACCGACCTCCTTCTCTCAGAGTTTTTTATTTTGGCTCTTTCACGCACATACTATTCCCCCTTGACAACTTGTGCGGGTTCGGTCTTTATTTCTTTGCATCTTGCAAACCCACATCGAGTAATATCTCTCGTATGAAGGTTACAATCTTCCAACCCAAGCTCCCTTTTCCCAAAAGACTATTTCTATCTTAATGCTCTCGTTTTTCTGATCTCGGCGTGCCCAAACTGGGTCTGGCGGAAGCTCCGGTGAAACCACCAGAGGTTCCGCTGCGCATGTCCACCGGAGCCCACCAGTACCTCCGCTGGTGCGAAATTCTCCCAGCGGATCTGTACTGCACAATGCTTCGTGGACAGGGGGCGGAACCTCCGGTGAAACCACCGGAGGCTCCGCCCGCTGCGCTTCTGCAGGATAAGACCTAGGGCGAGCGGGGTCAACAAGATCTATGATCTTATTTTCCCCGCTCGCCCTCCCTCTTCCTCCTCCAAACCGCCGCCGCCTCCTACGTCTCCACCGCCGGGAAGAGTGCTCCACGTCGGGAGGCCCTCCTTCTTGTCTTGGACCGCTACGGGATCTTCTTCCTCCATCACCTTCCACCATGGATGCGGGTATGTAAGCTCTCTCTCTCTCTCTCTCTCTCTCCCATCTAGTTGATGGATGGGGAAGCACTAGGGGCCACATGTTATTCACATCCAGATGCGTGGATTTAGGTTTTGGAGTACGAAATCACGAGTACGAACCCTAGAAACCTATATTGTGAGTATTAGGCATGAATCACGTTGGTTCTTAGGGTGGATTTGTTCAGGTTCCCTACCCCCTTGTTATTCATCCCTAATGTTCCTCATATCTTTGTTTCTCGGATTTGTACGTCATATAAACTTGAGCATTACCTCTTCTTCATGCTTTTCTTGATATATCTCTTTCATAGATGCCTACGGCTCCAAGGGCAAGGGCACACGTACCAAGAGCGTGGCTTGTCACAAGGCTCCAAGAGTTGATGAAATCGAGGAGACATTGGATCCATCTCAACCCAAGCGCAAGCCAAGATTCCCGGCTCCCGGGAAGAATTTTCCTCGTAAGGACAAATGTGCCTCTCAAGTGTCCGAGGGAGTGTTCTTGGCGACTCATCGCGAGAACCCATATACTGTTGAATGCAACCTCTTGATGCCACAGTTCCAGGGTAAGGATCCACGATTCCACACCGTTTTTCAAGCCCAAATTTATCATGAGATTTTGATGAGGAAGCCCAAGGAAAATGTTGCTCCTCAACATGCTATCAACTTTGGTCATATGGAGAGGAAGGCCGAGTACTTTGGAGAAGCACTAGAGATTGTTGATGCATTTGGCCTTGCTCCCATTATGCAAGTGCAACAATATTATGATGAGGGCTTGGTTTGTGAGTTCTTGGCCACGGTGCACCTCGCAAATGAAACAGAGCATCATCTCACCTGGATGACCAAGGGACAGAGGCTCACTATCAAATGGTCCGAGGTTGGAATACTTCTTGGCGGCTACCCGGATCATGGACCCTTTGCCGGTGGCCCGGAGTTTGACAATGGTTGGTTTCGTGTTCATGCGCCCAATGCTCAATCACTCGCCAAGGATCAACTCACTCCTCTTTATCACTGGAAGAAGTTTGCCGTTGGTTTTGTCAAGGGCCTCTGTTCCACTTATGATATTATGCTCCGCATCTATCGAGAGACCATCAACCCAAAGGCGGGGAACATTGATGAGATTCAAGGCTTCCTCAAGAACCTCATGGTTCTTACTCATGAGAAGCGGCTTTCCTGTCTGACTCAGAAGCTTGATGTGCTCGATTATCTGTGGAATGAGTTGTGGCATGTCATTGTTGAAAGGAAGAATGCTTACTTTGGACCTTTCATAATGAAGATCATCTTGAATGTGTGGGAGAACAAGTTCCCGGAAGATCCTCTTGATGATGCTAATTGGATCCCACATACGGAGAAAAGCCTTCTCGTCAAGGACCACACCGAGCCTATTGTGCATCCCAATCCCGCTGCTCGCAAAGGCAAGGCCAAGCCACGTGTCATCATTGATGAGGAAGACGAAGAAGAGGAAGTTGGTCCCTCTCGTCCTGCTCCTTCTGACAGTGCCTTCAAGTGGATGGCAAGGGCTCTCAAGAAAGTGTTCCGAGTGAACAAGAAGTTTGAGCAGCACCAATGGGAACTTCACTATGACAAGGAGCTTAAGCACCGCAAGGCAGCAAAGGCCGAGAGACAACTTTGTCGTGATGGTGGAGAATCTGTGGAGTCCCCAAAGGAAGATAGCATCACCAACTGGGACAAGTGGCAAGCCAAGGATTCCAAGGGGAAGATCATCGAGTGGTCTGATGAGGAACCTGGAGCAGAGGTCACCAGCTCTCGCCGCCGTGCCCATCCTCCAAGCTTGGATAACTCCTCCGAGTGATCATTGGGACGTTAGCATCGGTCTCCTCCCTCTTTTGGCATCTTGATGCCAAAGGGGGAGAGATATCTACTTAGGAGCGGGCATTTGCATGGGTTCTCTCTCAAGCCGTGTTTTCGATTTGCCTATTACGTCTTGGTTGAGAGAGTTGTATATTTGGAAACTTTGTTTAATTATTGTGCGATGTGAACCTTGTTATGCATTATGTGAGCTTGTGAACTTAGTACCTTAATTTTATAACTTGTTATGTGCTCACTATTATATGTGTTTAGCTATCTATATTGTTTAATTCTCTCAACATGAAGGGTGTATATCTCTCGGGGGAGCTCCGTCCATGTTGTGTGTGTTATAGTTATGAAAATAGGGATGTTGTCATCAATTACCAAAAAGGGGGAGAATGAAAGATCATCTTCCGTTTTGATAATTGATGACAACATAACTATAGGACTAATGTCTATTTGAGAGTACTTGCAGGTCCTATTTGATATATATGAAAATTCCTAGGTTCATCAAGTATCCAATCTCAATGGGTTACAAAAATGTTTCGAATGGAAAGAGCTCGAGGAAACAGAGCTGGAGTGCCATTTTTGCAAGCAGCGGAGGCTCCGGTGAAACCACCGGAACCTCCGCCCCATGCATTTCCCAGCTCTTCCAGGCGCTGGCCTCCGGTGGTGGATCCGGTGTAGCCTCCGCTAAAAACACCTTCGGGTGCATAAGAGCGGAGGCTGCAGCGGAGCCTCCGGCGAACATACGGTGGGCGGAGCCTCCGGTGAAACCACCGGAGCCTCCGCTGGCTCCACTGCCCCATTGTGGGGCTAGCCTCCAGTGGCGCCTCCGGTGTAGCCTCCGCTAAAAACACCTTCGGGTGCATAAGAGAGAAGGCTGCAGCGTAGCCTCCGTTGAACCTCCGGTGGGCGGAGCCTCCGCCAATGCCACCAGAACCTCCGCCCTGAAGATTCCAGATTGAAGCAAACGAGTTGCACGTGTGCGTGTAAGTGAAGACCACCGGAGCCACCGGTGGAAACACCGGAGCTTCCGGTGCTGCGTGGACTGCACAACGACCACATTGGGGAAGGGTTATTTAAAGCCTACCCCTACCTCATAAATGCTAAGCTTATCCCACTCTCTCTCCAAGCCATTAATGAAAGCTTCAACCTCCTAGATCTCCCTCTCCAACCACCCAAACACTCTGAAACTTTGTGGAGAGCTAGAGGAGACCTAGATCCGTGATTCCACCAAAGGAATTTCAAATCCATCCACCACATCCTAGTAGATCTAGAATCCTACTTGAGGCTTAGAAACCTTAGTAGATCTTGTGCTTGTAGCTTCCACCTTGTTGCAAGAAGCTTCGGATTCGTTGAGAGCCTCCATCCATCTTGTGGAGTGTCCTCAACCCCGTGTAAAGATTTGGTCAACGCCTTCAAGTCGACCTCATAGTGGAAACGAGAATCTCCCTCACCGGAGAAGCTCAAGGAGAATAAGGTGTGCACAACCGTGTTATTGAGGAGCCTAGGTGGCTCCCCACCTCTCCAACGTAGACGTACTTCTCTTGAGAAGGAACTACGGGAAACATACCTTTGTCTCCTTGTTTACACTTGTGGTTTATCTTGTTGCCTTTCGTTTTACTTCCGTTGCGTATCTTATCTTGTATCACTTTTGACCCCCCCTCTAGTTGACCATAATGCACTTTCACATGGGAGAAACCAAAGTTATCGTTTCTAAAGGTTTGGGGCTATGAGGCTTACGTTAAGAAACTACAACCTGAAAAATTCGAGCCAAAGTCGGAATATTCGTTTTTGTAGGGTGTCCAAAGGACAATATTGGATACACCTTCTACAACAAAGACGAGGAAAAAAGTTTGTCGCTAAAAACATCGCTTTTCTCGAGAAAGAGTTTCTTTCTAGAGAAATAGGTGGAAGGAAAATAGACCTTGACGAGATAATTGATTCTAAACTCGAAATACCGAGTGGCGCAATGGAAGATGTTCCGGAAGCGTCCTTCACAGATGGAGTGGGAGAATACATCGAGGATTCTATCTTACCACGCATATCGCAAAGATCACGTACCGCTCCTGATTGGTACGGTGACATCATTGTTAACACAATCATTGCAAATGATCAAGATGAACATGCGACCTACAAATAGGCATTGGAAGGACCCGAATATGAGAAATGGCTTGAAGCCATGAAATACAAAATAGTATCCATGTATGGTAACAAAGTATGGACTTTGGTTGAGATTCCTTAAGGTCGTAAGGCCGTCAAGAATAAATGGATCTTTAAGAAAAAAAGACGTCAGCGGTAACGTAACCGTCTATAAAGCTCGACTTGTCGCCAAAGGTTTTCGAAAAATTCAACGAGTTGACTAGGATGAAACCTTTTCACTCGTAGTGATGCTTAAGTCTATTCGCATTTTATTACCAATTATTGCATATTTAGATTACGAGATATGGAAGATGGATTTCAAAACAACATTCCTGAATGACAAAATTGAGCAAGAATTGTATATGATGTAACCAAAAGGTTTTTTCAATCCAAAAAATGCTAATAAGGTATGTAAGATTCAATGTTCCATATATGAACTCAAGCAAGCATCCCGGAACTGGAATTTTCTCTTTGATGAAGTGATCAAAGTTTTTGGATTTGCCCAAAATTGTGAAGATTCCTGTATTTACAAGAAAATGAGTGGGATCTCAGTTGCACTCCTAGTATTATATGTGGATGATATACTACTCATTAGGGATGATTTGAAACTTCTAAATAGTGTGAAGGAACATTTAAATAGTAATTTTTCAATGAAGGACTTAGGAGAAACTGCTTATGTATTGGGCCTTAAGATATATCGAGATAGATCAAGGCGCCTATTAGCATTAATTCAAAGTACATACCTTGATGAAATTGTTGAAAGGTTCGGCATGAAGGATTCAAAGGGAGGTTATTTGCATATAGTTCAAGGAAGAATATTGAGTAAAACTGAGTGTCCAAAGATGGTTTATGAAATAAAAGGAATCGATGAGATCCCATATGCTTCAGCCATAGGTTCTATGATGTATGCCATGTTATGTACTAGACAAGAGGTGTCTCATGCTCTTCTCTTAAAGAGCAAGTACCAGAGTGATCCAGGAGAACATCAATCGAGAGCTGTTAAGAACATTCTAAAGTATCTTAGAAGTACCAAGGATATGTTTCTTGTGTATGGAGGATGTACAGAAGAACTTTGCATACCAGGTTACATGGTTGCAAGTTTCTGTTCAGATTCAAATGACTCAAAATCACAAACAGGATATGTGTTTTTGGTGAATGGAGGAGCTGTGAGCTGGAAAAGTGGAAAGCAACCTGTCGTGGGATAATCACGGCAGACGTTACCAGGGGTAACTTATCTTGGGGTAATTCGACTCTGGTGTTTGGGAGAGGGTTTAGCTCAGGGGAAATCATGCTATTAGTCGATCTGGTAGCTCTAGCAATCAAGTCGCCGAGTTTCCGATCTAGGGTTACAATATCAGCTCTCGTATTACAGGGATACTCGAATATCTGGTGAAGTTCTCTTTTTCTAACCCTAGGAGCCAGCTTATATCTTACCCGGCTCCCTGGCTTCCTATACAAGGCACACTCGGAATCCTACCCGGAAACCACACACAAACCCTAAGTTTCCTAACAGCAACCCCGAAAGCCAGGTTACTGGGCTTGCGTTCCTCATTGGGCCTTCTAGAAACTCCTCTTCCTTGAGCCGGGTCTTGCGTGACTTCCTTTGGGCTGGGTTACACCTTGACATTAGCCTACCGGGTTATCATCCCTCCATCAGTAGTCCCCAGAATAGCTTGGGCTTCTCGGGATCAACCATGAAGCGCACGCTATTCCCTGCAAAAATAACAAACACTCAAATCCATAAAACACCAGTTTAAAATGCTTTGATAATATCTAGGCCTAGCTCTGCAGGTGGTCCATATAGTAACCCGGCCTTTCCCGAGTCAAACATTGTTTTCCCGGGTCAACACTCCGAGGAAACACATAAGACCCGGCTCGCACCATTCGCTAATCAGTTCCGAATATCGCGCTTGCAATCCGTTTCAATCTCTTCCGGATATCTCGCAACGGTCATTTTAATGTTGATGCCGAAATATCCGGCCGAGTGATATTTTTCCGAAAATTTTGGTCTTGCCGCCTAGACCTAGGGCGCTCCCACCCCACACCTATAAATAGGTGTCCAGGGGGGTAACCCTAGATCTAAGGCTCATTCTCCATCTTCCTCCTCTCTCCACTTCTCACCTGCGCGTGCGATCTCAAGCCCAAGGGCGTGACCAGCAAGTTCACGTCGCCGGTCGCGATAACGCCGCGGGAGCTGCGCCGCCGCCGTCCGCTCACCACTGCGCGCGCCCGGGACGCCGCCATTGACCTCCACCGCCGCGTCTCGAGCAGCTCGCCGGAGATCTCCAGGAGCCGCCGCCGTTTCGGGCCATCCGCCTCCACCGCGCTTCCATCTTAATCCCACTGGTAACCTCTTCAATCTCTCGGATCTAATTCTCGATTTGGCGCGAGTAAATTGGATCTAGGATTACCCTCAAATGCTCCTCCATTTCTTACCAGTAAAATGCGCCATTATCTTGCCTTTTCCATGGCCAATACTTAGTTTAGATCCAAGCTTGCATCTTTTGAGCACATCTTTTCCACTGGCAATCACGAATCTTTACCGTATATGTGGCTTTGACTAGAGTCAATTCTGCTAAATTTTCCACAAGTACTTCTCGCTAAGTCGGATAGTTATGATTTCCGGGTCTTCCGATACTTACACTCTGCATTTGCCTCCTTATTAGATCCAAACGTATGGCACCTAAAGCCAGTGCTAAGGTGAAGGGAAAACACCCGGCTGGCAAGGCAAAGCCGAGTCAATCGATCTCTGCCAACTGGGCGAGATCGACCGTGACCAAGGCCAAGTTGGATGAGCTCGCAGAGTCGGGTGTTCTACCCGCCCAGGAGGATATCCACTGGAGGGTACCTGGGGAGGAGACCCGGCCCTCTCCGGGTCTTGACGAGGTGGTAGTCTTCGTCGAACATGTGATCCGGGGTTTCCGCCCCCCGGGTCACCCTTTCTTCCGCGAGCTGCTAGACCACTACAAGCTCCGGGTATTTGACATTGGCCCCATCTTTATGCTCAATATCACTCATTTTATCGTCTTGTGCGAGTCGTATCTATGCATCCCTCTGAATCTTCCCCTTTTCCTTGAACTTTTTCAATGCAAGCCGTGCCGAGAGAGCGGCGATGGGGCCCTCCTAGTCTGTGGAGGGGTCTCCATCCAGAGGAGGAAAAATTCCCTCATGCCGACTCTGGGTCTCAGTTCTCACGTCAAACATTGGCAGAGAAGGTATTTCTACTGCCAGGATACCTCCTCAGCCGGCGAAAAGCCACTTCCGGGTTTCACCGAAAACCTCCTCAATCTATCCGATAGTTTCAGCTCCTTCGCTTCTGAGGCCGAGAGGCAAACTATCCAGCCTCTTCTGCACAAACTAGCCGTACTATCGGCCCACGGTCTCCTAGGGCTCAATCTAATTAAAACCTGGGTCACTTTCCGGATTCAACCCAACAGTGTCTGGCCCAAACTCATGTGCAACTATTCTGGGCACTTCGCCGATTCTCTTCGCTATTCGATGAGAAATTACCCGGCCTTGGACGCAAACAAGATCATGAAAAACTTCTTGGCCGAGAAGCTGGAGCTGATCCGGAACATAGCCGTCCTGGACCCCTACACACGGGATAACCCGGCCCCAGCAGTAAGATCCGGCCGTTACTCTTTATCCGACTGACACTTTTCTGGTACGATCACTAACTTTTATCACTGTATTTTTATCTCAGGAAGATAGCGCTTTCTGGAAGATTGATACCCCTCCTCCTTCCGAAAACTCGGAAGAGGACGAGGAGCCGATTGATACTGATGAGGGTAACATTCGAGTCTCACTCATTCCTTTTTCTGTTAACTTGTTCCGACCAACTGTTTCCCTTTTTCCGACAATATGCCATGTCTACTAGGGCTAGAGGATAAGGAAGACACCCAGTCGGACGAGAGTGAAGCTGAGCCGGAAATTGAGGTTGGGGTAAAGAGGAAGACCCGGGGCGTTGTGTTCAAGGTGCCTTACTCCTCTATGACCTCCAAACCATATTCGTACGCTAACATGTGCGAACTTAACCAAAATTTGATCAATTCATCACGCTTGAAGGAACCCGCCCCAGTCAAGCGTAGGGTAACCCGGAATTCTCCGGGTGATGATCCTCTTCACCCGGGCATCCCTTCGTCCCCCGCTCGCAAAGCCGGTATTCCCCAAACTCATTCTTCCCACCTTCCTCGAAGATTTCCATCTCCAAATCATCCACTAGCCGGACAAATCCGGGTCTCACTTTCCCACTCTTTATCAGTTTCTTCCGGGTGTAGCAACGATCTCCCACCAGATTTCGTCGTGAACACCGGGTAAGTCTAGCAACTTACTGTCGGCACCAAGTGGATTTTGGAGGCTGTGAAGTGGCCGGGTAAGGGGTATTGTGGTTTGTCCACTTTGCTTGACGCATGTTCTACCATCCCCGAGTGGATCGACCACTTGAAGCGTTCGTCGTGCCGGATTGGGGTAACCCGCGGGCTTGCTCTGGCCAAGGCCTATTTTCCCAGGCTTGAGCCGGTAAAGCTCGTGGGTGGGTTTCCCGAGTTCAACAACGACGGCTCCAAGTTCACTGGTAAGAATTACAAGGCCATTCATGCTGATGTGCGTCACTCGGCGAGCTTGATCGCCGACAATCTGGACTTAAGCAAGATCACTCCACCTTACGATGCCGAAGACAAGCCAATTCAATCTGATCTGCCCAAGCCCTTTGACATGCTGGAACGTTGGAAGGCGGAAGCTGCGAAGAAGAAAGAGGAAGCTGCCAAGAAGAAAGCTGAGGCCGATACTGTGCCTTCCACCTCTACGCCGGCTGTCCCTCCTCCGGCTCGCGCCGACACTGCTGCTGACCCGGATGCAAGAGTTGGGACAACCACCGACGAGCAAGTCAAAGACCCGGCCGCCAAAGACAATGTCGATGACTCGGCCAAGGATACCGAGTAAGGTTTCACTTTTTATCGCCTCAAACACTCATTCGGCCAATGGGCATTTTGTAACGTGCCTGATACGATTATTCTTTTAATAGTGCGCATGTGCACTTTTCGATACAATTCCCTCGGTTTGTAATACCTTAAGACTTTAATAGCTTTTGGTGGCCCTTCTGGCCCCTCATCGTGATATGTTATTCCTTAGCCTTGAACTTTGTTGTTGTTTTTCTGATTTTGCTCTTTTTTCCTTTTGTGAGACTCGGTTTCTGGGTCTCGTTGGTTTTGACAAGTGGACTTTATTTCCTAAGTCCCCAAGTCCCCAAGACTCGGACTTTTGGGTTTTTAAGCTTAACAGCTAAATAATTGGTTGCTTTTTCTCAAATTCCCAAGTCCCCAAGGCCCGAATTTCCGAGTCTAGGGATTTGTAGTTTTCAGAAAGGCAAATTGTTTTAGCTTAGGCTCAAAACATAGAGTTACTCACGTGGATTTGAGGTTAAGCTTAATATTTGTGAGTTTCCGGCTGTTAACCATGTACTCTGCGTAACCTGTGGTTTGGATGACCCTTTTGATCCTCTTTGCTGTAAGCCGGCTTTCGCGTGGGTATTCAATGGTGCTATAACTTTGTAAAGACAGGGTCAGGCAAGTCCCATTCGGCATCATGACTGATTGTGATTACACGTTAGCAAAGCATGCCACATTATTGCGAGTCACATCAAGCTTAAACAAGAGAAATCAAGAAGATTTGGCTCTATTGTCCGGTTATAAGATTGTAACCGTACTTATTGCAAGTAATCGGTTCTTATAACTCTAATGGCATCGAGGCCGGGTCTTTGAGTTTGCAACTGTGCTATTCAAGCAATCAGCCCCCAATACCTATATATGCAATATTAGGAAAAGTATAGAACTGGTGTACTATAAAACAAATAAGTAATGCTTACCTGACAAAATAGAAAACAGAAAGTAAAAACAGAAAAAATCAAAACTTAACAAAAATAAATAAGAAAAAAGCAATATCATAGTTTAACCATCTCTTTATTGATATGAGAAAAGTTAGGTCAGCAGGCCGCCTCATTAAAAACCCTCCAGTCCCCTTAGGTACCCTGGATAGGAAAAGAGTGCGTCTGAAACCTGCTGCCTGTTACATCGTGTAATTCAACTTTGTAAACCTAGCCTATGCTAAGTGTAGTAGGGACGTAGTTGAGCCACGTTCCACGGTCTTTCCCTCTCTTGCATAGATGAAGTGGTGTGGGCTGTGTCATTGACGGTATCCGACTTTTCCCTTGCATCTACCAAGTAATATGATCCATTATGCAGATTCCGGCTTATGATAAATGGTCCTTCCCATGGTGGAGATAACTTGTGATTTCCCTCCTATGATTGTACCAAGCGCAATACCAGTTCCCTTCCTGGAAGACCCGGGTTTTAACTCGCCGACTATGATATCTCCTCACATCCTGCTGATATATGGCTGATCTCTACAGGGCTTGTTCTCTTTGTTCTTCTAGCATATCCACGGCATCCTGCCGGGTCTTCTCATTCTCCACCTCAACGTAAGCCGACATTCAGGGCGAGTCGTGAATATTGTCACTCGGCAATACTGCCTCTGCACCATAAACCATGAAAAACAGGGTCATCTGAGTAGATCTATGAGGTGTAGTGTTAATTCCCCACACTACTGATGGTAGCTCTTCAACCCATGCTCCAGCGGCCCTGATGCACGGGACTCGTAGCCGTGGTTTTAACCCACGAAGTAACTCCTGATTTGCCCTCTCCACCTGTCCATTAGCTTGTGGATGGGCTACCGAGGCTATGTCAAGCCGGATACCATTGTTCCCGCAAAATTTCTCCATCTCACCTAAGGACATGTTGGTTCCAATGTCTGTTATTATGCTATGAGGGTATCCAAACCTGTAGATGATCCTTTTCAGGAACTTGACTGCTGTGATTGCTTCGCAATTGGTAACTGGCATAACTTCAACCCACTTTGTAAACTTATCAATAGCTACCAAAATATGAGTCTTTTTGCACGGTGACATGTGGAAGGGGCCCACCATATCCATACCCCAAACAGCAAACGGCCAGGTCAGTGGGATTGTTTGCAACTCCATAGCCGGCACATGGATTTGGCGAGCGTACCTTTGACATCCATCACACCTTGCTACCAAGCGCTCCGCGTCTGCTAAGGTTGTGAGCCAAAATAAACCGTGTCGGTATGCTTTGGCCACAAGGGATCTTGTGGAGGCATGATGCCCACAATCACCTTCGTGGATCTCCTTCAAAATCTGCCGGCCTTCTTCTGGTGCTACACAGCGCAAAAAGACTCCTGGTGCACTCCTTTTATACAGCTCTCCATTGATAATAGAATAGCCCTTTGCTCGTCTCAGAATTTGCCTTGCTAAAACTTCCTGTGGTGGTAACACGCCTCGTGATAGGTAGGCCAAAAACGGCTCTGTCCACTCGGGAATAGCACGTACTGTGGCCACGAGCTCCAAATCCGGGTCTTGGTTAGCCACCTCTTCCTCAGACTCCGTTTTAACAGATGGCCGCCATAGCTCGTCCAGGAAAACGTTGGGTGGAACCGGCTCTCTGCGCGAGCCGAGCCTTGCGAGCGTATCTGTTGCCTCGTTCTTTCGCCTGTCAATATGCTCCACCTCATACCCGGAAAAACACCCGGCAACCCTGTCCACCTCTCTGCGATATGCTGCCATTGTTGCATCTTTTCTATCCCAAGTTCCTGAGACCTGCTGTACCACAAGATCCGAGTCTCCGTAGCACCATATTCGCCTAATGTTCATCTCCTTTTCTATTCTCAATCCATGTAACAATGCCTCATACTCGGCCACATTGTTGGAGCAATCAAAGTGAATCTGCAACACGTAGCTCAATTTGTCTCCTTTGGGTGAGGTGAGTACCGCCCCAACTCCTGATCCCTCATACTGCTTAGAACCATCAAAGTGTATCACCCAAGACTCGGAACTTGGCATCATTGTGGGCATGCTTGTGTGAGTCCAATCATTGATGAAATCAGCTAAAGCTTGGGATTTGATTGCAGACCTGGTCTCATAGCTGATGTGATAATCTCCCATCTCGAAGGCCCACTTGGCTATTCTACCTGTCGCATCTGAATTTCTGATAATATCTGCCATTGGTATAGAGCTAACCACTGTTATGGGGTGTTCCTGAAAATATGGTTTCAATTTCCGGCTGGCCATGAAGACCCCGAAAACTAGTTTTTGCCAATGTGGGTAACGTTGCTTTGCTTCTGATAGTACTTCACTCACATAATAAACCGGCCTTTGCACCGGGTGGTCTTTTCCAGCCTCTTTGCGCTCGACAACAACCACAACACTAACCGCCCGGGGCCCGGCCGCAACGTATAGCAACATGGGCTCTTTGGGACCCGGTGCCGCCAGGATTGGTGCCTCAGATAATTGCTTTTTCAGAGCTTCGAACGCCTCATCCACCTCTTGGTCCCAAACAAATTTGTCGGTTTTCCTCAAGAGCCGGTATAAAGGTATTGCCTTCTCTCCAAGCCTGGATATGAACCGGCTTAACGCTGCTACACACCCTGTAAGCTTTTGAACATGCTTCAGGCCTTCCGTCTTTTTTAGATTCTGAATAGCTTTGATCTTATCCGGGTTTGCCTCGATTCCTCGCTCGGAAACAATGAAACCGAGTAACTTTCCTGCTGGCACTCCAAACACACACTTTGTGGGGTTAAGCTTCATCTGATACCTTCTCAAATTCCTGAATGTTTCCTTTAGGTCCTCAATGAATGTTTCCGCCTTCCTGGTTTTAATCACCACATCATCAATATAAGCGTGAACGTTGTGTCCAATCTGATCCTCGAAACACTTTTGAATGCACCTTTGGTATGTTGCACCAGCGTTCTTTAACCCAAAAGTCATGGTTTTGTAACAGAAATCTCCAAAGGGGTTATGAACGATGTTTTCTCCCAATCTTCCTTCTTGAGCTTGATCTGGTGATACCCGAATAAGCATCCAGGAAACACAATAGGTCACTTCCAGCCACTGCGTCTATAATCTGATCTATCCTTGGAAGGGCAAACGGATCCTTTGGGCAATGTTTGTTGAGACTCGTGTAATCTATGCACATCCTCCACTCGTTGTTTTTCTTCATCACCAGAACCGGATTTGCCAACCAGTCCGGGTGAAAGACTTCCATGATAAAGCCGGCTGCAAGGAGCCGAGCTATCTCCGCTCCTATAGCCTTTCTTCTTTCCTCGTTCATTTTTCTCAGGCCTTGCTTCACAGACCGGGACTTGGGATCAACATGCAAACTGTGCTCAACTAACTCGGTTGAGATACCCGGCATGTCACTGGGCGTCCAAGCGAAAACATCCTGATTACCACGAATAAACTCGATAAGTGCTTCTTCCTGCTTACTATCCAAGTTAGATCCTATAGCAAATTGCTTCGAGGGATCGCCCTCGACGAAAGCCACCATCTTTGTGTCCTGTGCTGCTTTGAATTTTGCTCTCTCATATTCCGTATTTGGTCTTTTCAACGCTGTTCTATCATCCGGGTCTACCTGAGACCGGTAATACTTGAGATCTTCCTTTCTGCACGCCTGTTCTGCCGTTTCCGCGTCTCCCTGATCACACTCAGCTTCTATAACCCGGTTGCCGTGTATAGTAATGGTTCGCTTGGGACCCGGGATCTTTAGCTGTAGGTACACGTAACACGGCCTGGCCATGAACTTGGCGTAAGCCGGCCTTCCGAACAGCGCGTGATAAGGACTGCACAATTTCACCACCTCGAACATGAGCCACTCCACTCGGAAATTATCCTTCGATTCTCCAAAAGCAACCTCTAGAGTGATTTTTCCTTCTGGGCATGCCGAATGACCCGGTACAATCCCATGAAAAACTGTAGAACTTTTTTGCAGCTGAGACTCCTTGAGCCCCATGCGTAGGAAATTTTCCCAATATAAGATGTTGATGCTACTTCCACCATCCATCAGAACCTTTTTCAACTCATAACCATTAACCTGTGGTGCCACTACCAAAGCCAGAACACCCGGATGTTCTATGGTTTCCGAGTGATCCCTCCTGCTCCATGTCACCTCTTGGTCTGACCATCTCAAGTATCTCGGAACAGCCAAAGAAATCGAGTTTACTGCTCTTTTGAGTATCTTTCTATCTTTATTGGAAGTTCCCGTAGTATGTACATGATACTGCCCTAGCTGCTTGGGGTTGGCTTGGAAACCTCCAGCGCCTCCTTGGTTGTTACTCGGATTACCACCTCCTGGGTTGCCAGCCGGGGGTGGGCCATTGCCCGGGTTTCCACCCGGACCCGGTCCTGCTCCCCGGCCTGCACCTCGCATTGCTTTCTGTATTTCTTCGTTCTTCCATCTCTGTAAATCTACGCACTGCTCCAGTGAATGATTAGCCGGCCTACCGTTCCTGCTATGACGCGGAGAAGGCATCCTGAAGGCCTCTATATGGTTAGCCGGCCTTGGTGGTCCTTGGTAATTTCCTCCATTGAAGTTTCCTCCGTTGAAATTTCCTTCAGCTCTGGGTCTTGCAAACCCGGCTTCTGTACTAGAGACAAACTCGGAGTTTCCTTCATATGGGTGCTTGTACTGGTTGTTTCCGTTATTTCCTCCATTACTACCCGGTACAGTTCCATTGCCGGGTCTTCCACCATTACCCGTGTTGGCCTTTGCTTTCTTATCATCAACATCCTCTTCGGTGGTATCTGTGGCGGCATGCTTGTTGCATGCGTCCATCAACTCTCCCATTGTAACCTCTGAAGAGTGACGGCTAGACTTCATGTGTGTCAGTTTTTGCACTAAGGGTATGTATTTGCATGTTTTTGCCATAGCTTGCAACGCATCCTTTGGTTGGATATCAGTGGACGAGTGGAGAATTTCCATAACCCGGCGCACCCAACTGCGTGCCGACTCTCCTTTCTTATGAACACATCGCTCTAAATCATCAATCGTAAACAACTTCCTGCATGTTCCATGAAAGTGCTTGATAAAGGCAGTTTTCAACTCGCCCCATGAATTCACGGACTTTTCGGGAAGATTATTGAACCAAAACTTGGCTGCTCCTTCTGACATCATCAGGTACATGAATTTGGCTTGAAGATTCTCAGATGCGTTGCGGATTGACATGGCCATCTCATAGCTGCTCAAACAGGTTTCTGGATCCATGGTCGGCTCATAATTAACCACCTTACCCGGCTCCTTGAACTTGTCCGGGTAAGGCTCAGCCCGGATGGTATCCGACAAACATTTAGGCCCGGCAAGGTTTGTCGGTACTGGCATCACTCGGGAAACGTGTGACGCCGTAGCGGGTACGGCGGGAGGTGCAGCCGCTACCGGTCCCCGTACCGCAGACCCGGCCGCTGCTCGCCTGGCTCGGGAACTGTCCACAATGGCTTGCGCCGCTGATACAGCAGGCGTTGCCGGCCTACGGGGAGGAGGCGGCATTTGCTGCTGCTCTGCCCTCCGCCACGCCAAACTCGACTGGATATTACCGGTATTTCCGTTCTGCCGGCTCACATATGGTGTTCCGTGCATTCCACTCATGTTGTCCGGGTAATTAGCCTGCTGAACTATTATTGTGCGCAGCAAATCTATTGCCCGCCGGGTCTCCTCTGCGTGGGGTGACTCTCCTACGGGGATGCGATCAAGTGCCAATGTTGCTGCATACACGTTATCCATGGGGTTATTGAAGTGACCCGGTGGAGTATGAAATCGTGCCGGTGGTGGTGGTGGCGCCGCATGGCCAGTTATGATTCCTGTTTGCAACGTAGGTAACCCGGCTTGTACGTTTGCCGGCTGTCCTCCCAGGGTTGTAGGCTGATGTCCGGTTTCCTGATTCACAGCCAGAATTGGTTGATCCTGAGGTGTAATGAACAGTGCGGCCGGGTGTATAGTTCCACCTGTGGCCGGTAATCTCGACTGGTATCTCTGATTGTGCATCCTGGTCGACTGAACTTGGAGCCGGTTCTCCATCTCTTCCAGCTCGCGCTGGCGCGCAGCTATCCCTTGTTTTTCAGCTTCCACATCTCTCCTTTGTTGATCCAATGCACGACGGGCCACATCCAGATCCGCGGCGCGTGCCGCCGCGTTTTCTGGGGTTATCACCGTTGCTAGTACTGTAGGATCCAAGATCAAGTTATTGTTGAACATAGCCGGATTTCGCGGGTTTGAGGGCCCCGCTCCTGGCGTTCTGTTCGCCATGAACCCAAACATGTTTCTCCGCAACTCGCTCTCGGCAGTACGGCTGGTGACTGAAGCCGATTCTCCGTCGACCCGGGCTACAACCGGGTTTCCATCACCCGGATTTTGCTGCTGGGCCAGCGCTCGCGCCGCTCCGACCGCGGCCGTAGTCACGTCCCCCTGATTGAGATTGGTTGCACGGGCCGTGTAGACCGCGACCTGGGGCGCGATGCTTGGTGAAGATTCATACTCTTCCTCATCACAACTATCCTCCTCGTACCGATCTTCCAACAAGTGCAAGATAGACTCGGTATCGTCTTCTATCATGACTCGTCCACGCGGGGTCCATACCGGCTCCTCCGGCTGTTTCCTCTTCGTGTTGGGCTCTTCTGCCGGGTCTGCCGTCCCGACCGATTCCTCTCCGTCCGATTGAACACAGGTCGCTTCTCCTGACACAGAATCATACTCAATATCGTCAGGAATTGAAACGGACGTACGTACCATGCCGACGAAGACGACAGATCCGGCTTCTAGAAGATCCGACTCTGGTCCCCAACAAAAGTCGTCTACCATCTTCTCTCCTTCGGGGTTGGTGTAGATCTCGCCGATGACGAGGTTCTTCATGCTTTCCCGAGCTTCTCCCGTGATGTAAACACCTTTGGACGTAGGCCCCACGTCGGGCGCCAACTGTCGTGGGATAATCACGGCAGACGTTACCAGGGGTAACTTATCTTGGGGTAATTCGACTCTGGTGTTTGGGAGAGGGTTTAGCTCAGGGGAAATCATGCTATTAGTCGATCTGGTAGCTCTAGCAATCAAGTCGCCGAGTCTCCGATCTAGGGTTACAATATCAGCTCTCGTATTACAGGGATACTCGAATATCTGGTGAAGCTCTCCTTTTCTAACCCTAGGAGCCGGCTTATATCTTACCCGACTCCCTGGCTTCCTATACAAGGCACACTCGGAATCCTACCCGGAAACCACACACAAACCCTAAGTTTCCTAACAGCAACCCCGAAAGCTAGGTTACTGGGCCTGCGTTCCTCCTTGGGCCTTCTAGAAACTCCTCTTCCTTGAGCCGGGTCCTGCGTCACTTCCTTTGGGCCGGGTTACACCTTGACATTAGCCTACCGGGTTATCATCCCTCCATCACAACCCGCGGTGGCTCAATCTACAATGGATTCGAGGTACATTGCTACAAATTCTACGACAAATGAAGTTGTCTGGCTGAAAAAGCTCATCATCGAGCTTGGAGAGTTCCCTAGTGCGCAAGACCATGTTGTCCTCTACCGTGAAAACACAGGAGCCAATGCTAACGCGAAGGAGACTAGATCTCACTCCACTTCTAAACACATACTTCGACGGTTCCATGTGATAAGACAGATTATCCACGATGGATTTGTGAATATTTGCAAAAATACATAAGGACCTGAATATAGCAGATCCGTTAACGAAGTCATCCCTCAGAAGAGTTTTGATAAACACCGAGATGTAATAGATGTTAGAATCTTGCATGATGTAAACTAGATGTAATTGTACTCTAGTGCAAGTAGGAGACTGAAGGAGATATGCACAAGAGGCAATTAATAAAGCTTTATTTATCATATCTGAATTTGTTCATAATATGTTTTATGTCATGCTATAACTATATTAAGCAGAAACAATAATGCACGTGTATAACGAAACAAAAAACATTTCCCTAGTAAGCCTCTATTCAACTAGTCCATTGGGCAACATATGACCAAGTTTTCCTGATCATGGGAAATTGCTTCATTGAAAATGGAGTCACATCATTGGTTGAATGATGTGATGGACACACACCCGACTTAATAAATATCTAGAAGATGTAGTACCCAAATCTCCGACCGTGAGATGATATTTAATTGCTATCCCTGAGGTTATGAATTTACACCCTCTGTCATCAATTAACATGGTGGATATAAAGGTGTATACTTAATAAACGGAGGGATATGTTGATTTGTTTCATCAAGAGAAGGATTTGTCAATCCAGATAATGGACAGATACTCTGGGCCCACTCAGAAGTGTTTTCATCGATAAACGCTTGCAAGCATGTGACTAGGTCACAGAGATGAAACACGATAGTAGTGAGTAGATTGGTTTATCGATAACGAGATCATACTAGGTATGGAGATACTGAAAAACGAGTCTCTGATAAACCAGGTATTAGTGACAGAAGGTAGGGAAACTTTCATTCAAATATTCAGTGACGAAGATGATCGTGGATTCCACAGGGACCGAAGAGAGGGAGTCCAAGTCTCACTTTGGTCATTGATCAAAGAGGGATCTTGAACATGTTTCTACTAATCTCGAACAGTTAGGGTGTCACGCTTAAGGGTAATAGATGACGGCGTGATTGATAGAAAGATAAAAATAAGGGATAACAAGTCCGGAATAGTTTCGGGATTTATCCGATGGAGATTGGAGGGCAACGAAAGATGTTTCACTGTTGGAATAATTTAAATAATGTTTATTTATCATTAATTAGTTCAATTTATAATTAAAAACATTTTTGTTTAATTAATAAATCCATTTTTCATGAATGGGCCTTAATAGGCAAAAGAGGCCCATTAGGGGAAAAGGAGAAATGGAGAGAGGGAAGAGCCCAGTCGCATGGGCCCTTGGTGGCCCATGGGGGTGTGGATTCCGCCTCGGCCGGTGCACCATGTGGGCATTAGTCCCACATGGCTAAGCCAAGGGGAATCCCCGTCCTCAATATCTTATATAAAGGGAGGCACCCCTCTCCTTTTTGGCACACAATTTTCTCTCTCTCTCTCTTCTCTCATCCCGTGGTTCCCACATTTTGGAGTTGCGTGTGAGTCGTGGTTCCCCCCTCTCTACACCCACCGTTGTTTATTATTTTTTATCTGGTCTTTCTCTCGACCTCCTCTCTTTGCTGGATCGGATCTTCGAGAGTATCTGTTACACCGTACATGTGTAATCCATGCGAGGTGTCATAATTTTGGTGCTAGAGTCGCATCTTCATCGACTACACGACCTTGTGTTTGGCTTCGTATGACTTCATCATCAACGCTTGTGCAGGAGCGTAATCCCCGCTTTTGGTCTTCAAGGGATGATCTCCGATGTTCTCTGTTACTTCATATCTGCATAGAAATATATTCTGGCTTGTTTCTGGTTATTATGAGTAGGATTTTTTATTTATTTCGCTATGAAACCCTTTCAATTTGATCATCTGGTATCTCATACCCTAGTTCAATCTTGTTACCGACATAACAATTCAACTTGTTCCCGTGCCGTTGCATCTCCGTGACCTAGTCACATGCTTGCAAGCTAATTGATGCAATTTCACCGAGTGGGCCTAGAAGTATCTATCCGTCATTAGGATTGGCAAGTCCCGCTCTTGATGACACTCCTCAACATATCCTTCCGGTTACCCAAAAGACACCTTTATAGTCACTCAGTTACGGTCATGACTTTTGATGCAATCAAAGTAACCTTGGGTATAGCAATTAACCATCATCTCTCGGTCTAAGGCTGTGGTACGATGTTTGCACGTTATCATAACATTGAACATAATTACTTGACCTCGTTATGATAAAACATACTGGGTGTAAGTGATACGTTGCAAATGTTTCTATAATTTTTTATGCTACATGCTTGTTTTCTATCCAATGACTTTATGTTTTCTACATGTTTTCACATGTGTTCCTTCGTTTTCAGGATGTTTTCACACACGAACCTATTAAAAAGATGCCCTGAGGCAAGTTGCTGTTTTTTTTTCTATTTCATAAAATTACTGAAGGAAATATTCTCGGAAAGGACTGAAAGTCCACAGAGTCGTTTTTACCTAGAACGAAGATGGAGTCCAAAGAAGAGCCGGAGGGGAGCTAGGGGGTGCCAGGCGTGGCCTCTCCCTAGGCCACACCTGGTGGGCCCCTAGAGACCCTGGCCACCGCATCACGCTGCTTCTTCGCCTATAAGTTACCCTTAACCCTAAAAAGATCGGGGACAGAGTTATTTTCCACGAAACATACAAAGAGGCGCCGTCACCTAGAAAGTACAATCTAGGGCTTTTGCAGCCCTATTTTGGCACCCTGCTAGAGGTGGGGAATCGTCATCGGAGGCCTCTACGTCGCCATGATTGCCTCCACGATGATGCGCGAGTAGTTCATATCGGGATTACGTATCCATAGCAGTAGCTAGATGGTATCTCTCTCCATCATGGCTACATATTTAGAGTCGCGCGAGCTGCCTCACATTATCGAGACCACCTTTTTGTAATTGTGCATGTTGTGTTTTCTAGGATACGATGAACCTTGATATTATGATTATTTTTTTATATTAATCTGAGATGCTTCACTTATATTTGTAGATAATTTTAATATTGTATTGCAATGATCTCCGGTGTTTATGATTACCTTGGACACGTAGTTATTTTCACCTCCAAGAGAGGGTTTATATGCTAGATAGTGGGTCATGCCTCGCTTACATATGTGCTCGAGTGACAGAAACATGACGGATGGGGAATGTGTTATTGCCACTAGGGAGAAAACAGTGGTGCTCTTGTCTACGGATGAGAAACATTGCTTAAATTACGTACTTGTTCTTATTGCAATTGTCTGTTGCACATAAAGCAATCACTTCGTTGATACAACTTAATACCAGCGAGATTTGTTGGATAGCTTTCTCAAGGTGGACTATTAGTAATAGATGCATGCTGGATAACGGTCTATTTATCTTGACGTAATTCCTAAAATTTTAAAGACATGAACTATATCTTGTCATAGTAGTATTGTTATGCGTTCATGATTTGTCAATTGCCTAGTTGTAATTTTTTTACCCAACATGTTTATCTTCTTTGGAGAGATACCACTAGTGAAACTATGGCCCCTGGTCCTATATTCCTCATTGATAAAACCTTTTTTAAGCACTTCCATTGTTGTTTCTTTGTTTTACCATTTTTTTACTTTTATTGATTTTCATTGCTCTATATGTTTAAATCTCTAGTTTCAGCAAGACTAAAAGACTGGCAACCTTCCGAAAAATTGGGGCAAGAGAGTGTTTGTGTGATATGTGCAGGTTCCACGCTTGTTGACTCGCTAGACAAGAAGCAACCTTCTCCAAGTCTTCGAAGTCCTACTGGTCGATAAACCCTGGTTCCACGATTGGGTGAAAATTTCTGCTAGACTACATCATACCTTCCACTTGGGGTAACCCAACGAACGTGTGATCACGTCACCAACATCAAGCAATTTTCTAGCGCCGTTACAGGGGACCTCAAGCTTGCAGCAAGGAGAGGCTCACACTTCCACTTTCTATTTTTTGGTTTGTTTTGTTCTTGCTTAGTTTACTTTTATTTAGTCTTGTTTTCTCTTTATAAAAATCGCAGAAAAAATTAGTTTTCTCGTTTCTAGTCTTTTACTTGCTTTTGAAGTTTGGTCTTGCCTTTACTTTGTCTCTATGTCGAAAAAATAGAAAACAAAAGGAAACTGAAAGTAAAAAAACTTATGAGTTTTCTTTGTAATCCCAGTCTTTCTTCACTTTTTGAAAATGTTACACGCCTTGAACCAATAGCTAAAAATGTAGAAAATATAGAAAGATAAGTTATTGGAGTTTTCTTGATGAAAGAAAATTATGATGCCTTTATGAATGAAACTTATGAAAATAATGTTTCTACTATTATCTATGATAATCCGTGCTTACCAAAGGAGGATGAGTGCTATATTGATGAATGTGATGATCATATGAATTCTTGTGAAATACCCATGTTGGATGAACTTGATACTTGCTACAAATGCATCAACCTCCAAGACTCGATAGAAATAAAATAACTTGATACTTTGCCTACTGCAATTTATGATAATCCTTGCTATTTTGATAAATATTATGAGAATCCTCTATTTGTTCCTACTATTGATATGCATGATAATAAGAATTTTTGCTGAGAAAGTATATATGATAATGCTTTAGATGATGGTCCAATGTTATTAGATGATATTAATTATAATGGTACTAAAAATGGGATTGGAGAGGTCTTAAATTTAGATATAAGGAGTCCCATACCTTTGGAGGGTGATCAATAATCTTGTTACAATTGTCAAAATTGGGTTTGGATAGGTCATGATTTTTAATATTGATCCCACTATTTTGGAGCTTGATATAAATTATATGCTCGTAGCTCATAAAAAGCATGATTTGTGTGATAGTTATATTTTTTAGATTGTTCATGATGCTAATGAAACTTATTATGAGAGAGAAAAATATGGTTGTAGGTATTTTCATGTTACAAAAATAACTCTCTTTAGGTTGAAAGTTTTGAAGTTGCCTTTGTTTTACCTTCTCGTGCTTTCTACTTTGAGCGCTTTGATTTATTTATTTATAAGATTTCTATGGATAGGAAGTGGGTTAGACTTAAGTGTGTTTCATATTTTCTTCTTGATGCTCAATTTTGCTTCAATTCTTATTTCTTATGTGAGCATCTTTTGAAAATACATAGCTCATCTTAATGGCTATAAAGAAAGAGCTCTTGGGAGACAACACTTGTTATTTTTGCTTTCAGTTTTCCCTTTTACTTTGGAAGTTGTTACTTATGTAACAACCTCCGCTTATCATTTTTATTTGGTTTTTGTGCCAAGAGTAACCTCTAACTGAGATGTAGTGTGATTTGGACAACTTGTTGTTTCCTGTCCAGATTTTTGCGCTTCACCAAAAACGTCGGTTCTTTCAGCTAGAACCCGATGAATTTTTTGTATTTTTTGGACACCTGGCCCAGGTTGTTATCTAACTTTCATTAGTTTTTCACTTTTTATTTGAGATATAGAAGTGCCTCAAATAAATTCATCCTTACCCGTTGTTCTGTTTTGATAGATTTCTGCCAATATTTGCATTTGCTTCTTAATCTTCTTATTTTGTGATTCTTTCGGGGGAGGGGGGGTGAGCCTTAAAATAAGTAGTGACAGTAGGTGATGTTTTAACATGGAGTGTTATACTTGTGTTAAAACTTAATCAAGTCGATCTATTATTTTGATGCACTAACATTGCTAATGAAGATTGTGAGAAGTTTTAGGTGGAGCAAGTTATCAAGTGTAGAGAGAGAAGGATGATATAAGGAGATGAAGGATGGACAAAATCTCAAGCTTGGGCATGCCCATTTCACCCCAAGACATATCCAAAAATTACAAGCGTCAAATCTTGGGGATTCCCAAGGCATTCCCTTCTTCATCAACAAAAATAGCAGGTTTCTTTCAAAACACTATATTTTTATTCCTTCACATGATATGGGTTATTTTTGGAGCGTCATTTTATTTTTATTTCAGTTTATTTTTGTTATTTCTGTAATAAATGGTTTGATCCTAGCATATTTTTGTTTGGAGAAACACGCTCCATTTTCATTGTCTGGAACACTCTAGTTTTCACTCTTATTATCGTGTGAGTGTTCAGTTTTGCTAGTATTGCGTTTAGCTCTTGTTTTTCACTCAAATTTTGTTAAGAGATTGTTGTTTTGATTCAGTTATATAACATGATCTCTCTGGTATTGAATGAATATTTGCTTTGAGACTTGTTTCAAATAAGTTAATTGGTGTTGGAAAAAAGTAAAATATTACATGCTTATAGTAGTGCAAAGGAAGCTTGTTTTGACTATGGCTTCGATCTTGACATCTCATGTTAGATGTTATTTTAATTGTGTTCTTAGTAGTATATGATGGATCATCACTAGTCTCAAATAACCGAGAGTACTTAATGTGCCACTGAAATTAAATCATGTGGTGTTTCCACATAATGAAGCATATTATTGTGGTATTCTCCTTTGAATGATTCATTCGAATTGACTTGTCACATGCTCACACCATGTTATGAATATAAAACCAGTCAATATTAGGCTTGATGATAATTTAGTTTTTTGACTTGTAATATCACTTTATGCTTTGATGAATAATGTTTTGTCGTTATGCATGATTATGGCCCTCATTACTCTCTTAGTTGGTCGCTCTCAGTCTCTTGCTGGCCTTCACACCATGTACTGAGTATGAGCTCTACTCGTGCATCCAACTCCAAAAAACAAAATTTTCCCATGTGTCCATCATACCTACCTAATCCAAGTAAATTTCTTATGTGCTACCTTTAAAATTTTCAAAATTATTAAACATGGTTTGTGTTCTCGTTTTAGTTCATGAGGAAGTATTATGGGCTTCATTATTTCTTCATGTTTGATGGATTCACACTTGACTAGCATGAATAATGTTCTATTACTTAATATTGCAAAAAGAGTAGGCATTTGGGTGCCCAGCCCACAAAAGATAAGCTACAACAATCATATTTAATCTCCCCGCACTATGGACTTGATAAATCATGAATTTAGCTTGTGCAAACAAAGGAGAAAGGAAAATGTTATGATTCTCCTACGGGAGCCTCTCTTGAATCAATTGAACATGAAAATAAGTCATTTGATAGTATTCGTTGACATATACATGCACCTCTCTTAAAAACTATATTTTCAATATCTCTGTTTTATTAAATAAAAAGCTCTAGCACAATGAATAATCACTGCTTCCTCTACGAAGGGTCTTTCTTTTAATTTTATGTTGAGTCTTCATCTTCTTACTTTATGCACCAGTTGAGAGAGAATAGTTGTCATTCTGAGTATAATGTGCATAGTCCCAAAATTTATTATGGATTGATTCATGATTATAGTATTGTTTGCTCTCAATTTATTTGTATCAAGTCACCACTTTAACTTTGAAGATGTCGTGACATTTATTTTTTTCTTTTCCATGAAGGACAAGCGAGATACCATTTTATTATGCTTTTTTATGATTGAAACAAACCTATCACTTTTGATACACTATTACTCATTGTCAATTATTTGTGTTAATTTTTCATGTGCAACATAGTTTCTAAGTTTACATAAGTTCAAATAATATTTATCATGCCTTTGTTAAAGTACTTTGATCTCAGCTTGCAATGCTTTTACATAATGTTGATCAAGATTGTGTTGGCTTCATGTCACCTAAAAAATTATTTTGTTATCACTTACCTACTCGAGGACGAGCAAGAGTTAAGCTTGGGGATGCTGATACATTGCAAACATATCTATACTTTTTTTATGATCCATGCTTGTTTTCTATCCAATGCATTTATGTTTTCTACACGTATTCACATGTTTTCCTTCGTTTTCCGGCTGTTTTCATACACTAACCTATTAACAAGATGCCCCATGCCAGTTGCTGTTTTTTGATATTTTTCTATTTCAGAAAAGTTCTGAAGGAAATATTCTCGTAAAGGGCTAAAAATCCACGGAGATCGTTTTTTACCCGTAACGAAGACAGAGTCCAAAAAAGAGCCGGTGGTCCCCTGGAGACCCTGGCCACCGCCTCATGCCGCTTATTCGCCTGTAAGTTGCCCTTAACCCTAAAAAGTTTGGGAACAAAGTTATTTGCCACCGAACATACATAGAGGAACCGTCACCTCGAAATTCCAATCTAGGGCTTCTGCAGCCCTGTTCCGGCACCCTACTGGAGGGGGGGGTCGTCATCGATGCCTCTACATCGCCATGATTGCCTGCACGATGATGCGTGAGTAGTTCATCTCGGGATTAAGAGTCCATAGCAATAGATAGATGGTATCTATCTATGTTATGCCTCCATGTTTACATTCTCGTGAGCTTCCTCACATGATCGAGACCACCATTATGTAATTGTGCATGTTGTGTTTGCTGGGATCCGATGAACCATGAGATTATGATTATTTTGGTCATGTCAATTTGAGATGTTTCACTTATATTATTAGAGATTTTTTATATTGTATTGCAATGCTCTCCAGTGTTTATGATTACCTTGACCACATAGTTGTTTTCACCTCCAAGAGAGGGTTTATATGCTAGATAGTGGGTTCATGCCTCCCTTACATCTATGCTGGAGTGACAGAAACGTGGAGGATGAGGGATGTGATGTTGCCACTAGGGAGAAAATAGAGGTGCTCTTGTCTACGGATGAGAACCACTGCTTACATTACGTACTTCTTCTTAATGCAATTTTTTTGTTGCACACAAAGCAATCACTTTGTTGATGCAACTTAATACCATCATGATTTGTTGGATAGCTTTGTGAACATGGACTATTAGTAATAGATGCATGCTGGATACTGGTCTATTTATCTTGATGTAATGCGTACAATGTTAGAATCCGTGAACTATATCTCGTCATAATAGTATTGCTATACGTTCATGATTTTTCAATTGCCCAGCTATAATTTGTTCACCCAACATGGTTGTCTTCTTCCGAGAGATACCACTAGGGAACCTAAAACCCACGATCCTATTTTTATCATTGATAAAACCTTCTTTTAATTACTTTTATTATTGTTTCTTTGTTGTACCGTTTTACTTTTATTGTTTTTCATTACTCTATATGTTTAATTCTCTAGTTTCAGCAAGACCAAAAGACTGACAACCTTCTAGAAAGTTGGGGCAAGAGAGAGTTTGTGTGTTGTGTGTAGGTTCCGTGCTTGTTGACGCGCCAGACAACAAACAACCTTATCCAAGTCTTCGAAGTCCTATTGGTCGAGAAACCCTGGTTCCACAATTGGGGGAAAATTCCGCTAGACTACATCATACCTTCCACTTGGGGTAACCCAATGGACGTGTGATCATGTCCTGGAGCATCAAGGAGCCTCACCTAGCCAGCCCTCTCTGATGGTGTCCTCGTCCAGCCACACTGGATGCCCTAACATCCACATGCCCACCATGAGGCGCTCAACCCTCTGCATCCATGATGACCCACAAGTATAGGGGATCGCAACAGTCTTCGAGGGAAGTAAAATCCAAATTTATTGATTCGACACAAGGGGAGCCAAAGAATATTTGTGAGCCTTAACAAGTGAGTTGTCAATTCACCTGCACCTGAAAGTAATTTTTTCGCAGTGGTTTATCAGTAGTAACAGTTTTATAGTAGCAGCAGTACTGAAATAATAGCAGGAGTGGAATGAAAACAACAACAGCAGTGTTTGAAGTAAACAGCGGAATTAAATATTGTAGGCATAGGGATGGATGAACGGGCGTTGCATGGATAAGATAGTTCATATAATAATCAAGACATGGGCATTGTAGATAAATAATATAAAGCATCCAAGCACTAATTAACCGTAGGCATGTGTTCCATAAATACTCGTACATGCTCGCAATGAGAACTTGCACAACATCTTTTGTCCTACCAGCCCGTTTTCAGCGGGGCCTCAAGGGAACTACTGGTAATTAAGGTGTTCCTTTTAATAGAACGCTGGAGCAAAGCATTAACACTCCATGAACACATGTGATCCTCACATCACAGCCACCCCCTCCGGTTGTCCCAGTTTCTGTCACTTCAGGGCCTCGGGTTCCGGACAACAATATGTGTAAACAACTTGCAGGTATGATCAAGAAACATTAATTATCATCATGATTCAATAACATGTTCAGATCTGAGATCATGGCACTCGGGCCCAAAGTGGCAAGCATTAAGCATAACAAGTTGCAACAATGTCAATAGCACTAATAGAGGATACTAGGCACTATGCCCTAACAATCACGACATTATTACATGAACGATGTCATCCAATCCCTACAATCCCCTTCAGCCTACAGCGGGGGAATTACTCACACATGGATGGGGGAAACATGGATGGTCGATGGCGAGGCGTTGGTGATGACGATGGCGTTGATCTCCTCCACTTCCCCGTCCCGGTAGGGTGCCAGAACAAGAACTTCTGATCCCCGAATCGAGGTTCGGGGTGGTGGCGGAGCTACGGACTTCTTTCTGGAAACTATCGAACCCCCTCGTGTTTTAGGGTTGGAGGCTACTTGTAGTCGAAAGGGGAGACCGAGGGGGGCTCTGGGTGGCCCACACCACATGATGGCGCGGCCAAAGGGAGGGCGCGCCAGGGGTGGTGTTCCCCCCCTCTGGTCCCTCTCCTGGCCTCCTTTTGACTCCCGGGGTCTTCTGGTGTTTTAGGGGCAATGGGGTCTTTTCTGGGCAATTTCCCGAAAGTTGATTTTTCTGCACAAAAACAGGACACCAAAGTAATTCTGCTGAAAACATCGTTAGTCCGTGTTAGTTGCATTCAAAACACACAAGTTTAGAGGCAAACAATAGGAAAAGTGTTCGGAAAAGGAGATACGTTTTCGACGTATCAACTCCCCAAGCTTAGCTTATTGCTTGTCCTCAAGCAATTCCGTGACAACTGAGTGCGATAAAAGACTTTTATGAACACATTTGTTTCATATGATGTAAATATACTCACTATATGATCAAATACTTAATTATGCTCATGATAAGATACATGCAAGATACTGTCACTTAATAGCTATGCAAACCATGAGGAGATAACAACATATTAATAATAAACAACATGAAGCATAACTATTTGCAAGATTGTAATATTCATAAAAGGATCTAATAAAGTGGTATCTCGCTTGCCCTTAAGTGTGGGGCAAAACATAAATGCCAGGGCACCTCTGATGTTCAAGGGAAGACTAGAAATAAAGATATCAAAGATACAAGTGGCAAGATTATAACACAATCAACCGTGCTTTGGGACAAACACATCACACTAAGAATGAGCATTGTGCTCTCAAGAAAGTGCTCAAAGAATATGGCGGAGACTCAACATAAAAGTAAAAGAAAGGCCCTTCGCAGAGGGAAGAAGGGATCAACTCTGCTAGAGCTTTTTATTTTATTAAACAGAGGTATTGAAAACATTTTGAGAGAGGTGTATGCTTCTGTCAATGAATGGTAAAGAGACAATACAATACGACACAAGCCAACGTGATTCAAAAGAGCGGCTCCCATGTGAAGGACGCATCTGGGTAGAAGGTCATCCCTCTTTCTCTTTTGTTTACACAATTATGCTTTGACTGATAAATCAGGGGAAAAAAGAGTGAAGAGAATTTGTGTGTATTAATTTGGGGTTGGTCACCCCGCTGCCAGCTCTTCTATCATTTGGAAAAGCGGATGAAGCCACTAGTCCAGGGTGTGAAATCCAATCAACAAGTGAGATAAAGATTCTCTATTTACGTCCTCATGAGCTAAAACAGGGGCACAAAACTGGAATAATTTTTAGCAGGTTTTAAAGGTAGCACATGAGCAATTTACTTGGAGTGGCGGTTAAATACCACATATAGGTAGGTATGGTGGACACATTTGGCAAACTTTGGTTTTTGGGAGTTGGAAGCACGAGTAGAGCTCATACTCAGTACAGGTGGAGGCTAGCAATAGACTAGGAGCGACAATCAAGAGAGCAACAACTATCATCATCATGTTTGCGACAAAGTAAAGTTAACTAAGGCACAAAATTGATACTAGAACTATGATGCAAAATAAATCATCGAGGCTTATTGACTTTTTGTTTTCAGTATTAGCATGCGCGAGCATGAGCCAAGTCGATTCAAATGAAACAGTCAGAGGAGGCTACCATAATGTCATGTCCTTCTACGAATAGAACAATGCGAACAAATATTTATATGACATGTCATTTACTATTAATAAATTGGAACAAAACATGAGAGAGCACGAACTATTAAGAAGCCATTAAGTCACATATATCTTATACGAACAAACTAAGCATGCTCACTTAGATGGATATATGTACAAAAATGAAAGCAAATAGAGTTCATACCAGCCTCTCACCACAACTTGAATTGTCATCGATCATCATTATTGCTCTTCACTTGTGGCTCGAATAATATATAATGAAAACCAAGCTCCAATGGAGTTACATACGACTGTTGAACTTTGCAGCAAACTTTACAAAACCAAAGAAGAAAAATAAATATTTTTAGGTTTTTCAATTAAAGCACGAACAGAAAGAGAACAAGCAAACAAAGCAAAATATTTTTGGATTTTTGAATATTAAACTGCAACTTAAAGGTTAAAGCAAACCAACTAAAGAAACAAATAGAGAGAAACAACGTAAATATTTTTGGTCTTTTTGTGTTTTGGAAAACAAGAACAGAACAATAAAATAAAGAGAAATGAAAGAAACGAAAACAAACGAAAAAAACAAAGAGAAACAAAAACAGACGAAAGAAAAGTAAACATGGATATACAAAGAACCGACCGAACATGATATATAAATGAGTGTGATGTCGGTATACCTCCCCCCAAGCTTAGGCTTTTGGCCTAAATGGAGATCAATCAAAGCGCGGGAAATATCACCACTGCGGTGGGTCGTCCCTCGCGTGGTCGTACTCGGGCGCCCAAGAAGAAGATGAAGCAGCGGGCGCATAGTCATAACCGGCGTGCTGGTATGGAATCCCCGTGGCGTCGTAGGTCTGGACGAAATCACAATCGCCCCCCTCGTCGGCATCCTCTCCTTGCTGGGGGTGATGCTCAAGGTATGTGTCCAGTTCACTCTCAGAAAGCTTCCATCCTTGCCTCTATTAAGATTAAACAAAAGAGGTGCAGGAAAAAGTACTTCCCTAACAGTTTTAACAACTCTCCACCCGGATCGTTTGGAGAAAGTTAATTCAAAAGATAAATTATGTAAATGAGCATGGGTAGAAAGAAAGTTATGTTGAACCATGGAAAAAAGATTAAGCCTCTCTATAGGAAACTGCAAGTCTAGAGGGTGTGGCTCCAAACGATGCAAAGCTAGCAAGCGCGAGGCAATAAGACCTCCACAAACTCCGCCCTTCTCACGGTTATGTGAGAGACGGAAAGCAATCAAAGCGCCAAAATTATAAGACCTATCACATCTTAAGGCAGCTGCAATAAACGCCAAATCATAAACATATAGCTTGTTGGTAGTTTTTCTAGTTAACACACACTTAGAAATAAAGTAGGCAAAGTATTGAATGCTAGGGAGTTGAATTTCACGAATTTTACCACTCTCTCCTATGCAGCTTCTTCCTTGGCAAATCTCTCCATATAAATCCAGTAGTGGTTTAGACTGCCCACTTATCTTCTCACAAGAACCCCACTCCGGTACCTTAATAGCTGCACAAAAATCACTGAAAGCCAGCCTCACAGCTTTATTGTAAATTTTATAATGGACCATTGGGTTAGTTGGGGACCATTTAAAACAAAAATCCTGCACCGCAGACATATTTAGTTTCACATATTTGATAGGCTCATCCTCAATGAAACGGTCCAGTCCTGCATTATGCAGTAGAGTGTTAAAATCCTGCGAAATTTCCGTAATCCTCATGAATTCCTGACACAGATAGTTTGATGGGAACACACCCTTGCAAGACAAACTGTCCAACCATCCCTCCATCCCAAAACTTTCAAGGATAAAACGAAAGGGCAAGCCGTTAGATGCAATGTTTAAATGGACTACTGCACAATAAACCTTTATCCAAACAAAAACAAAAGTAGTTAGGTAGATTCAATAGGACTTTAATTCGCACCACACCATTTCTACCATCATGACAGAGTCATGAAGAATATACCGACGTAAGTCGTATGCTAGGTGTTTCAATAAGCTATTTGTAATTATTACTACGACTGGATTACTTTGTATTGTTATTGATGATTATTAATAGATCAGAGAATTTCTTTTTTTTGGAAAAAGGAGGATTAATTAGTGCCTCCCGCAATGAGAATGTAATAGGACAGAGAGGTGGTTCAAAGTGAATAGAACTCCAGAGTTGAAGATATGGCTAGGCTCCACCAGATTTGAAATCAATTGGAAAATATTAGAGAGATCAAGCACAAGAAATGTATATAGATGGAAGTTCTTCTGTCAGTAATTAGGGAGAACAACTGTCACGAGAAAACCCAATAATATTGTTTGACGCACATTTTGGAAGGATATAGTGATCACAATAACTTTGAAGGAGAACCTTTTTGGTCCTGACATTTAGAAAACTATCTTTGACTACGAGTTCATGAGTTCACACAATCAAATACAAGTTGTGTCGGACATGGTTTCTAAAACAAGTTGTGTCGTAATAATAGTATTTATTAGTTTGTATCTTACAATTAATGTTAATAACACATTTGACCTAAAGTACTTAGTGATGATATACATAGTAGTATTAATAACCAGTTTGGAACAGTTTGGTAGTGCAATGGGATAATAAATATATTTTTGAGAGGACATGCATTCAATTGTCGATTGATCGAAGTGCTATCCAATTCTTTCTCAACATGTTATAGAACATGCCTGTCAATGATAGAGTACAATGCCTAGAAGGAATATTGAAATAGAATATGTGACATGGTATTTTTAGAATCGACATAATACTTACATGAGAGAAATTAAAATGATTCAAATTATCTTTCACACAAGCAATATTTTACCTAACAAAACATTAGCGAAAGCTATTGAATCCTATGATTTTCCATATGTTCCAATATCAATTACACCATATATTTGTTTCACGAATAGATGCAAAATGCTAAAGATCTTGCCCTCGCATTTGCGAGGGCCACCATTGCTAGTTGTTTAGAAAAACATGTCAAGCACCCAAATATCATTGTCTTTGACCCTACGGTAAAGAATATATTTTTTGTTTTGTTATGGTGAGGACTATGGTTCACAATAGTTGATAAAACAAAGTAAGCTTGGAAAACTCCATCGATTAATAAGCACATTGTTCTGTGGTCGATCACTCGCTTAGAAGTTGCACAAATCTCGTGAAATTCTCGTACGACGAGCCACCCTTGCTGGTGCACCTCGAGGCCGTGCCCTTGAGAACCTCTGCCCTCTGTAGGATTCCTTCGTCGTCAAGGACCTTCTCCACCTTGCTCTTCACCTCCTCCTTTGTCACGACACCGTCCCCACCGGGTGAAACCGCGAGGCCGGTCCTCCACACATCCGTGAAGTAGCTCCGGTTCAGGAACTGGTCGCAGAAGTAGGGCCAGCACAGGACAGGCACACCATTCCGGACCGCCTCCATCGTCGAGTTCCACCCGCAGTGCGAGATGAAGCACGCTACCGCGCGGTGCGCCAGGACCTGCCGGAACCAAACAGTACGTCATTGCAATGTGCAGGTGGCACAGGAACAATTGATGTGAGTTGTGTAGAGATGTATGCGTGGCAGTTTATGAATTTAGCATGATCAACCTGTTGCTGGGAGCACCAGCAGACGATCATGCCTGTGCCAGCGACGCGCTGCTCAAAGTCCTCCAGCCACACCTTGCTCAGGCCGGCGGTAAAGTCGGGGCGTACCACCCACAGGAACGGCCGGCCGGTGAGCTCCAGCCCCTCGGCCAGCTCCTGAAACTGTCGCGGGTTGAAGATGGCCATGCTGCCGAAGGCCACATACACGACGGAGCTGTCCGGCCGCGCGTCGAGCCACTTCAGGCACCTCTCGTCCTCCGGCAGAAAGTTACCGACGGGTTTCTGGAACGTCCCGTCGGCGAAGAGCGGGCCAATTGGCAGGATGTTGGGAAAGAGCTTGAACGTGCCGGCCTCGGCCTCCTGGAACGAGTTGCAGACGACAATCTCAGCGAGCTCGGTGAACTTGTTGTTCCGGGCTTCCGGCACACCAGCTGGAAGAGGATGTGCTGCCCCTCGGGGGCGCCGGCGTTGTTCCACGCCAACAGCGATGTGTGGAGCGGCGGCATACCGGGGGCGAGCTGCAGCATCTCCTCCCTCTCCGGCCATCCTGCGGTTCGTCGTTATTCGATCGTGCCGGTGAGAGAAATTGATCACTCCCGACGAAGCAAGTACATATCGATCAAAGAATTATTAAGTTAGAACGACTGATGGAATTTGCATTTGCATACCCTTGTCGTTCAGGACGCCGTCCTCGATCATCTTCGGGATCCTGAGCATGATGGCGAGGCTCGCAGCGGATGCCGAGGAGTAGGAGGCGACCCGGATGCCGAGCTTCTTGGCGACCTCTAAGGACCACCCCATGCCGACGTCGCCGATGAGCCACTTCACCCTGGGCCGCCCGGCCGCCTCCATCTCTGCCAAGAGCTTCTCGAGGTACCCAGGCATGTGGTGCGAGTAGGCTTCGACGAGCTTGTTAAGGTCCTTGCGGTCCTCGCCGTCGGCCAGTCCGTCCGGGATGGACGCCAGGTGGATGCCGCGCAGCGCCTCCGGCAGCGCGGCCAGCACGAGCGCGTGGTCAACCTCGGTGTTGACGAAGGTGACCTCGAAGCCGTGGTCTACGAGGCGGTGCGACAGCTCCATGAACGGTGTGACGTGGCCCTGCGCCGGGAACGGCACCACCATGACGTGAGCTTTGGCCATGACTCGCCCCTCCCTCTCGCGGTCTCGCCTCTTGACAGTCCACACACACGATGACACGAGTAGCAGCAGCAGCCACAGCACCAAGCAGTGGTAGCTGAAATAGGAACACACGAGTGTGGTTGCCAAGTGCGGTCTGCTGGAAAGCCACACAAGCACTCCCATTTTTGGAAAAAAATCAAGTTGCACTAAGATTCCCATAAAAACAATTTACGGATAAGTCCTCTAAAATTAGAAATTACAAACAAGGCCATACAACTTGCACAAAATTCGCATCAGAACTACTTTTTGGACGAACTTTTCTTCAAGAATCAATGTCATAAAATTCCTCGCACTTTTGTAGGTTTAGCTTTTTTCATTTGACGTTGTCTTCGGGGTTAAACTGACAATCTCTACAAACTATTAGTAGGAGTATTTCAAGGAAGTCAGAGTCCACCTCCAACAAGGCTTCTTTTGTATGTTTTGCCAATTTCCAATTAATTCCTACACATCAAAGTGTACTTTTGAAACTATTAATAGGTTAGTCTAAATAAATAATAAAACTTAATGTTAAACAAGTGACTAAACCATAAAAGTAGCATGAAACAATAAAAATTTATAGTGTCAGGTATCTCCCCAACATTAGCCTCCGACTTCCGCTTGGGCGCAACTGCAACTCCACTCTTTCATACACTTGTCACTCCAGACTCAAAGTCGCAAGCTGCCCGTCCAAGGTGAACTCTTTGGAGAAGAAAACCAATCCTTAGAGGTTATCACCGCGACTCTTTCTCTTTATCTCCTTTTTCACCGTTTGTTTAGATGAAAAACAACCAATCTCATCCTTCCGTGGTTCGTGATGTCTCCCAACGGATTTATCTCTTCAATCTATGTGGGTATATATAATCTCATCCTCCTTTTTCTAGGTCACTCCTCTTTCTTCTACTTACTTCGCCACGTCGCGGTTCTCTTTTCTATTCACATTCCTTTGAATCTCGCCGGCCATGGCCCCCAAGAAGTTTATTTCCTGCAACTGGGATCGTTCTTGGGTAAAATATGAACGCCTTGAGAAAGAAGCATGAATGGAAATCTCCCAAAAATGAGATCGAGTCTGCCCCTCGAGATGTCGAGGTAGGCGTTCTCCTTGAAGTTGTTAAGCACGGGTTCACCCCTCCGGGGTCTGTTTTCTTCCACAAGTTGATGCACCACTTCGGGCTCCACTACCACGATACCGACCTCAATTTGTATCTCCACGCGAGTAACTATGAAACCCTTTGTGAAAAATACATCGGAATCGGGCCTTCTTTGGATCTATGGTTCTCCTATTTTGCCTGTAGTCGCCAAAAGGAGGAAGAAAACATACCCGTTCTTGAATGCGGGGCTATGACCTTGCAGCGGAGAAGCATCGAGTCTTTTCCTCCACTGAAGATGCCCGACAGAATTCACGCCTGGGAGCAGTCATGTTTCTATTGTAAAGATACAACTCCCACTTGAGAGGTGAGTATGCTTCCATGGTCCACGACGCTTCATGGAAAATGACAATTTGTCGAGTAAACCAAGTCCATCCTTCCTCACTCAAGTGGAAGAATGGAGAGGAAGGTTCAAGTCCTCATAGGCAAGGGCTTATGCAGTCTCAATCTGATATTTTGCCCGTCAAGTTTGCGTATTTATCCCAATAGCCGCAGATACGGTTGCGGCATCCGTGAGTACTTTGAACCCGGTGATCCTCTATGAGCATGCAATGAGGGCTGGGATGAAGACAAGTGGTTGGTGTTCATCCAGGAAATAACCTCAGAGAAAGTCACATCCTTCGATATCGGGGGGTGGCTTCTTTTTCTGCGACTAACAAACCTTACAAGGTGACCTTCTACTTGTGACTCCATATTCTTGTCATCCTGATATTTTCACATGTTCTCTTCATCAATCTGGGTTTTTGTAACTTGATGACAGCCTTGCTCCTCCTTCCCAAGTCACGAAAAATTATGAAGATACTAAAGGTGCAGATGACGCCTTTGCTGAGGCCATTGACTATACTATTGATGCTCCCGTAAAGACTACAATTTGCAGGTTGTCCAAGCGATTGAAGAAAACTGATCCGAATATGCTGGACTTGAATGGACTCCACACAAGTATGCCAAGAACTCATATACCGCGACTCCCTCTCGTGGTAGTGATGTGGCGTCTGTTTCTCGTGCGAGATCTCGTGTTGACCGGGCCGCTAATAAGGCTCCCACTTCTGGCGTGAATTCCCCAAGATCTCTGAGTGCAATGATGTGTTATAACTCCTCTGAATATCATGAGACAAGTGTGAGGACCACTGCTTCTGCTGGGTAAGCGTTGTTTTCATTTCTCCTTTCTTTTACTCGAAGCGAGTCTCTTATTTGAATCCTTGTTTCTTCTGAGAGCATCTAGATTTCTCAAATGATAAACGAGATCAAATATCATAGTGCCCCAGGTGTGGTTTTGGTAATTAATGACAATCCTTATGGACTAATGTTTGCATTAATATTTTCTTGTAGGTTTGTCCATTGGCATTACTTGAACTCCATTTGTTGGATTCAAGGTTGTATGCCACCTAGATCATTGATTATAATGAATATATTTGATATGAACAAGAAGAAGAATGGTCATGACAATGTTGAGAATATTAAAAGCTTGAGAAAAGTCCTGCCAAGTATTACGCATCCATCCCCTATGCAATTAATGACAACAAAATCAATAGGTATAAACTTATCATTTATTTTGACGAGGAATTATTTAGCTAATCCGAAAGGAGTTTTTATCGTCCCATTAGAGAGGCACAATTTAGTTACATAACATGATAATTCTCCTAACCCAAGATTATCGAATATAGTTTTAGCTAAAATCGACACTCCCGAACCAATTTCTAGATGAGCTTTAAATCCCATGTTCTTTATCATATCTTTAATAGTTGCTTCAAAAGCTTTATCATTGGGTCCAAATGCTCCTTTATTAATAACTTTAATGGATTCTCTAGTGGTGCGCTCTTCATATCATATAGTTGCTTCTCAAGTTTAGATAGACAAGTTTTTATAGTTCCAACTCATTTAATAAGGTTTTCCATATGAGTTTCCTTAAGCTTTTTAAAGGGAGGCATATTCATAAAATTTATCAAAGTTTCATAAGCCTCATCAACATCATAATCAAGAAAATTTCCTCCAACTGTGTCAAGAACAAGCCTATAACATAGAAAGATTCCCAAGTAAAATCTTCTAAAAAGTATTCCAATTTTTATTTTGGCTTGGTCTTCTCATAGGAATAAAAAATTCTTGACCAAGCATCATTATAAATTTCCCCACCTTTTTGTTTGAAGGTGTGGACCTCAGATTTAGAGTACATAACAAAGGTGGCAAAGCTAGACATCTAATAAAACAAAGATAAAAATAAACTAACAAAGCAAGTAAAAGACTAGAAACTAGAAAACTATTTTTGTTGGATTTTTAATATAAGGGAAAAAAGCTAAATAAAAGTAAACCAAGCAAGAACAAAACAAAAGAGAGAAAGTGGAAGTTTGTAACTCCCCTATCTTAAATCTTGAAGTCCCTGGCAACGACGCCAGAAAATAGCTTCCTCACGTGAGACCACACGTTCGTTGGGAGACCCAAGAGGCAGATATGATGTAGCGTAGCAGTATTTTCCCCTAGTTATGGAACTAGGGTTATCAATATAGTAGTATCTTCGAAGTCTCTCAGTAGGTTGCTTGTTGTCTAGCGCTTCAACAAGCATGGACATGCACACAAACACAAACTCACTCTTGCTCCCAACTTCTCAAGAATGTTGCCAATCTTCTCGTCTTGCTGAAAACTAGAAATGGTTGGAGAATATTAAATGAAAACGAAACAACAAGAAAGTGATGATGAAAGGCAAGTAAACGAGGTTTTAATCGATGAAGAAATATGACTGATGGCCATAGTTTCACTAGTGGTGTCTCTCTTGAGAACAGTAAATATGGTGGATAAACAAATTACAACTAGGCAATTGACAAATCATGAACATATAACAATACTATTATGAAGAGATAAAGTTCACGGATTATAACATTGTAGGCATTACTTCAAGATAAATAGAACAACATCTATTACTAAAGTTCACCTTGAGGTAGCAATTCAGAAAATCTCGCTGGTATTAAGTTGCAACAACGAAGTGATTGCGTGTGTGAAGCAGACAAATGCATTAAGAACAATACGTAATGTAAGCAATAATTCTCACCCGTAGACAAGAATATCGTTGTTGTATCTCTAGTGGCAACAACACATCCCTCTCCCGCACGTTTCTGTCAATCAGACGCAGGTTGAAGGAGGCATGAACCCACTATCTAGCTTATAAACCCTCTGTTGGAGGTGCATACAATAACTTGGTCAAGGAAATCATACTCGTGGAAAATTTCTCCGTCCCTGACGTTTTTAGGGCTAAAGGAAATTTATAGGCAAAGAGGCGACAGGAGGGGGTGCTTAGGTCAACGGGATAACCCCCAGACGCGGTCTAGGGGGGTCGTGCCTGGCGCCCCTCTAGTGGCCCCAGGGATGCCCTCCGACTCTTCTTTGGCCTCCATCTTTGTTCCAGGCAAACAATAATCTCCGTGGATTTTCAGAACATTTGGCGAATATTTTCTTTAGAACTTTAATGAAACATCAAAAAACAACAGAAAACATGATCTAGCTCTAGGCATCTTATTAACAGGTTAGTCCATTAAAACATCTAGAAAACGAAGGAAAACATGTAGAAAACAAGCATGTAGCATCAAACATTATAAATACGTTTGGGACGTATCAGTATCCCCAAGGTTAACTCTTGCTCGTCCTCGAGTAGGTAAGTGATCACAAATATATTTTTTCTAACATCCCAAGCAATAAGAGTGAAAACTGATGTTAGAAACATATTTCTAACATCCCGGGACATCTCATATCCTTTGTGATCTCTCATATAATTTCCATTTTACGTCGGCATTATTTCTCTCTTATAGTAACTTCCCCAAAACCTTTCCGATTAACACCTGACTTGTTTCTGTGACATCGTATCGACATCAAACATTTATAAAAACAATAACAACATATTTGTTCTCTCAATAAAAGGTTGGCATGGCTTAAGCATGTGATCCGTAAAGTCTCGATAACACACATACATGTTTGGGAACTTACAGATAATAGCCAACTTCGGAACCGTGGACGCCCGTGATGGCTCATGTGTGTTCACGAAGAATGAGGTGAACTTATGGGTTACTTGTTGCACTTACAATACCAACAATATCACAAGATGAGACTATGTGATCTAGTCTGGTCAAACTCTTTGATAACAACACATACAACACTCGTTACCGATATTGTCCACTTTTCTCATCCATATCCCCGATGTCCTTGTCATAAATCGCATTGTGTCTGGCCAGACGATTGGTTCACATCGGTGATATTGAGAGGGCCCAAAGCATGTATCTCTCTATCATCTAGAGGAGTTAAGTATTAGTCTTGAACGATCTTAGTTCCATTACACTTTCTAGATTATACTCAGACATCACCGTTATGATCCCAAGTTACAGCAAGACAGTTGATGACAACTTCATATGTACTTTGTTAAATACATTACAATTTCTTCAATATCTTTTAGCAAGATCATATACTTGGGTTGGATCAATACTATTGTTAGCTAATAGTAAACTCTTGTGTTTTGCTGGACTATTAACCAAGTCCATGATCAGGAAAACATGATCATCTCACAAACCATAAGCTAATCTTAGAGACAAGATTAGGAACTCTTATTTGTTTATGTCTTCACACCAGCATAAATATTTTCCTTTGAAAACTCACTTTTCAAGTGATATAGAGGTTGTAGCATATGATGACATAAACTTATTTCTGAACTTGGAGATAAAATACTAATTGAATATTATTGTCTCTAGGGCATATATCCAACAAATACTACCTAGCAAACGGTATCTATCCAACATGGTCAACATTTGTGAAGACTATTGAAAGTGCACTATGGTCAACTAGAGGGGGGTGAATAGGTTGACTACCATTTTTTTCCCTTTTAGTACGGCTAAGCAAGATAAGATAAGGTTCTCTAGATGTGCAACTAGGTGAGCAACCTATGTGAGCAAGATAAGATACGCAACGGAAGTAAAATGAAAGGCAACAAGATAAACCACAAGTGTAAACAAGGAGACAAGGATATGTTTCCCGTAGTTCCTTCTCAAGAGAAGTACGTCTACGTTGGAGATGTGGGGAGCCACCTAGGCGCTCCTAAATAGCACAGTTGTGCACACCTTATTCTCCTTGAGCTTCTTCGGTGAGGGAGATTCTCGTTTCCACTATGAGGTCGACTTGAAGGCGTTGACCAAACCTTTACACGAGCTTGAGGACACTCCACAAGATGGATGGAGGCTCTCAAGCAATCCGAAGCTTCTTTGCAACAAGGTGGAAGCTATAAGCACAAGATCTACTAAGGTTTCTAGGCCTCAAGTAGGATTCTAGATCTACTAGGATGTGGTGGATGGATTTGAAATCCCTTTGGTTGAATCACGGATCTAGGTCTCCTCTAGCTCTCCACAAAGTTTCAGAGTGTTTGGGTGGTTGGAGAGGGAGGTCTAGGAAGTTGAAGCTTTCATTAATGGCTAGGAGAGAGAGTGGGAAAAGCTTGAGCATTTATGAGATAGGGGAAGGCTTTAAATACCCCTTCCCCAAAGTGGCCGTTGTGCAGTCCACGCAGCAACGGAGGCTCCGGTGGTCTTCACAAACGCGCACATGCGCATCTCATTTTCTTCAAACTGGATCCTATAGGGCGGAGGCTTCGGTGGTGCTGGCGGAGGCTCCGCTCGATCCTCCGCTCGTATGCACTGATACGTCTCCAACATATCTATAATTTCTGATGCTCCATGATCATATTATACCAATTGTTACATGTTTTCTCCCTTATTTATAGCATTTTTATACGTTTTTCGGGACTAACCTATTACCAAGATGCCAAGTGCCAGTTCCCTGTTTTCTGCTGTTTTTGGTTTCAGAAAAGTTCTTCTTCCTCGGAAGCATCCAGAACACCAAAGAGGAGTCGAAGACGGTCATCAGGGGGGCCACACCATAGGGTGGCGCGGTCTCCCCCTGGTCGCGCCAGCTATGGGTGTGGGGCCCCCTGGCCTCCACCGCCTCTGCCCTTTCGCCTATTTATTCCCCCTGGATGGAAAATCCTAAGCACCTGATCAAAAAATCCCCGAAAAGTTCTGCAGCCGCGGTCGTCGTCAACCCTAGATCAGGGGGGTTCTGGAGCTGTCTCCCGGCACCCTGCCGGAGAGGAAATCATCACCGGAGGCTTCTACATCACCATGCGTGCCTCCGGAGTGATGCGTGAGTAGTTCATCCCTGGACTACGGGTCCATAGCAGAGCTAGATGGTTGCCTCCTCCTCATATGCCTCCATGTTGAGATCTCGTGAGCTGCCTATCATGATCGAGATTGATCTTATGTAATTCTATATGCTGTGTTTGCTGGGCTCCGATGAATATTGACCTTATGCCAAGTTGATTATAGTATTTATTGCATATGTTATTTGTGATCTTGCATGCTTTCCGTTGCTAGTGGTTTCTCTAGCCAATTAGTTGCTAGTGACTCCAAGAGGGAGTATTTATGCTAGATAGTGGGTTCATGCCTCCTTTTCACCTCTGCTCGAGTGACAGAAACGTGACGGGGGAGGATGTGTTGTTGCGACTAGGGAGAAAATAGTGGTGAGAGTGCCCACGTGTAGAATCATTTCTTACATTACACACATTGTTTAATGCAGTTATCTGTTGCTTGCAACTTAATACCTAAGGGGGGTCGGATGATAACCTGAGGGTGGATTATTAGTCATAGATGCAGATGGATTTCGGTGTATGTATTTTGTTGTAATGCGCGCACTAAATATCATAGTAGTAATCATGTTGTATTGTGCACTACGGTGCAACCTCTATTTGTCAATTGCCCAGCTGTAATTTGTTCACCCAGCATATTATTTCTATGGGGAGACACCAATAGTGAACCTATGAACCCCGGTCCATTTTCCACATTGTTAAACAAACCACAACAATTTCCTGCTCTCTTTACTTACTGCAAGCATACACTATTTTCCGCACTATACGTCTAATCTTTGTTTTCAGCAAGACCGGTGAGATTGACAACCTCATTGTACTGTTGGGGCAAAGTATTTTGGTTGTGTTGTGTGCAGGTTCCACGTTGTTGCTGACATTGCTGAAGCGCCAGCACCACCGTCAGTGGCATCAACCTTATGAAGGTCCTCTTTCTCCTACTTGATTGATAACCCTGAATTCTTAACTAAGGGGAAAACTCCTACCGTTGTGCTCATCACACCCTCCTGTTGGGGTTCCCAACGCAAGCATCAAGGATTTTTCTGGCGTCGTTGCCGGGGACTTAATCATCATCAAGAAGCCTCCCGTCAAGGCACCATCAAAGCGTAGCAAGGATTTTTCTGGCGCCGTTGCCTGGGAGAAGGAAGTCTTCTGGCAAGGGGAGTCTCTCACTCTCAACCTCTTTATTTTGTTTATTGTCTTGTTTTCATTTTTTTTCTTGTTTTTCTCCTCTATATTAAAAACACAAAAAAAATTAGTTTACTTTATAGCTATTATTTATTTGCGTGCTATTATTCTGCTAAAATGAGTTCCTCTGAGAATACTAAGTTGTGTGACTTCACTAGTACAAACAACAATGATTTTATTTGCACACCTATTGCTCCACCAGCTCCTACTCTGCTTTCTATGAGATTAAACCTACTTTATTAAATCTTGTTATGAAAGAGCAATTTTCTGATATTAGTACTATTGATGCTGCTGCCCACCTTAATAATTTTGTTGAACTATGTGAGATGCAAAAATATAAAGATGTGGATGGAGATATTATTAAACTGAAACTATTTGCTTTCTCTTTGAGAGGAAGAGCTAAAGAATGGTTGATATCTTTGCCTAGAAATAGTATTGATTCATGGACTAAGTGTAAAGATGCTTTCATTGGAAAATATTATCCTCCTGCTAAGATTATATCCCTGAGAAGTGACATAATAAATTTTGAACAATTTGATAATGAACATGTTGCTAAGGCTTGGGAAAGAATGAAAACTATGGTAAAGAATTGTCCAACTCATGGACTGACTACTTGGATGATTATACAAACTTTTTATGCAGGGCTGAATTTCTCATCAAGGAACCTATTGGATTCAGCTGCTGGAGGTACCTTTATGTCCATCACTTTGGGCAATGCAACAAAGCTTCTTGATGATATGATGATAAATTATTCAGAGTGGCACACTAAGAGAGCTCCACAAGGTAAGAAGGTAAATTCTGGTTAGGAAACCTCCTCTTTGAGTGAAAGGCTTGATGCTATTATGTCTATGCTTGTTAATGGTAAAGCTCAAGTTGATCCAAATAATGTTCCTTTAGCCTCTTTGGTTGCTCAAGAAGAGCATGTTGATGTAAACTTTATTAGAAATAATAATTTTAACAACAATGCTTATAGAAATAATTTTGGTGGAAACAATTATAAGCCCTATCCTCCTAACAGTGGTAGTGGTTACTCTTATGGTAGATCTGTAATGCCTAGTGAGGAAAGGATTGTGGAAGTTGAAAAAGCAACTAAGAACTTTATGAAAATGCAATATGAACAAAATAAGTTGTTTACTAAAACTATGGAAGAACAATATGCTATGTTGAGAACTATTAGCCAACAAATTGGGAACTTAAATACAAAAATCTCTGGTTTGCAAAGTAAAATTTCAACTGTTGAGGTTAGTATTTCGGCCCTGTCAGAGGCACAATTTTCTTTGATCAATAAAATGGCTTCTAAAACTGAAACCATTAAAGATAATCCTTTTGCTTCGACCAATGCTATTCAAGTTCAAATTGATGATAATGTTAGGTTGATGGCTGAATTACGTGCTAGGTGGGAAAGAGAAGATGAATTGGCTAGAAAGAATAATATTGCTAGATTTTGTGATATCACAACCACTAGTAAAACTGAAGCTACAAGTGCGAGTAAACCTACTACTATCAATGGTAAAGTAGTTGGTGTTGATAAAGTCCCTGCTCCTTCGGTGAAACGTGTTAAATTGCCTAAAATTGCTGAAACTGCTTCTAACAAAAGTGCTATTTTTTTAAAGATGTAGGAGATAATGGTACCATTACTTTTGATGATAATAGTTTTGATTTTGATGATTGCAACATCTCTGAAGTTATTATGTTGCTACAAAATCTTGCTAGAAGTCCCAATGCTAGTGCCATGAATATGGCCTTTTCTAAACATATTACCATTGCTCTCATGAAAGTTAGGGAAGAAAAGTTAAAACTCGAAACATCTATCCCTAGGAAATTATATGATGGTTGAGAGCCTATCATTAAGATAAAAGTAAATGGTTTTGATTCAAATTCTTTGTGTGATCTTGTTGCTAGTATCTCTGTTATGCCTCAAAAGCTTTATGATATTCTTGATCTACCACCGTTGGAACATTGTTATTTGGATGTTCATCTTGCTGATAATGCTAAGAAGAAACCTCTTGGTAGAATTAATGATGTTCTTATCATGGTTAATAATAACCTTCTCCCTGTTGATTTTTTTATGAACATTGAATGCAATGCTTCTTGTCCTATTGTTTTGGGAAGACCTTTTCTTAGAACTGTTGGTGTTGTTATTGATACGAAAGAGGGGAGTATTAAATATCAATTTCCCCTCAAGAAAAGTATGGAACACTTTCCTAGAAATAGGACGAAGCTACCTTTTTACTCTATTATTATAGAAAGTTATGATGTTGATGCTTCTTCACTTTAAAAAACTTGAGGTGATCTTTTAGGCCTTGCTGAAAGGCGTTAAAGAAAAGCGCTACCGGGAGACAACCCGTTTTATTTCTCTGTTTTCATTCTGTTTTCATTTGTTTTCGTTTGTGTTCTCTCGATGTATCTTTTATTTTGTGTTTTTGTTGATCCAAGTAAAGCCTCTAATGGAAAGTTGACACTATATTTCGGATTTCTGCGCAGGAAATAGATTTCTGCGGTCCACTGTTAATTACGTATAAACTGACAGAAAATTCAAAATGACCTGAGATTTTTTGTGATTAATCCTGGGATATATACTCAACTTTTTATAATTTACCACTTTTTTATTTGATCAACAGAAGATTTTTGAAAAAATCGATCTCTTTCTTCTTTTCTGTTTTCACAGATTTCTGCCAATTATTGCATTTGCATCTTAATCTCTTTCTTTTGGTGTTCTTTTGAGAAAAAGAGTTTTCAAACAAGTTGTGACAGTATCTAATGTGTTTTTGAGTGCTAGTCTTGTGTTGATACTGAACCATGTGAGTTTATTATTTCGATTGCACTAACGTTGCTAATGATAATTGTGAGAATTTTGGTGTGAAGGAAGTTTTCAAGGGTCAAGAGAAGAGGATGATATGATGTGATCAAGAAGAGTGAAAATCCTAAGCTTGGGGATTCCCCGGTGGTAAATCTTAGCAAATTCCAAGAAGAATCAAGCGTCTAACCTTGGGGATGCCCAAGGCATCCCCTTCTTCATCGACAAATTATGAGGTTACTTCTAGTGAAACTATATTTTTATTCGGTCGCACATTATGTGCTTTACTTGGAGCGTCTTTTATTTCTGTTTTCAGTTTTTTTTTTCATAATAATCTTGGTTGGACCCCAGCATTCTTTTATTGGAGAGTGACACGCTCCGCTTTTTCATGAGAATACGTTGTATTCTTAGTCTCTGTTGGGCTGCTGCATTTATTTAGCTCCTATTTTGCATGCATCTCTTATGAGAGCTGTTAGTTTTAGTAGTATTATATGAGTACTCTCATGTTTGTTTGTTGTATCATAAAGAGTATTTTTGTTAAAACATATCTTGTATGGCGCTTGTTGGAAAAAAGAAAACTTCTACTTGATGTAGAATTTATAACAGTACTAGTAGAAGCTTGTATAGACTGTGGCTAGAACTTTTTCATGACATGATAAATGTTATTTTAGTTTTAAAGCCTTTTGGTTATTGAGTAGCATGAATAGCCTTAAATATTTGAGAGCATTTAATATGTCTTGAAAGATTCATGAGTTGTTCTTGTCATAAAGCATCAATTTGTGGTATTCTCTTTCGAATGTTTTATTTGGTTGACTTGGCACATGCTCTCAGAATGTTTATGACTACAAACCAGTCACGAATAGCCTCCATGACCACTTATTTTTTGAACTTGTGATACCGCTTATGCTTTAATTAATGATGCTTAGGTTGCTATGCATGATTATGGCTCTTATGCTCTCTTGATTTGTCGCTCCCAGTCTTTTGCTAGCCCCCACTTGTACTGACTATGGAATTCTACTCGTGCATCCAACCTCTTTAAACCAATTTTTCCCATTGTGTACACCATACCTACCTACATGTGGTATTTAACTGCCACTCCAAGTAAATTGTTCATGTGTTACCTTTAAAACCTTCAAAATTACTCCTGTTTTGTGTTCTTGTTTTTGCTCATGAGGACGTCAATAGAGAATCTTTATCTCACTTGTTGATTGGATTTCACACCCTGAACTAGTGGCTTCATCCGCTTATCCAAATGATAGAAAAGTTGGCAGCAGGGTGCCCAGCCCCAAATTAATACAAACAAATTCTCTTCACTATTTTTTCCCCTGATTTATCAGAAGCATAATTGTGTAAACAATAGAGAAAGAGGGATGACCTTCTACACCAGTTGCATCCTTCACCATGGGAGCCTCTCTTGTGAATCCAGTTGGCTTGTGATGGATTGTATTGTCTGTTTACCATTCGTTGACATTAGCATACATCCCTCCTAAAATATAGACACTCCTCCATGGTGTCAAAATTTTAATAGCTCTGTTTAATAAAATAAAAAAATCTCTAGCACATGAGTGATCCCTGCTTCCCTCTACGAATGGCCTTTCTTTTACTTTTATGTTGAGTCTCCACCTTCTAACTTTATGCACAGTTGAGAGAGCATTTTTGCCATTATGAGTTCTATGTGCATTTGTCCCATGAAAATCAATAATTACTTAATGATGTGATATTATTTGTTCTAGTCTTCCTCTTGAACTTTAAAAGTGTCCTGGCATTTATGTTTTGTCCCACTCTTAAGGACTAGCGAAATACCACTTTGCCATTCTTTCTCTATACCTGAAACAAACGTTTATCTTTCTTTGCATTATTATCCATAATCCTTTATTTAAGATACTCTTCATGATGCAAAGTGATTGCTATGCTTTATTATTAAAGTTTTATTTATCATGTTTGTGTTTGAAGTTCTATGATCTCAGCGTACCTATGCTTTTACATTTTAATGATCAAGTTTATGATAGTAGCATGTCACCTCAGAAATTATTGTTTTATCGTTTACCTACTCAAGGACGAGTAGGAACTAAACTTGGGGATGCTTGATACGTCTCCAACGTATTTATAATTTATGATGCTCCATGATCATATTATGCCAATTGCTACATGTTTTCTCCCTTATTTATAGCATTTTTATACGTTTTCCGGGACTAACCTATTAACAAGATGCCAAGTGCCACTTCCATGTTTTCTACTGTTTTTGGTTTCAGAAAAGTTGTTCTGGAAACATTCTTGGAATTGGACCCCACAAAGCCCGAAGTGCCTATTTCCCCCGGAAGCATCCAGAACACCGAAGAGGATTCGAAGATGGGCATCAGGGGGGCCACACCATAGGGTGGCGCGGTCTCCCCTGGCCTCCATCGCCTCTGCCCTTTCGCCTATTTATTCCCCCCGGATGGAAAACCCTAAGAACCTGATGAAAAAATCCCCGAAAAGTTCCGCAGCCGCCGTCGTCGTCAGCACTAGATTAGGGGGTTCTGGAGCTATCTCCCGGCACCCTGCCGGAGAGGAAATCATCACCGGAGGCTTCTACATCACCATGCCTGCCTCCGGAGTGATGCGTGAGTACTTCATCTCTGGACTACGGGTCCATAGCAGTAGCTAGATGGTTGTCTCCTCCTCATATGCCTCCATGTTTAGATCTCGTGAGCTTCCTATCATGATTGACATTGATCTTATGTAATTCTATATGTTGTGTTTGCTGGGATCTGATGAATATTGACCTTATGCCAAGTTGATTATAGTATTTATTGCATATGTTATTTGTGCTCTTGCATGCTTTCCGTTGATAGGGTTGCTCTGGCCAATTAGTTGCTAGTGACTCCAAGAGGGAGTATTTATGCTAGAGAGTGGGTTCATGCCTCCTTTTCTCCTGTGCTCGAGTGACAGAAACCTGACGGGGGAGGATGTGTTGTTGCCACTAGGGAGAAAACATCGGTGAGAGTGCCCGCATGTACAATCATTGCTTACATTACACACATTGTTTAATGTAGTTATCTGTTGCTTGCAACTTAATACCTAAGGGGGTTCGGATGATAACCTGAGGGTGGATTATTAGTCATAGATGCAGATGGATTTCGGTCTATGTATTTTTTCTAATGCCCGCACTAAATACCATAGTAGTCATCATGTTATATTGTTCACTACGGTGCAACCTCTATTTGTCAATTGCCCAGCTGTAATTTGTTCACCCAGCATGTTATTTTTATGGAGAGACACCACTAGTGAACCTATGAACCCCGGTACATTTTCCACACTATTAAACAAACCACAACAATTGCCTGATGTCTTTACTTACTGCAAGCATACAGTGTTTTCCACACTATACGTCTAATCTTTGTTTTCAGCAAGACCAGTGAGATTGACAACCTCACCGTACCGTCGGGGCAGAGTATTTTGGTTGTGTGCAGGTTCCACGTTGTTGTTGACACCGGTGAAGCGCCAGCACCACCGTCAGTGGCATCAACCTTCTGAAGGTCCTCTTTCTCCCACTGGATTGATAACCCTGATTCTTAAGTAAGGGGAAAACTCCTACCGATGTGCTCATCATACCCTCCTCTTGGGGTTCCCAACGCAAGCTTCATGCACCCGAAGGTACTTTGAGCGGGGGTACCACCGGATGTAGCACCGGAGGCCAACCCCACGGTGGGGAAGTGAAGCCAGCGGAGGCTCCGGTGGTTTTGGTGGAGGCTCCGCCCACCGGAGGCCACGCTGCAGCCTCCGCTCTTATGCACCCGAAGGTTTTTTTAGCGGAGGCCACACCTGATGCTCCACCGGAGGCCAACGCCTGGAAGAGCTGGGAAATGCATGGGGCGGAGGTTCTTCTTGTTTCACCAGAGCCTCCGCTGCTTGCAGAAATGGCACCCCAGCTTTGTTTCTTCGAGCTCTTTCCATTAGAAACATTTTTGTAACCCATTGAGATTGTATACATGATGAACCTTGGCATTTTCATATATATCAAGTAGGACTTGCAAGTACTCTCAGATAGACATTAGTACTATATTATGTTGTCATCAATTATCAAAAAGGAAGATGATCTTTCATTCTCCCCCTTTCTGGTAAATGATGACAACATACCTATTTGCATAGTTATAACACAAACAACATGGACGGAGCTCCCCCTAGAGATAAGCTCCCTTCATGTTGTGTCGTGGTGAGGTAAACACAGATGCCATGGGATGGCTAAAGATTGGGGCCGATGGACGTTGTAGGTATTCGGGGAGGGATCGCACGCCAAGTAGGCGCACTCAACAACACTGCAAACAACACAATCACCTAGATTCGGGGCCCTCGTGTGGAGGTAACACCCCTACTCCTGCCTATCTCTATGTATAATGCTCAACCGAGTAGCCAAAGTACAAACTCTACTCTCAGTCGAGTAGCCAGCAGCTAGATCTCTCTCTTTGTGGTGCTAAGACTCGCAATAAATGCTCTCAGATTCAACATCCCTCGCGCAGGAGGGGGATGGCCACCTTATATACTGGTGGCCAGTGAGTAATCTACACTTAAAAGTACATGATGAGACAACACTACTGTGACAACGACGCACACCTCCATGTTCCCGTTGACGCCGTTGCCGAAAGTCGCCGCACCGTCCGGCTGACAGGTTTTGTCCACCATGTCAGCCTCTCAGAGTAGGTCACTGACATGTCATGTCCTCCCCTGTCAGTGACAGGGCTTGAGAGCTGCCTACCCGTACTGTTCCTATGTCTCTCCGCGGATAATCTGGCGCCTAGTAAGTTGAACCGCACGCCGGTACGGCTCCGTGATACGCGGGATCTTCTCCAACGGCACCATTGACTTTGTGCCCGAGTAGAAACAGCTTCATATCTACCCGGATCACCCGAGCTCTACCCGGTTGACCCAGATCAATACTCCTATTCTTCTCTTGGCCTTCAGTACTTCTTACCGAGTAGCGTCTACCGGATACCGGATACCCGGGTAGCCGCTTACCCGGCAAATCATACTTTGAACGCTATTTACCACCAGTCTTACCCCTACTCGGCGGTAGCCCCCCGAGATTAGTCCCCGAAGCTGGTAGAGTCCGTCGAACTTGGGCGTTGGGCCCTGCCAGGTTTAACCAAATTGCCCTCGTGATGACATGTAGCTGAGTTTCGCCTTAACTCGGACTCCCACATTTGAACTCGGTCTTCTCTTATCGTGGTTTCAAGATCATTTCATCTTTGCACCGAGTAGACCAAGAGATGCTGAGTTCCACCGAGAACCCAACACTTAGTGAAAATTTCAATACTTTGCCGCTCAGAGCGGTTCCATCTTCTCATGTCGAGGGGGTACACGTGTCACGCAGTCGTACCCCCGACGCCTCGGTTCTGGCGTGACTGCGCGGCATGCACCCATCACTGCGCCCAGGGGCCCACAGGCCGTTGTGTCATTTCACGCACGTACTCGATGGCCTACGCCATGCATCGTGGGATTAACTGCGCCAGTTACACGCGTATTACACGCTATGTGCGTTTCTAACGGGCGCGTTAACCCCCACTCCACACGATCTTGCCCACGATTGATCCCAGATAGTAACTACACACGGGGAGGGTTAAATACCCCCACGCCGCCCTCTGCTCCTCTCTCCTCGCACTTTCCCCTTCTGGCCTTTGCCTTTGCCTCTGCAGCGAGAAAACAGCGCCACCGCAAGCTCGCCGCCCACCGCCGTTCCACACGTAGAGAGCGAGAGAGATCATCTCCGCGTGCCTCCGCCTTTGTCTCCGTCCTCTTCATCGACACATTTTCTTCTTCACCGGAGGAACCGCCATGGAGCTCGAGAACGGCGCCGGAGATCCGCACGAGGAGGCGATTGCGCCGCTGCGCCTCGGCTGGGAGGGCTCCGACATGACAGCGTCGGACTGCCAGTGGCTCGTCCACACGCGCGGGGTCCCTCCAGGCGTCATCTGCCGCCCGCCTGGGAAGGAGCTCGTCCCCGCTTCTGAACCCGATGAGTACGTGGTATTCTTAAGCCACTTCAAGGGTGGATTTGGGCTTCCCATCTCCAAATTCATGCAGGATTTTCTTCGTCATTTCGGCCTCCAGCCGCACCACCTACCCGCCAACGCGGTGGCCATGCTCTCCACTCATGTCGCCGTCTGTGAAGCTTTCCTTGGTGTTTATCCCACCATCCACACTTGGGCCAAATACTTCTATCTCCGCCAGCAAAGTATCCCCAACCCTTCTAATCCTCTTGCCCCGAAGGAGATGACCCAGACGGGTACTGCCATGATGCTCCAGCGCTCCACCGGGTACCACCCGCGGGTACTCGGGCTGGACACGTGCCGCAAGTGGCACAGGGGCTTATTCTACGTGAAGAACCCGACTCCTGCAGAGGGAGAGGCATCAGTGGACTTGATCAAGCTTCCCGCGTTCGAGAACGTGGTTCCTGTCGAGCAGCGAAACTGGGGTTACCACCCCGGGAAGACGGTGAAGGACTCCAACCAGGTTGACGACCGCCTGCACATGCTGGTGCAAGAAGGGCTCCTCCAGGACGATCCGGTGGCCTGCTGGGTGGAGCGCCGAGTCCTCCCGCTCCAACACCGAGTACACAAGATGTGCTATATGGGTGGCCCTCGCGACTGCACCCGGACGACCACCTTCGAGCTCTCCAAAGCGGAGGTGGCCATCTGGGCCAAGTCCATCCTCCGGACCACGCTCACAGACAACTGGTTCTATGGCTTCGTGCCGTATAGCTGCAGCAAGCGCATCCCTCAAGTAAGTATTCCTCTTTGCACACTTGCTGATCTCAATTCTCATTCCCCTACTGCATACCGAGTAGAGAATATCGTAGCCTTTTATTCCAATATGATTATTGTCTGCACTTTATACCGGATAGAATTCCTCTGTTAGAACCTACCTTATTATGCTTTATTGTGTGCATGTTGTTCAGAGTAGAGCCTCCACCTGTATCCCTGCTTAGGACTTAGTCGCAAATACTCTCTGGTTGCCTGTTAGGCCGAGTAGGACTTCTACTCGCTATCTTCTTCTACGACTTAGCGTTTTGTGCCTTATGCTTGCACGCTAAACCGAGTAGACCATCTACTCGTTTCTCTCTTCTAGGCCTTAGCCTTTTATGCTTTATGTTTGCACGCTAGACCGAGTAGAACATCTACTTGTTTCTCTCTTCTAGGCCTTAGCATCTTGTGCTTTATGTTTGCATGCTAGACCGGGTATGATTCCTCTGTTGAGACTTAGCTCATTGTGCTTTTTATCTGCACTTTTCAGCATATCGCTCGCCAGAAACAAGAAGACAACGCCGTCTTCGAGAGGAACTCGAAGCCGGACCGGACAGAGGACGACACGACAGCGTCCGACGTCCAGGATACGCCTTGTATCCCCCGCGCTGGCCAGGATGGTAAGTACCGAGACTATGCCTCTATTCGGGACTGGTCTGATGATGAAGAAGGTGACCGAGTTCACCCGTTTGTTTGCATGCTGCGCGCCCTGATCTTTCTCTTTTCTCACTCTGACATTTTCTTCTTTCAAACACAGAAAAACAGGAACATGAGGAGGGGGACGAGCCACTGTAGGTGGTTCCTGTGTTCATGGCCGCCCTCGCTGGAAGAAAAAGGAGAGCAGGAAGCGGGTCACTGGAGCCCCCTGCCAAGAAGCAGAAGAAGAAACTAGGCAACAAGAAGACTGCCGCGCGCAAGAAGCGCCCAACTGCGGACGGGTAAGGGCCTCCGAGCAGAGCCTAGCCTTGGCCTTCCATTATCTTCTTTGTTTCCTCGCTGGATTTCTTCTCTGCATCCCTCTGAATTTTCCTTCTCCTCTGCCTACTCTATTTCAGTGCTGCACTCGACGCTGAGGCCACCAATGAACCTGCCCCCAAGAGGAGTGTGCCACAAAATGTCGTGGACCTCTCGGATGATGAGGAGGAGCACCAGCCAGAGTATAGGACGCAGACGTCATCCCCTCCCAGAGATGAACATGATCTTGGCGCCCAGAACACCGGCGCCAAGATGGAGATGGAACAAGACCCCGAGCAACAGCAGCCCAGCCCTCCGCAGGCTGCGTAGGAGCCTAGCTCCGAGAGACCACCATCGCCCCCTGCGGCCTTCGCTGATGAGCCTAGAGATGATACTGCCGAGCAGCGGCAAGAAGAATCCGTCATGGAGCGGCCAGATCCCGCTGCCGACCAGCGGGAAGAGATCCTCGTCGATCAGCAGCAAAGGACCCCGCCCGCGCAGGACCGGGTTGTGGAGCAGCCATCACTCCAAGACCAAGCCCAGCCTGACGCTGCGCTGGTTGGCCAGCCACAGGCGCCGCCGACCAAGAAGACGCCTCCACCGAAAGCACGGCAGCCCAGCCAGCAGCAACCGCAAGGGCCTCCGCCAGCTGCGCAGATGCCTCCACCAAGGCCAAAATCAACACCTGCTGCTCCCGGCGCCGGCAAGCCACCAACTGGCCAAAGGTCCAAGCCTTCAGCTGCAACAATCGCCGCCGAGAAGGCTGCAGCGAAGACCGCAAAGACCACCAAATCCAGCGGCAACCAAGGTCAAGACCAGACCGGCCGTGTACTGGCCCCTACTCGCTCAGCAACGAGCGGTGCGCTGGTGCCCGTGAAGACTGGGTCGGTCCCGGAGCACCAAACTTGTCCAAACTTCCATCAAGTTTGGTCCTCCGGAGCAACAGATTGTTGGAGCTGGTGCCATCTCGCCCACCAAGGGTGTTATCTACCCAGATCACTGGCGTGAGCTGCAAGAGCTCAACCAGCAGAAATAGGCGCAAGAAGCTGTGGACAAGGCGGCGCTGAACGAGAGGAGAAAAGTGTCCTGCTCCGGAGGCACCGGAAAAGCTCCTTCCCTCCACATGGAAGACATGCCGCCTCCCTCCGAGTACGAGCTCCAAGAGGATACCGAAACCATTATTGACCGGATAGGCTTTGTGGAGCAGTACTGGGACAGCAAGCAGCATGGCCGCGCCGAGTGGGACGACGTGCACTTGAAGAATCTTGACACGTACCAGCAAGCCTGGAACAGGGCTGATGCTGGTCCTGTTACAATGGCCATGACCTCCTCCAGAAGTACCCTGCCACACAAACTTTACTGCCTACGCAAGGCTGCAGAAGACGCCGAGAACACCAACCGGGTAGGTGTTCTTTCCTTTTCATCCGGATTCCTGTGCTGCTTGTTTCCTTCCACTTTACTCTTTCTCTTCTATCCACTGCCCAGTCCCCGAGATTCGGGCCGAGTAGATAAAGCTCAACCGAGTTGCAATTTACTCGGGCCAAATCTTCCAACTCACAATATTTTCTTCATCCTTGCAGGAGTGCACTCTGGCCCGGACCAATGTCTTTCGCCAGCTCCTGTGGTCACATAGGGCCATCAGGGATAGAAACCGGGAGCTGGAGCTCGAGAAGACCGAGAAGGACGTTCTGGAAAAGAATGTCACGGATACCGTCACAAAATTGTCCTCTGTTTAAAGTAAGTATTTAGCATTTTGGTTTGTGCGTTTTTTGTTTACGCCCGTTTTTTTCTTTTGCTCAATCTTTGTATTCTCTGCAGGTGAACTCAAGGCTCGCGTTGAGAAGCACTAGGACTGTGAAGTCATGGCTGTCTCTGCACAGAGCAAAATTTCCTCCTTGGAAGGTGAGCTAACTCTTTTCTTCTCTTCACTTGGTTTCTGTTGCTTTTTTATTTTACTAAACACGTGACTCTCTCCGCAGAAGAGTACAAAACCTTCCGAGAGCAGCACTTGGAGTGCCTCACCCCGGCTGAAGCGCAGCAGCAAGTACAGGACCGAGAGGCCTAGCTTCAGCGAGATCTGGACGCCGAGAAGGCTGAAGTACATAAGTTCAAAGTTGAGCTTACTGATGTAATCAAAACCGCGATTGAAGCTGGGAACGAGAAGACAACATTACTGAACCGGGCCGCCGCAGAGAAGCAAGAGCTCGAGAGGGAGATCAAATCTCTGAAAGATAGAAATCAAACTCTCGAGGGCATGGTAAATGATTAACGCAGTCTCCATGACAGGCATATCCGGCTTGCTGAAGACTGGAGGACCCGACTAGGGGGGCTTGTCCTAGAACTGAGCTGTGAGTTCCCGCTATTCTTCAGTCTATTCTGTTTTTTTCCTTCTTGCCTTCTTCTATTCGGTTTCCTTCTTCCCGGTTTTCTCTTCTGACTCAAACTAGCATGTCCTTCTCCAGATACCTTCCCGGATTTCAATGCTGCCGCGGAGACCGCTGTGGAGAAGGTAAGAAGAGAAAGGGCACCTTCTGGCCTCAATGGACGAGTCCGCCGGCATTGACGATCACCTTGAGAATATCAAAACTCGTGTGCTATCCCTCAAGGGCCTGGGTACCTCCATGGTTTCCACTTCCATGAACTTGCACAGGCTGTTCTGGCCAAAGCGGCAGATTCCAGACACGATCAATGAGATGGAAGCTAATCTGGACCATGTGAAGGAGGAGCTGAAGAAATGGCGCGCCTCCGCAGCCCGGGCTGGTGCGGATGAGGCCCTCCACTTCATTCTATGCTGGTATGAAAATATTGATCTTGAGAGGATCAACACACTCTGGAACGGATCTAAGTGGACCAACCGTGAAAAGTGGTCCGGCTGGGTAGCAGCATGTTCTCGGCAAGGCCGAGCTTCTCCAAGGTATCTCGGTACATGATGTTGATGCTGCTTCCGTTGTCAATCAGCACCTTGCTGAACTTCACGTTCTTCTTGGTCCCCAGGAAGGTGGGATCCATCACCAGTGCATACCTACCTGGATTGGCATCATCCTGGGATGATCATCTTTAGACCAAGTGATCTCTTCGTCGCACCAGTGCATTTAATTCAGCACAGCCGGCATTACCGCATTTACCTCCATCGCGCGCCTGCGCTGCGACTGCTTGTCATCCGGCTCAGTGGTGAACACCATGTAGCTCTAATGATGCTCCTGGTACTGGTTCCGGTCTCCACCACCGTTGTTGCCTTTGTTGTTGTAGCCATTGTTGTTGTTGTTCCGGTTGTTGTAGTTGCGGTTGGCTCCCTGAGCCACTTGATTCACATTCTCCCTCCTCGGGTTCTCGGCCGGCCTGGGAGGAGCTGCCCGAATAGGCTTCACATTGGAACCCGCAAGCGGAAGAGGAGGAGGGAGCAGTTGGCCCAAGCCTTCACTCTTGATGCGATCCCACCAGCTGCACTACCGGGTAATGTGGTTGGCTAGCCTACTCGAATGACGAGTGTGGAAACTGCAAGGCCCATCTTTCATGTTCTCAAAGATAAATCTCTGAGCGGCGTCTCTGGCTTTCTGGGCGGCATTGCCCTGCTGGGGAGCATTGTAGTGCTTCTAGAAGTTCTGGCCCTGATTCTGGTTCTGCCCGTATTGGGCTCCAGCAGTTTTTTGCCTTTGGCTGCTCCCGGCAGCCGCAGTATCCTGGTTCATAGCATTCACCTGCCCCGAGCCATACCGAGTATCAGGGCGATCATCTCGGCGCTTGTTGCGAAAGTCTTGGCGGTCATTGCGCCTGTTTCCATCCTGGTTTCTTCTTCTCGGCTCGAAGGAATTAATCGAGCAGAGGCTGAGTAGGGTCACCGAGTGCATACATATCAGCTATCTTGATTGTCTCAGCGAGCGTACTCGGCATCTCCCTCTACAGCTTTTGCCACAGCATGCTGGCATGCCTGCAGCCTTGAGCAAACCAGGCGATCGCCTGTGACTCGTTCACACCCTCACAAGTGTTCCTCAGGGTGCTCCACCGAGTAAGATACTTGCAGTTAGTCTCCTCTTCTTGTTGCTTCCATGCCGAGAGCTGCTGCGGCCTATTCGGCCTCTTGTAGGTGCTGGTGACGTTGCTGATGAAGGCCTCCGAGTAGTCGAGCCAGCAGTTGATACTGTCTCATGGCAAGTTGTTGAGCCAGATCCGGATAGGGCCCTCCAGCATCTGGAGCACGTATCTCATAGCACATCTCCTGTTACCGACAGGAATGTGCACGGCCGTGACATAGTCGTTCAGCCAGTCATCCGGCTTGGTGCTTCCATCATAAGACTTGGTCCCTCTGGCCAACTGGAACTTGGGTACAACACGTTCCCCCCATGATCCCGAGACCAGAACAGCTTGGACCGGGTGGGCCTCTTGCTTCTATCTGCTCAGACCGATGAAAACGGTCCAGCTTGTATCTTGCGTCACTGGGCTCCAGCACTCTGCCACCCAGGCGATCAGTAACATCTCTCGAATCAGCGTACACGGCTAGCTTCATCGCCGAGTACCCGTCATCATAGAGGTCCTGCTGCACCGGACCGGGTTGAGCAACCGGGTTGGTCGCTGCCACAATTGCTTGCGGCTGCACCGTCTGCTGAATTGGGTTGGCAGCCTGGTGCCGAGATGGACCATCTCGGTTTCCTGCTTGTCCCTCGCGGCGAGCTTTGGTGGCTTGATAGCCAGCTCCTGCAGCATTGTGTTTCTGGTCGGGCTGCCTCTCTACAGCGGGCCGTTTTCCGGTGACAGCCGGGTCGTACACCTGCATCTGTTTATTTCTCCCAGAGTTCACACTCTGGGCCCTCTCACCGCCGGGAAGTGGCGATGAGGCATGGTCCATGGATCTTGCCTCATGCGAGTGAACAACATGGGACGCACCTGCTCCCAGGTTGGCATGCCGGAAAGCCTCATTCTACCAGCCAGCCTCTAGAACTAGCTCATTAAGCCACTCCTGCTACCTAGCGCGAGCGTCGCCAGTGAGACGCGGCAACTCGGCCGCGACTGCCTCTGCAGCCCTAAGTGTTTTGGCAGGGGAGCTATATTTTGGCCTACCAACAGTGTTCAAACTAGCTGATTGACTAGCAGCCCTACCATCTCTAGCTAGCTTCGCGCCCAGGTTGTGGCGAATAGTTCCTAACTTGCTAGGATGCCTAGAAACAGGAGTAAAGCCATGTGCTCTATTGTACTTGTTCTGATCCAGGTTAAGCTCAAGCCTAACCTTTTCCTGCTCCTGGGCCTCCACGAGTAGCGCCGACGCGAGCAGCCGGTATAGAAGTTGACGTGGAAGAATCCACATAGCCCGGCATGTTTCAAGGCATGTCGTAGGGATTGTGGCCCCTGCGAGCAGCCGGCTCCTCAATGACTTCAGGCGCAGCGGGCGCGCCTTTCCCGGCATCGATAGCCGGGCCCGTCATCATCACCTCCACGCTGCCCACAGAGCAGCCGGCCGGCTTCCCGCGGACAACAAGTACAGCGGGAGGATCATCAGCAACGAGCACCTCCTCCAGGAACTCGCGGATGACGGTGGTGGCCACGTACACCAAGTGCGCGCCGAAGGAGAGGACGGAGCCGCCTGCAGGCATGGGCCTGCCGCCAAAATCGCCGGTGTTGTCGGTGATGAAGTTGAAGGAGCCGAATCTATGGACAAGGCAACAAACCACGCGCTGCCCCGACGGAGAAACAGGTCTTGTCTGAATATGAACCCCAGCCAGCGCCGCTGCTGGCCCCACGGTGGGCGCCAACTGTCGTGGTGAGGCAAAGACAGATGCCATGGGATGGCTAAAGATTGGGGCCGATGGATGCTGTAGGTATTCGGGGAGGGATCGCATGCCAAGTAGGCGTGCTCAGCAACACTGCAAACAACACAATCTACCCAGGTTCGGGGCCCTCGTGTGGAGGTAATACCCCTACTCCTGCCTATCTCTCTGTATAATGCTCAACCGAGTAGCCAAAGTACAAACTCTACTCTCAGCCGAGTAGCCAGCAGGTAACTCTCTCTCTGTGTGGTGCTAAGACTCGCAATAAATGCTCTCAGATCCAACGTCCCTCGCGCAGGAGGGGGCTGGCCACCTTATAAACTGGTGGCCAGCGAGTAATCTACACTTAAAAGTACATGATGTGACAACACTACTGTGACAACGACGCACGCCTACATGTTCCCGCTGACACCGTTGCCGAAAGTCGCCGCGCCGTCCGGCTAATAGGTCTTGTCCACCCTGTCAGCTTCTCAGAGTAGGTCACTCACATGTCTTGTCCCCCTGTCAGTGACAGGACTTGACAGCTGCCTACCCGTACTGTTCCTATGTCTCTCCGCGGATAATCAGGCGCCTAGTAAGTTGAACCGCACACCGGTACGGCTCCGTGATACGTAGGATCTTATCCAACGGCACCATTGACTTTGTGCCAGAGTAGAAACAGCTTCATATCTACCCGGATCACCCGAGCTCTACCCGGTTGACCCAGATCGATACTCCTATTCTTCTCTTGGCCTTCAGTAATTCTTACCGAGTAGCGTCTACCGGATACCGGATACCCGGGTAGCCGCCTACCCGGCAAATCATACTTTGAACGCTGTTTACCACCAGTCTTACCCCTACTCGTGGGTAGCCCCCGACATGTTCAAAGAATTAAACAATATAGATAGGTAAACACATAACAAGTGATAGAATCAAGGTACTCGGTTCACATAATGCATAACGAGGTTCACAATAGACAATAATTAAACAAATGAAGTTTCAAAATAGGCAAATATCTCAAGCAAGACGTAAGAGGCAAATTCAAAACACGCTTGAGAGAGAATCCATGCAAATGCCCTCTCCTAAGTAGATATCTCTCCCCCCTTGGCATTAAGATACCAAAAGAGGGAGGAGACCGATGCTAGCATCCCAATGATCACTCGGAGGAGTTGTCCATGCTAGGAGGGCGGGCGCGACGGTGAGAGCTCATGACCTCTTCTCCTGGTTCCTCATCATCAATGATCTTCCTCTTGGAATCCTTGGCTTGCCACTTGTCCCAGTTGGTGATGCTATCTTGCACCGGGGACTCCACAAACTCCCCACCATCACGACGAAACTGAGGCTCTGCCTGTGCTGCCTTGCGGTGCTTAAGCTCCTTGTCATAGCGAAGTTCCCATTGATGTTGCTCAATCTTCTTGTTCACTCGAAACACCTTCTTGACAGCTCGAGCCATCCACTTGAAGGCATTGTCATAAAAAGGAGGCCGAGAGGGACCACCTTCTTCTTCTTCAGCTTCCTCGTCAATAATTACCCGTGGCCTGGCCTTGCCTTTGCGAGTAGCAGGAGTGGGGTGCTCAATAGGCTCGGTACGATCCTTGATGAGAAGTCGTTTCTCGGTGTGTGGGATCAAGTGAGTGCCATCAATTGGATCTTCCGGGAACTTTTCATCCCATACATGCAAGATGATCTTCATAATGAACGACCCAAAGCAAGTGTTCTTCCTTTGCAAAATGACATTCCATAGTTCATTCCAAAGGTAGTCAAGTACATCGAGCTTCTGAGTCATGCCAGAGAGCCACTTCTCATGAGTAAGAAGCATGAGATTCTTGAGGAAGCCTTGGATCTCATCAATGTTTCCCGCCTTGGGGTTGACAGTCTCTCGATAGATGCGGAGCATAATATCATAAGTGGGATAGAGGCCCTTGACAAACCCAACAACAAACTTCTTCCAGTGATAAAGAGGAGTGAGTTGATCCTTGGAGAGTGATTAAGCATTGGGAGCATGAACACGGAACCATCCATTGTCCAAATCCGGGCCATTAGCAAAAGGTCCATGATCTGGGTAACCGCCAAGAAGAACTCCAACCTCGGACCACTTGATAGTGAGCTTCTGTCCCTTAGTCGTCCAGATGAGATGACGCTCCGTTTTGTTGGCAAGGTGCACAGTAGCCAATAACTCACATACCAATCCCTCATCATAATCTTGTTGCACTTGCATAATCGGAGCAAGGCTAAATGCATCAACAATTCCCAGGGCTTCTCCAAAGTAATCGGGCTTCCTCTCCATATGACCAAAGTTGATAGCGTGTTGAGGGGCAACATTCTCCTTGGGCTTCCTCATAAGGATCTCATGATAAATTTGAGCTTGAAAAAACGGTGTGGAATCGTGGGTCCTTACCCCAGAACTGTGGCATCAAGCGGTTGCGATCAACAATATATGGGTTCTCGCGACGAGTCTCCAAGAACACTGCCTCGGAAACTTGAGGGGACGAATTCTCCTTGCGAGGCAAGGTCTTCTCGGGAGCTGGGAATCTAGACCTGCGCTTGGGCTGAGATGGATCCAATGTCTCCTCAATTTCATCAACTCTTGGAGCTTTGCGACTAGCCACGATTTCGGAGTGAGTGCCCTTGCCCTTGGAACGGGAGGCACCTATGAAAGAGATATAGCAAGAGAAGCATGAAGAAGAGGTAGTGCTCAAGTTTATATGACGCACAAATCTGAGAAACAAAGATATGAGGAACATTAGGGATGAATAACAAAGGGGTAGGGCACATGAACAAATCCACTCTAAGAACCAAAGTGATTCATGCCTAATACTCACATTCTAGATTTCTAGGGTTTGTACACGTGATTTCCTACTCCAAAACCTAAATCAACTAGATGGGAGAGAGAGAGCTACATATCCGCATCCATGGTGGAAGGTGAGGAAGGAAGAAGATCCCGGAGCGGTCCAAGACAAGGAGGAGGGCCTCCCGGTGGTGGAGCACTCTTCCCGGCGGCGGAGACGTAGGAGGCGGGGGCGGTTTGGAGGAGGAAGAGGGAGGGCGAGTGGGGAAAATAAGATCTTATATTTTGTTGACCCTGCTCGCCCAAGTCTTATCCCGCAGAACCGCAGCGGGCGGAGCCTCCGGTGGTTCCAATGGAGGTTCCGTCCCCTGTCCACGAGGCGCTGTGCAGTATAGATCCGCTGGGCGAATTTCGCACGAGCGGAGGTACCGGTGGGCACTGGTGGACAGGCACGCCGAGATCAGAAAAACGAGAGCACTCGGATAGAAATAGTCTTTTGGGAAAAGGGAGCTTGGGTTGGAAGATTGTAACTGTCATACAAGAGACATTACTCGATGCGGGTTCGCAAGATGCAAAGAAATAAAAGTCGAACCCGCACAAGTTGTCAAGGGGGAATAGTATGTGCGTGAAAGATCCAAAAATAAAAACAATTCCGCGAGTAGGAGGTTGGTGGACGTGGCCACCATGTTTGAGTGTGTACTTTGGCACCGCGAAGATGTATCATGGGTCCATGAGTACCACTCACAATTAAGCACAATGAGTCACAAAATGACTATATATGCAATGAAGTATTGATTTCGCATAATAAGAGGAGTGTATAATCATGAGTTGAGTAACGCTCCCCCTATGTCCATGCTACATCCAAACCTAATAACACATATAATGAAGGTACGTATGCAAGGTTTGAAGTGAATTTGGATGAATCGATGACATTTAGTCCATTCCTCAAAGCTCGAAATCTTGATTCATCAAGGGCCTTCGTGAAGATATCGTGAAGTTGATCCTTGGTGGACACATACGAGAGATCAATATCACTCTTCTCAACATGATCCCGAATGAAACGATGACGGATCTCAATGTGCTTCGTCTTGGAATGAAGAAGGGGGTTGTAGGCGATCTTGATAGCACTCTCATTGCCACAGAGAAGAGGCACCTTGTCAAAATGAATACCATAATCCTTCAAGGTTTGCCTCATCCAAAGAAATTGGGCACAACAACTTGCCGCGGAGATATACTCGGCCTCGGTGGTGTCGGGGGGCTACCCCCGAGTAGGGGTAAGGTGGGTGGTAAAACAGAGGTCAAAGTACCGTTGGCCGAGTAGGCGGCTACTCGGGTATCTGGAACCTGGTAGACTCTACTGGGTGATAATTAATGAAGGCTAGGAGAAGATACTGAGGAAGATCATAAGCGTCCGAGTAGAGTACAAGTGGTCCGAGTAGAGGGTCTGCAATCCTACTCGGGCAAGAAGTCAATGGAGCCGTTCTGACGAGATTCCGCGTATCCCGTAGCCGTACAGGCGTGCGGTTCAACTTACAAGACGCATGATTATCCGTGTTACGGCATGGGCACAGTGAGGGTAGGCACCTGTCATGTCTTGTCACTGACAGGGGGGACATGATGTGTCGGGGGCTTACTCTGTGAGACTGACAGGGTGGACAAGTCCAGTCAGCCGGACGGCGCGGCGACTTCTCACCATGGCGTCAGCGGGAACACGGAGGCGTGATCTGTGTCACAGTAGAGACGTCCCATCGTGTACCTTTTAATCATTATTTACTCGGCTGGGTACCAGTATATAAGGTGCTCAGCCCCCTCCTGTGCGAGGGACGTTGGCCCTAAGAGCATTTTATTGCAAGAGCTAGAGCTAGAGGAAAAGAGAGCAAGAGAGTGGCTACTCGGCTGAGAGCCTGATTTGTACTGTGGCTACTCGGACATCACATATACAGAGAGATAGGTAGGAGTATGGGGTGTTACCTCCACACGAGGGCCCCGAACCTGGGTAGATCGAGGTGTTTGCAGTGCTTTGTGCGCGTCTACTCGACGTGCAATCCCTCCCCGGATACCTACAGCGTCCATCGACCCCAACTCTTTAGCCATCTCATGGCATCTGTCTTCACCACCCTACGACAGTTGGCGCCCACCGTGGGGCCAGCAGCGGCGCTGGCTGGGGTTCATATTCGGACGGGACCCGTTTCTGCATCGGGGGAGCGCGTGGTCTATGGCCTTGTCCACAGATTCGGCTCCTTCGACTTCGTCACCGGCAACGCCGGAGATTTCGGCGGCAGACCCGTGCCTGCAGGCGGCTCGGTCCTCTCCTTCGGCGCGCACCTGGTGTACGTCGCCACCACCATCATCCGCGAGTTCCCGGAGGAGGTGCTCGTTGCGGATGATCCTCCTGCTGTACTCGCTATCCGCGGGAAGCCGGCTGGCTGCTCTGCGGACAGCGTGGAGGTGATGATGACGGGCCCGGCTATCAATGCCAGGAAAGGCGCGGCCACTGCAGCTGAGGTCATTGAGGAGCCGGCTGCTGCAAGGGTCCACAAGCCCTACGACATGCCCCGGAACATTCCGGGTTACGTGGCTCCTTCCACGTCCGCGGCTATACTGGCTGCTCGCGTTGGCGCCACCGAGCAGCTGGGCATGCCACCGCCTACCGACGCGAACCTCATGGCGTTGAAGGCGCAACTCGAGCAGCAGCGTCAAGCGCTACTCGTGGAGTCCCAGGAGCGGGAGAAGGTTAGGCTTGAGCTTAACCTAGATCAAAACGAGTACAATAGGGCGCATGGCTTTACTCCAGTTTCTAGGCTGCCTAGCAAGCTAGGTGCTATTCGCCGCAACTTGGGCGCAGAGCTAGATAGAAATGGTAGAGCTGCTAGTCTGTCTGCTAGTTTGAACACTGCTGGTGGGCTCAAGTATAGCTCTCCTGCCAAAACACTTAGGGCTGCAAAGGAAGTCGCTGCCGAGGTGCCGCATCTCACCAGCGATGCTCGCGCTAGGCAGCAGGATAGGCTCAATGAGCTAGTGCTAGAAGCCGGCAGGCAGAATGAAGCTTTCCGGAAAGCCAACCCGGGGGCCGGGGCTTCCCATGTTGTTCACTCGCATGGATTGAGATCGATGGATCAGGCCTCATCGCTGCTTCCCGGCACTGAGAGGGCCCATAGTGTGACCTCTGGGAGAAACAAACAAATGCAGGTGTACGACCCGGCTGTCGCCGGAAAACAACGCGCTGTAGAGCGACAGCCCGGTCAGAAACACAACTCTACATGAGCAGGCTATCAAGCCACTAAAGCTCGCAGCAAGGGGAAAAGAGGAAACTGGGAACATATCTTATTTTAGAAATAGGCTTTAGGGTTTTTGGAATTAAGGAAATTTGGATTCTTCATTCCAATTACATATTGTTTTCTTTTCTTTCTTCCTTTTATTTGGGTTTTTTGGTGACTTGCTTTATCATGAAAACAAAAGTTTAAATTTTTTGTGATTTTTTGAGTTTTCCAAAAATCAGGGATGTTACAGACTACCACCCTTAAAAGAAATCTCGTCCCGAGATTTGGGAAGGCTAGAAAGAAAGATTAGGTTTTGGGTTACTGGGTTCCAGAACAACTGGGTGGGCTACCACCCTTAAAAGAAACTTTTGTGGTTAGTCTATTTTCATTAGATTGGAGTGTAGCTGGATTCCAGATTGGCTTGAGTAGAACTTTCCTTCGCGGTAGAGCTGTAGACCATCATAGGTATGTTGGACTACCTTTGACACTGAGGGGTCACTCTTTGGGTCAATCAAAAGTCTTTGGTTCATTCTCAACTTGGTCTTTTGACATCCTTGGCAATCTTCCATCTTGTTGTTAGCATCCTTGAAGGAAAAATATCATGCTATTTCTAAAGAAACTCTCATGGTAGGCAAAATCTTCCATTGCTTAATACCTCCAAGGTTGGCTTGATCCTCACCGAAAATAATACGTTTACAGCAACACTAACATAGGGTCATTATTGTATTCTACCATTCTATGATTCAGTTTTAACATCGTCGTCTCTCTAATAGGTATGTCACTTAGATTTAACATTCCTCATAGCAAGAGTGAATAATGTGAGTAGTCACCATGGGGGCCAATCCATGTTGCACTCAATCATTACCTTGTACTTGGATTGATGAATCTTGTTTAATAACACTAGGTCACCTCACTTGTCCAACAGAAAGTTTCCAATCTGTAAGACAAACTTGAGCAAAGCTACCATTTCTCAACTAGTGGGTTGCTCTAAATTGTTGTAGTTTTCTTCATCTATTATCCTCCTGGTGTGGTAAGCTCCCATTCTTCATAGCTCATGCAACTTTGAGTCCACTTCTCTATCTTCTCTTGTTGATTGGCTTGCTGCTCGTTATGATCTAGTTGGCATTGATCATGGGGATGTGATTGTTCCTTCACACAAAAGAACAAAATCCTAAGATTTTGGCAATTCTAAATTGGATGGTTTGTGTCTCAAAAGGGTGGTCTTGGGTATGAAGTCAGTTGGTGCACTCCAGTTGGAAACTCACTATGGGTGGTAAATGGGTATAGGGTTGGGTTTGGTTTAGCATGCATGAATGAAGATTAGAAAGATCTAAGGAAGATCCTACTCCAACACAGCAGATCAAGGAAACTCATCTTGCAATCAACACATTACAAACACATAGCAATACATTCATCACACCAAACATCATGGTTTTTAGAAAACACTAATATTGTCATACCACACTCATTGATATGATCAATACACTAACACGTTAACATTGTTCTAACAAAGGAACTAGATTGGTGGTCTCATCTATATCTTCTTGAGTTTTCCTTCAATTTCTTGAGTGTAGGTCTTCATGTGGTGAAAATACTTCTTGCACTTCATGGTATGGTCATCAACATTCCTGTCTTGGTGGTATTGAGGAGGGAGGTCATCTAGAAAATTTTGAAGGTGAATAATAGATGAGAGGATATGAGAAAGATTAAGAGGATTGTTTTGTTTCTAGAAAGTTTGAACATAGAAAGTTTTCAATCCTAGGGTGATCAAGGGGTTATTAACAACTTGTTGCAAATTGGATATTCACTATAGTGAGAGATACTGGCACCCGCTAGCCAATCAGGGAACGGTCTCGTGTCCATGGACACGTAAAGTTGTCCGGGCCGCTTCATCTCACTATGCCGCTAGGATCCAAAATACTCTAAGGAGATAATAACATGATCAAAAATGGTTTCCAAACCTAAGGGTCTCGAATTCTACAGGCAACACAACGCTCTGATACCATTTTGTAGCATCCCAACGTTTAATAAAGATGGAATACCTGTGTTACTGTGCTAGTCCCTGGATCAATTGCTAGCACCACAGTACAAAATGAAATATCATGCAAATGCATCAAATTCTATTACATCGCATGATCCAGTCTTTACAAAATAATATTACAACTTGCATAGTCTTAGAAGACTAGCAGAAAACAAAGATATACAACGGAAAACATAGTACAACATTGAGCCCATGTTCTTCATGTGCCACAGGCAAAACATGTTGGTGATAGTCTCGAGATCCTAAACGAAATCCTCACTCGTCTTCAGAAACATCTGCAATATGGAATATGCAGCCACAAAGGAGTCAATACAATTCAATGTATTGGCAAGTAACACTATGGTGGATATAAATGGCAAGACTAATACTACATGCTTATTTGGCTGAGTGAAGTTTTTGGCTAAGTTTGCATAAAGCCAGTTTTCTCCTATAACTTATGTAAAACCAACTTTTCTTTTCAAAAGGGTGGCAACATTGGATTAAGATCCAAGCACCACAATACTGTTCACTTGGTCAAATTTTACTTATTGAAATTGGTGATGAGATTCTTCCGTCATTCCTTATCCAGTTGCTCATAGTTGTCCATAACCGGGTACACGGCTAAGATCTTAGTTTGTTGACTCTGCAGAGGTTGTGCACTTTCACCCTTTGTCTTCAATTAGCCCAAACATCCTATACACCCGGAGTGCATCATGGAAAGGAGAGAATTGAGACGAGATCTTTCAGAAGAAGAAGTCCAAACCCACCGGCAAGACCGTTCCACCTATAATTTTGCTACATCTGCTAGTCAAGCCTGGGCTGAACTCTCACAACTTAGTTGATCAAGACAGAGTTCATATGTCAAAAGGCCGCACGGGAAGCTACTAAACTTAGAAGGACATAGTAATCTCTTTGTTCCTGGGTGGCCATCCTCAAGTGACAACCTCAAGTGGAATAACCCTTAGATAAGGGCCCTGAGGCAACACTCAACATAAACCAGTCTTACCACTTCCACCCAGGTGGTTTATTCATTAGTTATACTTAGAATTTTTCCTCAACATCTAGTAAAACAAATTTTGTAGCATGGCAAAGCATCTAAATAAGTACCAAGGCATCAAAATAACAAGGTATAAGGATGGCTACACACTACTAGGATATAGCATAGCATAGTATAACTTAGTAAAATTTCCTATCATGCATGCTACTCAAAATTAACTAATGCATATAGAAAATAATGGGTAGTTGTTGGTGTGTTATTTTCCTTGTTGAAGTTGGTGAAGATATCACACTCTCTTCACAAAAGATCGTTGCTCTCCGTACAATCTATTCATTGAAAACACAATAACAGAATAAACAAGCATCCTAGCAAACAAACATACAAGTGTATAAAAGCAACTAACATATCAAAAGGGGCTTAACGAAGTTGGTTAGGACAAGGTCTAGGTTTGAGTTGAAAGATTCATTCTCTAGCGGTCTCATTCTTGTTAAGGAAATTCCAATGGTTTACTTGGGAAGGACTAGGTTGAGTTTGATGTGATCTAACTATATTATCACCATACTTGTCGAGGAAGTTCCAAGAGTTCACTAAGAATAAACATTTTACTTCTTGAACTAAAGTAATACATGCAAGTACTTGGTCATATTCACCTTCAAAAATATTTGAGTGACTATGATAGTATTTTCCATTGTGGTTAGGGTAGGTCTACTAACTTCATCATCCAAGGGAAAATATTACAAAGTCTTGGGTTTTCCATTTGGGTCAATGGTTGGACAAAAATAACTTGTTATTCTTCAACTTGTATGGATTGCTTCTAGACCCCATGTGATTGCCTTCTTGAAGATCATCTTCATGCTTCTATTGTAGTCTTGTTTCCTTGGATGGATTCTTCTCTTGGTCTTGATAAATTCTTCAGAGCTTTCACTTCACTAATTGGTTTGGGTATGGGATGGGCACAAATACCACTAAGTCAAATTGGAAAGAAAATAAGAAGATGGATAGGAAGAGAGGGGGAGATGTTTTCTTCTAAATTTCTTCACACTTGTACTTCTTGAGTTTTCTTCTAGGTGTGGAGTCCAAATCTTTTCTTCAAAACTTCTTCATTGATCTTCCTTGTATCTCTTCATGTTTCCACTAAGTTCAAAATGAAGTTTTCTTCTTGTGCTTGAGCCTTGATCTCCATTTTGCTAAGTTGATGATTTCTTGAAGCAAGAATAGGGGAATGGAGAAGTAGATAGAATACTAGGGTGCTAGTGTTTGAGGTTCACTACTTGGTAATTTTAGGGACTTGGTCTTGGATCCAAAAATGGCCACAACAAACAATGGTAGAAAGAAATAGAAACAAAATCTAAGACATAATAACTAGATGGACTACTATGATGGATTTTTGGCTAAAATACATGGTCATGGTCCAAGGGTGTCCAAAATTGTTGGGAAATGATGTCTCTGGTTAAAGGCTACCAAAAGAATCAACTTTGCCTATGAAAACATTTTCTAATTATTTATAGAAATAATTCTATGTCAAAATACTCAAACAGACAATTTAATTCTGAAATCAATTTTAATTTGATCAATAATTATTTTGGGACAGAGGTTATGAAAGTACACATCCTAAGGTTTCCAAATTTATTTTATTTACAATTTTTGGATTTGTAGAATTTGAATTATGCCAAATTTCATCAAACAAGCATATTTGAATTTGAACAAATTTAAGTTTCTCAAATTTGAATTTGGTTAGTGCCAAAAGTTTCTAGATGTCAAGGGCTTTTCAAAAAGTCCAAGAATGCTAAATTTGGGCTTATGGATCAAAAGTTATGATAGATCTAAGATGCAGGGACTAATCTGTAAAACTGCCAATTAATTCTAGCGGGAGGAAATTTGAATAAAAGGCTGGGACACGTGGGAGCTCCTCATTGGTAGCTTGTGCTGACTGGATGCTGGCGTGGCGTGCTGACTGGATTAAGTCGGTTTGAAACTGGATCGTTGGATCTAGATCTAACGACTGCGTACCCCTTCGGGGACGATCTAAACTAGGCCGTTGGTCGAATCCTACGGCAGAGAGAGGGGGAGGGGTCTCACCGGAGCTAGGTCGCCGGAGATGGAGGTTGCGGTGGCGCTGCTCGCGGAAGGTTGGCGGTGGCGGTGCTCCAGTTGTCCTCGGGCTCAACGGAGGCCACCTCGAGGTGCTGCGCGACGCGGGGAGCACTTTGGCGCTGATGTCGTGCGCCCTAGAGGCCCTAGACGACGACGGCGCACGGTCGTAGACGGCGTAGCTCCGGCGCGCCTCGGTCGTGGATGGCGCGGTGGCATCGATACACAAAAAGAAGAACAGAGAGGTGAGGGAGGTGCGCGAAGACACGGGGAAGGTAAAGGGTGAGGAACCGGGGGCGGAGGCTCACCTAGATGGCCAGAATTCACCAAGGACGGCCGGACAGAAGCTATTCCGGCGAGCAAAATCTGAGGCCTGGGGGCACGAATCGAGCGGACTCTCGAGGGGGAAATGAAGAGGAGAACGAGGTGTATAAAGGGGCAGGGTTGGGGCATTCAATCGGAGGCAGAAACGGAAGAATCAAGGAGATTTATTTCTCCTTCAATTCGGTTTGGAAACGGACGGAAGAGGAAGAAGACGATGATGACGCCAGCATGACGTCATCACTTTTTTTTTATTCCTGTTTTCTTGTTTATTTAATATCTTCTGTTTTATAACTCCAATTAACCTCATTTAAATTTCTAAAATCTTGAAATATTAATACCTTTCCAACAATATCATTTTTGTAAACATTTCAGCATATTTTATTTTTGAATTTCTGAAAATTGAAAAGATTCCTTGATATTGATTAATGTGATTTTTAATTTAGAAATTTATAAAGCATAAATATTTGTCAAATTAAATTTCAGTAGCTTTATAATGATCAAATACTATTTTCCAAAACCAAAACAGAGTGTTTTCATCTTTTATAATTTTTAAAATATGATGAAAACATTAATAGCTACTTAATACAAATTTTAAAATAGAAAATGTAAATAAATGGAAATTGGGTCTTGTAATATTTCAGATACATTATTTAGGTCAAATATTATTTCTCAAAACAATTTCAACCCATTAGTATATTTTATAATTTTAGCATATTACTAAATCAGTTAATAGCAACTTTATGCCATTTTTAATTGTAGAAAATAATTAAATAGGAAAGTTGATAATAATTATCAGAGGACTACCACATTTGTAAATATTTGTTTTCCAAAACAATTTATGGAATATATTCTATGGTTTGACACTTGATATTTGAATAGCAACTTAAATAATCTTTATTCATATGATATATTTAATGATTGGTGAAAATATTTTTGGTGACATTGAGAATTACTAAAGATAACAATCTTCTAGTTTTTTTTATATCATAATAATTTTCAAAATGGTAGTTGAGTTGAAAACATGTTTATAAAGATGTTTGCCAAGATAATATTTTATTCACATGGGGGAACATATCTTATTTTAGAAATAGGATTTAGGGTTTTTGGAATTAAGGAAATTTGGATTCTTCATTCCAATTACATATTGTTTTCTTTTCTTTCTTCCTTTTATTTTGGTTTTTTGGTGACTTGCTTTATCATGAAAACAAAAGTTTCAATTTTTTGTGATTTTTTGAGTTTTCCAAAAATCAGGGATGTTACAGAAAATAGAAGCATTACTGATCTTACATTGTAATACTTATTGTAATGCTATCTATTCTTTTGTATAAACAAGTACTCCGGTTTTGCAGTTAAATTATTAAGTCTTTGCAAGTTTTCCGAGTTTTAATTCATTTATCTTCTAAGTTCTCTGGTTTGTATGTCTTAACTGTCCTTAGTGTTTGAAATGACTTGATAGTGCATAATCTTCATGCCAAGTGACTGGGTACAACCAATCAGTCGAAACTCGGAGACATGGATCATACTAAAGGCATTTTTACTGACTAGTTCCAGTGACCCAACATAAAAACAATCAGATAATACTTAGAGAAAACGTAAGGAATTGTGAAAAAGTATGAAACTCAAGCACGCAGGCACAATCTGGGTTTCCTTAAGCCTCCTTAGGCTGAGTAGCATTCAGTTTTTATAACTCCGAGCACGCAGGAACAATTCGGGTTAACATTGAGTATTTTGAAAGATCATTGGGAAATAGATAAAACGGACTTATGCTTTGTATGAAAACAGATAAAACAGTGATGCATGAATTCCGACAACTTTATTTCATGATCTCAAATATGTTTACATAGAAATTGAACTAAGTGTAGAAGGGACGTAATTGGTGGATGCTCTAGGGACTTTTCGTCTCTCCTAGCTCAACATCTATCTTTCTCTTTCTTTTGCGATTCAGACGCTTCGGATCATCTTGCGTGTCTCGAATATCTACAAGATAATAAGATCTAATTTTTCATAGCCTTGCTAATGACAAATGGTCCCTCCCAGACTAGGGCTAACTTGTGCTTCCTTTCTTGCACCAATCTTAGCACTAGGTCACCTTCTTTGAAAGATTGATGCCTGATTTTCCGACCATGGTAGCGTCTCAATCCTTGCTGATAAATGGCGGATCTTTGAAGCACAAGGTCTCGTTCTTCTTCTAAAAGATCGACGGCATCTTGTCGAGCACATTCGGCATCCGAGTCATCGTAAGTCTGCACTCTTGGGCTATCATGGAGCATGTCCGTTGGAAGCATTGCTTCTGCGCCATAAACCAAGAAAAACGGGGTTTGACCTATTGATATATTTGGCGTTGTTCGAATACTCCAAAGCACGGAAGGTAATTATTCTACCCATGCTCCAGCTGCTCTATGAAGAGGAGATTCAAGTCTTGGGCGTATTCCTTGCAAGATTGAGCTATTCATTCTTTCAACCTGCCCATTAGATTGTGGGTGAGCCACAGATGCAAGGTCTAGGCGTATTCCCGTTTGTCGGCAATATTTTGCCAACTCTCCAATAGAGAAATTTGTTCCGTTGTCGGTGATTATACTGTGTGGAACGCCATATCTCATGACTACGCCAATGATGAAGTTTCTGGTAGTCACACCATCAAGTTTCTTGATGGGTTTTGCCTCCACCCACTTGGTGTACTTATCCACTGCAACGAGTAGATGTGTAAGTCCGTCTCTTGCAGTTTTGAATGGTCCCATCATATCTAGCCCCCAGACCGCGAATGACTATGTTATAGGGATAGTTTTTAGTGCTTGAGCTGGCATATTCGTCTGCTTGGCGTAATACTGGCATCCGGCACATGTGTTTACTATGTGTTCGACATCTGTCTTGGCTGTGAGCCAAAAAAAACCGTGCACGGAATGCTTTTTTGACTATGCTTTTTTGATTGAGCATGATGTCTGCAATCTCCTGCATGGATTTCTTGCAAGATTTCTCGTCCTTCTTCTGGCGAAATAAATCACTGAAAAATTCCGATAGTGCTGCGCTTATACAGGCAACCATTAATTACAGTGTATCCTTTGCATCGACGCTATATCTGTCTTTGCAAGACCTCGTCTGCTCCATCCGGGAACTTCTGATCAACTAAGAATTTTAAGTATGGAATTGTCCAATCCGGGTTAACGAGCAGAACTTCAATTGACTCGAAAACGAGAGGATAATCAACATCTCCACCTTTGATCGATGGTTCGTGCAAATGTTGGACAAACACACCAGGTGGTAGGGTTCTCACTCTTTCCGATCCCATGCAGCCTAATGCATCCGCGTTCCAATTTTCTTCCCTTTTGATGTGAAGTACTTCAAATCCAAGGAAGAAAATTGCAAACTTGTCCACCGTTCTCCGATATTCGGCCATGATGGGGCTTTTGGCGTCCCATGTTTGGTTTAGCTGATGTTGTACCAAATCTGAGTCACCATAGCATAGTATGCGTTTGACGCCTATTTCTTTTGCAATATGCAAGCCATGAAGCAATGCTTCGTATTCTGCCACATTATTACTGGCGTTGAAGTGTATCTGCAATACATACTCCATAATGTCACCTTTTGGGAATTTTAGCACTACACCAGCTCCAGCGCCTTCTTTCATCTTGGATCCATCAAAGTGCATGATCCAGTATTCCGACTCAGGAATTGGTGTGTTCTCCATTGCTTTTGTCCAATCAGCGACAAAATCTGCCAACACCTGGGATTTAATTCCCGTCCGGGGTTGGTACTTAATGTCGAACGCGGCTAGCTCAATGCCCCATTTGGCTACTCGGCATGTTGCGTCTGTATTGTTAATGATATCCCCTAGTGGTGTTTTGCTTACCATTGTTATGGAATGTCCTTGGAAATAATGGCGGAGTTTTCTAGATGCAAAAAACACGCCATATGCCAACTTTTGATAATGTGGATACCTTTGCTTTGACTCGGAGAAAACTTCACTAACATAGTATACGGGATGCTGATCCGGTATACTTTGTTCTTCTTTCTGCCTTTCCACAATTATCACAGCGCTAATAACCCTGTTTGTTTCTGTAAGATACATCAACATAGGTTCTTCATCTTTTGGCGATGCCAAAATCGGTGCTTTCATCAAGGTTTCTATTAGCCGGGTTAATGCTTTGTCCGCCTCTTCTGTCCACTCAAATTTGTCGGATTTCTTCAACAATTTGTATAATGGCAGAGTTTTGTCTCCTAGCCGGCTTATAAACTTGCTGACTGCGGCTGCAGAACCCGTCAATCTTTGTACATCTTTTAAGCACGTAGGCTTTGTGATGTTCACGATTGCCTTGATCTTTTTCGGGTTTACTTCTATTCCTCTGTGAGAAATGATAAAACCTAGAAGCTTTCCCGAAGGAACCCCGAATACACACTTTAATGGATTCAACTTCATTTTTTAAGTGCGCAAATTTTCGAAAGTTTCTCGTAGATCTTCAAGGAGTGTATATTTTTCCTTGGAAACAACGACAATGTTGTCCACGTAAACGCGAACAATTTTGCCAATCTGACTATGCAAACAACGTTGCATGCAACGCTGGTAAGTTGCACCTGCGTTCTTCAGGCCAAAAGGCATGGTTATATAATAGTATGTTCCGTACGGGTTTATGAAGGAAGTTTTGATTTGATACTCTTCCCTCATACCTATTTGATGGTACCCGGAATAAGCATCCAAAAAGTATAAAAGCTCAGAGCCAGCAGTGGCTTCTATTATTTGATCGATTCGCGTAATGCGAACGTATCTTTTGGACACAGTTTCTTCAGGCCGTTGTAATCTATACACATCCTAAGAACAGTACTATCTTTCTTCGGGACTAATACTGGGTTTGCAGACCATTTAGTATGTATAACCTCCCGGATAAAATCAGCTGCTAAAAGCCAGATAATTTCCTTGCCTATAGCCTTCCGTCTTCTTCCATCAAAACGACGGAGACCTTGTTTGACGGGTTTTGAACCTGGAATTACCTTCAATTGATGCTCAGCAAGTTCCCTGGGTAGTCCCGGCATGTCCGCAGGACACCAGGCAAAAATATCCCAGTTCTCACGGAGGAACTCGGTGAGCGCGCTTTCCTATTTGTCGGTCATCCTTGTCCCCACTACGACAAATTTTGTCGGATCCTTGGGGTCTAGGATAACTTTTTTTGTATTCTCGGAAGCTTTGGAGCTATCTGCCGGCTTCCGGTTTTCTTTTCCGGCCGTCATTTCCATCGGCGATACTTCCTTTGCCAGCTCTTTCAATTCTTCCTTTGCTACTACTTTTTCAGCACAAAGGGTGTTTCCTTTTTCCAGTTTGTTAGCCAGTTTGAAGTCTCCTGATATGGTGATGAATCCTCCTTTTGGCCCTGGCATCTTCAGCTTGTTATAAATATAACATGATCTTGCCATGAATTTGGCGAAAGCTGGACGCCCGAGTATTGCATGGTATACACTTTCGAACGGCACCACTGTGAATGAGATTTTTTCCTGTCGGAAATGTTCTCTTTCTCCGAAGCTTACATCTAGGGAAATTTCTCCTAGGGAATGTGCTTGCCTGCCAGGAACGATGCCGTGAAAACATATGTTGCTATGTTTGAGCTAGGTCGCGGAGATTCGCAGATGCTTTAGTGTATCGAAGTACATAATATTGATACTACATCCTCCATCCATCAGCACTCTTTTTAGCCTAGTGTTTTGAACAATAGGGCTTACAATTAGAGCTTGTGTGCCGGGTTCTGGGATATTTCCGGGATGATCTGACTGATCCCAGGTAATTGGCATATTGGAATACTTCAAGAATTTTGGCGTTGGTGGGACAACCGCGTTTATTTCTTGAAGTGTTCGCTTTGCCTGTTTTGCTGAGGGAGTTGCCAGGAAAGTTAAATTGCATTCTCCATCGACTCTCGGGAATTTTGGTTCACCTTTTCGCTGCTGTTCCTGGATTTTTTCATCAGTGTCTGATTCACTGTCTTCTTTTCCAGCTTCTGGCTTTTTCTTGGAGAATTTCCTCTTGGAATTCTTTCCTTTATTCCGGGATCTTCTAGTGCCCTTCATGTGCTTATTGAGGTGACACTGCGCATTTGTATTGGTAGGTTTCCCAAATTGCGAATGGTGGACACAGTTTTCCGACTTAATTTTTTCCCACTCTTCCTTAGAATAGGAGATAGGTTCTGTGTTTCTTCCTTTCCATTTGCCGCCAGTATCCTTTCCAAAGGTTAAATTTTACTTCTTTGGGTTTTGTCTGTGCTTTTGGAGTAGTCTTCTTTTCAGAACGAGGCGTCTTTTTGGCCTGAACCAAAGCATCAATATTTCCACCTCTCGCTCTGATGTCATCTTCAGCCGCTGCATCTTCATTGGTTGTAGTAAGCATAGATCCGAGATCTTTGTGCTCCTTTGAACGACCATAAACGGTACGAGGCCGGGTTTTAATCCATTGATGAAAGCATGCATTGCTTGTACATCACTTACTCCAGAGCAACTATTTTTCATTGTTGTCCATCTTGATATAAAGTCGACTCATCTTCAAATTGGACGCATCGATTTAGCTGGTTGATGCTCTTAGGGCGTTTGTACGTACCCCGGAAGTGCTGAGCGAACACTTTAGCCATATCATCCCAGCTATCCATTGTTCTTCACGGAAGCCCGTTAATCCAATCTCTGGCTCCATCCATCAAGATTAGGGGGAGGAATTTTACTGCTTCCAAGTCTGTTCCCTTGTTGATCTGGACGGCAGTATAGTAATCTGAAAGCCATGTATCTGGGTTTGTACTTCTGGTATACTTTTGGTAAGTTGGACCAACCTTGGCAAAGCCAGAATGTAGAGTTATTCTTCGGATCCTGTCAGTGAGAAACTTAGGTACAAAGAAAAGATCATCTCTTTCTGCCTTATCGGCGTGTGCGGAATATCTACCGGCTGAATGGACAGAAGGGGATCTGCTCCTTTCTGGCCCATTGTTGCGCGAATGCGCTCTTCCGGGATTATCCCTGTTTTGTCCGTTATCATGTCTTTTGGAATGAGGCGGAGTTCTACTCCTTGGCCTTTCCTTATTCCTAGGAGGAGTACGGGACCTTTCACGTCTGTAAGGATTTTCCTGTCTTCCGGCTTTTTTAGCAGCGCGTCTCGGAGGCGGCATCTTTTTTCCGTCTTTCCGGTTTTGTTCCTCCCGGTCTTTATGATCGCGGGGTATATTTCCGCCTTTCGTCATATGGGATCCCGTTCTGGACGCTTCATCCCTATTGTCTGGGATTTTCTTGTCCTTTTAAGGGTCTCCCTTTTTGTCCTTAGAATCGCCCGAATCTCCAGGTTCTCTGGGTCCAGGTGCCCCAGCGGTGCAAGTGGCAGTTTTGCATAGGGCCGAGTCGTCATGCAACTTCCCTGATCTTGCCTGACCTCGCTGCTGCTGTTTCAGTGCTTTACCCAGGAAAGCATACACTCCTTGCAGCTTTTCTTCTTTGGAGTACAGATAGTCATTAAGGATGGCGAACGCGGCCTCCGCATTTTCAGCTGCGATCTTATAAATGCGTTCGCCCTTAGCGTTTACGCCGTCAACCTGTCGTTGCCAGGAAGGGTTTTGAACCGTTCTTTTCCGGGCAGTACATCCAACCTTGCAATTCCGGGTAGTCTCGTGGGTTTTATCCCGGACATATTCCATCTTTCAAATTCTTCAATTTCCTCTTGCTTTGCTTTTACAGTAGCTTGGGCTTTGAGGAGATTTTCTTGCGATCGGAATAGTTGTTGCTGTTGCCGCATAATGGCTTGCCTTCTGGCTTCCAACACTTCCGGTGGCTCGTATGGTCCGATCAGGGTTTGGATCAGATTGATCTCGTCCTGCTCCGACAATTCAGGAACAGGGATTTCTTTCTTTTTCTTCTCCACATGTGTGACCCCGCTTGCTCCTCCGGTTTCCAGGTTTTGGCTAGCATTATCTGCTAACTTTTTTCTTCTAGAGTTTCTTGGCAGTCTTCTTTTTCTTCTTGGAAGAGGGAGGTTTTTTACCAGGTTCTTCCTTTGTCAATTCCTTGACATTGGGGTAAATAGGGCTGGTTTCACCATCCTCTCTTTCCTCATCTGGTGGAGGTGTTTTGGGATCTTCTTCGTCTTCGGCATCCGAGTTATCAGTCGGTTTTGCCATAAGCACTTCATGGAAGCCCCCCTGCATGGATTTAACCTTTCTTTCGAAAGCGTCTTCATCTTCATCTTCTGAATCTATGTCTTCAGATCCAGGTTCCGACTCCAATCTTGCCTCTATGGCAGCTAGTACAGAGTCGGCTTCCGAGTTCACCGTTTTGTTGGCGGGTGTCAGATCTTCCACTGGCTCTGTGGGATTGTTGTTTTCTGCTTCTTCCACGGGATTACTTACTTCCGTGTTTTCAGCGACCTCGGATTGCACCATACCAATGAAGTGAGATATGATTGCAGACATCTCCGAAGAGGCAGCGAATTCAGGATTTGGCGATCTGAGCAAAATCCGGTATCATAGTTTTCTTCAATTGGGTACAGGGCAGGTGGGATAAATTTACTTCCACCATAGAATCCCATTGCTTCTGCAATTAATCCAATAAAGATATTTGATGTCCAATCGGTAAAACGCAAGGACTTACCAGATGATTTCGTGCTGGCATGTACGATCCATTGTCGAGGAAGCGCCTGACGTCGTTGTCGAATTCCAAGCTTCCGAAAGTTATGGTACCGCCGATTACGCCAAGTACCCCCGATCGAAACTTAACGCCTGACGTCGTCAGCCCCACGGTGGGCGCCAACTGTCGAGACATCGTAGTAGGATTCATAGACTGGGGTGCCATGAGCCTACAGGTAGAGACGTGGGGGGACGAGGTAGCACAACAACCAAGAACACCAAATTTACCCAGGTTCGGTACGTCGCAACTAGGCGGCGTTCCTACTCCTGCAATCTCACTAAATCAGGGCTGAAGCCTGAAGTATACAAAGTACAATGTGAGTAGGGTTTTGCTAACTCGGCGAGGATCAACTTCTCGGCGAGTTGGCTTCTAGCTAATTGTCTATCTGTTGTCTTTCTTCTCTCCCGTTTGGCTTTATATAATAGCCGGGTTAGGGCTTACAGAAAGGAAACCTAGAAGACTACAGAAAGAATCTTAACTTGGAAAGCAGGAACCCGTCTTCTACTCCAAGCCGCACCACTTTGGGCCGTGGTCCGGGTTCTTCTAAAATCCGGCTTCTGTGCGTCAGCTTACTGGGCCGCCTAATGCACAGTGATCCATTACCAATCAGGCCACCCTGCTACTCCGGCTCTTTAGGACAATGCCGGATATACCCCTATTCAGTATATATCCAACACTAATTACAGCCTTCCTACAACCTTTATATATGCATAATTGCATGCTTTAGCTTTCATTTGGGGTGTCTTGCGAGTACAATCCAATGTACTCATATTGGTTTTGTCCCTAGCTATTGTCTTAGCCACACTTTGAGCAGAACTCCGGAGAACCTGTCGAAGATGGTGTCATTGACGACTGTGCAAAGCATGACTTGGGTTTTACCACGAGTGTGTTTTTAAGACTTCCGATGTTTAGTGTGTTTCCTGCCCTTCGTGGCAGTTATTTTCAACTGAGTCATGTGACCAGTTGTGTGTAAGACGTGTATTCGTGTAGTGGATGTTGCAATCTGCAATGCCAACTTGAGTAAGTTCTTCATGACTATCTGATCATGGGATCGTGAATGTATTCATACTAGAGGTCTCAGACTGCTAGTCTGGGGTCCCCACAATATGTTGGTAGTCCTAATTGCTAGGTCAAAGGACGATGGGCAAGTGTGGAGTCTAGTGGCACACTTAGTGGAAGGTTGGGTGTCTATCCTTCAGTATGCAGATGATACCATCTTTTTCTTGATCACGATATAGATAAGGCCGCTAATATGAAATTTATTATGTCTATTTTCGAGCAGCTATCTAGACTCAAAATTAATTTTCATAAGAGATAGATCTTTTGTTTTTGGGCTTCTGTTGACTCTCAGGAGAACTACTGACACATATTTGGATGTGAGGTCGGAAGTTTACCATTTAAGTAAGGAAGAAATTGTTCCTTACTTAGGAATAAGATCTTACTTAGTTTGGAATTCTATAGCTGGAATACGAGTTTCCCTTATATTGGGAATTCCTCCCAAAGATCGAATACTTTAATCTTATCTTTAGATTTGACATTCTGAAGAAACTAATTAATTGATGATTCGCCTTTGCACCGTTACTGCATCAAGACAATAGGGAAAGACCTTCAAGTTCCTGCCGAAGACGATTACAACTCAAATTTGTTTAGCAATTTTTGCGTTTTCGATTGACATAGGATGACCAGTGAACTTTCTGGAGCATCGACTATCGTTCCGATTGACTAGCGTAAGGAGTGCCATTAAGATCCTACCTCGTAATATCATCTCCATGGGTGAACGGCCTTAATATGGCTTTGGCCATCACTGCAGCCCTGGATTTCAATCACTAACGATGGTCAGCTCCGAAAACAAGAAGGCACTGGTTGTGGACCTAGTCGAGCATAAGCTAGCATCTGGACTACACTGGATGACATCCCCGATCGCAAACCGGTTGTCATTCTGCGATAGTAACGAGATGACTAGTATACGTGGGATCGTATGCATATTTGATTTCAATTGTAAAGTAGGAAATTGGCTCGAGGGAAATGCAAAAGGTTCCCCCCACGAGGATCGGCTTATCAGCCTCTCCTCTCCCCCTTCCGAAAGGATACGAATGGCAAAAGCTAGCTTAGTATGTTTCACAAGACTAGCTTTGCTACCTACTTTTACTATAAATCTGGAACAGGCAAATATCAACTGACTATCCTTTCCCAACGAAAGCAAAGGACTGGCTTTCCGAAAAAACTGGTTTCCAAAGAGAAGACAAGACAAGAAAAGTGAAACCAAACAAACGGGGAAGAGGGGGTGGGGCCAGTACGCGACAATAGTCAGCCTCCTCTACACTATATATGTACTCTACACTTTCAGATAAACAAGTCATTCATTACCCTAAGCTATTAAATAAAGAAAGGAAACCGATCGAGGGTCATTTTGAGCAAAAATCGAGTTCATGGATAAGAAAGTTTCTTTCATATGGAGATCGACTTGTCCTTATTAATTCCGTTTTATCTAGCTTGCGAATATTCTTTTTATGTTTCTTTGAAATACCCGTTGGGGTACGGAAAAGATTAGATTTCTTTAGGTATCGCTTATTCTGGAAAAGTGATCAATTGAAAAAGAAGTATCGCCTAACCAAGTGGAACATTGTCTGCCATCCTAAAGATCGGGGGGGGGGGGGGGGGTTCCTGGGATTGAGGTTCTTGACGTTAAGAATAGATGTTTATTTAGAAAATGGTTATTTAAATTATTAATAGAAGAAGGGGTGTGGCATGAGTGGCTACATAATAAGTATATTAAGGGGCTACCATTAGCACAGATTGAAGCTAAGCCTGCCGATTATCCTTTTTGGAAACGAGTTATGAGGATGAAAACTGGTTTCTTAGAGTATATTACGTGTACGCTGGGTGATGGCCATATCGTGCGGTTTTGGGAAGACACTTGGTTAGGAGAAAAATTGTTGCCAGCCCAATATCCTTTATTATACGATATTGTGAGGCATAAAAATGTTCTAGTTTCTCAGGTGCTTATGAATGATCATACTAATATTACTTTTAGGAGAGCGTTGATTGGGAATAAATGGGATGACTGGTTACATCTAGTTGACTGTCTGATGGTTGTATCCCTGTCCAATACTTCAGATTCATTTAATTGAAAATTAACATCGTCGGGTGCGTTTTGAGTTAAATCTTATTATGAGGATCTAATGAATGGTGGCACTAGATTCTTACAGAAGTACTTACGGAGGTTAAAAGTTCCACTTAAAATAAAGATTTTTATGTGATTTCTTTACCGTAAAGAGCTATTAACAAAACATTATCTAGCTAAGAGACATTGGACGGGTTGTATGAAGTGTGTTTTTTGTGGAGATGAGGAAACGGTAGATCACTTGTTTATATCTTGTAGTTTTGCACGAAAAAATTGGAGATTGATTCACTTTACGCTTAATATTACTCCACCTTTATCTATAACTAATTTGTTTCGTTGTTGGTTAAATGGGGTAGATAAATGTTCTAGAGCAAGTATACGCGTTGGTATATTTACTTTTCTTTGGGCAATTTGTATTGCAGGAATGATGTGATTTTTAGCAAATTGGAAGATGGGCATTTTTTGCAGGTTATTCACCGGGCTACTCACTGGATCCACATGTGGTCGTTGCTGTCACTAGAGGGCCAACGAGGACGTTTATATACCGGATGCGCACGATTGGTGACGGTCGTGCGGGCTATTTTCAACTAGGGTGGCTGGTTGCACACTAGGAGATTGCAACATGTGTAGTTCTCCTGTTTTGAGATTATTCCATTGGCTGGTTTTTCTATCTACGCTGCAATTTCGCTAATTTGTAATAAGGCACTCGCTGAATGATAACGTTTTATTAATATAAAAATTTGTATGCATCTACTGGATGTAGAGGCTGGGTTTACCCGTTGCAAAAAAAAGTGGTCATGTATTTCACAATTATACCCTTCAATTCTAGAGAAGTCAACACGCACTCCACCCCAGATCTATTGACTACCAACATACTATACTAGTTAGAGAATTGGCCCAAACCCCACAATAGTCCAAATAACATAATAAAAAAGTGATTACATAGTAGCAAGTGATAAGTGATAGGAGAAAATTCAAAAGTTAGGAAGAAAATTTGAAGTGTGATTACGTAGTAGCAATTGATGAAAAGAGTTAGGAAGTATTTTCTTTAGTGCTTGTTATTGTTTTGTTATACATGTGTCTTTGCTTTTAGTGTTGTGATAAAATAACTTGTGTACCTTGATATAGCTTGCTAAGTATTACTTGGTAACATGTCCCAAACATGTCATTTAAGCTCGGGTTCCGATTAGATAAGTGTGTGTAGTTGTGCACTTTATAGCGTGCTTTTAATGATATCACTGCATTCCTAATAGCCCTTTAACACTACTTATAAGACCAGTATCCCTTCGGTTACAAAGCATGCTTGTTCTGTTTGTGCTCTAGGATAGAGTTCTGGTGTATGCTTGCTAGTGCTTGTGCATCCTTGTGGTCTTGCATGTGTATTGATTGTTCTTCCTTTTCTTTTGCGACGTTAGATAATGACGAGGAAGATGTAACAGTTGAGAGATTTATTAGAGAAGGACTAGATTATTTTTATATTTCTCAAGACCAGGGACAATGCACTGAACATGGCAAGCCATTCGAATAGCTTGTTGTTTTTGTTACTTATGATTATCTATCATGCATGTTTTACTCTTCACCATTTTCACATAGAAAATGTTTTGGTGATACTACTACTTCTATTAATATTATTACTACTACGGTATATATTACCTATAGCCAAATCTTGGTAAAGTACCAAGTCCTTAGCCACATCATTTATACAGAACCACCTACATTATCTACTTATAAGTCCCGAAGTGGAGATTAAAAAAAAGTTGTTTTTGGAAAAACAAAGGCTTTGTGAAAAATCCCTTGGAAAGGAGGGACCTTGTATTTGGGAGGTTATGAAGAGAAATGTTTTCGGAAGTGTTTTTCTAAAAACGACACATAACCTAGTCTTCGCTTGACAAGCATACCGTACAACCACATTACCTCGAAATGGGCATGGGGCCTAGCTTGAATCTTGTTTATGTTAGTCTGTGTTCTACCTCAATATGCTATAGGGGTTTGAGCTCCCTGGATCGAAATGTCGCTAGGAGAGAGTAACATGCCATGCAAAGTGTGGGATTAATCTTCCCTCTGGCCGCAACAATTGGGTCTCCTGCCATGGCATTGTGTTGTCAGGGGAAACCGGATCGATACGGCTGACTCATTTGGTGTCGGGGTGAACAAACCTAGGTGAAGAGGTAGTCATATACTAGCATGGACATAGTGGAAGGTTAGGATCCGTTATCTGATGTTCGCATATTGTCGCGGACGATTCATGGTTGTTCATGGAAGATGTATTGGATCTTGTGGTGAAAGTGTACACATTCTGGAGAGTTAAAACTATTTGAATAGCCGCGTCCGCGGTCATGGACAGTTGAAAGGCCATGTAGCTAGCGTTTTATAGATGTTTTAAAAAAGGATGGAAATGGAAAATGATGCACTACCTGGGAGGTACTTGGAAAGGGAATGAAGTACCTTGGAGGTACTAGTGTGATGAAAAACCAGAAATTGTTATTCCAAGAATTTTTGCAAAGAAAGTTCTTTTCTACTCTTTGTCCTTCACAAAACCTTGTGGATATGCGATGTGTACGAGAGAAACTATACTATCTTTTGAAGTATGTTTTTCAATAGTGTGATAGATAGTTTTGCAAACATGATGAATCTTTCATCCATCATGGGTAGTGAACCCTAAGTACAACCTACCTATTACCACCGTATAAGAATCCATAAGTTTTATTTTAGGGTGACTTGGGAGTATAATCAAACGTACTCATATTGGTCCGTCCCTGGCTATTTACTTGGTCAGAATTTGAGGAGCACTCTGGAGAACCGTACGACGATGGTATCTCTGACAACTTTGCGAACTAGGAACATCTCCCGGTCAGTAACCTCTATGTAGTCAAGGAATGACTTGGGTTCTACCACGATTGAGTGTGAAGGCTTCCGCTGTTTGATGTATCTCCTGCTCTATGTGGCCATTATTAAATCTTGTATTTTGTTATGTAATGGATGATCTAATATGCAATGCCAACTCGAGTATGGTATTCACGATTGACTGATCATTGGATCGTGAATGTATGCATACTGGAGGTCTTAGACTGCTAGTCTGGGGTCCCCACAGCGGAAAGAGTATCCAGTTTCATGTCCACACACTATCGGACCTAGGGGTAACACACTTAAGTGTATATTGGTAGGTATGGATCAATAAGGAGTATCATCAGAACGGTTTTTCTGCGTGATAGAAATATTATATATATCTGGGATGATATATATAATGAGGGCATTAGATGTCCCAGAGTAATAGAAACATTTTCTATTACTACGCAAATTTATTCCGGAGTTTTTCTAAGAGAGAAAATAAAGTTGCACGCTTGCCAGGCAAGTGCAAGGGAGCATGATATGTCCCAGAATGTCAAAAATATATTTCTGACATCGTTAGGTAAGGTATATGATTTTATCTATAGGGGTCAGAGGGTTCTAGAAGAGTTTCGGGCAAAAATGGGGAAGGGGCCGGGGAAGTGCCACAAGGGGCCATGATTGGCCCCATGGCCGCACCCATCATATGGGGGCTGGCAGGCGGGCCACAGGGGACCACACAGGCGTTGATCCTTCCTAATTTTACCATATTTGTTTTAAGAGAAAAAGAGTAAAACAGAAGGGAAAAGTAAAAAAGGAAAAAGGAGGTGGAGTTGAACTCCATATGGAGTCCAATCCGAATCATCCTAGGAGGGAGGTGCGGTCACTATTATGGTGCGTCCATATTTTTGGTGGATTGGGGGAGGGACTCCTTCCTCCCAAGGAAGGTCTCCCCCTCCTCCACCTATAAAAGGACCTCAAGCCTAAGGCAAAAATATATATCAGTTGGCTCTCAAGCCATTCTCTCTATCCACTAGAATTAAAGGGTCTAATTAGAGCTTCTAATTAGAACTCGTGTAATTGAATTAGAGATTCTTCTAATTGGGGTTTTGAGGTGTCCTATCCCAATTAGATCTAGCTTCTAATTACTCTCTGCATCTCTCTCTCATGTGTTGACAATCCACCTTCTTGTACACCTATGTCGTCTAGTCTTCGATAGCGAAGCGCTACAAAACTGGTCCTGGCGTATGTGTGTGAACTCTCAGAGGGTAACACGTGAGAAGCTAACTCTTCTGGATCAAGGTTTTGGATACAGCCGGGGAGTCGGCAACATCCTCACCCATAGGCTTGTGTGTGAGAATCTTCAACAGACTTCATTGATATCGTCACATGCATCTCTTCCGCTTCTACGGTGTCTGGTACACGATCTCGAGACTAGATCTAGGAATTTTTATTCACTTGTATCTTCATAGATAGATCTTGGCGGTTTCATAACTTGCATGGGGAATTTTTAAATTCAGTTACACGCAAACTCTTGATACATAAGTTTGGCTAAGAAATTTTTGCTCTGATGCAAATTCCTCGAGACAACTCATGTTTGTGCACTAAGATAAAGTCAACAAGTAAGTCTCACAAAAAGATAAAGTGTGGGAAGGGATGTACCCAACACTTTCTTATGTGTAACATTCCTTTCTCAAACAATATAGTAAGAACCATGGGTAGTGATCAAACAGTGGAACATTCCCAAAGTAATTATCTTCTCAGAAGGGCCATTATAAAAATAGATATTGAAGTAAGACAATGCAATTGTAGGGGTTCATATGTTGGTGTTGGAGATATTCCCTAAAGAAAATAATATCCAGTTATTATTTTATCTCCAAGTTCAGAATTAAGTTTATGTCATCATCCTACAACCGCTATAGCACTTGAAAAGTGAGTTTTCGTCGGAAAATCTTTGTGTGGGTGTGAAGACATAAACAAATAAAAGTTCCTAATCTTGTCCCTAAGATTAGCTTATGGTTTGTGAGATTATCACGTTTTCCTGATCATGGACTTAGTTAAAGTCTAGAAAAACATAATATTTTATTGTTAGAGTAACAATATTACTAAACCGGCCCAAGTATATGATCTTCCTGGAAATTATATTAAGTGAAGATTGTGAATCTTTGGAGAAGGGATTGAATGAAAGTGGCAACCTGCAAATGTTTTTTTTCGTGGATATGGGAAACGGGTACCCACACGGAGGCAGATCGTGTCCCGTCATGAGAACCGACCCAACAGGTCGGCTCAAGGAGTCTGAGTAGCACCCGGACTCTTATTTGACTTGGATTAGGACCCGGACTAGTTTGTATCCACCTAGGACTACGTGTAAGCCAGCCCATTCCACCTATATAAGGAGGGGCAAGGCACCCCAAAGAGGGAAGACCAAGACTAAGACTTAGATAGAGGGAGATAGAACATCTATGGTCTAGACAATAACTAGAGGACAGTCGGCACACCGACGGCTTCGTCATGATCATATGGAATAAGACCTATCCCCAAACATTACGTAGGGTCTTTACCGGATGATGTTTCCCGGGGCCTGAAGTTGTATAAATCGTGTCTTGCTATATGCTAACCCACCTCACGGTCTCCACGCTTACACCATCCCCGCTTAATCATCGTCGGATGATATCCTTGATTTATAACATCGACATTGGCGCCCATCGTAGCAGAAAACAAAAAATTCCTAACAACAATAACCGAAAACTAGCCAAGATCTATTACTATGTAGATATAGAGTAACGGAGAAGGAACGGTGATCATACCCTTGAAGATCGAAAGCGGGGATTACCCTCCCGCGGAAGGTTATCGATGAAGACAACGAAGCCGACCTCAAGGTGGAGGAGTGGTTCCCGACTAGTTCCCCAAGTGTGATACCTTGTGGGATTACATACGTACGGTGTAGACTATGACTCCCGGTCACCGTCCCAAGGAATGTTGCGGAAGTAGAGAGATGGACCGAAGACTAATAGAACATAGCGGTTCTTATAGTGGAGAATATTCAACTCCTAGCACAACTCCAGAGGGAACCACGGTTGGAGAAAATAGAAGAGAGAAAGAAAATTGGATGGAGAAAAGGAAAGTGGTGCCTACCTTTATATAGTAAGAAGGGGGAGCCTTTCCCCTTGTCCAAGTGATGCTACGTGTTGGGAACCCCAAGAGGAGGGTGTGATGAACACAGCAGTAGGAAATTCCCCTTAGTTAAGAACCAAGGTTATCAATCCAGTAGGAGGAAGAGGATCTTTGGAAGGTTGATGCCACTGATGGTGGTGCTGGCGCTTGATACGTCCATTTTGCATCACTATTTTATATCATAATTTTCTGTTATTCATCGATATATTTCATGTTATGATGCATCTCTTATGTTATTTCATCTTATTTTTCATGTTTTCTAATTTTTGGAGAATAAACATCGGGAGCAGAAATCTGATGGAAAAAGCACCGCCGAGATACCATATTTCAGAAGATCAGAAGAAGAAGGGGGACATCCGAGGGTTCCTAAAAGTCCAGAGGAGGAACTCATCCAGAAGGAGAGCCGGAGGGAGGCCACCAGGGGCCACACCTAGGGGTGGTGCGCCCCCTGGCCGCGCCACCTAGGGGTGTGGCCACCCTGGCCCACCTCCGGGGGTCATCTTTGGTGTGCCTGGCCCCGAGGGAATCCTAAGCCTCATTCCATCCTCGAAGAATTATTCCGCCGCGCTGCAGGGAGGAAAACACTCGAGAGAGAAAAGCTCTCTGGCAGGGAGAAATCTGCCGGGGAAATTCCTCTCCGGAGAGGGGAAATCACCGCTATCGTCACCGTCATTGCTCCGGGCATCATCCACCGTCATCCCGCTGTAACAATTAGGGGCCTCTATCGTTGTTTTGCATTAGATCTCTCTCCCGGTGTGGATTACTTGTTAGTAGTTGATGCTTGTGAGATTTATCGGTGTTTGCACTTTATGACCAGATTGTTATCATCCATTATATCACCTCTGATTATGATCCATATGATGTGTTGTGAGTAGTTCGTGTTGTTCTTGAGGACATGGGAGAAGTCAAGTTGTTAGTAGTGAAGTAATGTTGAATAATATTTATTGTTTGATATTTAAGTTGTGGTGTTATTGTTCTAGTGGTGTCATGTGAATGTCGACTACATGATTCTTCACCATTTATGGGCCTAGGGGAATGCATCGTGTATGTGGCTACTAATTTTGGGTTTGCCGGAGTGACAGAAACCTAAACCTCCTTTAGGAAACTATTACACGAGGCAGCGTAGGATCCCGGAGTTTAAAGTTGTGGTTAGATTGATTTCTTAATTACTTTCTTGTAGTTGCGGATGCTTGCAAGGGTTATAATCACAAGTATGTATTAGTCTTGGATGGGACGGTACATTATCATAGGTTCACCCACACAACACTTATCAAAACACTGAACATTATTCAGCTGCATGGAACAAAAGCACTTGACAGAAACCTCCTGTGTGTCCTCGAGAACATTTGTTAATCATAAGTAAACTCACTGGCTTGTCCTTTGCTGAAGAAAGGATTGGGCCACTTGCTGCAATTATTATTACTGCATTTTATTTACTCGCACTTTATTTATCTGCAATATAGAAAACCCCTACAAATCTATTTTCCAGTATTTACAGTTATTCCTTCATCGAATATTATTGTCAGCACCTTCTTCTCCTTGTTGGGTTCGACACTCTTATTTATCGAAAGTACTACGATACACCCCCTATACTTGTGGGTCATCAGCGCTTCACCGGTGTCAGCAACAACGTGGAACCTGCACACAACACAACCAAAATACTTTGTGCCAACGGTACAGTGAGGTTGTCAATCTCACCGGTCTTGCTGATAACAAAGATTAGTTGTATAGTGTGGAAAATAATGTATGCTTGCAGTAAGTATAGAAAGCAGGAAATTGTGGTGGTTTGTTTTAACAGTGTAGGAAAATGGACCGGGGTTCATAGGTTCACTAGTGGTGTCTGTCATTAAAAGATAGCATGCTGGGTGAAAAAATTATAGCTGGGCAATTGACAAATAAAGGTTGCACCGTAGTGCACATGCATGACATGATGACTACTATGATATTTAGTGCGGGCATTACAACAATATACATAGACCGTAATCCAACTACATCTATGACTGATAATCCACCCTCAGGTTATCATCCGAACCCCCTTAGGTATTAAGTTGCAAGCAACAGATAACTACATTAAACAAAGTGTATAATGTAAGCAATGATTGTACGCGCGGGTGCTCCCACCGCAGTTTTCTCCCTAGTGGCAACAGCACATCCTCCCCCGTCACGTTTCTGTCACTCGAGCACAGGCGAAAAGGAGGCATGAACCCACTATTGAGCATAAATACTCCCTCTTGGAGTCACTAGCAACTACTTGGCCAGAGCACCACTAGCAACAGAAAGCATGCAAGATCACAAATAGCATATGCAATAAAGACTATAATCAACTTGGCATAAGTTCAATATTGATCGGATCCCAGCAAACACAACACATAGAGTTACATAAGATCAATCTCGATCATGTTAGGCAACTCAGGAGATCTAAACATGGAGGCTTATGAGGAGGAGACAACCATGTAGCTACTGCTATGGACATGTAGTCCAAGGATGAACTACTCACGCATCACTCTGGAGGAAGGCATGGTGATGAAGAGGCCTCCGGTGATGATTTCCTCTTCGGCAGGGTGCCGGAGACAGCTCTTGAACCCCCCCTGATCGAGGGTTGACGGTGACTGCGACTGCGGAACTTTTAGGGAATATTTGATCAGGTCTTTAGGGTTTTCCATCCGGGAGGAATAAATAGGCGAAAGGGCAGAGGCGGTGGAGCCCTGGGCCCCCCATACCACCCCCTGGCGCGGCCAAGGGGGGCGCGCCACCCCATGGTGTGGGCCCCCTGTGTCACACCCCAGTTTTTGGACTCTTGGACTGTGCTCAAGAAGACAAAAATTAGGGCCAAAATTTTTTTTTTATAACAACATGATTGTTTGAACTAACATATGTTTGTGTGCTAAAACATATTTGCAACTCAAGATTTGTTTCTTGATAAAACCAATACCATATGTTTATGAAAACTATTCTAATTATTTTTCCCTGATGTTTTCCTCTTATTACTTGAGTGGGTTTTTATTCCAAGACTTGGATCATTATGGTTTGCAACTTAAAACAAACTTTTAACTTTGTTGGATCCAAGAAAACAAGCTTCCAAAATGATCTATGAAAGTTTTCTTTTAACTTTCCTATAGAAAACAATGTCTGAGAATAAAGCCAAATACCTGTTTTCTACCATTGTTTTCACCAAGCTATAAATTGTTATTTTATGATTTATTGACTTTTAATTAATCCTTGATATGTATACTACAAAGCTATAAGCTCACTTCTATTTTTGGTGAAATAAAAACTATCTTTTGCTTGATGTGTTTGTGGTATAAAATTAAGGCAGGAAAAGACATTTTTGAGAAACAGATAAAAACAGAAAGTATACCTTTTCCTCCTATGTTTTCATGGCCTTAACTTATTTCAAATTTGTTTTCAAAAGTTGTTTATGAAAGTATATAACATGGTTAACAAATCCATACCTTGAAAACAAATTTTGAGAATCATTTGCACCCTGAAAACAAACTCAACTTTTTCAACTTTCTGTCTGTTTTCAACACTTTTGCACCTTTAATTTCTTGTTGATTCCTTGATCTTTTGGAAGTGTGGCCAAGCCTAGTGTGTTGACCAGTATATCTACTCGAACCAGAGCCCTTGACCCAGCTTCTAGAAGCCTTGGATGCTAAGATAAGAGAGGAGAGAGAGTGATGACTAGGACAGGTATGGGCAAGACTTGGGTTGACATTTTTGACCTTGCCCGCTTGCCCACTTGCTCTCTAGGGCAGGATTGAGCCTTGTACACTCGTGGCTTGACCTAGGGCACCCTATGCTCCCCTTTGGAAAGGATCAAAACACCCAGGGCTGCTCCATGCCAATGGTTGGCATCCACCCGAAGTGGCCATTCTGCCCTCACCCTCCCCACCTCTTCTATAAAAGTACAGAGGCCTCAACCATTGCACCTTGCACCTCCCACTTTCCCTCCTAGCTCCCCCTGGTCATTTGGACCCGAGCCCTTGTCCCTAGAGCCCTTTGAGCTCGAGTTCTAGCCGCCGGAGAGCACCACGGCCACGGGAGTGCCCTGCTCGCACCCCTCTTTTCCAGCCCCTCCCACTGCCATAGCAACATTCCCCATGTTCCCCTGCACCCCCCAGACATCATCCCCCACCCTCTAAACCCCGGAGGCGCCGCCGTGGACGCCGGTTGTGTTCTGCCGCGTGAAGCCACGCCGCGTGCCGCCGTTGCCGCCCCTCGGTGCCCGACCACCCAGCAACCACCACCGAGCGCCCACAACACTCCCCGAGCCTCCCCAAGGTGAGCTACGGCCGCCCCCAATCTTCCTCATGTTCGGTTTCTGAGAGAGAGAGTCGGGGGGAGGAAGACGAGCCCGCGCCGTCCGATCTGAGATCGACGGCCACGCTCAAACGGCCGTTTCCCGCGCCCGTGCTTGCTTGCACAGCGCAGCTGGGCTGCGCATCTGCTTAGCTGGGCCGCGCCGGCTCAGATCCGGCCCGGGTGCAATTGGGTTTATTCATTTAATTTTTTTCACAGAAACTTGTACTTCCACTTTGGACGTGGTAAAAATACTAAACGAGTGAAATAAAATCTGTAAAAATTCATGGGCCTAGAGGAATGAAATCTAAACCATAGGAAATTTGCAGATCTACTTTTGGACCCATATTTTGAACACAATAAATGTTTTTCCACAGACTGTCAGTGAGGATGTTTTGACCTTAACTTTTAAAATATGTAACCAAATGGAACAAACAAAAATGTTCTGGAAAGTTATTGGAAATATCTATCCAAGGCACCTAACCTCACATCAAGGTGAGTTACAGAATGGAAATGACATCTAGTTTACTAAAAGACCAGTAAGCTTTTCTTTGATTTGTATAAGGAGTTTAAAAATTCTTTTTGGAGCAAATCCAATTGGATGAGTTTGGTATTGATTAGATCTATCTAATCATAGCTTAAATTAATTTTTAGAGCTCTAGGTTATTTTTGGTGGTCAGATCTAGAAACAGCAGCTTTTCTGTTTTTGTTTTGAAATGTGTTTTTGTTTGAGATGAAATGTTTGGTTGATTTAATCTTGTTCCCTAGCTTGTATAAAGTTGTTAGTGCTTGTTATTAAGTTGTTTTTCTGACAGTACCTCTACCTTAGGAAGTGTGTGCATGTTTGGAAACTGAAATAAAAATGAAATAGCCTTTGTTACCTTCTAGTTTTATTATTTGGAAGAGCTAGATCTTTGGGTGAATGCTTTATTAAATTTTGTACTATGTTTGTTTTGGATCCAGTACCATTTTGGTACTGTTATTTTGAAGTTAATACCTCTGTTAGCTTGCATGCCTATTAATAGTGAAGCATGTGTAGGTTTGGTTATTTTTATGCACTAGTATTGTTTACACTAGAATAAATGGCTTTGTACTTATTTATCTTGCATATTAATGTTTGCCATGGGTAACCAGAGGCTTAGTACCTCTTTTGCCTTGGTATTAGTGGGCCCATAACCCACTGGTCACTTTTTATCGTGGTTGAGGATGAAAATCCCCAACCATGCACATGTGAGAATTGACATGTTTTAATTATATAGTTGATTGCTACTTTTCCACCATGGGAAATGTGTTTGGTTGTCTTTCACTTATGCAAGTGAGAAGTTTTTTTCTTATCAGAGGATACTAGCATGTTAGATGTGATCCATTTTGTTAGCATAATATTCCTTAGGAGTATCATGTTAAGAAATGATTCACTATTGAGTGCTAAATTAAACTTTTGCAAATAAACTAAATTCCTTGTGAATTGATAGATTGTTTGTGAATGATTTTAAATTGAGTGTTTGGATTTTTGAAAAGTTTTAGATGAATTTTTTTAAAGTGCATAACTATTGGTTGTGTGAGTTATACATTGTTGGATTGCTAGTAATGGTTAGAGAAAACATAAATTGCTAGAATTAATTTGTGCATGCTTAATAGTTGGTTCATGGAATTATTTTGATGTTCTTGCTTCCTAGCATGAGTAGGATTTTTGTACTGTTATTAGGTACACTTATATTCATGACTTGCTTGTTTAGGTTTAAGCAATCATGATAGCATTGTTTGCTTCTCTAGTATTGAACTAGTGTCACCACTAGAAAGTGGTGATTTTAGCTATAGTTTTGTCATATTTTATTTTATGAGTGTATGAGTTTATTATAGCATGTTTGCGAAGTATCACTTCTGTTATGATGCCATAAATTATTTAGTTGCATGTGCTATGGTTGTAGATTAATAATTATTACTTATAGCATGCTTGTGTAGATTTTCCATACTAGTATGCTATTAGTGCAGTCCTGTTTTATGCATGTTTAATAGGAGTATTATCTTGAGTGAAGATGGTGTTTTAGATTATTTTTATGACTTGATTCTTTGGTTATTAGCTACTGGTTGTTTGTTAAATTTTCATGATTGATGGATTCCATAACTTCAAGTAAACACTAAGGTAGTAAATAAGTAGCCTATTCATCTGTGGTGTGTTTACCTGCTGTTTGGAAATTGTCAGAGTGTGCACCTTAGCATGAGTGTCATACTTGTGTTATTTGTTGTGCTAGTGTTGTTGTTGTGCTTAAGAGTATCTTATGAAACTAAAACATCCAACTAAAATCATGAACTCATTAAGTGATAGTTGCTTGTGGTGAGTAATACCCACTACCATGGGTATTGTTCTGTCTGTTTGTTTTACCTTAGCAACCTAACCTTTGCACCCACAAGCTATATTTTTAGCTTCTCATATATCTTGTTATGAGAGTGGTACACCACTCCATCTGTGGTATGTAAGATGTGGGTTATGGTTTCCTGAACCATATGTTTGTCTGACGATAGTTTTGTACCATGAGAGCTTTGTGAGGCAGTTTTCTCCATAACGTTTGTGAGTTTGCACTATTGCACCTTTGCTTGCTGTATGTGTTTTTTTATCTTAGTGTTTGCCCTTTAGACCTGAGTGTGTGTCTTTTATTTCCTTTACGACGCTAGAACGCGAAGAAGAAGAAGAAGAAGAAGCAGTTGTGGAGCTGTGTGTCAAGTTCAAGTTACTTCAAGGCCAGGGACATTAAGAGACTTGAGGCAAGCCATCCTGATGCTTGCTGTTATAATACACTTATCATTATCTATCATGCATGCTTTACTTCTGAAAAGTTTTACAAAAACTTTGGTTTCCAAAAACTATTTTTGAGTGAATACTACTACTACTTTTTATATACTACTATTATGCCAGTAGTTGATACCTGGTGTTACCAAGCCCATAAGCCACCATATGGTATTTATTACCATCAAACATATTAGTCCCTAAGTGGGCACCCTAAAATTGTGTTTTTACAAAACAAAGGCTTTATGGAAAACCCGGAGAAAAGGCAGATCCTTATTCTCCGGAGGAATGTGGAAGTGGTCATTTTTTGGGAAAAACGTGTGTTCAAAAATGACACATAACCTAGTCTTCGCCGGACAACCTTTACCGTACTGCCACCCTACCCCAACATGGGCACGGGGCATAACTGGAAGTTTGTCCTTGTTAGGGTGTGTTCTATCTCAAACTCTATAAGGGACGGAATCCCTCGAACCGATTGTCGCCAAAACTCCCAATGTTGAGACATAAAAAGTGTGGGATTAAGTTCACCTCCGGTCGCATCAGTTGAGGCATCCTGGCTGGCGGGGATTAGCTCGGTGCCGGGGATGACCGGTAAAACTCAACTGAGAGATAGACACATTCTAGCTTGAACATAATGGAAAGTTATGATCAGTGATCTGATGTTTCACATACTGTTGTTACAGTCCGTGGTTGTTCACGGCAGGTGTAATGTATCTGGTGGATGTGTACACCTCTGCAGAGTACAACTTTTTCGAAGAAGCCGCGTCCTCGGATATGGACAGTTGAATGGCCATGTAGCTAGCATTGTGTCAATGTTTTCAAAAAGATGTTTTCAAAGAGAGTGTTGAACTCGGGAAGTTCGGAAAAGAAGAAAATTTTGTACCATGGAGGTACCGATGACGAAAAGCCAGAAGTTGTTTTACAAGAAGTTTTGCAGAGAAAATCTTTCTTCTCTAAGCAAACATCTGGAAACTGATTCCAAGAAGTTTTGCAAAGAGAAAACTTTCTTTTAACAAAGTTTTCACAAAAACCTTTTGTACATGCGATATCGACAAGAGAAAGAAAAACTATACTATTTTCTTCTGAAGTATCTTCTTCAGCAAAGATACAGATTAACCTGACTGCAACTGTGGTGTCATCCTATATGAACACCATTGATAGTGAACCCTATTTATAGCCTACCTATTACACCATATAAGCATACTTGCATCTTTGGTAAGTTACATGATGGATGTCTTGCTGAGTACATTCAAATGTACTCATTATGGTTTCGCCCCTGGTATCTACTTGCCAGATTTTGAGAAGGAGTCTCAGAAGAAGATCAACAAGGAGGAGTACGGAGCTGACGGCTATGCGAACTAGGATCGTCTCCGGGTCAGCAGCCTGTAGGTTAAGGCGTGACTTGGGCTCTACCACATTTTGTGTGTGTTTAGTCTTCCGCTGTGTGTGTTGTGTTTTGTCCTGCGTGACAACCGTGTAGTCTTGGTCATGTGACCATGCGTCTTTGTAAGTGTTGTGTAACCGTGTAATGGATATTGTATCTGTGTACCAGCTTGATATGTTGTTCACGACTGAATTTCCTGGGATCGTGAATGTATGCATATCACACTACTAGGAAAATGGCTATAGGAGTGATGATACCCGTGACACACATCACATTTGGCGCGTCACGCCTATTACCCGCGGCGCACCACGTTTCTGCGCGTCGCGCCTAAAGGCATAGCCGCGGCGCACCAAATGGAAGGCACGTCGCGCCTATATGTGGGGCCGGGGTGGCAAGCCTCCGAGGCATACCCGCGACGCACCAACCCAGCGGTGCGTCACGGCTATGTTGGGTAGCCGCGGCGCACATTCCAGTGGTGCGTCACGGCTATCTTTTCCACGGGTGGCATCTATAGCCGTGACGCACCACTGGAACGTGCGCCGCGGGTACCCAACATAGCCGTGACGTACCGAATATGATGTGCGTCACGGGTATACCTGGAACGAATTTAAGTGGTTGGGACCACCCCCCACCTCCCATCCCCCCATATCTCCACCCCATTTTAGATCTGGTCGCCCCCCACCTCCTCACCACCTCATTTCCCCCATTTTCCCACCATTTAAAACTTATTTAACCTATTTTATTTGATATATATGTGTGGGGAATCTAGTAAACATTTGTCTCCACCCCCCTCTCTCACTTTATTACCACTTTCCCTTCCATCTTTTCACTTTCTATAGCCACATACAAACGTACTCTCTCGGTCTCGTGTCGGCAAGATCTATAGTTGGTGAGTTGTTGGAGGGACGATATGTATATGTGTTGTATGTATGTGTGTCGGCGCCGTGCGTCGTCACAAAAGATTCATATATATGGTTGCATATATACATATATGCGAAATTGTGTTGCGTATTTTTGATGAAATTTGTGGATGTCTTAAAAATGAGTTGACATGTGTTGCCAAAATGTTGATTCATTTCCATTTCGGCGACCACGCACTCCGAGAATGTCCTATTTTTAGCATAGGTCATGCCGAATTTTTCCGTCGACGACCATGTGCATGCATCATATATCCATATATTACGTAATTTGATTCTAATTAATTTTTCAATTGATCTTTTTTTACTATGTAGGCAACCATGCATATAAGCACAGGCACCGTGGCTAGATTTATGAAACATGCGACGGACGAAATGTTTCGAAATAGCATGACGGAGATAAGATGTCCTTGTCGAAGATGCAAACTGAAACACTTGATCAGATACGATTCTGGTGACTTGGAGTCGCACCTTATCCGTCGTGGTTTTATGGATGGCTACACTCTTTACCCGACAAGTGATGAAGATGAAGAGTCGCCCGGACATGATGAAGGACATAATGATCAAGATGAAGGACATGATCATAATCAAGACGAAGGACATCGTGATGAAGATGTCGGACATGATCATAATCAAGACGAAGGACATCATGATGAAGATGTCGTGACATCGTCGTCGGACTGGGTGCGGGACCCTCATGTCCAAGCTCTGCTTCTCAAGGAGACTAGCAACACCAGAGCTGCTGCTAGAGAGAAATCGAAGTTGTCGCAACTGGAGATAGACGTCGTTACTCCATTGTATGAAGGATGCGTGAGCGAGGATACCCGTATGAACGTAACGTTAAGGACCCTCGAGATGAAGACAAAACACCGATGGACCGATGCGAGCTACGATGAGAACATGGCATTCTGGCACGACCGTCTTCCCACGGGGAACAAGTGTCCAACGAGCATCGAGGAGGCGAAAAAAGTCGTGTGCCCTCTGGATTTACCTCACGTGAAATACCATGCTTGCATTAATGACTGCATCATCTATCGGGGCGCGGACGCGGAGAGAACCATATGCCCGGTGTGCGACGCAACTCGATACAAGACAGGGAAGAAGGCCTCTCCTCGAAAAGTGTTGTGGTACTTTCCGATAACTTCCCGTCTGCAGCGGTATTTCGCAGACCCCACACAGGCGAAGCTCATGCGATGGCACGCGGAAAGGAAGAAGCCAGAAGAGCATGATGGAACCGATCCGGAGAATGATGACACGATGCTGACACACCCATCAGATGCTAGCCAGTGGAAGGCGCTAGACATCGAATACCCCGAATTCGGCGACGATCCAAGGAACATCAGGTTGTGCATGAGTACGGATGGATTAAATCCTTTTGGCAACCAGAGCAGCACCCATAGCACCTGGCCTGTGTTTGTATGTATATACAACCTACCCCCCTGGTTGTGCTTGAAGAGGAAGTACATACAGATGAGTATGCTTATTCAAGGGCCGAAACAACCAGGTAACGACATCAATCTGTATGTCCAGTTGTTGGAAGAGGAGCTAGCCACGTTATGGGACGAGCCAGCCAATACGTGGGACGCCTATGGAGAAACGTTTTTCCCATTGAGAGCCGCGCTCATCACGACGGTGCATGACTACCTCGGTTACGGATATGTCGCGGGGCAGGTGGCGCACGGATTCTGTGCATGCGTTAGGTGCATGGATGACACTACGTATCTCCAGCTAGAGAGAAACCCCGGGTCATCAAAAACCGTGTTCTTGGGGCATCGAAGGTGGCTTCGCAAGGATGACCCGTGGAGAAAACGCAAAGATCTGTTCAACAATGAAGTTGAGATGCGAAGAGCCCCACGTCAAAGGAGCGGCGAGGAAATTGACGAGCTGTTGAAGAACTGGAAAGAGTGCCCTGCGCCGGGAAAGAAGCGAAAGGCGCCGGCGCCGTTGGAGGGTGTATGGAAAACAAGGTCTGTTCTCTGGGACCTGAGGTACTGGAAGATTCTCCGCACACCCCACTGCCTTGACCTCATGCATATCACGAAAAACGTGTGCGAGAGTCTGCTTGGCACCCTGCTCAACATGCCGGAGAGGACCAAAGATGGGCCGAAAGCAAGGAACGACTTGATATTTTTGAATATCAGGGGCGAGCTCCACGGAGGAAAACCGGATGATGATGACGATGACGATGACGATGTGTTAGATGGGACGGAAGGTCGCCGCAAGGGAAAAAAGGCCAAGAAGACGGAATATTACTGTCCCCCTTCGTGCTTCACGCTATGCGAGAAGGAGATCGACCAATTCTTCAAGTGCCTCCTTGGAGTCAAATTTCCTTACGGTTATGCGGGGAAGATAAGCAGATACCTAGACGTACCAAAGCAGAAGTTCAGCGGAATGAAGTCTCACGACTGTCACGTGATGATGACGCAGATACTTCCAGTTGCAATTCGAGGGATAATGGACGAGCACGTCCGCGAAACGCTGTTCGGACTCTGCAACTTTTTTGACGTCATCTCTCGAAAGTCGATTGGCGTGAAAAAACTCGCAAGGCTACAGGAAGAGATCGTGGTGATACTATGTGAGCTTGAGATATACTTCCCGCCAGCATTCTTCGACATTATGGTGCATCTCCTTGTCCATGTCGTGGATGATATCATCTAGCTCGGGCCGCCGTTTTTACACTCCATGATGGCGTTCGAAAGGATGAATGGTTCCATCAAAGGATACGTCCGAAACAGGGCCCGTCCAGACGCAAGCATTGCCAAGGGCTTTCTGACAGAGGAGTGCATCTCTTTCTGCACGAATTTTCTAGACAAAGATGAGAACCCTGGTCTGCCCGTAAACAGGCACTTTGGCAGGCTCGGTGGATGGGGACACCGCGAGGGCCAGCGCGAAATGAATGTCGACTTTCAGGGCCGACGCAACGACTTTGACAGAGCAAACCTAGTCGCGCTACAACATCTAACAGTGGTCGATCCTTGGTTGGAAAAGCACAAATTGCTAATCGCGAAGTATTACAGTGACCGGGGTCAACATAGGACCGAAGCAGAAATAATCAAAGAGCACAACATCCATTTCACACAGTGGTTCAGGGAGAAGATTATGACCGATCAACCGGAGACGCCTTATTCTGAAGAAGAAAAACTCATACTCACATTGTCACAAGGCCCCGCACATAACCTCATGACATATCAGGCATACGATATCAATGGTTACACATTCTACACGGCAAATAAGGATCGGAACTGCGAATACCAGAACTCGGGGGTAACGATGGAATCATTAACAGGTGACGTCAAGGAAAGATACTATGGTAGGATCGACGAGATATGGGAACTCGACTACTGCGGAGAGAAGGTGCCAATGTTCCGTGTCACATGGGCAAAGAGCGTCAGGAAAGAAGGACAATATTTCACCACCATGGTGATACCTGAAGCCAAATCCGGCACGAATGTCACCGCAAAAAATGAGCCATGGGTCTTGGCTAACAAAGTGGACCAATGCTTCTTCATTACTGACCCGACAAGGCCTAGCCGTGTTGTCGTGCGGAGAGGCAAAAGAAACATCATCGGAATGGATGGAGTAGCCAACGAGCAAGACTTTGACCAGTACGGCGACCCGAAAATGGAAGATGACAATGACGATGGAACGAAATACACAACAAGAAGAAGCAGGACAACACTACCTACGGGTCGCCCATTCCACCGAAGAAGTCACGGTGTTCCGGGACTGAATTACTCAACCGCGACAAAGAAGGGAAAGAAAATTGTAAAACGCTAGCTCGAAGAACAACGATATATGTGTCGTGTGTTTGCATGCATTCGAGGAAGTGATGGCGATGTAATATATATACACTTAATGTTTAAATTGATCTTTCTAGATTTTGGATTGATTTATTTGAATTTATTTTGAGCTTATATTGATTTATTTCCTAAGGAAAAAATCATTTTTTGAAAAAATGGGGGGTGGGACTCGAACTTGGGGCAATGGAGCAGTGGCAAAGGTGTAAGCCACTGGACTAAGCAGCTGGTTCTGCTATAGACCAGCGCGCATACTTTTTGAATAGAAAACAGAAATAGGCGCGACGCACCTCTCATCCGTGCGTCATGGCTAAGTAATGCGCGACGCGCCTCCTCTACGCTCGTCACGGGTACACTCTGCGCGACGCGCATTTAGTTGGCGCGTCACGCGTAAGCGATGCTTGGCGCATCTTACTGATGTGCGTCACGGCTATCCTTCCGCCTATTGACTGACCCGTGCCCCTCTCTTCTCTTCCTCTTCCCCATCCACATCTCGCGGTCGATCTCGATCTGAACCACCGCGCGTCTTGCCTCCTTGCTTCCGACCAACACCACCCCAAGCACCACCCTAGCCTCTGCCCTCCCTCTCGCCGCCACCCACCACCACCCCAAGCCCTAGACATAGCCTCTGCTCTCCCTCTAGTCGCCGCCCACCACCACCGTGACCTCGCCTCTGCATCGACCTAGGAGGAGGAGGAGCAGGCGCAGGACCAGGTCCAGGAGCCGTACTGCGCCGTCGACCTCTGTAGCATCGACTGCGCCGTCGTCGTTGACGTCCCGTCTCCATCGACCAGGTCCAGGAGCTTTACTCCATCGACCTCTGTAGCATCGACTGCGCCGTCGTCGTCGACGTCCCGTCTCCATCGACCTCGAAGCCCGACGAACAAAGGTGCACCGCCCCCTAGTCCTCTCCCTCCCCTTCTCCTCGATCCCGCCCCTAGATGGCTTGTAGGAACTCCGATTCCTTCATTGTTCTTGCTGTGTTCTTTAAAGAGTCACTTAGGGGTGCAAATCCTAGAACCTAGTGCCCAGCAATCATGTGCTAGATGTGCTTGTTAACTTACTATCCATTTCCTCTTGTTGGTGGATTTCTTCAAGGCAGATAAAGCATTTCCACTTAGGCCAGAACATTAATAAACTTTGATGCCTTCCTCCGGGCATCACTCAATGATAAGGTAGAAGATCTTACCCAGTAGGCCAGTACATTAATAAACTTTGGTGGATCAAGTCAAACTCAGAAATCAAGTTGATGAGAGAGTCAGCATCTATTGTTATTTTTATGATACGTTTTTAGGGGATATTCAGTCTTACACACTATCAGTTCAGTATTGGATGGAGAAATTTCTCTAATTATATACAAATATAGATAGGGAGTGTGTAAGACAAACTCCTGTAGTTAGTTTTGCATGCTGCTATAGTTAGTCGTGCTTGCTCTTGTGATTAGGAGAGGCTCTACCATTTCTCTTGAATTATGCCTGTGAAATTCATTTCTGGCATCTCTATTTTTTCAGCAGTTGTGGTATCTTGACTTAACAATCATGTGCTAGATGTGCTTGTTAACTTACTATCCATTTCCTCTTGTTGGTGTTCATCTGATAAGAACAATTGCTTCCATCTTGATTAAGCCTCTGGCCAGTGATGCAAAGCCTGAGGCCCAAGTTTAAATAAGAACAAATGCTAGATTTGATCATTTTAATTCCCAGTGATGAACTTTAGCATAGCACTTCTATTCCTATCTGAGGAAAATACCCCCAGCCTGCTCTCTGTGCATAATCTAGAAATTTCTAGCTAGATGGTGTGTAGTTAACAACCTGGGGCTTGTTGGTGATGGATGGTTTTGTGCTTGTGGTCTACTTGCTCCTCAGCCCTGCTCCTCCACTAGTTCAAAAATGATGTTGCTTGTTGAAAAATGCTGCTGCTTTTGTTTGTTGCTTTTTCCTGAGAATTTGCTACTAATGTTACTTATCATATCCAATCTATATAGAAGTGTCTACTTAGAGATCATATTGGTTGTTGTTGCTGCTAAGTTGTTTCCATGTTGTTCATGAGAAATTGCTGCTGCTAGGCTATGTTTGTTTGGCAGGTACTGGTGTTGGTACTGGTAATATAGTTTTGATGGATAAAAAATTATCTTCTAGGACTGGTGCTGGTGTTGTAGGACTGGTGCTGGTACTGGTGTTGGATAAAATTTTGCAGATAATAAAAATTGTGCTGGTGTTGGCCTAAAGAATCTTTCCGGCCATCGAGCCGTTTAAAACTTTGCAGGGAATTCAAATGAGTTGCCCATTTTCGCCGAAATGTTGATTAATTTCCGTTTCGGCGAGAATCGGGCACTCTAGTGTTAGAAAATTAGCAAAGGTCATGCCGAAATTTTCCCGTGAATTTAGGACTTAGCCGTTTTCCCGTGATCAAGTAGTATGTCGATTTTTTGTTTCCTTTAGATTAACCAATAATTTCCCCCTTCAGAACATGGCACACAACGACGAGGCCGGCGGTTCTAAGCCGTTCTGGCAAATCACCGATGAAGAAGATGAGCAATACGACCCGACGGCGGATGCCTGGGCTGACGCGGACACTAGCGGTGGCGAGGAGGATGACGCCACGACTAGTGGCACCGCCGGTGATACCACTAGTGGCGCCGCCGGCGGAAATGACACCACTGATGCCGGCGGTCAGACAGATGGTGGTAGCAAAGCCAACAAGAAGAGGAAACGGAAAAGTAACACTCTCCGCACCTACCGTGAAGAGATCACGGAAATTGATAGCTTTGGGTATCCAATCGCGCCTGAGGCGGTGGTCAGAGGATTCGGCAACCAGATTGGTTGCATTGTCCGGGACACTGTCAGGATCTTAACCGATGATCTAAGGAAAAAAGAGAATGCACATTATCAGGTTCTTCTCTTTAGAAAGCTGCACGGACGATACTTGTACCCGCATCCGCCAGACGAGCCGTTTAAGTACAGTAACGACAATCTGGCGGGGAATATAGTCAAACACTGCGCCATTGGTAAGATGAACACCGCCTTGGCCAACTGGAAACACCGGGTGAAGGTTAAGGTCTTGGACCCCAAAAATAGCATGCAGGATGTTTTAGCGAGTGAGCCGAGAATCACCGAAGATGAACTCCGGGACTTCAAGGTACTTTGCCAGAGCGAAGTCGCCAAGGCTAACGCTGATTGGGGGCAGAGGATGCGGAAGTTGAACATTGGTTCCCACAAACTGGGATGCGGCGGTTACAGAGCGGCGATTCCCAATTGGGAGAAGGAGGACGCCAAACGTGCAGAACAGGGCATCCCTGACCCTCTCGCAAAGTACTCGCCGCGGACGAAAAACTTCATCAGGGCCCGGTTTACATATGACCCGGTAGCTAATGAGTATCCTACCGATGATGAGAAGGTGAAGACGTTGTATGACAACTTGGTAAGTAAATACACCACCCTAGTTAGTTTGCTCTCGACGATCTAGTCGATTGCATTATAGTGTACTGGTGGAATTCTAAACGGTTCACGCTAATTGTGCAGAACTTAGAAATCGAAAGTGGTGGAACCTCGTCATCCATGCCGAGGCTGCACGGCCCGTGGGACGACACTTTAAATAGGGCGGTGAACGTGACGCAGGGGAAGGAAAAGCACAAAAGGCCGTCAGGTGGCCGAGTTTGTGGCCTGGGCACGACGACGAAGCTCAGAGAGTACTTCAAGGAGCCCAGGGAGGCGAGAAGGAATAGAAAGAGGAGCATCGAAGATATCCAACGTGACGAAGCCCGCGATCGCGAGATTGCAGACCTCAAGGCCAAAGTTGCCGATATTCCTAATATTGTCAAAACAGCTTTGGCAGAACAAATGGGCAGCGTTTTGCCTACCATCTACGATGTGGTTACTCGATGGAATGAAGGAGGTCGAGTGGGGCCGTGCCCGGTGCCTAGCGTGCAGGGCAGCAACTCAAGAGACTTGTCCAGAGTCTCGCCGGCCAACGCCACGATGGCGGACCCACTTGTGACTCCGCCCGCCTACACCACGGCGCCGATAGTGACTCCGCCCGCCTCTACCCGCCTGACCATCCGTTGCACGCCCACAGTGGGCGGTCCTCCGCCGAATGAAGAGCGTGCACCAACGAACAACCGCCGCCTGGCCATCGGTTCCACGCCCGCCGCCGGTTCTCCCTCGCCATTGAACAGTAGCACGCCCGCCGTCGTCGTTGGCCCCTCGCCACTAGAGGAGCTCGACGCCCTCGCCAGCCAGGTAAATAGTTAAGCGTTGGAGCGTCGATCTTCCTTTGCCTTAGACTGGCCTCTCTGACGCCCTGCATGTTTTCCGCAGAACGACGACGTTCCATGCACTCTCTTACACACAGTGGACGGCGTGTTGAAGGATGTTGCTGTGGGTATGATCGTTCAACCGTCAACCCGCAGGTTCCACAACAGGCCGATGCGCGAAGACGTATATAGAGTTCGAGTGCTTCGGGTGCTGGCGGGCTACGACGACTTGTTGCCTCCCATTCAACCCTACCAAGAAGAAGATGACCCCGATACCCTCACGCTGCTCCAGTGCATGCCTTGGAACATGGAATGGCCGAAGAGCCAGATTCGCCTGGGGAAGAGGGGCGCCACCCCGCGGACATCGCCTCTAGAACTACCGGCGCAAGGCACCACCTCGAAGACAACCCCTCTAGAAGCTCCGGAGCGGAGCCATGGCAAGACCGTCGCCGCGCCGTCGCCTACCCGTGACATGGAGATGGCACAAGACCAGGAGAATGACGTTGATCTTGATGCCATGGATTTCATCGCTGATGACTTTGATGGCGGAGATTACGTTGCTCCTCCTCCAGAAGAACCCTACCATAGCACGGAGGCTCGTGGTGAGGCTCCTCCTGCGGATAAATCCAATTGCAAGCGTCTCTTCGATCCTCAGGAAGACACGCCTCCAGATGTCGGCCCCTGCACCGAGACTCAGAAAGGTGCGAAGGGTGGAGTTATTTTCAGCCCTAGCACAATCCGTAAGGCGGCTAATGAGGAGATTGAGAAGGAGATCATTCCGAAAGCGCCGAAGCCGCGGAAAAGAGGACCTAGATCCAAGGCCGCAAAGTCCGCGAGCCAGCCTGCTAAGATGCCGCTCCGTGTTCAGGACGGCCCACCTACATCTAAGCATACGAAGATGCATGTGATTGGTCAGCCTATGCTTAGCCAGAGCAAGCTCAAGGCCGCAAGTGGGGATATGCGGAGTTTGCATGACAACATTCTTTTTCTTGAATCGCGCCTTCTTGAATCCAAGGATCCATCATACCCGGTTTTCATTGCCATGGTGCCAAAGGACTTGGGCTTCGTCGAGTCAACCGGCGCGGATAGGATAGTACTGCGGTTTTCGGACATCTTCGATATGTTCCATAACAATCTGCTGCACTACTCCATGATCCGCCTATACTCGCTCAGTCTGGCGGTGCAAGTCATCAGGGATAATACACCGGGCATCGCGATAGCGGACCCCTTCTACATGCGCCACGACGTGTTGTGCGGCGTTGGGAACCAGGTAGTCGCGTCGACATATCTCCGGGACTTCATGCTGGCGAACCAGACCAAGGATTACATCCTCGTGCCTTACTTTGCCGGGTAAGTCAATATTATTAGCCGAATCGAAAGTGATTTTCTTTAGATTTTCATCGCTCCTTTCCAACACTTTGTTTGGATTGTTCCGCGCAGATATACACAATGCACACTCATCTGCATTTGTATCAGTCATTCGCATGCCACGTATCTCGACTCAGGGAGTGCGGTGAAGAAAGAATACTCCAACGTGAAGAAAGTTTTGGATAATGCTCTCACCGGCTACCACGCAAGGGGGGGCAAAATCACTAGGGAGAAGGTCGTTCAGGGCGCTCGGGTGTTCACCCACACGACGACTTTCGCGTGCGTCAAGCAGCCGGCGGGCAGTAACCGAGACACCTACTATGTCCTCCATCATATGCGGGCGTATGTACGGGATCAACAGTTCCTTACCCTGCCTAGTCAAGTCCAACAATGGGCCTCCCGCTTGTCGATGGTCGGCGATGACAAGGTTAGAGAAGAGATATATGATATCCAGAAGTGCTTTGCCACAAAAATCGTTCATGAAGTGGTGAACAGGAGTGGGACATTTTACTGCCGGTTCAACATGCCGAACCGCGACATAGATACCTACCTAGCAACTGCCTGTGACGACAGGCCCTTCATCACTCAGGAGGGCTGTCCCGTTGTAATCCCTGGGAGGATGAGTCAGAAGGAGTGAGAACTATTGTAAGGCTTGCTACATTTTCCGAAATTAGTCGAACTCAATCGTTAGGGTTATGAATCGTCCATCGTGTGACAGATGCTTTATTATATTAATGCTTACTTATCTTTCTTTTCATTATTGCGGTCTTACTTGTGATGGTCGTTCGAGCTTTTGAATAAGTAAATGCCGATGATTAAAAGAGTTGGTTCACACTCAGATGGCCTAGGCGGTCCGTTGTGCCTTGTGATTTTCACAAAGTTAGGATCTTGTGCATCCCACTTGGCACAGCGGCACCGCCTACGGCCGCTTGTATGTGTCCACCCTAAATATGAGGCACACATCGTTACGGTTATGAATCGTCCATTCTGTAACTGATGCTCAATTATGTCAATGCTTGATTATCTTGCATTTTATTATTGCGGTCCTACTTGTGATGGTCGTTCGATCTTTTGAATAAGTAAATGCCGATGATTAAAAGAGTTGGTTCACACTCAGATGGCCGAGGTGGTCAGCTGCGCCTTGTGATTTTCACAAAGTTAGGATCTTGTGCATCCCACTTTGGCGCAGCTGCACCACTTCGGCCGCTTGTATGTGTCCACTCTAAATATGAGGCACACATCGTTACGGTTATGAATCGTCCATTCTGTAACTGATGCTCAATTATGTCAATGCTTGATTATCTTGCTTTTATATTATTCAGGTCCTATGTTCGTTCGATCTTTTGAATAAGTAAATGCCGATGATTAAAAGAGTTGGTTCACACTCAGATGGCCTAGGTGGTCCGTTGCGCCTTGTGATTTTCACAAAGTTACGATCTTGTGCATCCCACTTGGCGCAGCGGCACCACCTACGGCCGCTTGTATGTGTCCACCCTAAATATGAGGCACACATCGTTACGGTTATGAATCGTCCGTTCGTAACTGATGCTCAATTATGTCAATGCTTGATTATATTGCTTTTATATTATTCCGGTCCTATGTTCGTTCGATCTTTTGTATAAATGCCGATGATTAAAAGAGTTGGTTCACACTCAGATGGCCTTTTATATTTCTCCACTTACTACTTATTGTAGACATGTTTAAAACTATTGTTTTTGCTTTTCTTTCTTGTCATTATAGATGCCGAGGTGCTACGTGGTGTTTAGAGGCAGGGTTCCAGGAGTCTACGATCACTGGGAAGACTGCTTCGAGCAGGTGAACAAGTTCAAAGGGAATGCCTACAAATCCTACAACACAAGAGTGGCGGCGGAAGCTAGGTGGTTCATCCATCTCGAGGAGGAACAAAATAAGAAGAAGAAGAACAACACGTGGATGAAGACCATCGCAGCCGCTCTTGTCGTCGTCGCCTCGCTCGTCATGCTATGGTTCCTAGTTAGATGATTAGGTTATCGGCGGCTAGATAGGTCACTTGTCCCGATGATGAAGCATCATCGATCGATGTAACCGGTCCCGATGATTAACCGTATGATGTAGGTCTATTTGCCATGATAAACACTTTGTTGTATTCTCATAATCAACTGTTTGACGTAGCTATTCGTAATTCTAATTAAACAGTATGATCAACTATAATATATCATTTGTTAGTCAGAGAACTATTTTGATACATTTTGTTTACTGATATTTTTCTGTATTTGAGCTGTGTATATACCTGTATAAATACGGTACCGTGTATTTCAAAAAAATACAACACAGTATACCCGTGACGCACCAAAAAGGATACCCGTGACGCACCAGGGAGGATAGCCGTGACGCGCAGAAGTTCATACCCGTGGCGCACCCAGTAACTTAGCCGTGGAGGCATTACTTAGCCGTGACGCACCAATATTCCTAGCCGTGGCGCACCTCCTTAGTTAGGCGTGACGTGCCTCCCGATATCCGCGGCGCACCGTGATGGTGCGTCACGGGTATCAATAGGCGCGACGCACCAGCTCGGTGCGTCACGGATAAACCAATAGGCGCGGCGTGATAGCCGTGACGCGCCCTGGTGCGTCACGGATAAGCGAATTGGTGCGTCACGGGTAAGCTTTTTCCTAGTAGTGTCAGGGGTGTTCTTGAACAGTGGTTCGAAGGGCAGGCCCTACAGAGTTGGTATCAGAGCTATCCTGACCTTAGGAGAGCTTAGTTAGCATGGACGTTAGCTAGTACTCTGACAATTGAAGTAAACAAAACCAGGTCACTAAGATGACTATTTTCCAAAAAGAATTCTATACTCCATCCCCTCTGTGTTTCAAAAACTCTATTTACACTCAAGGTAAAAAAGAGCACCTTAAAATTTTGCACACTGTTACCTAACTTAACCCACTTTAAAATGTTGTGTAGATGGAAGTTATCTTCACCAGGTCTTTCCGGCTGGGATCGCATGCACCTTGCTACCGCCGTTTTGAGGAGGATTTGATCAAGATGGCTCATCTTATCGGTCGTCCCACCCCTGAGTTGAAGGGAGCGCAGATTCACCATGATGGACGAGAGTTGTCCTGGTTGGTGGTCTGCACCATCCGTGCACCTTTGCTAGCACCGTCAACCCCAGAGATCATTTGGGAAGTTGTGGAGAACAGTTGGGAAGATGGTATCCTTAGAGTGATGCAGCTGACCATTGCCAAGCTCGCGAACTTCTTTCGCGACAAGTTTGCAGGAACCCCTTATAGATACTTTGGAAGACGCGACGAGGATGACAGGCCAGTAGAAGTCACTGGAGAATTTGTGTTCGCTCGTCACTTCCAGCACCTGGAGGGACAGCTGTACAACACCCAACTCTCCCTTGACAAAGTAAGAGCAGATTATGACCTGCGAGGAAGGGAGATAGATCAACTAGAAGCCAGTCTTGGTGCATCTTCGGTTACCGAGCGTCGTCTCAAGGTACTGAAGAAGACCATGAAGTACACTGACTCCCAGCACCGCACACGAGTGAGAGCCCTTCAGCTTCAGCTTGCAGCCAGCAAGACCAGAGTTGAAGAGCTGGAGGAACAGCTACGCGCTTCCTCGAGCACATAGGATGGCCGCAGGGTGTTAGGAGTGTGTAATCCCCACCTTGACGCTTGTTTGTCTGTATTGTGTGAACTCTGTTAGAGCTTTGAGTGTGCTAGTTGTGTTGTAAGCCTTATGTTGTAGCCTTGAGAACCCTTAAGATAAGTATGCTTGATAAGATTCTGTTTCATGCGTATGTTAATCTTGGTTTGAGCTGGCGTTTGTTTCTTCGACGTTTGCTCGTTGTTGTGGTACATATCGTTCTCATCTCCGTTATGAGCCGGTATGTGTCACCAGTTTTCAAAAGAAAACCAAAACCACCTTTAGTTGCTCTCGCCTTACACCGTTCCTTGTCTTCAGCATGGCCAGAAATCTACCTTCATCACCTGAGCCGACAGTGGCTCAACTGTTTGCTCTGCTGAGGGAAGGAAGTGAAGCCGCTCGTGCTGAACACTTTGCCACCCGTGTTGCCCTGGAACAGTTGACTCAGCTTGTCATCACCAACGCTGAGAATACTGCTTTCCTTATGAGAGAATCCAGCAACTGCTTGCTGGAGAGAGCCGCAAAAGGAAGACAGTGACGCCAGGAGAAACTAGTTCATGGGTGACTCGCAGCGTTTTGCCTGTGATGCCACAATCTTCAAGGAGGCGTGTGAAGGTCAAGCCTAAAACCACGGTTTGCTTTACCTGTGGACAGGAAGGACACTTTGCTCGTGATTGTCCCGAGAAGTACCATATTCTAGCTCATCCTGATGAACCCCAAGAACGCCAAGGTCCATCCCATAAGAAAAGCAAGAGTCTGATGAGTGGACCTCGAGACCAAGCTGATGTTGCAGAAGCATCTGCAACTCATGCCAATGGTACGTTTTCGAACCAAACTTGTGAACCCCCTTGCGTGCTTGTCGTTATACCATGAGAAACCCGACGTAAATGGAACACTAGAAGTGTCACGTCGGACTAAATACAATCTGAAAGATACTAACCAAAAACCTCCATCCAATTTTTGTATAGCACCCTCCAGAGTAAATTAAACTTTTGCCGCATAAAATTGTTGCCATCTTACATAGTTGGTAGTACACAGAATTGGCTTAACTCTATGATCCTGAAGAACTACAAGTATTTCAGGAACTCCAAAGAGGTACATTACTCCGGAAATAACATTACACCAACAGGTAAAAGTTTCAGAAAAATAAGATACAATCCTGTTTCCCAGCGCATACCACTATACCTATTTCAGTGTAGACCCTATCCTTGCCAAGCTCTCACTGATGGGAGCCTAGTTTGAAGGCGAGCCACTCTCACCTGATGCAGAACCCCAAGGCAGTCGACGACGGATTCCCTCCAGTCCTCCAGGCTTAGTGCCCCCTGCATGAGCCTCCACTAGCGCAACCACCGGCGCCACAGCTCGTCCTTCTTCCACCATGGCCTTGTTCCTGGTACCAGTCCACCAGTCATGGATGTCCTAGATTGCATAGATCATGGCCAACAGGATCACGGTGACCGATCCCACCAGGCAACAGCTGAAGAGTAGCACGATGAGGAAGTGCTCCAAGAAATTTGCTCGCTCCAGCAGGGAGACATACTCCTTAAAGAAGTCATTGATTAACTGGGAAATGAAGCTCATCGTGTGGTGCAATTTGGAGAACCTCGGCTACCCTTTTTATAGCAGCAAGAGCAGAGCCCTCTCCTTCATCAAGCACTACGCGGGAAGAGCCAAATAATCCAGCCGCAGTGCTCATAAATGGCGCGAAAACACCGCGCACCTCTTCCCCAAGTGGCCAGAGCATCAACCTGTCACACTCGCAGCAGTCCTACAACGAGGTGTCATCCCATCATGGACTCACAGTGGGCGGGACACCCTGATGCTGAAAGTGTGCGCACCAGATGAGAAGAAAAGGCCACAAGGAGAAGGAGAAACAAGAAGGGCATCGACTGCCAAGTGAGCCCAGTCCCACACGTCAACAAAACACTCGAGAAAAACCTGGGTACGTCTAGCTTCTGAGCTTTCCTCCAAATCATGGAAAGCCTACTAGCTGTTTGTAGCCTATACCCCTGCGAAACTAGGTTTCTGTGACCACTTATGGGTGGCCAGAACTTTCCTGTCAATTTTAGAAAAGTGAAATTTCTTGTTTTGGGGTATCTTAGAAAAGCAACTTTTCTAGAACAAGTTGGTCTTTCTAACCCTGGCTTGATAACATGGTTTTAAGAAACAATAAGTTCAAGTTTAGAACATGACACCAAAACCTTTGAAAGGAAAACATTTTACCTATGAATTTTGTTAAGATAAATCAAAGGGGGGAAGCCCCTGTAAATAATGTTACAAACCATCAACACATGTTTGTAAACAAATCATCTAACATTGTTTTTTTGACCCTACCCTCTTCTCGCTTGCCTGCGAATCTCGGGACGAGATTCTTTTAAGGGGGGAAGGTCTGTCACACCCCAGTTTTTGGACTCTTGGACTATGCTCAAGAAGACAAAAATTAGGGCCAACAATTTTTTTTTATAACAACATGATTGTTTGAACTAACATATGTTTGTGTGCTAAAACATATTTCCAACTCAAGATTTGTTTCTTGATAAAACCAATACCATATGTTTCTGAAAACTATTCTAATTATTTTTCCCTGATGTTTTCCTCTTATTACTTGAGTGGGTTTTTATTCCAAGACTTGGATCATTATGGTTTGCAACTTAAAACAAACTTTTAACTTTGTTGGATCCAAGAAAACAAGCTTCCAAAATGATCTATGAAAGTTTTCTTTTAACTTTCCTATAGAAAACAATGTCTGAGAATAAAGCCAAATACCTGTTTTCTACCATTGTTTTCATCAAGCTATAAATTGTTATTCTATGATTTCTTGACTTTTAATTAATCCTTGATATGTATACTACAAAGCTATAAGCTCACTTTTATTTTTGGTGAAATAAAAACTATCTTTTTCTTGATGTGTTTGTGGTATAAAATTAAGGCAGGAAAAGACATTTTTGAGAAACAGATAAAAACAAAAAGTATACCTTTTCCTCCAATGTTTTAATGGCCTTAACTTATTTCAAATTTGTTTTCAAAAGTTGTTTAAGAAAGTATATAACATGGTTAACAAATCCATACCTTGAAAACAAATTTTGAGAATCATTTGCACCCTGAAAAGAAACTCAACTTTTTCAACTTTCTGTCTGTTTTCAACACTTGGAAAATTTCTAATTCCTAAAGACTGAATTTTCTGAATTTTTCTGTGAACAGCAGGAGATACACTTTTGCACCTTTAATTTCTTGTTGATTACTTGATCTTTTGGAAGTGTGGCCAAGCCTAGTGTGTTGAACAGTATATCTACTCGAACCAGAGCCCTTGACCCAGCTTCTAGAAGCCTTGGATGCTAAGATAAGAGAGGAGAGAGAGTGATGACTAGGACAGGTATGGGCAAGACTTGGGTTGACATTTTTGACCTTGCCCACTTGCCCACTTGCTCTCTAGGGCAGGATTGAGCCTTGTACACTCGTGGCTTGACCTAGGGCACCCTGTGCTCCCCTTTGGAAAGGACCAAAACACCCAGGGCTGCTCCATGCCAATGGTTGGCATCCACCCAAAGTGGCCATTCTGCCCTCACCCTCCCCACCTCTTCTATAAAAGTACAGAGGCCTCAACCATTGCACCTTGCACCTCCCACTTTCCCTCCTAGCTCCCCCTGGTCATTTGGACCCGAGCCCTTGTCCCTAGAGCTCTTTGAGCTCGAGTTCTAGCCGCCGGAGAGCACCACGGCCACGACAGTGCCCTGCTCGCACCCCTCTCTTCCAGCCCATCCCACTTCCATAGCAACATTCCCCATGTTCCCCTGCATCCCCCAGACATCACCCCCCACCCTCTAAACCCCGGAGGCACGCCGGTTGCGTTTTGCCGCGTGAAGCCACGCCGCGCGCCGCCGTCGCTGCCCCTCGGTGCCCGACCACCCCGCAACCACCACCGAGCGCCCACAACACTCCCCGAGCCTCCCCAAGGTGAGCTACGGCCGCCCCCAATCTTCCTCATGTTCGGTTTCTGAGAGAGAGAGTCGGGGGGAGGAAGACGAGCCCGCGCCGTCCGACCTGAGATCGTCGGCCACGCTCAAATGGCCATTTCCTGCGCCCGCGCTTGCTTGCGCAGCCCAGCTGGGCTGCGCATCTGCTTAGCTGGGCCGCGCCCGCTCAGATCCGGCCCGGGTGCAATTGGGTTTATTCATTTAATTTTTTTCACAGAAACTTGTACTTCCACTTTGTACGTGGTAAAAATACTAAACGAGTGAAATAAAATCTGTATTAATTCATGGGCCTAGAGGAATGAAATCTAAACCAAAGGAAATTTGCAGATCTACTTTTGGACCCATATTTTGAACACAATAAATGTTTTTCCACAGACTGTCAGTGAGGATGTTTTGACCTTAACTTTTAAAATATGTAACCAAATGGAACAAACAAAAATGTGCTGGAAAGGTATTGGAAATATCTATCCAAGGCACCTAACCTCACATCAAGGTGAGTTACAGAATGAAAATGACATCCAGTTTACTAAAAGACCAGTAAGCTTTTCTTTGATTTGTATAAGGAGTTTAAAAATTCTTTTTGGAGAAAATACAATTGGATGAGTTTGGTATTGATTAGATCTATCTAATCATAGCTTATATTAATTTTTAGAGCTCTAGGTTATTTTTGGTGGTCAGATCTAGAAACAGCAGCTTTTCTGTTTTTGTTTTGAAATGTGTTTTTGTTTGAGATGAAATGTTTGGTTGATTTAATCTTGTTCCCTAGCTTGTATAAAGTCGTTAGTGCTTGTTATTAAGTTGTTTTCTGACAGTACCTCTACCTTAGGAAGTGTGTGCATGTTTGGAAACTGAAATAAAAATGAAATAGCCTTTGTTACCTTCTAGTTTTATTATTTGGAAGATCTAGATCTTTGGGTGAATGCTTTATTAAATTTTGTACTATGTTTGTTTTGGATCCAATACCATTTTGGTACTGTTATTTTGAAGTTAATACCTCTGTTAGCTTGCATGCCTTTTAATAGTGAAGCATGTGTAGGTTTGGTTATTTTTATGCACTAGTATTGTTTCCACTAGAATAAATGGCTTTGTACTTATTTATCTTGCATATTAATGTTTTCCATGGGTAACCAGAGGCTTAGTACCTCTTTTTCCTTGGTATTAGTGGGCCCATAACCCACTGGTCACTTTTCATCTTGGTTGAGGATGAAAATCCCCAACCATGCACATGTGAGAATTGACATGTTTTAATTATATAGTTGATTGCTACTTTTCCACCATGGGAAATGTGTTTGGTTGTTTTTCACTTATGCAAGTGAGAAGTTTATTTCTTATCAGAGGATACTAGCATGTTAGATGTGATCCATTTTGTTAGCATAATATTCCTTAGGAGTATCATGTTAAGAAATGATTCACTATTGAGTGCTAAATTAAACTGTTTGCAAATAAACTAAATTCCTTGTGAATTGATAGATTGTTTGTGAATGATTTTAAATTGAGTGTTTGCATTTTGAAAAGTTTTAGATGACTTTTCTTTAAGTGCATAGATATTGGTTGTGTGAGTTATACATTGTTGGATTGCTAGTAATGGTTAGAGAAAACATAAATTGCTAGAATTAATTTGTGCATGCTTAATAGTTGGTTCATGGAATTATTTTGATGTTCTTGCTTCCTAGAATGAGTAGGATTTTTGTACTTTTATTAGGTAAACTTATATTCATGACTTGCTTGTTTAGGTTTAAGCAATCATGATAGCATTCTTTGCTTCTCTAGTATTGAACTAGTGTCACCACTAGAAAGTGGTGATTTTAGCTATAGTTTTGTCATCTTTTATTTTATGAGTGTATGAGTTTATTATAGCATGTTTGGGAAGTATCACTTCTGTTATGATGCCATAAATTATTTATTTGCATGTGCTATGGTTTTAGATTAATAATTATTACTTATAGCATGCTTGTGTAGATTTTCCATACTAGTATGCTATTAGTGCAGTCATGTTTTATGCTTGTTTAATAGGAGTATTATCTTGAGTGAAGATGGTGTTTTAGATTATTTTTATGACTTCATTCTTTGGTTATTAGCTACTAGTTGTTTGTTAAATCTTCATGATTGATGGATTCCATAACTTCAAGTAAACACTAAGGTAGTAAACAAGTAGCCTATTCATCTGTGGTGTGTTTACCTGCTGTTTGGAAATTGTCAGAGTGTGCACCTTAGCATGAGTGTCATACTTGTGTTATTTGTTGTGCTAGTGTTGTTGTTGTTGTCTAACGATAGTTTTGTACCCTGAGAGCTTTGTGAGGCAGTTTTCTCAATAACGTTTGTGAGTTTGCACTATTGCACCTTTGCTTGCTGTATGTGTTGTTTATCTTAGTGTTTGCCCTTTAGACCTGAGTGTGTGTCTTTTATTTCCTTTACGACGCTAGAACGCGAAGAAGAAGAAGAAGAAGAAGAAGCAGTTGTGGAGCTGTATGTCAAGTTCAAGTTACTTCAAGGCCAGGGACATTAAGAGACTTGAGACAAGCCATCCTGATGCTTGCTGTTATAATACACTTATTATTATCTATCATGCATGCTTTACTTCTGAAAAGTTTTACAAAAACTTTGGTTTCCAAAAACTATTTTTGAGTGAATACTACTACTACTTTTTATATACTACTATTATGCCAGTAGTTGATACCTGGTGTTACCAAGCCCATAAGCCACCATATGGTATTTATTACCATCAAATATATTAGTCCCTAAGTGGACACCCTAAAATTGTGTTTTTACAAAACAAAGGCTTTATGGAAAACCCGGAGAAAAGGCGGATCCTTATTCTCCGGAGGAATGTGGAAGTGGTCATTTTTTGGGAAAAACGTGTGTTCAAAAATGACACATAACCTAGTCTTCGCCGGACAACCTTTACCGTACTGCCACCCTACCCCAACATGGGCACGGGGCGTAAATGGAAGTTTGTCCTTGTTAGGGTGTGTTCTATCTCAAACTCTATAAGGGATGGAATCCCTCGAACCGATTGTCGCCAAAACTCCCAATGTTGAGACATAAAAAGTGTGGGATTAAGTTCACCTCCGGTCGTATCAGTTGAGGCATCCTGGCTGGCGGGGATTAGCTCGGTGCCGGGGATGACCGGTAAAACTCAACTGAGAGATAGACACATTCTAGCTTGAACATTGTGGAAAGTTATGATCAGTGATCTGATGTTTCACATACTTTTGTTACAGTCCGTGGTTGTTCACGACAGGTGTACTGTATCTGGTGGATGTGTACACCTCTGCAGAGTACAACTTTTTCGAAGAAGCCGCGTCCTCGGATATGGACAGTTGAATGGCCATGTAGCTAGCATTGTGTCAATGTTTTCAAAAAGATGTTTTCAAAGAGAGTGTTGAACTCGGGAAGTTCGAAAAAGAAGAAAATCTTGTACCATGGAGGTACCGATGTCGAAAAGCCAGAAGTTGTTTTACAAGAAGTTTTGCAGAGAAAATCTTTCTTCTCTAAGCAAACATCTGGAAACTGATTCCAAGAAGTTTTGCAAAGAGAAAACTTTCTTTTAACAAAGTTTTCACAAAAACCTCTTGTACATGCGATATCGACAAGAGAAATAAAAACTATACTATTTTCTTCTGAAGTATCTTCTTCAGCGAAGATACAGATTAACCTGACTGCAACTGTGGTGTCATCCTATATGAACACCTTTGATAGTGAACTCTATTTATAGCCTACCTATTACACCATATAAGCATAATTGCATCTTTGGTAAGTTACATGATGGATGTCTTGCTGAGTACATTCAAATGTACTCATTATGGTTTCGCCCCTGGTATCTACTTGCCAGATTTTGAGAAGGAGTCTCAGAAGAAGATCAACAAGGAGGAGTACGGAGCTGACGGCTATGCGAACTAGGATCGTCTCCGGGTCAGCAGCCTGTAGGTTAAGGCGTGACTTGGGCTCTACTGCGTTTTGTGTGTGTTTAGTCTTCCGCTGTGTGTGTTGTGTTTTGTCCTGCGTGACAACCGTGTAGTCTTGGTCATGTGACCATGCGTCTTTGTAAGTGTTGTGTAACCGTGTAATGGATAGTGTATCTGTGTACCAGGTTGATATGTTGTTCACGACTGAATTTCCTGGGATCGTGAATGTATGCATATCAGGGGTGTTCTTGAACAGTGGTTCGAAGGGCAGGCCCTACACCCTGGTTCCCCTCTTCGACTCCTCTTTGGTCTTCTCGATGCTTCCGGGGAAAATAGGCACTTCGGGCTTTGTGGGGTCCAACTCCGAGAATATTTCCAGAACAACTTTTCTGAAATAAAAACAGCAGAAAACATGGAACTGGCACTTGGCATCTTGTTAATAGGTTAGTCCCGGAAAATGTTTAAAAATGACATAAAGAAGGGAGAAAACATGTAGCAATTGACATAATATTATCATGGAGCATCAAAAATTATAAATATGTTGGAGACGTATCACCAAGCTATGTGGTACTAATCCAACATGGCCAATGCGGCTAAGGGAGAGGTAGCTGCACCCCACATGGGCCCCAAGTGGCCCATGTGGGCTCCCCCTTTTCTTTATTTCTTTTTCCCACTTTTCCTCTAATGGGCCAAATCTTCCCGGAAGGCCCATTACTGGAATAAATGCATTATTAAATGAAATAAAGTGATATTGAATTATTAATTACACTAATTAATAATAAATACACATTACTTATTCATTTTGAGTCCCCGAAACACTTACGACACTCTCCGATCACTATCGGGCATTTCTCCCTTAATTTCGATACTCCTTCGAAACTCTCCGATCTCTATCGGATAAATGCCAGAACGATTTCGGCTCTCTCTAATATTCTCTTTGGTACTAATATCACTCTTAAACATTTTCTACCCTTAAATGTGACACCCTATGATTCGGGATACTCCAGACATCGTCGAGACTCTTCTCCGACCAATGACCAATAGCGGGATCTGGACATCCATAATGGCCCATGTGCATCCATCGAAGTTTCTGCATCATTTTGAACCTTAAACATAAGTCCCCATAACTCTTTCCTTAGTTATAATTTGTTAGTCGAGACTTGATCATCCGGTATCTTATACTCTATTCAGTCTCGTTACCGACATAAAAATTCAACTCGTTTCTGTGTCGTTGCATCTTCGTGACCGAGTCACATTCTTGCAAGCTAATTGATGCAACTCCGCCGAGTGGGTCCAGGAGTATCTATCCATCATTAGGTTTGGCAATTCCCGCTATTGATGGCTTGCCTCAACATATCCCTTTCATTACGCAAGGGACACCTTTATAATTACCCTGTCACGGTGTGACGTTTGATGCAATCAAAGTAACTTCCAGGATAGCAATTCAGATACCATCTCACGGTCAATGGTCATGTTACTACGTTTTCGTTATCATAACGTTGAACTTTTAATGACTTGATCTTGTTATGGTAAACATAATGGGTGTGAGTCCATCACATCATTCACCAATGACATGACTCCGTTGTCAATTACATAAATGCCCATGATCAGGAAACCTTGATCATCTGTTCCCAACAAACCAGTATAACTAGAGGCTACTAGGGACCTGGTTTTGTTTACATACCACACGTGTGTTAATGTTTCCGCTTAATACAGTTATAGCATGGTATGAAACATTATGAACAAATGCGTTATGAATAATAAAAACTCTTTATTAAATTGCCTCTAGGGCATAACTCCTTCAGTTTCTAGTTCATCACCTTACACAGGAATTTTTCAATGAGATACATTAAGTTTCAACTTAATAATTCAAAGGTCATATCAGGAATTTGATGTAATATTCACTTTGTGATGTATTCATAAAAATTCCAAGACAATGACCATGAAATGCAAAACAAAAAAAACAAGATAATAGTGCTCATATATTGTAACATGCCAATTTTTGCTAACTAGGGTGTGTGGTGTTGTGTTCATTTCATACATGCATGAAACAAAAATTTAAATCATCTTTGAAACAATTTAAATTGTGAGTTTAAATTGAATTGAGAAAATCCCACAAATAATACTTAAAATGGGTTCCAAAATTTTGTACCGAAAAATAATTCAATTACACCAAAGCAAAACATGGTTTGGTTGGAAATTTGATGAGCTTTCCAAAAAGTATTTTTGCTAATTTTTATCTTTACAAAAAGGCCCTCAAATTTTAATGTTTTGTTCTGTTTTATAATAGAAAAGGACTAGTTTGTAAAATTTTACAAAACTTCAGGGGGTTATCTTGGAATTTTTCTTTTGTCTTCTTCCTCCTGCAGAGAAGCAGCTCGCTGCCTTTCTCCTGTTCGTCGCCGGCGCCACGTCCTGCTACCGCCCCTCGCGCGTGGATAACGGAAGAAGGGTGACGCGAAGCTCCTCACTACACTCGCCTCGCCCGGAGATCCCTCTCGCTCTCTGTCCCTCCTCTGGAACCCAAACCCTAACCTCACCTTGACAGACGCCGGCGAGCGCCGCCGTTCTAGCCGCTCCCGTGCTCCGAAGAGAAGCCAATCCTCACCGTCGTCGCCTCCTTGTCCTTCCCGAGGAGTAAATCGAGCGGGAATGGCCAGAGTTGGCCGCTCCACCATCGTCTTCCCCATGGCCGGCGGGGGATGCCGCCGTCAATTCGCCGCCACCACTGCTCCCCTGCCGTCCCCGACCCCACCATCGTCCTCCTGGTGATCTCCTGCACCTCCAGGTGCTCTCCCCTTCCCCCCTCCTCCTCTGGTTCATCGTTGCCCCGCGCACCGCCGCCCGTCGCTGCGGTTTGTGCTCGCCGAAGCAACTCCGGCGACCATGCGGCTAACTGGCGCCACCCCTAGGTTCCCCTCCACCTCCTTTAGCCTGTGGTATAGTTTGATTTGGGTTTTTCGTGCGGAATCGATCGATTGCATGATCAACAGAGGAGAGCTCCTCTCAGTGATGTCACTGTGACGTCACAAATCCTATTTTCCTAATTTCTAGAAATGGTTAATATTTACACAAAATGTTAAAAATGGAAAATTGAATAACTATTAAAATTTAATCAGAAAAATAAAGTAAAATATGGAAATGTTCAGAAAATTATTCTCTACCCAAATATGTCATTTTCACACATGTTTGAAAAGTTCAAAAATGAGCATTATTTAATGTTGCTTAATTCATTTAAAATGGAAAAATAAGTTGTTATTCAATAAATTTAGAAAATTAAACGTTATATACCAAACTGCTCAAAATGACAAGTGCAATCTAACTATGGTGTTTTCAAACCCTTTTGAGCAATTAAAATTGTACTCACTTTCATAATCACCAGAATTTCCCCTCCGGGGTCTATTTCCGGGATAATGTCAGTAAAAATGCTTAACTGACATACGAACCCTAGCAACCCATCGAACATGTATAGGGCTTTATTTAAGTGCATTAATTTGCTCATGCATACATATTGCGCATTGCATCGATGCCATGTGTTGATTGTTGTTCTTCTTTTCGGTGTTGTTTCCCCCTCGGTAGAACGCGACTCCGAAGTGAAGGCCAGCAACTCCATGATGAATACTTGATCTTAACCGACAAGTCAAGCACTTATTCCTTAAGCCTCTATCTAGTTTTCCTATAACCAAGGCAAGAATAACCTCTTATCTGCTCATATATGTTTTCCAACATCATTTGATTCCCGTACTTTGCATTCGATTCCAAAGTATTTGATGTTAGTAGATATAGTTCACCTATATACTGCATTGCCTCAATATCCCGATCCAATGTTCCTAGCCGCCATAGATTTGCTTGTGCGCATCGCCATAGCCTCATATCTGCTTCGCTTAGTCATACATGTTTGTTACCTCTGCTCCATCCGGTTGATGAATCAGAGCTGCGATAACCTAGTATGATATGATGACGTGGTGAGATGAGCATTCTCTGGATAACTTGACTAAGGCTAGTGTGGGAGGCCACTTGGGAAGTGGTTGTTCGTCCTGTACTCGCCAAACCTAGGATTAAGGTCTCGAGCGGAAGCCAAGACTGAACGTGCAACCACACGCGGGGTCTAAGTAACCGCGCTCGACCAACTAACTTGTTTGGCCATATCCATGAGTCACGTAGTTTGAGATTTCCATTCGGCAACGCAATCAAAACCTTTTTAACGTTTTGAAAACGAAATGCTCCGCTAGGGTGTGACCGGGGCCAAGTGAAGGACGTACACGGATCTTGACCTGGCCTCACAGGGACAGGTGACGTCAGGAGGATGGCCAACTCCCTGTTGACGGGGTGGCCCTGTCTTGGGTTGACTCATGGATAGGGTCGGGTAAAGGTAAAGGTCGTGGCCAGCCACTGTCTGTCGCGTTCCATTGAAGAGCGTACATGTGACGCTAAGAGTCGGATGGTACGTGTGGGTAAAGTGTACCCCCTGCAGCGATAAATCTTTTCGAAAAGCCGTGTCCACGGTTAAGGACGACTTGGTGAATGCAAAGACCATAGATAACTTGAACGTGACGTAAAATATGTTGACAAAGCATGGAGACAATGTTTGAAGGGTGCCTCCTTGGAGATGCCGAGAGGGGTGATCCTTATAGCATGTGAGATGCTGGGAATTGATGTTGGTGGTTTGAAATGATGATGATTACAGTAGTGAGTTTCTCATCTGTTCTGAAAAACCTTCTATGAGACGTGCTATTCCTCCTCGATTTGGAAAATAAAGATTGCTTTACGCAAATCAACCTTCATAAAAACCTTTACGAAACAAGAAGATATATAATAGGTTAACTAAGTCTTGTTGAGTACCTCCCGTACTCAGGTTTGCTTAATTTTGGTTCAGGTGGAGTTCGTCACTTCAGTGGTGGTTCAACATGGACATCGACGAGTAGTTTGGGGTTCCCAGGTAGCAGCTTGGAATCTATGGGCTGGAACGTCGCCCTATGTTGCGGCCTCTTGGGCCTTTTTGGTTCTTGTTGGTTAGCAACATAATTTGCCTTCTTTGTTATGATGTAATGTTGGGTCATGTGACCTCTGTTTGTAAGCTATACTCTAGTAACACCTGTTTAATAAAGCTTCCATGTCTAGAGTGCTGCTTTGATCGGTTGTTGGTTTTGAGCTCATTGTTATACAGTTTTGGCTATGCCTGCATAGTTGTCGCAGTCGAGGGGTTGTGGAGCCGATGATCCATGTCCAAGCCCGCCTGCGATGTGATTCGTCCTGGGGCTAGGTAACCCCAGTAACCCCCGATTGTTGTTGCACTTTCTGGACACATAGCATCTCTGTATAGCTTTGGTCCCGTTCCTTCGGTTTCATTCGATTCGTGGACGCTTTGATATGCATAATTGGTTATGACTAGCATGGACACAAGGAGTAGTAGTACCATGGTGATCCAGCCTGCGTGCCGATGAATCCGGTCTGCCTGCCGTCGTTTGTTGCGGCCGGGGCTGGTAACCCTGAAGCCCTTGTGAGTCCATGACTAGGAGCGCATAAGAGTATGTATATCTTTAGGTCCGGGGTCATGACAGGTCATGGTATCAGAGCGGGACTGCCTGTAGGAAAACCTTACTGCTTGGTCGATGTTGAGTCTAGTGTTTATGAAAACTACTTTGAAACTTCAAATGATTGTGAAAAACCTTCTTAAGACTATTTTTACTCCTTATCTGGTATCGCTCTAACTCTGGGTCATCTTACCTGTTTTGATTCGAAAAGGTTCTAGTCATTCAAAACTTAGGTGCCTTCTTTGGCAAGACGTTTCTTTCACCCAAGTTGACCTAGTGTTGAGTCTCTAGAGTCGTGTGTGTTCCATAGTCCGTTATCTCTTAAACCGGGAGATTCCTTTCCATCGTAATCTCTCAGAGTTGTCCGGATTCCACATTCCTACATGTTTCAAAGTTTTAAATCCTGAACCTCGAGATCTGCTTTCCATCTCGAATGTATCCGTTATCCTCTGCTAAAAATACTTCTGGAGTCATGTTTGTCTTTTGAAAGATACTTCGTGATTGCTATTTGTAGTGTTCTTCTAGGCACTAAGATAGTAGTTATTTCTTTCTCTAAGTTTATAACCCTTGGACTTGAACCGAAGGTCCCAGAATGTGCTAAATTGTGGTGGGTTGAATCATGTGGTTCATAACAATGTGCTGCTCATGCTACCAGTACAGGATGCTGAACTTTAACCCAAGTTTTGTTTCTTTGGATCCTGAAGAATCTGTTCTACCTCAGGATGGCTAGGTAATCTCAGCTCCAATAGCCATAGGTTTTCTCTAGGAATCAAAAGGATCACGACAAGAGTGTTCTTATGATTCCCCTATCCTTGTTCTTGACTCTGCTATACCTCGCTTTTAGCATGTGTTTTACAAATGAGTATTACCAAGTGCAATCAACGTGATCTTAAGAATCCTCCTGAGCATGATTCCACACTTTAGTTGGTCTCAAATCTCTAACCGTTGTTTTGGACACCTAGTTGCATATGTGCGTTGGATTCTTCCAATGCAGTTCCTCTTGAGTTCCGTCAAAACATTCCACCTTGGAATGTCAGGAGAAACAAACTCTAGTACCTCGTTCATCTCTAAAACCAGGTCAAAGTTTTGTAATCCACAGAATAAAGAAGTTTCATTAGCTTCTGTTTTGTTCCATCTTCGAGTATCACACTCTTTTGCATCAAGAGGTTGTGTTGAGTTTCATGGCCTTATTGATGAAGTGATGCTCATACACGCCTTCACTTCCCCTTCCTCCAACTTGATTGCTTGAGAACGGTCGGTGTGTGTATCGATGTGTGTATCAGATATTCTAAGAAATTTTTATTGCTTCGAAAAATCTAAGAAATAGTTGTATCCTTCTTAGCACTATTGGTCACCCAATCTTTAATTGAAACTGACCGTGCTACCAAATCCGTTCATTCTGGTGCACATTCTTGGTCAAAGAGCTAGGTTCACACCAAAGCTCCCAGGACCATGTTGATTGCTTTGAAAAGCAAGATTCCATTTCGAACTTCAAGACATACCGGTGGGTTGTGATATTCTAGTTTTCTTTCTAGAAGTATCACCAGGTTTTGCCTGACCGTGATGTCTACACAGGGGGTATTTGAATTTCTCTCTTCTCCAAAAAAACTATGTTGGGCACCCTGGACTAGTTGGTTGAGCTTAAACAAGAACTTGGAGAGTTGAAAGGCAAAAGCTCTGCCTAACTGGATCCTTCGTTAAGGGATGTCTAGTTTCCTTTGTGCTGAAGCATGATAGTATATCCTCAATGGACATGCTACCATTCTACCTTGATTTGATTTGGGCTATCGTCAAATCGAGAAAAGATCCAAGGACGACCTTGATGGTGCTTCCATTTATGGTGTTTTGCCCGAGTACACCTTCATGTCCTTTAGTCTGACCAATATTTTGCCTTGATCATAGATCATATGAACCCTTCTCCTTGGAGTGTTTGATAAGGGTGTTGTTGAACCCAACAATGACATCCTTGTTTTCTCCATGCTTAAAGAGGTTCATGCTGAACAAATGGCAGCAATGTTGGAAACTTTTGAGAACCATCTTTGTGTCATCATGAAGTTGTGTTCTCGATGTTCGAAGTGACTTTCTCTGCTCCATGTGCTTATGGTGAAAGTTGTCGCCATGGGTTCGAGTAAAGTTTTCTTGTTTCCTCGGGAATAATCCCAAGTAAGTCATGCATGTGTGGACTATTTTTGGGATGGTAGGTTGTTACCTCCACTCCTTGATTAAGTTCACATCCACAACCAGCCACTGACTGATTGTTCGTGAAAGAGAAGAAATCTAAGAACTTCGTTATGTTTGTAATCATCTTCCCAACAAGGACTCCGATGTGTTCTTTTGCAAGTAGTCCATGTAGGTGAAACCGTCTTTCACAAGTTGCCAACACATGAGTTCCGTGATCTCGCTCATCTTCTTGAGCGTGGAATCATAGTCCATATCTTGAGAATCCAGTAAATATATCTTGTTGGTACCAGGTGCAACCTCTTTGATTAAACATACTGAATCTTACTTATAAATACACTAACCAGAGCTGAATCTTAAGCAGCAACGATGGTTGGTGTTTCCTAAAGGGTATTGAATTAGGTCATTTCAAATCCGGCATGGTTGATGTTGTGGTTGACACAATTAGCCAGAAGACCTAACATTATACTCCTTTGAATCAGCAATAGCAACCACTCCACGTGAGGATTTCTACGATGCATATTCTAGAATTTTCTCTCACCGTTCTTCCAAACTGAAGTTCATCTTTCACTTGATTATCTACAGAAGGCCTGCGTAAGCCTGACATTGGTATCTAGAACATCAGGATAACTTGGAAGTTGATCTTTCCCATATCTCTCTATCAATCCTCCAAACCTCTCTTCTAGTGGAAACAAGTTCATCATGAGAACATCTCATGGTGTTTTGTAACCACCAGTGATCAGTTCCCTTTTTCAAGTTGTTTTTACCTGAAGTTCTGTTCATCTCACACATTGTGTGAATGTGTCAGTCACTTCAGCCATGGGGTCTTGACCACGTGATATATGTATTGCTACGTACAATCCACAATAGGAAAGAAATTCCCTATTCCCTTCCGGTGTTCCAATCCTCGTTGGGTATCCATCCTTATCGTGTGACCAAGAATTCCTCCTTAATTACGGTGTTCCAACATCCCGTGGTTACTCATCTTCTGCAGTGAAGTAACATCCCGATCCCTAACAAGGATTTCCAGAAAACTGTTATGGAATGGTTGAAAGTTCTGTCATATTCCGTGTCCACTCCGAAGAGTGAACATGATCCTGTATCAAATTTTCTCTGACGCACGAATAATAGTGTTTTCTCGTGTTCCCCCTCATCTATGGATATTACGTTGTGGTATCCAAGAAAATCGTCTCCATCTAGGAACTCTGCTTGAAGAAACCTCGATGTCACGAGTTGTTCAACCTTTCTTTTCCAAAAGGATTTAAAGTCTTGTGCAAAGCTCATATTCTAAATCCTTTCAAGAACATTCGTCCACAAACTTGAAACTTTCCCCTATTCCTTCTGTTACCTTGATGTGTTTCATGCATGTTAACTCAAAAGTTCTTTATGAACATTCCTGTGATGAGTTATCCATGATATACTCGATCTTCGTCAAGATCAAATTCCTAAGATTTTTCCCTCCTACCTAAGGTATAGCCGCTGGATATCTTCACGAGTGATACGGATCAATCTCTTCGAGAAGAGAACCATAAGGTTCGAGAAGATCGTTCAAAACCGGTGTTCCTTCTTGCTTCTCCTTCGGGAATCTCGGGACGAGATTCTTGAAGGGGGGTAGATTTGTAACATCCCAATTTTTGCTAAACTAGGGTGTGTGGTGTTGTGTTCACTTCATACATGCATGAAAACAAAATTCAAATCATGTTTGAAACAATTTACATTGTGAACTTAGATTGAATTGAGAAAATCCCACAAATAATACTTAAAATGGTTTCCAAAATTTTTTACTGAAAAATAATTCAATTACACCAAAGCATAACACAAAAAGGCCCTCAAATTTTAATGTTCTGTTTTATAATAGAAAAGGACCAGTTTGTAAAATTTTACAAAACTTCAGGGGGTTATCTTGGAATTTTTCTTTTGTCTTCTTCCTCCTGAAGAGAAGCACCTCGCTGCCCTTCTCCTCTTCATCGCCGGTGCCACGTCCTGCTACCGCCCCTCGCGCGTGGATAAAGGAAGAAGGGTGACGCGAAGCTCCTCACTACACTCGCCTCGCCCGGACGTCCCTCTCGCTCTCTGTCCCTCCTCTGGAACCCAAACCCTAACCTCACCTTGACAGACGCCGGCGAGCGCCGCTGTTCTAGCCACTCCCGTGCTCCGAAGAGCAGCTAGTCCTCACCGTCGTCGCCTCCTTGTCCTCCCCGAGGAGTAAATCGAGCGGGAATGGCCGGAGTCGGCCGCACCACCAGCTTCTTTCCCACGGCCGGCGGGGGATGCCGCCGTCGATTTGCCGCAGCGCTGCTCCTCTGCCTTCCCCGGCCCCACCATCGTCCTCCTGGTGATCTCCCGCACCTCTAGGTGCTCTCCCCTTCCTTCCTCCTCCTCTGGTTCATCGTTGCGCCGCGCACCGCCGCCCGCCGCCGCGGTTTGTGCTCGCCGGCGCAACTCCGACGACCATCCGGCTAACCGGCGCCACCCCTAGGTTCCCCCACCTCCTCTAGCCTATGGTATAGTTTGATTTGGGTTTTTCGCGCGGAATCGATCGATTGCATGATCAACAGAGGAGAGCTCCTCCGAGTGATGTCACTGTGACGTCAGTGTGACGTCACAAATCCTATTTTCCTAATTTCCATAAAATGTTTAAAAATGGAAAATTGAATAACTATTAAAATATGGAAATGTTCAGAAAATTATTCTCTACCCAAATATGTAATTTTCACACATGTTTGACAAAGTTCAAAAATGATCATTATTTAATGTTGCTTAATTCATTTAAAATGAAAAAATAAGTTGTTATTAAATAAATTTAGAAAATTAAAAGTTATATACCAAATTGCTCAAAATGACAAGTGCAATCTAACTATGGTGTTTTCAAACCCTTTTGAGCAATTAAAATTGTACTCACTTTCATAATCACCAGAATTGCCCCTCCGGGGTCTATTTTCGGGATAATTTCAGTAAAAATGCTTAAGTGACATACGAACCCTAGCAACCCATCGAACATGTTTAGGGATTTACTTAAGTGCATTAATTTACTCATGCATACATTGCGCATTGCATCGATGCCCTGTGTTGATTGTTGTTCTTCTTTTCGGTGTTGTTTCTCCCTCGGTAGAACGCGACTCCGAAGTGAAGGCCAGCAACTCCATGACGAATACTTGATCTTAATCGACAAGTCAAGCACTTATTCCTGAAGCCTCTATCTGGTTTTCTTATAACCAAGGCAACCATAACCTCTTATCTGCTCATATATGTTTTCCAACATCATTTGATTCTCGTACTTTGCATTCGGTTCCAAATTATTTGATGTCAGTAGATATAGTTCACCTATATACTGCATTGCCTCAATATCCTGATCCACTCCTCCTAGCCGCCATAGATTTGCTTGTGCACATCTCTAGAGCCTAATATCTGCTTCGCTTAGTCATACATGTTTGTTACCTCTGCTCCATCCGGTTGATGAATTAGAGCTACGATAACCTAGTATGATATGATGACGTGGTGAGATGAGCATTTTGTGGATAACTTGACTAAGGCTGGTGTGGGAGGCCACTTGGGAAGTGGTTGTTCGTCCTATACTCGCCAACCCTAGGATTCAGGTCTCGAGCGGAAGCCAAGACTGAGCATGCAACCACACGCGGGGTCTAAGTAACCGCGCTCGACCAACTAACTTGTTTGGCCAGATCCATGAGTCACGTAGTTTGAGATTTCCATTCGGCAAGGCAATCAAAACCTTTTAAACGTTTTGCAAACGAAATGCTCCGCTAGGGCGTGACCGGGGCCAAGTGATGGACGTACACGGATCTTGACCCCACCTCATAGAGACAGGTGCCGTCAGGAGGATGGCCAACACCCTGTTGACGGGGTGGCCCTGTCTTTGGTTGACTCATGGATAGGGTCGGGTAAGGTAAAGGTCGTGGCCAGCCACCCTCTGTCGCGTTCCATGGAAGAGCGTACATGTGGCGCTAAGAGTCGGATGGTACGTGTGGGTAAAGTGTACCCCCTGCAGGGATAAATCTTTTCGAAAAGCCATGTCCACGGTTAAGGACGACTTGGTGAATGCAAAGACCATAGATAACTTCAACGTGACGTAAAATATGTTGACAAAGCATGGAGACAATGTTTAAAGGGTGCCTCCTCGGAGATGCCGAGAGGGGTGATCCTTGTAGCATGTGAGATGCTGGGAATTTATGTTGGTGGTTTGAAATGATGATGATTACAGTAGTGAGTTTCTCATCTGTTCTGGAAAACCTTCTATGAGACATGATATTCCTCCTCGATTTGGAAAATAAAGATTTCTTTACGCAAATCAACCTTCATAAAACCCTTTACGAAACCAGCAGATATATAATAGGTTAACTAAGTCTTGTTGAGTACCTCCCGTACTCAGGTTTGCTTAATTTTGGTTCAGGTGGAGTTCGTCACTTCAGTGGTGGTTCAACATGGACATCGACGAGTAGTTTGGGGTTCCCAGGTAGCAGCCTGAAATCTATGGGCTGGAACGTCGCCTTATGTTGCGGCCTCTTGGGCCTTTTTGGTTCTTGTTGGTTAGCAACATAATTTTCCTTCTTTGTTATGATGTAATGTTGGGTCATGTGACCTCTGTTTGTAAGCTATACTCTAGTAACACCTGTTTAATAAAGCTTCCATGTCTAGAGTGCTGCTTTGATCGGTTGTTGGTTTCGAGCTCATTGTTATATAGTTTTGGCTATGCCTGCATAGTTGTCGCAGTCGAGGGGTTGTGGAGCCAATGATCCATGTCCGAGCCCGCCTGCCGATGTGATTCGGCCTGGGGCTAGGTAACCCCAGTAACCCCCGATTGTTGTTGCACTTTCTGGACACATAGCATCTCTGTATAGCTTTGGTCATGTTCCTTCAGTTTCATTCGATTCGTAGACGCTTTGATATGCATAATTGGTTATGACTAGCATGGACACAAGGAGTAGTAGTACCGTGATGATCCGGCCTGCGTGCCGATGAATCCGGTATGCCTACCGTTGTTTGTTGCGGCCGGGGCTGGTAACCCTGAAGCCCTTGTGGGTCTATGACTATGAGCGCATAACAGTATGTATATCTTTTGGTCCGGGGTCGTGACATATACACATATATATATATATATATATATATATATATATATATATATATATAACACTGGATTGTCATAGAGATCCAAGAAGAAAGAGATATTCATGCAAACTCCAAGATTTATCTTGGAGAGTGGTTGATGTGATACAAAATCATGGGAACATGTATACTTTCATAAGGGAAAATCGATATGAATATATTATATTCATAAAGCTAGTATTTATTAAAATTGTTTCATCAAGCACGCATAAATGATAATAATGAGTTGAAACCTTATCATATCAATTGCTTGATGTTGTTATTGGATTAATTAGCAAAATAATTGCTAAGTATTATTAATTTTAGATTACTATAGTAATCTGAAATATTACTTTATGAATGTTAAGTCATTCGTATTAGTGAAATAAGAAGTTCTTCTTTTCCATTATATAAAGCGGAAGGACTTAAAGGTTTGTGGGAGTTTAATATGATCTTTTAATTTGGCTAGGACTTATTGAAAGAAAGTTACCTCGTGAAATGATTTAAAAGAGTTTTAAATGAATTATCTGTCTTATTAAATTCAGAATATGTGAGACAGATTAAGGATTTTAATAAACATGAATATGATGATTGTGATAAGTGTAATTCTGAAAGAAACTTCGAATTTCAATGAGTCAAAAGAATTTGTTTCAAATGTAAGCATGACGTGATATTTTGCATTAGACTTGACCTTCATAATCTTGGTGACAAAAATAGAAAGGATTGAGATCAAGTCATAAAATTTATAGTTTGGCCAATCTCGTTGTCATGAATAGGCACATAAGAATCGGTATGTTTTCGATGGCTTAATTGTTTAGCCAAACCAATATAAAGGAGAAACAATTACGTGAAACTTTTCTCAAGTAGTTAATTGTGTGTAATTAAGCCTAGAAATATTACACATAGATATTTTACGGTGATATTAAAAAGTGAAAAATGACCGAGTGGGATTTTTGCGAGATGTTTACTCACATATGTATTTGTAGTGGAATTAGAAAATCAGTTTTTTATTGATTTTAATTCATATTATGATTATTCAATTGATAATACTGTATGTTGCATTATTATCAAAATTAGAGTATTTTGAGTGTAATCTACAGTATATTACTATGAATAGTTGCAACACGATGTAAGACATTGTGGATTGCAAGGTATTGGATAAAGGTCATTCAACTTAGTGAGGTTACAAAAGATGGTATGATAATTAATTCGAAGATGCTTGAATTATTAATGCTACTACGGAACCAGAGTCACACAGACCCAAATCCTAATAAATCTAACGCGAGTTTATCACAAGTTGATTGGATCAAAAGGTGAAAGAAAATAGTCTAAGAAACCACATGAATAGTGTGAGTAAAATCAGATTTCCATAGGTGTTATGTCATCATAGTAACTGAAGTATTATTGACTCTAGTGCAAGTGGGAGACTATTTGAGATATGTCCCAGAGACAATATATTCAGTTATCATTTTATCTCTAAGTTCAAAATTAAGTTTAGCTACAACCACTATAGCACTTGAAAAGTGTGGTTTCAAAGTAAAATCTTTGTGCGGGTGTGAAGACATAAACAAACAAGCGATCCTAATATTGTCTCTAAGATTAGCTTATGTTTTGTGAGATGATCACGGTTTTATGATAATGGACTTAGTTAAAGTCTAGCAAAACATAAGAGTTTATTGTTAGAGTAGCAATAGTACTGAACCGAGCCAATTATATGGTCTTGGTAAAAGAGAATTAACAATTGTAATGCATTTAGCAAAGTACATATGATTTTTTCATTGACTATAAATCCTATAATATGAGACTATCTAGTGACCGCACAATCAGAAGTTATACTTTGGATGTATACAACCATGCACCATAACAAGGGATCATAACTATGACGTCTGGGTATAATCTAGAGCGTGTAAAGGAACTGATATCGTTCAAGACTAGTACTTAACTCCTCTAGAAATTAGAGAGATACATGCTATGGGCCCTCTTAGTATCACCAATGTCAACCAATCGTCTAGCCAGACGCAGTGTGATTTATCACAACAACATCGGGGATATGGATGAGAAAAAACATGATACCAGTACGAGTTTTTATATGTGTTATGATCAAAGAGTTTGATCAGAATAAATCACATAGTTTCACCTTGTTGTATCGTTAAGTTAAGAGAATAAGTGCAATGATTAACTTGTAAGGTTCCCGCGATCTTCGTGAACACACAATAGCCATCATGGGCGTCAACGGTCCCGTTGTTGGTTATTATTCGGTAAGTTCCTGAAAATGTATGTGTGATATCGAGCCATTACGGGTCACACGCTTAAGCCGTTACAACCTTTAATTGAGATAATAAATTTGTTTCTATTGGTTGTATGAATGTTAGATGTTGATGCGATTTTACTGAAACAAGTGCGATCTCATTTAGAGAGGTTTCGGGGAAGTTCTATGAGAGAAAAATAATGCTGGCATTAGGAAAAAAATTATATTAGATAAAACGGAGGACATAAGACGTCTCGGCATGCTATAAATATGTTTCTAGCACTAGTAGATAAGGTTGATGATTTATTTATTGGGGTTATAGGGTTACGGAAGAGGTTCGAGAAAAAGCCGAGAAGGAAGAGGGCCGGAGGGAGGCAAAATTACCCCGTGGCCGCACCCACTAAGTGGCGGCTGGAAGGTGGGCCCGAGGTCCTCCAAGCATGGCGCAATACTCTTTCTAGAAGTTTTCCATATTTTGTTGAGAGATAAAAAATAAAAACCAAAAGAAACAGGGAAAAAGGTAATAAGAGATGGACTTGGACTCCCGAAGGAGTCTAGTCCAAGTTGGGCTAGGAGAGAGGGTGCATCCACCCTTGCTGCGTCCAAGGCCCTCCTCCTAGTAGGATTAGGACTCCTTTAACCTAATGCAAGTCCCCCTTCCTCCCACTATAGAAAGGACCCCAAGGTTTGAGGCAAAAAACAACAATTGCAAGCACGACTTTCTTTCTATAGTAGAATTGGAGGGTTTAATTAGACCCACTCTAATTTTATTAGGGTTTTATCTAATTGGGTTTTTGATGCGTCCTCTCCCGATTAGACCTGGATCTAATTTTTATTCTCTCTCATGTGTTGAGAAACTTTCAGAATCATATAGCTCTAATCATAGTTGATTAATGCTACCAATTAGTAACGCCGAAGGACTGTCTCTCTTCATCTGTGCCGAGTCCTGGATGGTAAAGCGCTGACAGGTTGACACGAGCGCATGCGTGCACACCATAAGAGGTATTACAACGTGTGATCCTTCACGAGATAAGCTTAGCAACATCTTTGCAACTAGGTCTAGTTGTGAGGATCCATGATTATTCAGAACTCTTCTAAAACAATATCGAATCCGCTTTCGGTGAGTGGTGGTCCTGATCAATGCATGTATGAGCATGCATCGTTATGTGCATAGTGATCTTGATGGTTACGTAGCACACATTTTTTTGAATTCTGCAGCGTACACCAGTAGTTGGAACATGTGAATCGTCTAGAAAATGTCCATTTGTAAGCTTTGAAGCGAGAGGTTACATTAATTTTTTTAAAGCACGGGATGATCAAGATCAAACATGTAGGAGGACGAGGTCTTAGTCACATTTGAATAAGTAATATTATTAGCTCTTTTATGGTAGGGTACATAACTAGGAGATTTTTTGGGGCTCAAATTAACATGAAACTTGGTGCATGGTTTTGAGTTGGAATCGCAATCATACATGTTTTTATTTGTGTTTTATTATTTTGCATTTTACAATAGTGTTGTCTCAACTAATCCATATGGTTATTTGTGTTATTCACAAAATTGTGTTCCCATGTGTGCAACAACGTGTTTGATTATTTGTGTTTTTTGCGAGGTTGTTGGTCCTATATGTGAGAGTAATTTTGAACATCATGTTTTGAATGATTTCAGCCACAAGAAAAACCACTGATATTTAGTCGAATTATTTTGAAAATTCAGCAAATATATGCAATATGTTTTGAATATGCCTATTCGAATTCATGTGAGCTAGTGAAATGTCTGAGATATTTGGACTGAAAGGTAACTATTTTGGTATCACTGAAACTATTTTGATGAAGTCTCGGTAAAAGTGATTTATGTACATTTGTTTATTTATATAACTCTTGTAAAATTGATGGCTCCACATGTGAGTACTAATATATATTTGAGTAGTCAAAGCAAATTTATCACCAACGCCAAAATTCATAAGTAAGAGCATGTCTAACAGGACCCTTAAAATTTCGCCCCCTAAATCGCGTGTAGAGGGCCCTGTACAGGAAATCTAGGAAAATCTGTGCTCAAATTTACAAGTTCGTCTAGCAGACCCCCTATCTCCGCCCCGTATGTTTGAATTTGAACTTCGCGGGAGAAAAGTTGAACTCGATTTTATTCATCAGATGATCACCATTGCTACATGGAATCGAGCTCGAGCTCGTCTAACCTAATCTAGTCTAGGAAGACGACGGGGCCGGAAGCCTCCATCGCCTTGAACTGCTCGACGTCGGCGACGGCCTTCGCCTCGTCCTCTGCTTCCGCCCGCGCCGCGGCCTCTGCTTCCTTCTTCGAAAGCTCGACCGCCGCCGCGAAGGCGGCCTCCTCCTCCTCCTCTGTCGCCGGTACCTCCTCCTCCTGCGCTGTCACCGCGTACTTCCAGGCGGCGCGGCGGCTCCCTGCAACGGAATGTTTGCAGTGGAGCCGCCACGCCTCCTCGAGCGTCTCCGGCTCGCGGCGGCGCTTGGAGCGGGCGGTGGAGGAGCCGGAACCGTCGGGGGAGCTCATCGCGGTGGAGGCGCTTGGAATGGGGCGGCGGCGCGCGCGTAATTTCTCACCGGAGCTGCGGCGGCGCGCGGCGGAGCTAGGGTTGCGGGTGGGGGGTTGGACCCCCACCCCAACCCTCACCCACTATAAGTACGGGGCGGAGGGGGCGGTTTCGCAGGCCCCGTAAAATTTTAGTACGGGCCAGGCCGCATACGGGGGCTGCTAGACGGCCGTTTTGGCCCGCACCCCGTATGCCGCCGGAATTTTACGGGGCGCTCGCGTTATAAGGGGCCTGTTAGACATGCTCTAAGAAGATAAGAACGTTGCAGGAAAAATCATGGAACTTGAGGATAGTTACAAGAGGAAAATTTATGGAATTTTGGCATTTTAGAATTTAGTCAAGCTGGCAGCAAACATCTCCAATTAGTCCGCAAGCAAACAGTGAGGACCGAATCCTACGTCCTGAACCACTGACAATTGTGTCACTCACATCCCATCAGTTGGAAAAGGCTGGCATGCATGAGGCCAACAGGGTAGTACAAATTGGGTGATGCACCATCTGATGCAATCAGCGAAGACCTCGTTGGCAACTCCGATCGTCGGTTCCATATCCATGTCTCTCCTCCACACCCACCCATAGCCAAGTACTACATGCGAATTGCTACAAGCGGAAGGTAGCTTCCATGGCTGCTCCTCCTAGCCCTCAGCCTCACGTCATGGTGCTTCCTTTTCCGGCACAGGGCCACGTCATGCCGCTCATGGAGCTCTCCCACCGGCTCGTCGACCACGGGCTGGAGGTGGACTTCGTGAACACGGACTTCAACAACGACCGCGTCCTCAAGGCCTTGGCCGCCGAGACGGGCGCCGTCCCCGATGGCATCCACATGGTCTCCTTCCCTGACGGCATGGGCTCCGATGGCGACCGCACGGACATCGCCTTACTGGGCGACGGCCTGCCGGCCGCCATGCTCGGCTCCCTTGAGGAGATGATCAGGTCCAGGAAGATCAGGTGGGTGATCGCCGATGTGTCCATGTGCTGGGCGCTAGAGCTGGCCGGCACGGTCGGTGTCCGCGTCGCGCTGTTCTCGACCTTCTCGGCGGCCGTGTTCGCGCTCCGGCAGCACATTCCCAAGCTGATCGAGGACGGCATCCTCGACGAATGTGGTAAGGAGTCGAATTCATGCCCACTTTGTGGACGCGGTTGGCAGCACGTCGTGAGATAAGAGGTTCGTCAGTTCGTGTATGTAAACAACGCAGGGAAAGTGACGAGGAACGAGACGATCCAGCTGAGCCCCAAGATGCCGCCCATCCAGGCGACCGAGATCCCCTGGACAAGCCTGGGCAGCTCGCCGGACAGAGTCAGGGTGATCATCAAGAACGCAGTCAGGTCCAACCGGGCCATATCCATGGCCGGCACCGTCATCTGCAACACCTTCGACGACATCGAGTCGGAGGCGCTCCATCTGGTCCCCAACGCGCTACCCGTCGGCCCGCTGGAAGCGCCGCCTGCATCGAGGTCGTCCTCGGCGACCGGGCAGTTCTGGCCCGAGGACACGACTTGTCTCTCCTGGCTCGACGCTCAGGCCCGCGGCTCCGTCATCTACGTGGCGTTCGGGAGCTTCACCGTCTTCGACACGGCGCGGCTCCAGGAGCTCGCCGACGGGCTGGAGCTCACCGGCCGGCCGTTCCTGTGGGCGGTGAGGCCGAACTTCACCGACGGCGTGGTCGGCGAGGGCTGGCTCGACGCGTTCAAGCGCCAGGTGGAGGGCAAGGGGCTGGTCGTGGGCTGGGCACCACAGCAGCGCGTGCTCTCGCACCCCTCGGTTGCCTGCTTCATGTCGCACTGCGGGTGGAACTCTACCATGGAAGGGCTGCGGCATGGCGTGCCGTTCCTGTGCTGGCCCTACTTCGCCGACCAGTTCTGCAACCAAAGCTACATCTGCAACATGTGGGGCACGGGTGTCAAGCTCTGCGCCGACGAGCGGGGGGTTGTCACCAAGGAGGAGATCAATGGAAAGGTGACGCAGCTATTGGGCGACGAGGCGATCAAGGCAAAGGCAGCCATGTGGAAGGACAAGGCGTGCGCAAGCATTGCGGAGGGAGGACCATCACACCACAACCTGCTCAAGCTTGTCAACTTGCTAAACGAACAATAATCTTAACAAAGACATACTCCCTCCGTTCAACAATAGATGACTTGCATTTGTCTATATATGGATGTATCTAAACACGTCTAGATACATCCATATGTAAATAAAGGGAAGTCATCTATTGTTGAAGGGAGGGAGTACATATATGCAAGAAAATAGAGTTCCACCATTTGCAGAGTACCATTCTTTTACTCCCTCCGATCCATATTAATAGGTGCTGAAGTGGATGTATTTATACATGTTTTATTGCTAGATACATCCACTTCAGCACCTATTAATATGGATCGGAGGGAGTAATATATTATCTATTTTCCGCACGACTGAGATAAGGTTATTTTTAAGTGGACAGTCTAGAATGTTGATTCATTTATAGAGGTCATACACGTTTCTAATTGGAAAACGCTGACTATCCCCCGGAGGATCATCCTCCGGGTCGACCGAAACAACCACGTCACAGAGGCCCCACCCACGACTGCTCCTAGCCCCACAAAAACAAATCGCGTTTTGTTATCCCGTGACGAGCTCGAGGGGCAGGACGAACCTGTCACTCGCCGTCGCCGCCGGGGGTCCTCTCCCCTGCGCGCCGCCCACCGGAGGCCCGCCATGGAACGGCGCCGCCGCGCACCCGTTCTGCCAGCCGCCCACCGGAGGCCCGCCATGGGCGCCGCCGGGCAGAGCTTCTCCACGACCTCGCCCGTCGGAGTCGACTCCGCCCCGTCCTCACCCGACGCACCGTCGAGCTCCCCTCGTCCTCATCCGCGCGGAAGCCACCCCGTTCGAACCGCGCCTCACCGTCGATGCGTCGTGCTGGAGGGCGCCCATCTGCTCCATGGATGGCCGAGCTGGAGGGCGCGTGGTCGCCGGGGTCCGCGACGATGGCTGAGCGCCGTCTCCTCGGCCCTCAGCTCCGGTGATGCTACCAGCCTCCAAGCCTCGCGACGATGGCTGAGCGTCGTCTCCTCGGCCCTCAGCGCCGGCGTCCGCGACCATGCCTCCAAGCCTCGCGGGGGAGGAACATGCTACAATCGACGAGGTGCTCCCATCGACAAGGTGCGGCGGTGACGGGAGGGGTGCTCTCATCGGCGAGGCGCGGTGCTCCGGACGGCGGGAACGGATGCTCCCAGCGGTGGGATGCGGTGCTACCAGAGGCGAATACGAGATTTTTGCTAATTTTTTTTGTACAAATGGTTGCTACAATAGGTTTTTTCTTTTGCTTTTTTTGTATAAATTTTTTGCTACTGTAACTCCGGCGAGGTCCGATTTTTTGCTCTAATAGCATAATTTGTTTGCTACGATAAGGTTTTTTTTTGCTTTTTCAGTATAAATTTTTTGCTCTGCTATTCCTCCGGCGAGCAAAAGTCTCCGGCGACGGCTCCGGCGAAATCAACGTTTTGCTACTGTAGCAAAAAAAAAATGCTACAGTAACTCCGGCGAGGTCTCCGGCGAGGTCTGACCTTTTCCTGTTCTTTTTTGGGGTGAAACGTTTTTTTTGCTACGGGAGCAAAAGCGGGACTTTTTTTTGCTACGGGAGCAAAAGCGGAATTTGGGCAAGAAATGGGACACGTGTCAAGCAGGGGACCCGGGGATGAAAATTTTCTATCCCCCGGGAGACGCCCAGTGATGTCCTTTCTAATACTAAAACCCTTGGTAATAAAACAGGAAAAATAGAGTGATGCTACTTCGTCAAACAACAAAAGAACTACAACACGGCACACCTTTAAGGGTGACCACATAGGGGAATCACACACGAGAGAAACAATAGAGGAGTGTGACAAATCGGGGGAAAGCATGATAGGTGATGGGTGGTCCGCCTGTTCTTGTCAAATTATTTTCTCTAACTATCATCACATCCAGAATTTAATTCAATAAAAATGACAGTATCTCACGCTCCATAATAATTCACCGTTGTGACATAATCATTTTTGTACAATCCGTTATTATACTATACTACGAACCGAATAGTTCGTACACTATTGTAATTATTTTGCCCTCTCTGAGAAACATGTCATCCACTCGCTTAGAAATCATGCACCCTAACACCTTGCAGTGCACGGTAAAATAATATTTTTTTCTTGTAAATTATTTACTCTGTTTATCAGATTTATCAGATTAGTTGCCATAATTATTAAAAATCATGTATGTGATTAAATTATACTTCTTAATTAATTTACTCATTAATATTAGTTTAGTTTGTTTTAGTCACATTCCGCCTTGTATAACCTTCGTGTATTGGGTAATTCAACAGTCGGTATACTTCGAAGTAAGATAACACAAACAAATATGGCCCTTCTACTAATTGTGTAATTAAGCATTTAAGATACAATTGGCTTCCTTATACTGCTTAAATTTAGTATGCGTGCAACTGATCATTAAAGTGAAATTGAACTTTGCTCAGAGATTACATGTTTTTCAAGTTTGGGATGAGGAACCCAAAAGAAATTTGGCTAAACGGAATGTTTTCTTAGAGAGAAATAAGCATAAGTAAGTATGTCCCCGCCAGAAAGTACACCGTTAACAGATCCTTGTACTTCCTCAATGCATTTTTGTTCTGTAGTGATTTATGCATAGTGTTAGAGCATATTTCTATGTGTTTTAAATATAATGGTGTAAGGTTATGAATGCACTAGTGTGTAAATATCTCAAGAGAAAGTTCTAGAGTTTCCAAATTCCAAATTTAGAAGCAATTAAATAATTTGGGGTGCATGAGTAATATTGGACTTTGAATGGAACCGTGGTGATGGGTACTCTCTAGCATTTTTTGTGAAGAAACTTTGGAAATTGCTCCAATCTCCTTTATTACACGGTTTTCATTTACAAAACTCAAATTTATCGTATAGTGATCATTAAAATCTTCTCAGAGAATTGCATTAACATTATTATGAGATGGAAATACATATGAACCTTGCCTCGTCAATAGATACTCACATGCATATATGCAAGAAAATGGTGGAGGAAGATATATAAGTACATATGAGGACAGTTTTTGGAAATTCATAGTTTGGGGCTAGAAACTTCAAATAGTCTAAGAAATAATATATCTAATGTAATTATAAAACAAAATGTGCAGGGTCACGGTGCTTGGATTTCACACACTGGAACCATAGTCTGTTCTTACCTGCTCCCAAGATCATTGAAACCTAACACATAACATGATAATATTTTCTTAGATCACATAAAATGTTTATTTACATGATCCTAAGGTCTCAAGGTTTACACGCGGTCTTCTGCAAGAATCATATGTATCCAGGCAACCTGCGGGGATCCTCTACTATGTGAGTCGTTCTCTTGTGCGGGTCCACATGTCGGACATATCCCAATCATTAATTAGCCCCCGAGTTTGGCTTGGGTACAAACAGGAATTATCTCCAATTAGTACTTGTGGCTCCTTAGGTCGCAGATTTTTTGTCCAAGGCAAATTCTCCAAATGGCCTCATATCCCTTCATCGTGGGCTTTTTCAAAAGGTCCTTTGTTAGTTTTTCCGTATTGTTGCCAGAGTACTTAACCATACGCATCCTTCCTTGGAGTCTCTTTAAACTGGCAGGGTTTCTCCGCCACCTTGATTTCAGTGACTTAGTAATCCCAAAAAAATATTTGAAGGGGAAAGGGCGGCGCCTCGCTATTTATTCTCCCAAAAGTAGGATTTCCTTTTTTCTTCCATGTTTCTCATGTCCCCTTTCATCTTTCATATTCCACATCTCAAATTTCACCATGGCCAAAGCTCCTAGCATTTGGGGTGCATGAGTAATATTGGAAAATCGATCGAACCGTGGTGATGGGTAGTCTCTAGCAGTTTTTCACACGACAATTTGGAAATTGCTCCAATCTCCGTTCTTACATGGTTTTCATTTACACAAGTCAGCTTTATCGTATAATGGCTATTAAATCTTCTTAGGGAATTACAATTACATTATTATGAGATGGAAATATATATCGACCTAACCTCATCAATGGATACTCACATGCATGTATGCAAGAAAATGGTGGGAGAAGATAAGTGCATACGAGGACTGTGCGCCCTGCATTTTTCGGAAATTCAAAGTTTGGGTTTAGAAACTTCAGATAGTTTGAGAAATAACATATCAAATGTAAATATGTAAATCCCCGTAGTTATAGGATACACAAGGGTAGATATAGAATTATGCATTCATGCATGTTTGCGAAATCAGGGTAAATTTTCCGCTTTCGTGAAAGTGTGAGTTACGAGGACAAGTTGAGTTGGGACCGATGATCTGGAAACAAGTCATGGACGTCTGGAAATAACACTTGAGTTACCCTCGACTCATATATTTTGGATCAAGGTTTTCGAAAAAAACATTTGGCAGTAATTGGAAGGAGAACAAGTCTCTAAAAAAATGGTCTTGATGAATGAGTTAAGTCAGATATCTAATTTTATCTCATTTCTCAACACTCGAATACAAATTAACCAAGTACATTTAAATTCAATCATTTGAGATTCAAATAAGTTAAGTAGACATTTGAATTATTGAATTGATCAACTTAAATAGATGACTAGTACATTGTTAAACAATGGAAGATCATTCAAGATCTTCTCACAACTCCAATATACAAACAGATTCACATCTAAACATTTCAAATAGAATTCAACTTTCATTCATATTTAAACATCACAATACAAATTTGTATCTTAAAGTATATTACATAGGATAAAAATGCCAGAATTACAAAGTTAACCTAAGCTAGCACCTAGAAGACTACATATTCTCATCTTCTTTTCAATAGAATCTTGAACCTGCAAAATAGAAGACAAAAGAAAATAGTTTTGATTATCTTAAAATGTGGGATAGGAGGCTTGGGAGAGTACCAAACGGGAACCTTATGGTAATCTTCCTTCCCATACTCTCCCTCAGACGATGATTATTTCTTAGGCATTTAAGATTCACTTTTAGTATCTTCACTCTCATCCTGCTCATCTTTGTCTTCCGGAATGGTGTCTTCCAGAGATGCCGATGAGGGAGGAGCCATCCATTGTCTTTCATGATTACGTTAACATGTCACAATACCCTTTCATTTGGGCCTCGATGGAGGAGGTCGAGGAAGCTTGCATTTCTTTGAGATCATCCATGGTAGCCGGAACCTCGGGTACGTCGGGGTTTCCTCTTTGATGTCCATAGTTCTGTTAGGCAGTTAAGCCCGAAAGAAGAGTCAAGGCTCTGATACCAATTAAACGGATCATATGGGAACCTAGAGGGGGGACGAATAGGTGCTACCTCCAAATTTTAATACTTTTTTTTTATTTTAGGCTTAACACAAAGGTAAATTCTCTAGATATGCAACTACAGTGAATTTACCTATATGACAAGCTATGCTAAACAAGATACAAGCATAATATAAAATCTAAAGGATAGAAGTAACCAAACTGGAAGCACGCAGAGACAAGGATGTAATCCCGAGTTTCTCCTTTTGAGGGGAGTACGTATCGTTGGAGGGGTGTGAGTTTCGCCACAAAGGCCTAATCAACCCATAAATTCCTCACCCTATTCTCCAATGAACTTCGTCACAAAGGCTGAGTTCACCTTCCCGAATCCTTCGAGGTGGAATCTGAAGCCTTTAAAACAAGCTTGAGGCACACACACCAAAAACTGAATTGGGGGATCTCAAGAACACCAAGAATCTGTCACAAATAACAAGTGAGTAACAATGATGTCCAAGTTTTCCACAATGAAACCCTAGACACAACCCCCTCAAGTGAATGGGGGGGGGGGATGAGGAACAACTTGGTGAAGATGTAGATCGGGACCTTCTCCTTCAATCCTCCGAAGATCAACGAGTTTGGGTGGAGGGATTGGGATATCTCTTGGTTTGGTGAGATCAATTAATGGTGGCCTTCAAGGATAGACGAGCTAACCAGAGGTGGAGGAAGGGGGGTATTTATACTCTTATCCGTTTGAAGTCCAGCCAGAGATTTCACACTGGAGACTCCGGCCTGAAGGTCGGAGACTCCGGCCTTCCAATGACTCTGGTAAGTTTCCATGGGTCCGGAGATTTTTCCACAAGTCCGGAGACTCTAGCAACTCTCCGGATGGATACAGTGTGTGACACCACTTTGGCTTGGGCTCTGCGAAAATCCTAAGTCTGGAGACTCCGTCCGTGGCAGACCGGAGACTCCGGCCTGGCCGGAGATTCCTGCAAGTCTCCGGAAAGACTCTGGATGGATGCAGTGGGTGACACCACTCAGCCTTCTCGCTGAGAAATCCTGCGTCTAGAGACTCCGGTCTTGGACCCCAAATACTCCGACCTGGAGATTTCTGCAGCCACCTCTAGAGAGGAACTTCGAACTTTTCCTTCCTTTTTGGGAAATGACAACCACCAATAAAATGTATCAAGAGGACCTATCAAGATCAACACATTGTTAAATTATATGAATGCTGTGATCAAACACACAAAACTCAATTAGGCGAGATATGCACTTTCACCTACATTGTTGTAAAATGCAAAAAAAAAACACAAATAAATACATGTGCAATTGAGATTCCATCTATAAACCATGCACCAAATTTCATGTTAATTCGCCCAACCAAATATTCTAGTTATGCACCCCTACCATAAAATAGCTAACAATATTACTTATTCGAATGTGACTAAGACATCTTCCTGCTACATGATTGTTCATCCACATGCTTGTAAAAATTTAATACAATCTCTCACTTTAAAGATTACAATGGACCTTTGATAAACAATTCACATGTTCCACCATATGGCCGCCTTCAATTGCCTTGTCTTATTACAATATATATTTTTACAGTGGCCCTTGTGAGAAGATGCTTGGTTTGGGGATGTTACATTGCTTGATCAGTACCCACGGTTCTTACTATATGGTTTGAGAAAGGTATGCTACACTTAAGAAAGTGTTGGGGACATCCCTTCCACACTTCATATTCTTGTGGGACTTATTAGTTGACGTTATCTTAGTGCATGAACATGAGTTGTCCCGAGGAATTTGCATCAGAGCGGAAATTTCTTGGCCAAGCCTATGTATAAAGTGTTTGTTCATGTTGATGCACCAATGAGTAATAATAACATTTATTAAATGAAGTTCCCTTCAGAGATTAACATGTTTTGAAGATAAATAAGACATGGAGTCATTTTCATAAAGGACAATATTGCGTGGTTTAATTTCCTAGGAACAAACATTATTATTATTTTGCATTGTGATGGAACCATTAAGATTTATTATTTGAATGCAAATCCGCTGGCGCAACATGGTCGGGTATTCAAGTTTTGGATCAGAATCAGTGTGTTACTAAACTATTGGGTAGTTGGCTGCGAGGAATTCCTCCAATTTAAAATTACTTTCCTTGTTGGTGAGGCATACCTATGTTGGTCTTTTTGTCTTTTCAACAATAGTTTGGTGTCGGGTAAATAGAACATTTATCCGTCCACCACGTGTTATGTACTCATGTATGCACCGGTTCTGTGCTTGGTCCAACCAAGTGAAGCGGGTGGCCAAGGAAGTTTCTAACAAACATGATTTCAACATAATATATATCACGCCTTCAGCACCTTAGATTGTCTTTTTTTTCTCAAAAGACCTTAAGATAACTTCATAAAATTATTTTAGTTTTATAAATGTATGAAGAGTTCAACATAGCTACATACATATTGTATGAAGATATCGTACGAAACAATCGTGCTTCATGAAGATACATTAGAAATTCTGTTTCAATGTACTCTCTCCATTCTAGATAATTGATTTGGTCTATGTAAAACTTCTCTAAGTTATACCATATTTAGAAAAGATATGCGAGTGTCTACAACATCAAGTCCATATAATTTAAAAAAAATGTATGATGAATGTAGTAAATTAAACTGATGTTGTGGATATTGATATATTTTCAACAAACTTGATCAAATGGATGTAATATGACTCATTTTTTGGAACGGAGTGAGTATGAAGACTCAACATAGTTTTATATATCTTTTATACATGTTTAAATGAAGGAGCACATATGTTTGCCTAGTTTCATATATGTTTCAGTTCCGGTGTAACCCTTTGTGTCCCTTTTGTGAAAACCGTTATAAACCAAGATTACACTTTTATGAGGCCTCCAAAGGTGATGTGCATGTGAAAGCGCATGGTACCCCCATATGTGGTTTTGGTAATTAATGACAATCCTTAAGGACTAATGTTTGCATTGAGATATTCTTTCAGGACTTTTCCATAAGAATAGTTTGGAGTCCTTGTGTGAATCGAAGAAGATATTTTGATCATTTGATGTCCAAGATAGCCGAGAAGCTTTTTCTCTGTCTAGCGATAGTATCGGGTTGTGCAGCGGTAGTACCGCTCCTCATGGAGTTGTACTTTTGCGGCACACCTAGTACACTCCAGACAGCGGTAGTACCGCGGTTTGTACCGTCTCCTCCCAGGAGCGGTACTATCGCTGGTGATATCAATGGAGGTACCGCTAGCGAAGAAAAGGCCACTGATATCCACGGTACCCAGGCGGTACCGGCATAGTACTACCGCTAGTACTTAGTCACTTTCGGAGCAACACTCCCCATGGCGGTCACTACCGTTAGCGGTAATACCGCTCCTTCCAAGACGCGGTAGTACCGCTGGCAGTACCGGTCAAAATACCGCGAGGGAAGTTTTGCTCACGGTAATGATTACGGTACTAGGGCGGTAGTGGCCTAGTACTACCGCCAGACATCTCGATTTTATATCGAGTTCGCGGCCAAAGGTAGTACCGCTGCCGATTACGGTAGTATCGCTACTGGAGCTTCACGGTACTTCTCTGTGGTACCGCTGATCACCAGTGTGTAGTACACTAGGTACCCTGTGATGTCAGTGGGCGGTAGTACCGCTGTGTGTTGCGGTAGTACCGCTGCGCTGTTAAGTGTGAAGCCCCGAGATCGGGCACTATGCAGATTTCCGCATTCCCGCCAAAATCCACATAATAACTGAGTCCAGGTTGCCACTTGTGATAACATTACAGCAGTTCACGAATAATCCACAACAACAACAGAAACGATATATACAAGAGGACTCAAACGAGCCAAGGATACAACTGATACAACACAAAGATCCAAATAACAGCGGAAGAAACGACATAGCGTCCGACTACGGACAAGATCCAATTTGGACTAAGAGTCCTGAAGATAACCGAAGGCGTCCAATCCCTGCCCAGGCCAAGCCGGAGGGATTCCCAAGCTAACGTCGTCAGACTTCAAACCTGTTGACTGCAATGTTGAATATACAGCCACGAAAAAGATTCGTGGGTCAGTACGGTTAAGTACTGGCAAGTGGATAAACCATACTCACAAGATACCGGCATAGCCAGTCATCACGAGATACAAATACTTTGGGATCAACGGAAAGGAAGGGGTTATTGCAAATAAGCGGCAGCGGGCTGCACTAACCAACTACAGAGACTCACTACAACATCCGGCTAAAAGAGGGGGATAAGATAGCGTATCGTAACCAACTACCACTACTCACCAAACAAACCCATCCAATGTTACCCCCCTACTAAGGAAGCAACCCAAGGATAACTCACACTGTTGGATTAATGATGGGTCAAGTTGTTATGTCAATAAGACTATTACTAGTCAAAATTAGCATTAGTTAGATGTAAGTTGTTCTGAGTACTTGTTAGCCAGTACTTTCACCAAGTCAACCATAACCGCGGAAAACACGGCTTCTCGAGAAGATTTAACCCTGCAGGGGTGCACCAATTTGGCCGTACACGTAAGAGTAACCCGCCAGACGGGGGATCAACCCACCAAGCGAGGTACTCAACACAACCCAACTCTGCTTCGCATCAAGCCCAAAGCACCACGTGTTGTGCGTGCGCGGCTAATCGAGCCCCACGAAGAAAAGGGGACCCTCATAGCACTGGAAGACCACGCCGCCCTAAATGCCGACTACAAAAGTTCCACCCTGGCGCCAAGGGTTCGTACCTGCATATGCGTGCATCAAATGAAAGCCCGAACTAAGTGTGGCGATTTGGACGAGATGCGAATCGAGTCAAATTGAGGGGGGCGCCCATACTCGCTTCCCACATGCGGTTAGTGCGCTCATCATGGATCAGTAGACAAGACCCTTTTCCTAATTAGGGTCGACACTAGCAGGCTTCAAAACCACGCCGGGCCTCCTGCCGGTGCCTTATCATCAAATTATTATTACCCAAAACATTAACATGTTGTTGATTGAATGGAAAACCCAGCTATCAGCTAAACAGGTGATATGAAAGGAACAACAAGACTTGAGCGCAAACAACACTAAGCATGCAACTACGACACGAGGGCCAACAAGGTAAACAAACAACAGTTGATAGGAAGTGGAAGGTAGGTTATATCATGGCTGCAAGGTAACATTTAATAGGATCGAGACACAAGCATCGAATCAACAGGCTAGAATGAGAACAACGGAAAGAATCGGTAACAAGTGATGAAAGGCAGCCATTTGGCAGCAAGTGAGTATACTTGCCTGAGATCCAGCAAGTAGAGGTACATCCACAGCACTTGTCGTTGCTCACATCATCTCAACGTCCTATCCGGGAAGAAGCAAGGAACCTCGAACAAACACCGGATGCAACAATTACTACTACGGCAAAAGATCCAGCATGATCAAGATATGGATGCATGACAATTTAATGGATGCATAGAAATAAACTAGTTGATATGATAACATGGTTTAAATGGACCCATATGCAATTTGGATTACATATGGAAAGCCCATGAATTAAGGTTGAAACAATTGTTTTACAACTAACCAACAGGTGTAAGTGGTTTAGTATGATGCATGGATGAGGAAAACAACAAAATAACAACAATAGAATCAATTGGAAATAAGGTTTACCAAGTTTGGAATTTTATTTATTAAGTGTTGGAATTTTGGTTTCTTAAAGGGGTTTCACGGGCATTTGTTGTTTTCACCAATTTAACTTGATCAAAACAGATCACAAAGTTCATATTGGAATAGGACACAAATTTTTAGGTGGATTACATGTTTCAATTATTGAAAAAGGAATTACAATGATTTAATTATGAATTAAACAAGATTAAACAAGTTTTAATTGAATTTAATTCAAGTTTGAATATTATTTGAATTTTATTTGTTCAAAGCATAAATTCAAATTCATGTTTGAAAAGGTTATGTTTTTCTAGTTTGAAAACATATTTTATATGTTCAAAAATAATTTAATTTGAGCAAGTTATGAATTTAGCAAATTTAAATGATTTAAACAAGGTTTAAATTATTCAAGCAATTTTAATTATCCAAAACATGAAACAAAATTTATAGTTGAAAAGGTGGTTTAAAATAGCATGGAAAACATATTTTATTTGTTGGGAAAACAATTTCAAATGATTTAATTAAGCATGTTACCAATTTAATTGCATTAATTAAGAGATGAAACAATTATTCAATTTAGATGTTGCAAACCAGAAAACAAAGTTGATATTCAAATGTGGCATGTGATTTTGGATAAAATTCATGTTTTGGGTATTTAATTTGGAGCAACCATTTGCAAGTTATTAATTATGCCATTTAATTTGTCATTTTTAAGAATTATTGAATAACATTAATTTTAATTGCCCAAAATGCAAAACAAAGTTGATAAACAGAAAGTACATTGAATTTGGACTGAAAAACATATTTTATTTGTGTTATTTGAATTAAGTATGAATTAATTAGGGAATTAACCAAATTGGAGATGTATTGTTTAAACTTGAAATTTGAAACAATTTGAATTGTGCAAAACAGAAAACAAATGCTTTGAATAGGTAGATAATTAAATTTGGGTCAAGATACATATTTTATTTTTATTATTTGGACTTAGGAAATAAAAGTTATTAACATTTCATTTTCAGGGACCAAACTGCAAGGAAAAAGGACTTAGAGGGGAGCAGGAATTTTATACAGGCCCCTGGGGTGTTTTTACACCCAGGGCAACCCAGCCTGGGCCTCTGCGGCGCGGGCCCGTGCCCAGGTGGCAGCCACGCGGGCGTGGGTGGAAGCCACGCAGCCACCGCGGTCAATGACCAGCGGGGCCCGCCCCTGCGTGCGCGATTAAAAGGAAAAAGGCCTGGCGGCCGTGGGGATCGAACCCGCGACCTGCCCCACGCGCGCACGGATCACTACCACTGCAGTGTAGATTGCTGTTTGGTTTAGATACCGCAACGTTGGTTTTTAGGCAGTTGCGACAGATTCAGAAACTGAACAAGGTTCAGATGCAAATAACAGTAGCAGCAGAGCGGCCGGCGGTGCTCTATCTGGCATCGGGGTGTGCTGTGCTCGCCGGGGTGTGGTCGTGCGAGGTGCTGGGCGGGCCCTAGCGTGTGGAGGCGTTCAGAGAGGAGAGGAGGATAGGCAGGGGCGATCACCTGCTGATGGTCGCGGAAGCAGACGGTGGCGGGGATGGCCGGCGTCAGCGAGGTAAACACCGATGGCGCCGTCGACTCGGGCAACCTCCCGTCCCCGAGCCTTCACCAAAACCGACGAGGACCACACCCTAGTTCCATTCCCAACGGCACTGCAACCCCGAGGTGACCGTGGCAGCGAGGTTTGACGGCGGCGTTCGGTGGTTGGTTGAGATTCAGAAGGAAGATACAGAGGGGAAGTTGGAAGAGAGGAAGGTGGCGGCGGAAGAAGAGAAAGGACGGACTAGGGCTGGTCTAGGGTGCGAGGGGAAGCTATATGGGGGGGGCGAGCTCGGTACGGCGCAGCATCGAGCGGAGGAGGAGAGATCGCACGGTTCTGCTGCTGTTCGTACAGGGTGACGACAGGGGGAGGAAGACGACAGATGAAGGGGTATCGGGCCACCAGAGGGAAGTGGGCTGGGGGGAGAAAAAAAAGGATGGGGTGGGCTTGGTCAGCCTCTCTCCATTGCTTTTATTTTTTTCCTTATTATTTGTTTTTTTTTGTAAAGGATGAAAAAGGAAAAGGAATAGAATTTGGGGGGTTTATTTTACTTAATATTTTTATTACTTTTTTCAAAACAGAAAGTAAAAGAAAATGTTAGCATTATTTTTCACAAGTTTGAAAGTTTTAATTTGATTTAAAATTGTTAGTTGAATTTTCCAATTAGGGTTTGAGGGTGTTTATTTGATAATTAAAGTTTAGTAATTTGCAAAACAATAATTTAAAAGTAAGGTTAGTTATTGATTTCAAAATTGGTAATATTAGTTTGATTTCTAAGTGGTTAGTTGAATTTCAAATAATGTTTGATTTGGGAATTTTGGAAATAAACAAATTCTATTTAATAAGCTCAAGAAATTTTGCAAGCATTATTTAATTTAATTTGTTTGCAAAATTTTAATTTTTAAACCCATATTGAAATATGATAAGTAGGATTGATTTGCCGTTGAATTTTTGAATTTGCCATTAGGGTTTTAATAACAGGGAAAATTTTATTAACAAGCAATTTGATTAAAACAACTTCAAACTATTGAAAAACAAATGAGTGGTTTAGTTTGCAATTTGAAATTGGGAATTTTGAACATGTGTGAAAGTTTAAAGTGGTTTTGAATTTTGAGTTGTTTTGAAAACAGAATGCAATGCTTATGTGATGCATGTGATGCAAGCAAAAGAAAACAAACAACTTCCTATTAAGGGTAACACCCCAGGTGTTACATTAAGCTTATTTGCTTGATATCTTGAAGAACAAGATGGATTGGTCATTCATATCTACCTTCAATACATCAACTTTATGGATTGAGAAAGGGGAAAATATACAAGGTTGTTCAAGCTTGTGGTCAACACACAAAACTACAAGATGTACCTAGTGGGATTATGTATCTCGTGGTATGGTAAGAAATTGTCTATATAGGTTTGTGAACTAACCCATGTTATGTGTGTGTGGCATCTTTATGTGTGGTTAGGTATCTTTCCATGGGCATGCTTCAAAAGGAAGATTTCATATAGCCCATGGTCTTTGTCGTCAAGTGGTGTTTGTCATCTAGCTTGACTAGGAAGCTCAAGTGAACCATATGAAAGAAATCCTATGCTTGATGCTTGCCACCCATTTGGATATTGTGGCATTTTGAAGATGTGCAGAAAAGGTTCTCTCCCATGAGGTGTATGGGGGAGCAACTTGCAAGTCCTCAACAAGCGGAGCAAGTGCTAGCTAGCACGATCAAGAAAGAAGATCTAACTTGAGAGAGTCAAGATCGTCATCATCTAGCTAAAGTGGAATGCTCAAGGAAAAGGTATAATCTTGATACGTTTTCTATTTTACCGGTCTCATACTTTTGGGGAGACTCAGTTATAGGATCGATAGTCGTACTATCAAGAGGGGCTCTCAAGTGATTAACTTTATCGAATCGTTGTGGAGAGCTCAAACCTTTCCACTCTTGCATATGATCTTTCTTGGTTCCTATTTGGCTTTTATCTCTATGGTTTTTGGTGTTTGTTGTGATCTTCATGACAAGCCTAAGTTCATCAAAAACGGTTTTCGCATGAAACACTTATTGAGTATTTGATGTTGAAGGTTTTCCCGGTTGGTCTTTTTTTTAGAGAGGTCTTTCCTTTTCCCCATTTGGTTTTAAGTTTCGTTGTTGTACAATGATGTTTCTCTGCAGTATCTTGTAGATCTCGTTGTTGCGATTTCAACGAGCCCAAGATCATCGAAAACGGAGTCCGGACGCAAAAGTTATGACCGATTTCGTATCGGATGTTTTTACTGTTTTTGTTCTGGCGGTAGTACTGGTCCAGTACCGCCCAAACAAGTACCGAAACGTCCCGTAGCGGTAGTACCGCTGGGCCTAGCGGCAGTACCGCTACTGGGCGAGTTTTTCACATAAAGGTCATATTTTGGGTCACCTATTTAAGGGGGTCTTCTTCCCCCTTGACCCTAAGGCTGCCCAAAACACGTTTTTCCTCTCTCCCCCACCATTGTTGACCTTCGAAAGCTTTCCTCTCTCTCAATCCCTCCTATGATTCTTGCATATATTTAAGGGAGAAGTTAGAGGAGATCTAGATCTACATTTCCACCAATCCATCCTCCTTCTTAGTGAGGGAAACCTAGTAGATCTTGATCTTGGAGTTCTTGGTATTTCTCCGTTGTTCTTCCTCTCTTATTCCCTCATAAGCATTTATTGATTTTTTGGAATTTGAGAGTGGAGGGTTTGAGCACTTGTTCTCTTGCCATTTGCATCGGTTGCATCAGTTTACTCTCTCCGCGAGGATTCGTGGAAGTGAAAGTTGTGGACTTGTTACTCTTGGGTCTTCGACCCTAGACGACTTTGTGGTGTTCTTGGGAGCCTCCAATTGAGTTGTGGATGTGTGCCCCGAGATTGTGGTGACATCGAGAGCCTCCAATTAAGTTGTGGATGTGTGCCTCGATCGAAGATTGCCAATAGTGGAAGGTGAACTAGGCCTCTGTGGCGGGGTTCATCGGAGAATAGGGTGAGGCCTTTGTGGCGTTGAGTAGGCCTTTGTGGCGAGCTCACACCCCTCCAACGAGACGTACTCCCCTTGTGGGAGGAACTCGGGAATACATCATTGTCTCCGTATTCCTCGGTTATTTCTATACCCGAGCTTTTTTACTTATGCAATTTACATTCTGATAGCCTTCGCGCTTGAAGTTATATATCTTGCTATCACCTTGTTACTTGTCTTGCTTGGCATAATTTGTTGGTGCACCATTGACTCTAGAATATTTAGGTTGTGTGCTTGTTAATTTAAACACCTAGTTTATTTCCGCATTTAGCAAGCCTTAACCGGAAAAGTTTTAATCGCCTATTCACCCCCCCTCTAGGCGACATTGTTGCATGCTAGGTTGAGACTCCAAGTGCAGAGTGTGTAGCTAGTGGCAAGCTTTCTTCCCCACGAGGGTGACTCGAGGGTTTATATCGAACTCTTGGGGAGCCAGTATTTCAGCAGTTGTCTTCCAAGCTTCCTCCAGGATCCTGCAAACAAGTAGAGAATTTTGTGCCCTCAACCTCACCAAGTGGTTGTCAAGCACAAGGTGTGAGACTTCTAAATTGCAATGCAAAACTGAAAGTAAATGTGCAATAATTATATCTACTACTAAATGAAAATGAGAAAATAAATATGCAATGGATTGTTTTTGTATTTTTGTGATGCAAGTGGTGATGGAGATAATGTAAATTCTAATTGGAGATGCAAGTAAAGTAAAGTGCAAGTAAAGTAAATTGCAGCAAAGTAACTAGAGTGTTTTCTTATATTTAAAATAGGACCGGGGCTCATGGTTTCACACTTGCATTCTCTCAAATAAAGTGGTAGACGATGGACATAAAGAATTACATGTGAGATTACAATAACATGTTTAACATTGAGTACTTTCATATGGGCATGACGTCCTATCATAGAGATCTCTATGGTCATATTGATCCCTCTTATACTCCACCAAGATGCGAAATAAATCATAACACCTCGATAATTAAGGAAAAACCAGAGTATAGCTTTAAGCAATGTGACCTGAAGTTGAAGTAAGAACTTGCTAGATCTAGTCATGGAGATTGATTAGTGTCACTTCAAATCCCCGGTAACAAGGTACTCCTTTTTATCCCTAGTGAGGTAACTAAGAAAGGTTTAACAAAACCTAAGTGGATCGCTGAACTTCTGTCACTTTCACAGCACTAGCCACCCCCCGTTACTCCAACTAATGCACCCATCACCCCACACACGCTCTCAAGAACTAGATTGATCAAAGCTAGCAAATAAGAACGGGGTACATAAGATACATCTACTCAAATAACTCAAGAGAAACAATTGCAATCTTAGATTCAATAACTCAAAGAAAAGATCCACCACATAGGAATTACAACGGTGCCCGTAATCATGTGAGGCAGCTCATACGGATCTAATTAGTGAAGCACATAGAGAGAGAGATACAAGTGCTACTTCCACAAACCCATAGCCCTGGGGTGGACTACTCCCTCTTCATGGAGATGTCGATGGAGATGACGTTGGAGGGGTAGGAGATCACACCGGCGGCGCCCCGCCGGAGTTTTCCCCCTCCAATCTGGAACTTCTAGTCTCTGTTTCGGTGTTTCGGCGGGCTCCCTCCCGTAAGGGTACGGGGGACCCTTTTTATAGTCGGTTTTAGGTCAAGATGGAGTCGGTAAGTCAAAGATGGAAGGAATTGGGGCCACAGGGGCCAAAAGGGGGCCTCTCACACGGCCAAGGAATCTGGCTGCGTGGAGGGTCCTCTTTTGGGCCTCCTTGCCCAATTCTCGTGGATCCTTTGCCCGCAAGTCTTCTCCTTCCAAGAAAATGACCCCCGCAGATTTTCAGGTGATTTCGCGGAAGTTTTCCCCCCGAAACGTCAAAAATATAGAAAACGGGGTTTCTAACAGGCAGGGTTAATTCCATAAAAGTTGGGGGACTTTGTAATTTAACCCCAAAATACTATAAAACATTGAATTATACCCTTATATGATGCAATATGTAATAGAAAACCATGTGAAAATATGCAAAATTCATCAATGCATTTTACATGCATCAACATCCCCAAGCTTAACCCATGCTCGTCCTCGAGTATGAAGGTGATAAAACTAAGATGGGTTTTGCATATTGAAACAATCATGGGATATCAAGGATGATTATTCATGCTACATATAGTCAAACGATTAATACTAGAAATGAGTAGCAATATACAATTCATGTTGTAAGAAATATCAAATATGCAAGCAAAGATGCTTCATGAAAGTTCACAAAGTGTATAATGAAATAAAAGCACTATGGACCAAATGCATACAGAAAATGAAAAATAAAATCCTATATTGGTCAAAGAATAGCATAATGGAGAATAGAAAATATGGTGGACACTTTGGAGAAAATTGAGTAGAGGTAAAACATGATCAAGTCTTATTTAGCCTCTAAATTATTCAACTAAAATTACTAATTGAAATGTGGTATCCATTGATTTAGGACTCTCATTGCCCCTTTATCACTAGCATCTTAAAATTGTGAGTATTGAAGTAATGAGAATGACAAGGTGGTTGAAAGCCTCATGCCCCGTGAGTGTGAAAACCTACTCCATGATTACTCAACTTAAGATTACTAATAAGCTTTGTACAATCATAATAAGTATTAATGACATCATAGAGAACCGCAAATAGGTACCTCTTGCCCCATGACATGGAAACAAGCCCATGTTACAATGACAAGATGAACAAACGGAGTAGACTCATCATCCTTTTTATTTTCATTCACTATTATGCATAGCTTCTTATTTTATTATAGGATGTGTTGTAGAGTCACTCAAGCTGTAAGTAAATTTCCACCATGATAAAGCATGGCTTGGGTTAGCGGCCCAATGCGTTTCTCTAGTCATATAGATACTTACTCATCAAAACTTACTATTCCTCTATTTCATTTCGGCATGGCAGGAGTGCAAAAACAAAAGTACATGATATCAACCAAATGTAAAAATTTTGTGCAATGTTGAAAGCTTTCCGGTGATACACGTTTATAGCTAGCTCCCAACCACACACTTGTCAAACTCAAAACTTGTGGCTCCCATTATTGGGTCATGTTTATTAGATGCATAAAGAGTAAAGTGTGCCTTCAAAAGTTCGTGAGAGTCCTATCCCAAGTTCAACCCATGACAATTAATAAAGTGAATATATTAATTTAGAACATAAATAACACAATAACATGGTGAACATACTCGGAATAGCAATGAAGCTAATGGGAAGATATGGTGGACTCACTGGAAATACTTGGCTAAGGAGTGTTGGAAACAAGTTTTTACTTGTTGGAATTTTTAAATTTTTGGGCTAGCAAGAGGGAGATAGTTGACCTGCTACTATGCATGCATATGTCCATAGAACTACTCATTTCATGACAAACTAAATAAAACAGCAATTAACATCAAGGACATGAATAAGAGATAGCTCAAGACAACATTATTGCAAATTTCTACACATAAAAAGCCTATAAATCATGCAAACATATGTAGCTCTTCAAATCAACCATGGCATCCCTATTCCAAGTCATAATACTAGCATCCAATACATTCCAACCCCAAACTCCAGTAGCTCAATCTCATATAAAATGATGGTGGTGGTCTTATCAAAACAAAAATAAAAACAAAAACTAGACGCTTCAAGTCTCTACGATAAATGCTTTGCTTAGAAAAACAGAAAGTAGACGTGTGCTAACCAAAAGAGTGTAGCTCCAGTGGGGTGTTCATCACATCCCCAAGCTTATGGCTTTCACCATTCTTGGATTTCTTGAGGCGCAGCTCCTCTATTCCATGTGACAAAACTTCACAAAACATGTTTCTCCCATTCTTTTTGTGTGGGGTGAGATTAGCAAGGACAAACAAATCACATGCTTGCTGTGCAAAATTCCAAATCAAATGCTCCAGTAGATAGACAATAAGGTTAATTATGTTGTATGTTCACTCTCTTTCTTTAAAGAATCATGGAAATTCGATTCCCAAGCCCAAAGAGTGCATAAAACAAAAGAAGGCAGAATCTGTCCAGAAAAGCAGCAGCAGCAAAACGAACATTTTTCCCTAAGCTAGACTCGTCAAAAAATTAAGACAATTTTTGTGCTTACAGAGGACGAAAAATTGCAGAACATAATAAAAAATTAGCTCAATCCGACATACCAATAAAAAACGTAAAACCATACGGTGAGCAGACTCGTGCTGAAACAGAAATTTCATGCACTAGGATAGCAACTTATAAGTCCAAATGGGTTTGACTTGACTCTTTATTGAAAACTCCAGAATTAAAACAAAAAAAATAATCTCTTGAGACAGCAAGAGGACACTAGGAAAATCCAAACAAAAACAACCGGGTTGCCTCCCGTAAAGCGCTTTCTTTATAGCCATATAGCTAGGCTTTACTTACTTGATAATCAAGAGGGATAAAGCTCATGAGGGAGCTTGTTCTTCAGCGTGCCCCTCTTCCTTGGGAAGTGCTCCATGCTTTTCTTGTGAGGGAACTGAAACTTGACATTCCCTTCCTTGGAGTCTATGATTGCACCTGTAGTACGAAGAAAAGGTCTACCCAAAATAATAGGACTAGGGGATTTATCCCCCATATCCATTATAATGAAATCAACGGGTACAAAAGTCATGTGCAATTCAATCATAACATATTTTACTTGTCCTACAGCATGTTTAGTAGAGTTATCAGCAAGGACAAATTCACTTGAGCACTTTTCTAAATTTTCTAGTTCTAGCAATTCATATAATTCTTTAGAGAGTACCGATACACTAGAACCTAGATCTAACATAACATGGTGACTTTCTTTTCCAATTGAAACTAGCACCTTGGGGATCCATGAATCCCCAAGCTTAGGAGGTATCATGGCCTCATTCTTGTACCTAGCAATTTTTTCTTGCAAGACATGATTAGCAATATAAGATCCAAAGCCAGGTTGATTAACATTATAGTGGGTTCACTAGCAAATTTTTGTAGAGTAGCAATAAGTTCTTGCAAGCTACTTTTTTCTAAATCAAGCAATGGATCCTTAATTTCAGTAAGCATCATAATTTCCTCTAATTTAGCTAGCATGCCTGATTCATGAGGACTAATTTCATCTTTGCTAGCAAGATAAGACATATATGGAAGTAAATATTCAGGGTACTTCACTATTTCATTCAAAGTTTCTTCTAAGCTAGTAGGGACATGCTCACTTGTATTCTCAGCAATATGATCAATATTTTCAATAATAGGAGCAGCAATAGTAATAGAATTCATTCCTACACTAGGTTGTGCTTGTGGCTTTCCTGCTGACATGCTTAATAGAGTTGCTTGATTATCCGCTAATTTTGACAATGCTTTATCTAAATTCGAAGATTGAAGTTGCAATCCTTTAATATCACTACTAATGGATGCAATAGACTTATTTAACTCATGTATCATAGCATTGTGACTAGCAACTTGTTCCATAAGCAATTTATTAAATTCAGAAATTTCACTAGAAGGCTTCCACTTATTTTCATTAGCATTAGGATATGGAACAAAAGGTTTATTTGGCACATAAGGAGGTTTACTATATGAATTGTCAGCATTACCAAAACCATTGCTACCATAATTCCTAACAAAATTAACATCCACACTTTCAGAATTACTACCAACTAGCTCCTGCAAAGGCACATTCTCCATATTTTGTTTATTAATAAAAGCAAGAATAATGTCCATTTTAGAAGACAAATCATTGGTTTCTTCAATTGAATTTATTTTCTTAGTGGGATTGGGTGCTCTTTCAGTATTCCATTGACTATAATTTTGCAATATGCTTTCTAATATGCTCTTAGCCTCTCCTATAGTTTTACTCATAAAGGCACCTCCAGCAGCAGAATCAAGTATATTTCTAGACATGTAGTTTAGACCATTATAAAAAAGAGTGTAGTATGGTCCATTCATTTACTCCATGTGATGGGAATGTTCTAAGCATTAATTTAATTCTATCCCATGCCATGGCTACATGTTCATTATCATTTTGCCTAAATGAGAGGATATTATTCCTATTTTGCAAAATTTTAACGGGAGGATAATATTTCTTAATGAAAGCTTCTTTTAAATCATCCCAAGACTTTATACTAGCTGTAGGTAGTGAAAGTAACCATTCTTTAGCCTTTCCTCTAAGTGAAAAAGGAAATAATTTCAGTTTTAAAACACTACTTTCCACATTTTTTAATTTTTGCACATCACATATTTCCATGAAATCATGAAGATGCATAGAGGCATCCTCCATAGCACTACCACCAAATTTCTCTCTAGTAATTAAATTCAATAAACTAGGACTTACTTCATAGATTTCAGCTTGTATTTCAGGTGTAGTAATTGGCCTAGCAATGAATTGGTCATTGGGTGTATTTGTGTAGTCACTTAATTTAGTTCTATCACCCATTTTAACAGTTTTTATGTAGTTTTTAATTTTTTATGCAAAACTGAAAAGTAAAGTAACTAGGCAAATTCGAAATACTAAAATAAACTAGATAACTAAATGCAAAACTAAAATGCAAACTAAAATAAAATATGCAAGACAAAACAAAAACAAGAACAAAAACAAAACAAAAACAAAAACAAGACAAGAAACAAAACAATCTACTTGAAAGAAGGTGGAGATAGAAAGGACGGTACTCACGTAGGTGCAACCTCCCCAAGCTTAGGTGTTTGCACACCTTGTTGGTGATGAAGACTTCTTGTGAGCTCCCTTGGACAACTCCTTCACCTATGGCTCCCCGGCAACGGCGCCAGAAAAACGCTTGATGGCTAGGTTGAGACTCCAAGTGCAGAGTGTGTAGCTAGTGGCAAGCCTTCTTCCCCACGAGGGTGACTCGAGGGTTTATATCGAACTCTTGGGGAGCCAGTATTTCAGCAGTTGTCTTCCAAGCTTCCTCCAGGATCCTGCAAACAAGTAGAGAATTTTGTGCCCTCAACCTCACCAAGTGGTTGTCAAGCACAAGGTGTGAGACTTCTAAATTGCAATGCAAAACTGAAAGTAAATGTGCAATAATTAAATCTACTACTAAATGCAAATGAGAAAATAAATATGCAATGGATTGTTTTTGTATTTTTGTGATGCAAGTGGTGATGGAGATAATGTAAATTCGAATTGGAGATGCAAGTAAAGTAAATTGCAGCAAAGTAACTAGAGTGTTTTCTTATATTTAAAATAGGACCGGGGTTCATGGTTTCACACTTGCATTCTCTCAAATAAAGTGGTAGACGGTGGACATAAAGAATTACATGTGAGATTACAATAACATGTTTAACATTGAGTACTTTCATATGGGCATCACGTCCTAGCATAGAGATCTCTACGGTCATATTGATCCCTCTTATACTCCACCAAGATGCGAAATAAATCATAACACCTCGATAATTAAGGAAAAACCAGAGTATAGCTTTAAGCAATGTGACCTGAAGTTGAAGTAAGAACTTGCTAGATCTAGTCATGGAGATTGATTAGTGTCACTTCAAATCCCCGGTAACAAGGTACTCCTTTTTATCCCTAGTGAGGTAACTAAGAAAGGTTTAACAAAACCTAAGTGGATCGCTGAACTTCTGTCACTTTCACAGCACTAGCCACCCCCCCGTTACTCCAACTAATGCACCCATCACCCCACACACGCTCTCAAGAACTAGATTGATCAAAGCTAGCAAATAAGATCGGGGTACATAAGATACATCTAGTAAAATAACTCAAGAGAAACAATTGCAATCTCAGATTCAATAACTCAAAGAAAAGATCCACCACATAGGAATTACAACGGTGCCTGTAATCATGTGAGGCAGCTCATACGGATCTAATTAGTGAAGCACATAGAGAGAGAGATACAAGTGCTACTTCCACAAACCCATAGCCCTGGGGTGGACTACTCCCTCTTCATGGAGATGTCGATGGAGATGACGTTGGAGGGGTAGGAGATCACACCGGCGGCGCCCCGCTGGAGTTTTCCCCCTCCAATCTGGAACTTCTGGTCTCTGTTTTGGTGTTTCGGTGTTTCGGCGGCGCTCCCTCCCGTAAGGGTACGGGGGACCCCTTTTATAGTCGGTTTTAGGTCAAGACGGAGTCGGTAAGTCAAAGATGGAAGGAATTGGGGCCACATGGGCCAAAAGGGGGCCTCTCACGCGGCCAAGGAATCTGGCCGCATGGAGGGTCCTCTTTTGGGCCTCCTTGCCCAATTCGCGTGGATCCTTCGCCCGCAAGTCTTCTCCTTCCAAGAAAATGACCCCGCGGATTTTCAGGTGATTTCGCGGAAGTTTGCCCCCTGAAACGTCAAAAATATAGAAAACGGGGTTTTTGACAGGCAGGGTTAATTCCATAAAAGTTGGGGGACTTTGTAATTTAACCCCTAAATATTATAAAACAATGAATTATACCCTTATATGATGCAATATGCAATAGAAAACCATGTGAAAATATCAAAAATTCATCTATGCATTTTACATGCATCAACGTTTAATTGGTATCAGAGCCTCATCTCTCTTTATTAGTCTTTACATCCTAGAGAGTACGATGTCGTTTAGGGAAATAGAGCACAATCCCGCTTTTATATTCTATGGTAGAAATTATGATGTTTGGAAAATTCGCATTCGTAATTTTCTTATGGACATGGGTCCAAAGTATGTAAGGAGAATTGTAGATATGGATTTTCCTCCTCCAAAGGATTCTCAAGATTTATCTTTAGAGAATGAGGAAAAACTCTATCTCAATACTCTTGTATCTAATGGTCTCGTGTGCGCTTTTAGCGATGTAGTCATTGAATCAATCAAGCCTTTTCGGAATGCTCACGAGCTATGGACAAAACTTCAAGATATATATGATGTGTCCAACATTTTTGAGGATGATTGTTCTCCATCCACTTCCTTTCGTGATGAGTTGACATCTTTCTCCACTCCACCAACATGTGATTTGTCACAAGGTAATGATATGATGAGTGGTGATAGAAATTGCATTGTGGATAGTGAATTTACTATTGACTATACTTCATCTCTATCCCATTGCAATGTTCTATCTTTGTACTTAATATCTTCTAGAACGCAAAGTTCCATACATGCTAGTGTTGATAGTCCTTGCATAGCATGGAATAGTTGTTTAACAAAATTTCATGACGATATGCTTCCTATGTCTTGTTTTCATAAAAACAATGCTTCCATTTCCTATAGTACTTGTGTGGCTAATGATCATGCAGATGTTACACTCGTTGGGAGATCCCAAGATGAGGGTGTGATGAGCACAGCGGTAGGAAGTTTTCCGCTTAGTTAAGAACCAGGGTTATCAATCCAGTAGGAGAAGGAGGATCTTCAGAAGGTTGATGCCACTGATGGTGGTGCTGGCGCTTCACCGGTTTTAGCAACAACGTGGAACCTGCACACAACTCAACCAAAATACTTTACCCCAACAGTACAATGAGGTTGTCAATCTCACCGGTCTTGCTGAAAACAAAGATTAGACGTATAGTGTGGAAAACAGTGTATGCTTGCAGAAAGTAGAGAAAGCATGAAATTGTTGTGGTTTGTTTAACAGTGTGGAAAATGGACCGGGGTTCATCGGTTCACTAGTGGTGTCTCTCCATAAAAGATAGCATGCTGTGTGAACAAATTACAGCTGGGCAATTGACAAATAAAGGTTGCACCCATAGTGCACAATATAACATGAAGATTACTATGATATTTAGTGCGGGCATTACAACAAGATACATAGACCGACATCCATCTGCATCTGACTAATAATCCAGCCTTAGGTTATCATCCAACCCCCCTTAGGTATTAAGTTGCAAGCAACAGATAATTGCATTAAACAAAGTGTGTAATGTAAGCAATGATTATACACGCCGATACTCTCACCGTTGTTTTCTCCATAATGGCAACAACACATCCTCCCCCTTCACGTTTCTGTCACTGGAGCAAGGAAACAAGGAGGCATGAACCCACTATCAAGCATAAATACTCCCTCTTGGAGTCACTAGCAACTACTTGGGCAGAGCAACCACTGCCAATGGAAAGCATGCAAGATCACAAATAACATATGCAATAAAGACTATAATCAACTTGGCATAAGTTCAATATTCATCGGATCCTAGCAAACACAACATATAGAATTACATAAGATCAATCTCGATCATGATAGGCAGCTCACAAGATCTAAATATGGAGGCATATGAGGAGGAGACAACCATCTAGCTACTGCTATGGACCCGTAGTCCAGGTATGAACTACTCACGCATCACTCCGGAGGTAGGCATGGTGATGTAGAAGCCTCCGGTGATGATTTCCTCTCCGGCAGGGTCCCGGAAAACAGCTCCAGAACCCTCCTGATCTAGGGTTGGCGGTGACGGCGGCTGCGGAACTTTTTCGGGGATTTTGATCAGGTGCTTAGGGTTTTCCATCTGGAGGGCTTAAATAGGCGAAAGGGCAAAGGCGGTGGAGCTCTAGGGGCCCCACACCCCTAGCTGGCACGGGCAGGGGGACCCGCGCCAGCCTATGGTGTGGCCCCCCTACTGCCCCTCTTTGACTCCTCTTCGGTCTTCTGGATGCTTTTGGGTAAAATAGGACTTCCGGGCTTCGAATTTTCCAATTCCGAGAATATTTCCATAACAACTTTTCTGAAACTAAAAAAGCAGCAGAAAATAGGGAACTGGCTCTGTGGCATCTTGTCAATAGGTTAGTCCGGAAAATCGATAAAAATGACATAAAGAAGGGAGAAAACATGTAGCAATTGGCATAATATGATCATGGAGCATCCCCAAGCTTAAGTAAAAGCATATGCACGCTGAGATCATAAAACTTTAAACACAAGCATGATAAATAAAACTTTAATAATAAAGCATAGCAATTACTTTGCATAACAAAGAGTAACTCAAATAAAGGATTATGAATAATAATGCAAAGAAAGGTAAACGTTTGTTTCAGGTATAGAGAAATCATGGAAAAGTGATATTTCGATAGTCCTTAAGAGTGGGGCAAAATATAAATGCCAAGACACTTTCAAAGTTCAAGAGGAAGACTAGAACAAATAATTTAAGAACAAATGATTGCACATCATGAATTAATTATTGATGTTCATGGGACAAATGCACATAAAACTCAGAATGGCAAAAATGCTCTCTCAACTGTGCATAAAGTTAGAAGATGGAGACTCAACATAAAAGTAAAAGAAAGGCCCTTCGCAGAGGGAAGCTGGGATCAACTCATGTGCTAGAGCTTTTTATTTTATTAAACAGAGGTATTAAAAGTTTGACATTTGTGGAGGAATGTCTATATTTTAGGAGAGATGTATGCTAGTGTCAACGAATGGTAAACAGACAATATAGTACGTCACAAGCCAACTGGATTCACAAGAGCGGCTCCCATGGTGAAGGACGCAAATGGTGTAGAATGTCATCCCTCTTTCTCTTTTGTTTACACAATTATGCTTTGACTGATATGATTAGGGGCAAAAACTAGTGAAGAGAATTTGTTTGTATTAATTTGGGGCTGGGCGCCCTGCTGCCAGCTCTTCTATCATTTGGATAAGTGGATGAAGCCACTAGTCCATGGTGTGAAATCCAATCAACAAGTGAGATAAAGATTCTCTATTGACGTCCTCATGAGAAAAAACAAGAACACAAAGCAGGAATAATTTTAAAGGTTTTAAAGGTAACACATGAGCAATTTACTTTGGAATGGCAGTTAAATACCACAAGTAGGTAGGTATGGTGGACACAATGGGAAAAACTTTGGTTTAAGGGAGTTTGGATGCACGAGTAGAGCTCATACTCAGTACAGGTGGAGGCTAGCAAAAGACTGGGAGCGACAAATCAAGAGAGCATATGTAACATCCCTGATTTTTGGAAAGTGCAAAAATCACAAAAATTTAAAACTTTTTGTTTTCATGTTATGAAAGTCACCAAAAAACAAATAAGATGCAAGAAACAAAAGGAAACAATACATATTTCAATGTAATTGGAATAAAGAATCCAAATTGCTTTAATTACATAAACCCTAAAGCCCCTTTGAAAATAGATAATTTACCATAAAGAAAAATATTTCTTCTGAGCAAACCTCCTAACAAACAATTCTTTTAACTCAATTACCATATTGAAAATGTTTATGATATTTAAAAACTAGAGAATTACTATCTCTAATATTTTCTTCATGTCTCCAAAAATATTTCATATGAATAAAATTATTTATGTTGCTACTCAAATATTATAGCAAGTATTACACCATAGAATGTTTTCCATAAATGTTTTGTTTATAAAAATAAGATGAAATAATTAGGGAAAACAAATATAATAATCCCTTGATAATTATTTATCCACTCTCCTATCTAGTTATTATCTATATTTAAAAATGGCATAAAGGTTTTATTAAGTGATTTACTAATATGTTAAAAATATAAAAATATGTTAATGGGTTGAAATTTCTTTGAGAAATAATAATTGACCTAAAGAATGCATCTGAAATTTTATAAAACCCAATTTCCATTTATATACATTTTCTATTAAAAATTAGTATTAAGTACTATTAGTATATCTTTTATAATTACAAAATAATAAAAGTTGAAATGTGTCCAAAGTTGACCAAAAATGTTATTAGTTGATACACATTTCTAATAAAAAACCATAGAAATTAGTTTGAGGCAAACTGGAATTCTAAAACAAAAATTATGTGTTTTTAGAAAACAGAATAAAAAAAGTAAAGAAAAAAAAAGTGGAAGGAATCACGGCAGCAGTCTGGCCCAACCCAAACCCCTCCCCACCCGTCTCTCTCTCGCCCCCGAGCGGCACACAAGGCCCATCGCCCAACAAACGAGCCCAACAGAAACAAGCAGCAGCCCGCTCCAGCACCTTCCTCTCTCTCTGCGGCTGACAAGCGGGGCCCATGATCATGTTATCGACGACATCACCCTGTCTTCAATCTCCAGCCGAAAGAAACGCCCGAATAAACTTCCAATTTATTCCGTTGATTGCTCGAGTTTAAGGCCCTTAAACCGTGCCCGATCCCTCCCCTGTTAAAGACCCCTCTCTCCTCTCTCTTTCCCTTCTATTCCCTCTCCAAATCCCGCACCCACACCACCGTGATTCGTCGTCGGAGTTCGCGGCAGCCACCGCCATATTTCTCAATCTCCGTTCACCACGGTGAGCCTCTGCCACCCTCCTCTAGACCATTCGAATCCCCGAGCCCGTGCGCACCTGTGTGAGCTTCCCCATTCGTTTTACGCCGCAGGAGCTCCACCGCCTAGAACATCCGAAGCCGCCGGCGCCCGCACAACTTCGTCGGTGCCTCACCTCCGTCCGAGGAAGCGAGGAAGAGCGCCATCACCACCATCCTCTCCGCCGTGTCGCGATGAGCGTCAACGTGGTCTTCCCCGAGCCCAAGAACCACCGGAACGTCGCCGGCGTGAAGATCTCGAGCGCCTGCACCACCGCGCCGCCATTCTCTGGCAGGAACTCCCGGTGAGCCCCCTTTCCCTCTCTCAGCCGTTGGATCTGATGCACGGCCTAGATTAGATTAGGCCCGAAGAGTTACGCCGCCGTTAGATCAAGATCGCACGGCCGAGATCTTTTCACTTATCCACGTAAGCGCGCACAGTCAGCACGCCACGCTAGCGCACAGTTAGCAACCCGGCCCAATCAGATCCAGCCACGTGGCCCAGCTTAAATTTGAATTTATCTCCTGGTAGAATTTTTGGCAGATTTGCAGAAAAGCCCCTGCAACTTCAAATCATCATAACTTTTCAACCACAACTCAGAATTTAGCAATCTTGGACTTTTTGAAACCCCCTGGATCTGTAGAATCTTTTAGAACTTATCAAATTCAAATTTGACAAATTTAAATTGGTTAAAATTCAAATATGCTTGTTTGATGAATTTTGGCATAATTCAAATTCTACAAACTAAAAAATTGCAAATAAAATATATTTGAAAAGATTAGGATATGTACTTTCATACCCTCTGTACCAAGATAATTTTTGAACAAGTTAAAATTGAATTTAGAATTAAATGGTATATTTAAGTATTTTTGACATAGATTTAATTCTATAAATAATTAGAATATAGTTCCTTTTGCATTTTTTTCCAATTGGTAACTTTGAATCAGAAACAAACTTTCCCAACCATTTTGGACACCCTTGTACCATGCCCATGTAATTTTTAGTCAAACTTCCATCATGGTAGCCCTTTGTTGTTTAAGTCTTAGAGTTGTTTCTATCCTTGTTTTCCTTGGTTATTATGGCTATATTGGATCCAAGACCAAGTATATAGTAAGTGTCAACCATATATAAGAGACCAAGTAGTGAACATCAAACACTAGTACCATAGTTTCTATCTACTCCTCCACTCCCCTTTCATGCTTCAAGAAATCATCAAGTTAGCAAGATGGAGATCAAGACTCAAGCACAAGAAGAAAACTTCATTTTCAACTTGGTGGCAACATGAAGAGCTACAAGGAAGATCAATCAAGAAGTTTTGAAGAAAATACTTGGACTCCACACCTAGAATAAACTCGAGGAAGTACAAGTGTGAAGAACTCCAGAAGAAAACATCTCCCTCTATCTTTCTATCTTTCTTCATATTTCTTTCCTATTTGACTTAGTGATATTTGTGCCCATCCCATACCCAAACCATTTATTGAAGTGAAAGCCATGAAGAATTTATCAAGATCAAGAGAAGAATCCATACAAGGAACAAGACTACAATAGAAGCATGAAGATGATCTTCAAGAAGACAAGCATGTGAAGACTTGGAGCAATCCATACAAGTTGAAGATTTAGAAAGTTGTTTTTGTCCAACCATTGACAAAAATGGAAAGACTAACTTAGATCACTCAAATGTTTTGGTGAAAACAACTAAGTGTTACACTTTGTTATGTGTTACCTTAGTTGAGATAGTGAAATCACCTTGGTGAACTCTTGGAACTTCCTCGACAAGTATGGTATTAATAAAGTTTGATCTCTTCAAAACCAACCTAGTCCAACCCAAGTGTTTTCTAGGAACTTACTTATGAATCCATCATAGCATGAATCTTCCCAAACTCTAGCTTTAACCATCCCAGGCCATAGTAGATAACCATAAACCCTTTTGCTATGGTTGCTACCTTGTATGTTTCTTCAATTATTTGTATGATTACTAGAATGTTTGTTTATTCTGTTATTGTGTTTTCAATGTATAGATTGTACGGAGAGAAACGATCTTTTGTGAAGAGAGTGTGATTTATTCACCAACTTCAACAAGGCAAGTAACACACCATCAACTATCTATTATTTTTATATGCATTATAGAGTTTTGAGTAGTATGCATGATAGGAAATTTTACTAAGTTATATTATGCTATGCTAATATCCCAAGTAGTGTGTAGCCATCCTTCTATATCCTTCTAGTATAGAAGACATTAAACTTAGTGGAATTGCTATGCTCTTCAAATGTTTTATTTGGATGTTAAGGATAAAACTACTAAGTTTAATGAATCACCTGGGTGGAAGTGGTAAGAATGGTTTATGTTGAGTGTTGCCTTAGGGCCCTTTTCTAAGGGTTATTCCACTTGAGGTTGTCACTTGAGGATGGCCACCCAGGAACAAAGAGATTAATATGTCCTTCTAAGTTTAGTAGCTTCCCGTGCAGCCTTTAGTCATATGGGCTCTGTCTTGATCAACTAAGTTGAATGAACTCAACAGTGCTTGACCAGCAGATGTAGGGGGTATAGGTTGGAACGGGTCAAGCCTGACGGTGGTGGAATTTCTTCTGAAAGATCTCGTCTCAATCTTCTCCTTTCCTTAATGCACTCAGGGTGTATATGATGTTTGGGCTGATTTGAGTCTAAAGGTGAAAGTGCACAAACTCTGCAGAGTCAACAAACTAAGATCTTAGCCGTGTCCCCGGTTATGGACAACTATGAGCAGCTGGACAAGGAATGACGGAAGAATCTCATCATGCCAACTTCATAATAAAATTTTGATGGGTGAACATGGGTACACTAGTAGGGAATGGCTTATAGCCACCAGCATACTGCTGGCCAACAAAATTTGCAGTTGCCCAGCGCTAACAGCACTGGCAAACATCAATTCCTGTTCGCCATCGCTTTTTCTTCTACCGCTGGCGAACATTCCCTGTGGTTCGCCAGCGCTAAGGCTGGGACCCACTTGCGCGCGCTACAGCCGCTGCCTGATATTACCGCTGGCGAACTGGGCTGAGCGTTCGCCAGCGCTACGCTCAGTACCGCTGGCGAACAGGTATGATTGTTCGCCAGCGCTAACTTGTGGGCCCAGGACTCATGTTAGCGCTGGCGAACAGCCACACCTGTTCGCCAGCGGTAATCTGGCAGATCTGCACAGTGGTATCCCCACCACCCACTTTCCCCTCCACTCTCCCTTCTCCACCTTGTCCCCTCTTCTCTCTCTAGCTCGAAATTATGCCAATTTCTCCACCCTCCTACTCTATTTTGAACCAACTAAATTTATTTTAGTTGGTATATATATGTTTATCTCCCTCCTAACACCATTTCTACCCAAAATTTCCCTCCCTAGCCATCTAGATCTAGAATTACCCCCTCTCTCTCCAAAGCTCTAAACTTCTCCGGATATCATCGTGTAGCCATCTATAATATATAATTAAATGAGTTTGTATATAAATTAAATGAGTTTGTATATAAATTTTGTCCGGATACACGCGATATGCAATATGTGTGAAATTTCACCAGATTCAACAATGGTCGTGTGATGGAGACGATAAATGCATGTGTGCGCAATTTGTTGTGGAATGAAATTGAGTAGCCAACTATCGCCGGAATGTTGATTCATTTCCGTCTCGGCATAGTTTGGCACTCCCTAATAACCTCCTATTTGTAGGAAGGTCATGCCGAATTTTTTCGTGAATACGACATGAAGTGAAATTTTTGATGTGAAAATGAGTTGCCACTTTTACCGGAATGTTGATTCATTTCCGTCTCGGCAAAGTTTGGCACTCCTCTAACCTCCAATTTGTAGGAAGGTCATGCCGATTTTTTTCGTGAATATCGAAATATATATATATTATGTTTGGTTCTAATATTAATTATATCGGCGCGCTCTCGTGCAGGCGACATATAATGGTGGTCGTTAAGAGTGAACGTGTCGTGAATAGTTACTTGAGACACGCGACAGAAGACATGTTACAAAATGGCCGCAAGGAGATACGATGTCCATGTCGAAAGTGCAAACTAGGGGGCTTGCTCAATCCCTTTACCGGAGACTTGCTCAGTCACCTCCTAAGGTATGGTTTCATGGATGGGTATAACAGTCAGTGGGTAAGTGATGATGAAGATGATGAAGTCCATGGGGCGGTGGCGGTAGGAAATGATGTGCAACAGGACAATAGATCGACTAGAACTACAGCAGGACCAACTACAGCAGGACCAAGATCAGCCTCATGACCCCGCACATGATCATGGAGAAGATGTTGAACAAGACGTGGAAGAAGATCACGAGGACACAGGGACACCCCTAACGGAAGTTGTGCGTGACCCTCATCTGAAAGAACTGCTTTTGAGAAAGACGACTAACTCGATATCTGCTGCTAGAGAGCAATCAAAGCTGGCGCAACTAGATATAGACTCGAAGACACCGTTGTATGCAGGCTGCGGTCCGGGAGAGTCCCGCCTGAGAGTGGCCCTCGATGTTCTGCAGATGAAGGCGAGATACAAATGGAGCGACATAAGCGTCGATGCAAGCCTGCAATACTGGCACGATGTCCTTCCAGAGGGCAACACCTGTCCTAAAAGTTGCGACGAGGCCAAGAAAGTCGTGTGCCCCTTTGATTTACCTCACGAAAAATACCATGTGTGCATCAACGATTGCTACATTTATCGGAAAGAGGACGCAAACAAAACCATTTGTCCAGTTTGCAACGCCGCTCGATACAAGAAAGGGAAGAAGAAAGCTCCTCAGAAAGTTGTGTGGTACTTTCCGCTCATTCCCCGTCTGCAACGGTATTTCGCGGACCGCAAGGAAGCAGAGCTCATGCGCTGGCACGCGAAAAGGAGGAATAAAGTTTTGAAAGATCCAAATCGGAGTGAAAAAGTAATTCTGACACATCCTTCAGATGCAAGTCAATGGAAAGCAATTGACTGTGAATATCCAACGTTCGGGGCGGAGGCAAGGAACATCAGGTTGGGTGTGAGCACCGACGGACTCAATCCGTTTGGCAACCAGAGCAGCACCCATAGCACCTGGCCCGTGTTTGTATGTATGTACAACATCCCTCCCTGGTTGTGCATGAAGAGGAAGTATATTCACATGAGTATGCTAATTCAAGGGCCGAAACAACCAGGCAACGACATCAATTTATACCTGAAGCTGCTTAAAGATGAGCTGGACACGCTATGGGCCGAGGAAGGGGTGAACACATGGGACGCCTTCGGTGAACAATATTTCCCAATGAGAGCTGTCTTACTCTGTACGGTTCACGACCTACTCGGCTACGGATATGTGGCGGGCCAGGTGTGCCACGGACATAACGGTTGCGTGAGGTGCATGGATGACCCCACGTTTATGCAACTTCCGAAAGATCCTGGGTCTTCGAAAACAGTTTTCGTTGGCCATCGAAGGTGGCTACCAACAAAGACCCGTGGAGAAGGCGAGGAGACCTTTTTAACGGTGAGGATGAGCTCCGTGGACCTCCATGTAAGAGGTGCGGCGAAGAAATCTACAATTTGCTGAATGATTGGAAGGAATGCCCAGAGCCGGGAAAGAAGCAAAAGGCGCCAAAACCGCTTCTGGATGTATGGAAGACGAGGTCGGTGTTTTGGGACTTGCCATACTGGCCCATTCTCGATACGCCTCACTGCCTTGATCTGATGCATATCACGAAGAATGTGTTTGAAAGTTTGTTTGGCACGCTGCTCAACATGCCGGAGAGGACCAAAGACGGGGTGAAAGCAAGAAACGACCTGAAATATTTTGGTATTAGGGTAGATCTTCAGGGGGGACGCCTGGATGATGACGACGGAGATCAATCGTGTGATGAGGAGACGGAGGGTGGAAAGGCCAAAAGGGTTAAGGGGAATGACTATTACTGCCCCCTCCTGCTTCACTCTTAGTCCGGACGAGATCACAAAATTGATGATGTGCCTTCTCGGAGTCAAAGTACCTAGCGGTTACTCAGGGCTAATAAGAAGATTCCTCGACGCGCAGAAACAAAAGTTTAGCGGGATGAAGTCTCATGACTGTTACGTGATGATGACGCAGATACTTCCGGTTGCGATCCGCGGAATAATGGACAAACACGTCCGGGAAACCCTGTTTGGCATCTGTAACTTCTTCGACGTTATATCTCGAAAGTCGATCACGGGGAAGCAGATCTCAAGGCTGCAGGAAGAGATTGTCGTGATACTATGCGAGCTTGAGATGTACTTTCCACCATCATTCTTTGACATATGTGTTCATCTGTTGGTCCATATCGTGGACGATATCATCCATCTCGGGTCGTTGTTCCTGCACAACATGATGCCGTTTGAAAGGATGAATGGGGTCATCAAAGGATATGTTCGCAACAGAGCTCGTCCGGACGGAAGCATCGTTCAGGGCTTTCTCACCGAAGAGTGCATCTCTTTCTGCACGAATCATATGGACGTGGAGGACCCAGTTGGTCTGCCCAGAAACAAGCACATTGGCAAGCTTGACGGAGTAGGTCACAAAAATGGACGTAGAGAAGTGCATGTGGATCGGGCTTGTCGACGCACCGACTTTAACAGGGCAAACTTAGTAGCTCTCCAACACATTGACATGGTCGATACTTGGGTGGAAAAACACAAGAGATCGATTATGAAAAAGTACAGTGAACAAGGCAAGCGGAGGACCGAAGGAGAAATAATCAGAGAGCATAAGTCCACTTTCTTGCGTTGGTTTAAAGATGTGATCGTCGCTAATCCACCGCCAAGGGATTGTGCGAAAAATAAACTATTGTACGCCTTGGCACATGGCCCAGCTCCCAACCTAGCGACGTTTCAAGCATATGATAACAACGGGTTCACTTTCTACACAGAGGAGAAAGACAAAACTTCCGATTATCAAAACTCAGGGGTAACGATGGAATCCTACACCGGTGACAAAAAGTTAAGATACTACGGAAGGATCGAGGAGATATGGGAGCTTAACTACTCTGGAGAGAAGGTGCCTATGTTCCGCGTCAGATGGGCTAGGATGTCGACCGTCAGAAAAGAAGACCAATACTTTACAACCATGGTTATTCCCGAAGTCGGAACCTCATCAAGCGCGAATGTCACAGCGCAAAATGAGCCATGGGTATTGGCTAAGCATGTATCCCAATGCTTCTTCATAACAGACCCCGCAAGGCCTAGCCGTGTTGTCGTGAGGAGAGGGAAAAGAAATATCATCGGAATGGATGGAGTCGTTGACGAGGACGAGTTCGACACGTTCGGCGACCCAAATATTGACGATGATCAAGAAGATGATGATGATAGTCATGCAACATACACAACAAGAAGAAGCAGAACTACACTACCTAGGCATGGTCTTCCATTCATAAGAAGAAGTCATAATGTGGGGTTAAATTATGCAACTGCGACCAAAAAAAGGCAAAAAGATCAAACACTGAGAAACTATGTATATATCTGTCTTCTAATTGTATGCGACGAAACTATGTATATGCATGGATCAACTGGTCTGATATCGATGTGCACTTATTATAAATTTAATGTACGTACCTTGTTCTGTATTTCAAATGTGTGGACTTATATTAATTAAAAACATAAAGGGAATAATGGAAAACAAAATAAAACATTATTATTTGTAATGTGTTTGAATTTTTATAAATGAAATGTCTTTGAATAATTTAAACAAATAAAGAAAACAAAATAAAACATTATTATTTGTAATGTGTTTGAAATTAATTTGTAATGTGTTTGAATTATTATATATTAAATGTCTTTGAATAATTTAAACAAATAAAGGAAACAAAATAAAACATTATTATTTGTAATGTGTTTGAAATTAATTTGTAATGTGTTTGAATTATTATATATTAAATGTCTTTGAATAATTTAAACAAATAAAGAAAACAAAATAAAACATTATTATTTGTAATGTGTTTGAATTTTTATAAATGAAATGTCTTTGAATAATTTAAACAAATAAAGAAAACAAAATAAAACATTATTATTTGTAATGTGTTTGAATTTTATAAATGAAATGTCTTTGAATAATTTAAACAAATAAAGAAAACAAAATAAAACATTATTATTTGTAATGTGTTTGAATTTTTATAAATGAAATGTCTTTGAATAATTTAAACAAATAAAGAAAACAAAATAAAACATTATTATTTGTAATGTGTTTGAAATTAATTTGTAATGTGTTTGAATTATTATATATTAAATGTCTTTGAATAATTTAAACAAATAAAGAAAACAAAATAAAACATTATTATTTGTAATGTGTTTGAATTTTTATAAATGAAATGTCTTTGAATAATTTAAACAAATAAAGAAAACAAAATAAAACATTATTATTTGTAGTGTGTTTGAAAAATTAATTTGTAATGTGTTTGAATTATTATATATTAAATGTCTTTGAATAATTTAAACAAATAAAGAAAACAAAATAAAACATTATTATTTGTAATGTGTTTGAATTTTTATAAATGAAATGTCTTTGAATAATTTAAACAAATAAAGAAAACAAAATAAAACATTATTATTTGTAATGTGTTTGAAATTAATTTGTAATATGTTTGAATTATTATATATTAAATGTCTTTGAATAATTTAAACAAATAAAGAAAACAAAATAAAACATTACTATTTGTAATGTGTTTGAATTTAAACAAATAAAGAAAAAAAAAAGGAAAACGTACCGCTGGCGAAGATATGTACTTGTTCGCCAGCGGTGTGGTACACTACCGCTGGGCGGCACTGTTTGTTCGCCAGTGTGTGACGCCCCGAGATCGGGCACTATGCAGATTTCAGCATTCCCGCCAAATTCCACATAATAACCGATTCCAGGTTGCCACTTGTGACAACATTACAACAGTTCACGAATAATCCACAACAACAACAGAACAAATATATACAAGGTGACTCAAACGAGTCAGGGATACAACTGATACAATACAAAGATCCAAATAACAGCGGAAGAAACAACATAGCGTCCGGCTACGGACAAGATACAAATTGGACTAAGAGTCCTGAAGATAACCGAGAGCGTCCAATCCCTGCCCAGGCCAAGCCGGAGGGATTCCCAAGGTAACGTCGTCAGACTTCAAACCTGTTGACTGCAATGTTGAATATGCAGCCACGAAAGAGATTCGTGGGTCATTACGGTTAAGTACTGGCAAGTGGATAAACCATACTCACAAGATACCGGCGTAGCCAGTCATCACAAGATACAAATACTTTGGGATCAACGGAAAGGAAGGGATTATTGCAAATAAGCGGCAGCGGGCTACACTAACCAACTACAGAGACTCACTACAACATCCGGCTAAAAGAGGGGGATAAGATAGCGTATCGTAACCAACTACAACTACTCACCAAACAAACCCATCCAATGTTACCCCCTACTAAGGAAGCAACCCAAGGATAACTCACACTGTTGGATTAAGGATGGATCAAGTTATTGTGTCAATAAGACTATTACTAGTCAAGTATCATTAGTTAGGTGTAAGTTGTTCTGAGTACTTGTTAGCCAGTACTTTCACCAAGTTAACCATAACCGCGGAAAACACGGCTTCTCGAGAAGATTTACCCTGCAGGGGTGCACCAATTTGGCCGTACACGTAAGAATACCCCGCCAGATAGGAAATGCACTTCCACCAAGCGAGGCACTCAACACAACTCAACTCTTCTTCGCATCAAGCCCAAAGAACCCCGTGCAGTGAGCGCACGGCTAATCAAGCCCCACGAAGAAAAGGGGACCCTCATAGCACTCTAAGAACGTGTCTCCCTAAATGCCGACTACAAAAGTTCCACCCGGGTACCAAGGGTTCGCAAGAACATGCATGCGGCAAATGGAAAATCCGAACTAAATGAGGCAATTTGGACGAGATGCGAATCGAATCAAATTGAGGGGGGCGCCCATACACGCGTCCCACATGCGGGTAGTGCGCTCATCATGGATCAGTAGACAAGACCATTTTCCTATTAGGGTCGACACTAGCAGGCTTCAAAACCACGCCGGGCCTCCTGCCGGTGCCTTATCATCAAATTATTATTACCCAAAACATTAACAGGTTGTTGATTGAATTGAAACCCAACTATCAAACTAAACAGGTGATAAGACAGACAACGAGACTTGAGCGCAAACAACACTAAGCATGCAACTACGACACGAAGGCCAAGAAGGTAAACAAACAACAGTTAATAGGAAGTGAAAGGAAAGGCTATATCATGGCTGCAAGGTAAACATATAATAGGATCAAGACACAAGCATCGAATCAAAAGGCTAGAATAAGAACAACAGAAAGAATCGGTAACAAGTGATGAAAGGCAGCCATTTGGCAGCAAGTGAGTATACTTGCCTGAGATCCAGCAAGTAGAGGTACATCCACAGAACTTGTCGTTGCTCACATCATCTCAACGTCCTATCCGGGAAGAAGCAACAAACCTCGAACAAACACCGGATGCAACAATTACTACTACGGCAAAAGATCCAGCATGATCAAGATAGGGATGCATGACAATTTAATGGATGCATAGAAATAAACTAGTTGACATGATACCATGGTTAAATGGACCCATATGCAATTTGAGTTGCATATGAAAAGCCCAGGAATTATGGTTGAAACAATTGTTTTACAGCTAACCAACAGGTGAAAGTGGTTTAGTATGATGCATGGATGAGGAAAACAACAAAATAACAACAATAGAACCAATTGGTAATAAGGTTTACCCATTTTGAAATTCACTTATTAAGTTTTGGAATTTTGGTTACCTAAAGGTTTCACACAAGCATTTGTTGTTTTCATCAAGTTTAATTGTTCCAAACAGATAACAAAGTTCATATTTGATTAGAACACAAAATTTTAGGTGGATTACATGTTTCAATTATTGAAAAAGGAATTACAATGATTTAATCATGAATTAAACAAGATTAAACAAGTTTTAATTGAATTTAATTCAAGTTTGAATATTATTTGAATTTTATTTGTTCAAAACATAAATTCAAATTCATATTTGAAAAGGTTATGTTTTTCTGGTTTGAAAACATATTTTATAAGTTCAAAAATAATTTAATTTGAGCAAGTTATGAATTTAGCAAATTTAAATGATTTAAACAAGGTTTAAATTATTCAAGCAATTTTAATTATCCAAAACATGAAACAAAATTTATATTTGAAAAGGTGGTTCAAAATAGCATGGAAAACATATTTTATTTATGTTATTTGGATTAAGTATGAATTATTTATGGAATTAACCAAAATTAAGAGGATTTGTTTGAATTTGAAATTTGAATGCATTTGAAATATTCAAAACAGAAAACAAATGCTTTGAGTAGGTAGAGAATTAAATTTTGTTCAAGAAACATATTTTATTTGCATTATTTGAATTTAGGAAATAAAAGTTATTATCATTTTAAAATTAGGGACCAAACTGTAAGAACAGGGACCTGAAAGAAAGAAAAGGGATTGCAGATGGGCCCCTGGAGCGTTTTTCACCGAGGGCACCCTAGCCTGGGCCTATGCAGTGCGGGCCCGTGCCCCTGTGGCGGCCACGTGGGCGTGTGTGCGCAGCTAGGTGGCAACAGGGGTCGCTGACCAGTGGGCCTGGCTGCGCGCGAAGCAAAGGAAAAAAAGATGGGGCATTTTGCGGCCGGGAGGGATCGATCCTGGGTCTCCCCACCGCGCGCAAGGAACGGGACCAATGCGCTGCTGCTGCTGTTGTGTTCAGGTATAGGCGCGTTGGTTTTTGTAGTTGCTTCTGTAAGTTAACTGACGAAACTGACCAGGATAGCCGGACAGAACGCACCTGACGGCGACGATCTTCAGAGGCGCTCCGGTGGCGTCTCGATCAGGTCATGGGTGAACCAAAACGGCGCGACACGTGACTCAGTTGGGTGCTGGGATGGGGTGGAGCGACGAGCCCATCCTGGCGTGGTGCACGGATGAGCAACAGACGTCATCGGGGCTTCTCTGCAACAGGTTCATGGCGGACAGGAAGGTGAACCCGATGAGCAAAATGTCCACAGCAGACAAACATCCGGGAAAACAGTGGGAATCGAGCTGGAGTAGTACCGGGAGGAGTTTGCAGTACTTGATCGAGGTCGAGGAGGACCGTGGCGACGGGAATTCGAAGGATTTCGGCGGCGCCCGTACTGGAAACGAGAAAGATGCAGACGACCCCGTGCTCCTCCGGCTGGTGTTCGCGGTCGAGGAGTAAGAGGGAGGTGGGGTGGTTCTTCTCCACCTCCCAGGGTGGCTCACGGGTGGCCAGGCAGTTGCGGCGACGGCGAGGTAGTGGTGGCGGTGCTCGGGTGGTTGCAGAGAAGATATTCAGAGAGAGAGGGAGGGAGGTAGAGAGGACGGCGGCGGCAGAGGAAAACGCATGGGGCTAGGGCTAGCGAGTAGGAGGGGTGTAGGTTTTATGGGGCTTGAGCTCGGTACGGCAGCGAATCGGGAGGGGGGAGGAGGATCCTGTGGTGCTGAGCAGGTTCGTACCACCGTGACGTAAGGAGGAAGAAGGTGCCCTCGAAGAAAAAGGTATCGGGCCAGAGAGGGTGGGCTGGCCACTAGATGGGCTGGGGAAAAAAAATTGGGCTATGGGTGGGCTGTCTCCTTTCTTTTGATTTTTTTCCTTTTCTTTTTTTTTGCAAAAGATAAAAGAGAGAGAGAGATAGAAATAGGGTTTGGGGGGTTCTTTTTTTTATTTGATGAATAATTTCTTTTTTATTACTTGCAAAACAGCAATTCAAAGTCATTTAACATTAACTTCAAAATTGGGAAAAATATTAATTTGATTTTTAATTGGTTAGTTGAATTCCAAATAAGGTTTGATTTTGGAATTTTTGGAAATAAACAAATTTTATTTAATAAGCTCAAGCAATTATGAAAATATTGTTGAATTTAATTGTTTGCAAGAATTTAGTGTTTAAACCACAATTTGAAACATGCCCATTAAGAAGGAATTGATTTGAAATTTAATTTGCCATTAGGGTTTTAACAAAAGGGAAATTTTTATTTAGCAGGCAATTTAAATAAATTTAACTTCAAACTTTTTGAAAAATAATTGAGTGGTTTACTTTGCAACTTCCAATTGGAATTTTAGACATGTGTGAAAGTTTTAATTGTTTTTGTATTTTTCAGTTGGGGTGAAAACATGGTGCAATGCATATGATGCATGTGATGCAAGCAAAAAGAAAAACAACCAATTCTACTAAGGCGGAACACCCCAGGTGTTACAGACGACACCACTAACAAGGGATTGCGCCCTCGCAATCCACCTGCTAACCCGGGAGGGGAAAGAAGTTCGCTTATCGATGCTTCCAGTTGATCTCCTCGACACCACTAACAAGAGATTCTTGCTCGGGGTGACGACGATGTTTTTCCACCAGGAGTCTTCCGATGATCGAACCTATTAGGTTAACGGCTCAGAAAACGTCCACCCACGTAGGATCCTAAAACTTTGAAAGCTAGATAAGGGAAGAGACTCCAAAACAAATAAGATGGGAGGGGAAACAGAATAGAGATAAGGAGAAAACAAAAATCCTATTGAGATGTTTTTCCAAAATAGTTTAGCAGAAATAGTTTTTGACACTCTATAAACATCGACCGTTAGCGAGGTTATCCTACAGGCTTTGCGGACCCGTTGCTTCGATAACCATTCGTATCGAAACAATCTCGGGAATCGGAACCAAGGCTCTGATACCATTTGTGACGCCCCGAGATCGGGCACTATGCAGATTTCAGCATTCCCGCCAAATTCCACATAATAACCGATTCCAGGTTGCCACTTGTGACAACATTACAACAGTTCACGAATAATCCACAACAACAACAGAACAGATATATACAAGGTGACTCAAACGAGTCAGGGATACAACTGATACAATACAAAGATCCAAATAACAGCGGAAGAAACAACATAGCGTCCGGCTACGGACAAGATACAAATTGGACTAAGAGTCCTGAAGATAACCGAGAGCGTCCAATCCCTGCCCAGGCCAAGCCGGAGGGATTCCCAAGCTAACATCGTCAGACTTCAAACCTGTTGACTGCAATGTTGAATATGCAGCCACGAAAGAGATTCGTGGGTCAGTACGGTTAAGTACTGGCAAGTGGATAAACCATACTCACAAGATACCGGCGTAGCCAGTCATCACAAGATACAAATACTTTGGGATCAACGGAAAGGAAGGGATTATTGCAAATGAGCGGCAGCGGGTTGCACTAACCAACTACAGAGACTCACTACAACATCCGGCTAAAAGAGGGGATAAGATAGCGTATCGTAACCAACTACAACTACTCACCAAACAAACCCATCCAATGTTACCCCCTACTAAGGAAGCAACCCAAGGATAACTCACACTATTGGATTAAGGATGGATCAAGTTATTGTGTCAATAAGACTATTACTAGTCAAGTATCATTAGTTAGGTGTAAGTTGTTCTGAGTACTTGTTAGCCAGTACTTTCACCAAGTTAACCATAACCGCGGAAAACACGGCTTCTCGAGAAGATTTACCCTGCAGGGGTGCACCAATTTGGCCGTACACGTAAGAATACCCCGCCAGATAGGAAATGCACTTCCACCAAGCGAGGCACTCAACACAACTCAACTCTTCTTCGCATCAAGCCCAAAGAACCCCGTGCAATGAGCGCCCGGCTAATCAAGCCCCACGAAGAAAAGGGGACCCTCATAGCACTCTGGGAACGTGTCTCCCTAAATGCCGACTACAAAAGTTCCACTCGGGTACCAAGGGTTCGCAAGAACATGCATGCGCCAAATGGAAAACCCGAACTAAATGAGGCGATTTGGACGAGATGCGAATCGAATCAAATTGAGGGGGGCGCCCATACACGCTTCCCACATGCGGGTAGTGCGCTCATCATGGATCAGTAGACAAGACCCTTTTCCTATTAGGGTCGACACTAGCAGGCTTCAAAACCACGCCGGGCCTCCTGCCGGTGCCTTATCATCAAATTATTATTACCCAAAACATTAACAGGTTGTTGATTGAATTGAAACCCAACTATCAAACTAAACAGGTGATAAGACGGACAACGAGACTTGAGCGCAAACAACACTAAGCATGCAACTACGACACGAAGGCCAACAAGGTAAACAAACAACAGTTAATAGGAAGTGGAAGGAAAGGCTATATCATGGCTACAAGGTAAACAAATAATAGGATCGAGACACAAGCATCGAATCAAAAGGCTAGAATAAGAACAACAGAAAGAATCGGTAACAAGTGATGAAAGGCAGCCATTTGGCAGCAAGTGAGTATACTTGCCTGAGATCCAGCAAGTAGAGGTACATCCACAGAACTTGTCGTTGCTCACATCATCTCAACGTCCTATCCGGGAAGAAGCAACGAACCTCGCACAAACACCGTATGCAACAATTACTACTACGGCAAAAGATCCAGCATGATCAAGATAGGGATGCATGACAATTTAATGGATGCATAGAAATAAACTAGTTGACATGATAACATGGTTAAATGGACCCATATGCAATTTGAGTTGCATATGAAAAGCCCAGGAATTATGGTTGAAACAATTGTTTTACAGCTAACCAACAGGTGAAAGTGGTTTAGTATGATGCATGGATGAGGAAAACAACAAAATAACAACAATAGAACCAATTGGTAATAAGGTTTACCCATTTTGAAATTCACTTATTAAGTTTTGGAATTTTGGTTACTTAAAGGTGTCACACAAGCATTTGTTGTTTTCATCAAGTTTAATTGTTCCAAACTGATAACAAAGTTCATATTTGATTAGAACACAAAATTTTAGGTGGATTACATGTTTCAATTATTGAAAAAGGAATTACAATGATTTAATCATGAATTAAACAAGATTAAACAAGTTTTAATTGAATTTAATTCAAGTTTGAATATTATTTGAATTTTATTTGTTCAAAACATAAATTCAAATTCATATTTGAAAAGGTTATGTTTTTCTGGTTTGAAAACATATTTTATAAGTTCAAAAATAATTTAATTTGAGCAAGTTATGAATTTAGCAAATTTAAATGATTTAAACAAGGTTTAAATTATTCAAGCAATTTTAATTATCCAAAACATGAAACAAAATTTATATTTGAAAAGGTGGTTCAAAATAGCATGGAAAACATATTTTATTTATGTTATTTGGATTAAGTATGAATTATTTATGGAATTAACCAAAATTAAGAGGATTTGTTTGAATTTGAAATTTGAATGCATTTGAAATATTCAAAACAGAAAACAAATGCTTTGAGTAGGTAGAGAATTAAATTTGGTTCAAGAAACATATTTTATTTGCATTATTTGAATTTAGGAAATAAAAGTTATTATCATTTTGAAATTAGGGACCAAACTGTAAGAACAGGGATCTAAAAGAAAGAAAAGGGATTGCAGATGGGCCCCTGGGGCGTTTTTCACCGAGGGCACCCTAGCCTGGGCCTATGCAGTGCGGGCCCGTGCCCCTGTGGCGGCCACGTGGGCGTGTGTGCGCAGCTAGGTGGCAACAGGGGTCGCTGACCAGTGGGCCTGGCTGCGCGCGAAGCAAAGGAAAAAAGATGGGGCATTTTGCGGCCGGGAGGGATCGATCCTGGGTCTCCCCACCGCGCGCAAGGAACGGGACCAATGCGCTGCTGCTGCTGTTGTGTTCAGGTATAGGCGCGTTGGTTTTTGTAGTTGCTTCTGTAAGTTAACTGACGAAACTGACCAGGATAGCCGGACAGAACGCACCTGACGGCGACGATCTTCAGAGGCGCTCCGGTGGCGTCTCGATCAGGTCATGGGTGAACCAAATAGGCGCGGCACGTGACTCAGTTGGGTGCTGGGATGGGGTGGTGCGACGAGCCCATCCTGGCGTGGTGCATGGATGAGCAACAGACGTCATCGGGGCTTCTCTGCAACAGGTTCATGGCGGACAGGAAGGTGAACCCGATGAGCAAAATGTCCACAGCAGACAAACATCCGGGAAAACAGTGGGAATCGAGCTGGAGTAGTACCGGGAGGAGTTTGCAGTACTTGATCGAGGTCGAGGAGGACCGTGGCGACGGGAATTCGAAGGATTTCGGCGGCGCCCGTACTGGAAACGAGAAAGATGCAGACGACCCCGTGCTCCTCCGGCTGGTGTTCGCGGTCGAGGAGTAAGAGGGAGGTGGGGTGGTTCTTCTCCACCTCCCAGGGTGGCTCACGGGTGGCCAGGCAGTTGCGGCGACGGCGAGGTAGTGGTGGCGGTGCTCGGGTGGTTGTAGAGAAGATATTCAGAGAGAGAGGGAGGGAGGTAGAGAGGACGGCGGCGGCAGAGGAAAACGCAGGGGGCTAGGGCTAGCGAGTAGGAGGGGTGTAGGTTTTATGGGGCTTGAGCTCGGTACAGCAGCGAATCGGGAGGAGGGAGGAGGATCCTGTGGTGTTGAGCAGGTTCGTACCACCGTGACGTAAGGAGGAAGAAGGTGCCCTCGAAGAAAAAGGTATCGGGCCAGAGAGGGTGGGCTGGCCACTAGATGGGCTGGGGGAAAAAAAATTGGGCTGTGGGTGGGCTGTCTCCTTTCTTTTGATTTTTTTTCCTTTTTTTTTTGCAAAAGATAAAAGAGAGAGAGAGATAGAAATAGGGTTTGGGGGGGTTCTTTTTTTTATTTGATGAATAATTTCTTTTTTATTACTTGCAAAACAGCAATTCAAAGTCATTTAACATTAACTTCAAAATTGGGAAAAATATTAAATTGATTTTTAATTGGTTAGTTGAATTCCAAATAAGGTTTGATTTTGGAATTTTTGGAAATAAACAAATTTTATTTAATAAGCTCAAGCAATTATGAAAATATTGTTGAATTTAATTGTTTGCAAGAATTTAGTGTTTAAACCACAATTTGAAACATGCCCATTAAGAAGGAATTGTTTTGAAATTTAATTTGCCATTAGGGTTTTAACAAAAGGGAAATTTTTATTTAGCAGGCAATTTAAATAAATTCAACTTCAAACTTTTTGAAAAACAATTGAGTGGTTTACTTTGCAACTTCCAATTGGAATTTTAGACATGTGTGAAAGTTTTAATTGTTTTTGAATTTTTCAGTTAGGGTGAAAACATGGTGCAATGCATATGATGCATGTGATGCAAGCAAAAAGAAAAACAACCAATTCTACTAAGGGGGAACACCCCAGGTGTTACACAGTGGTACCGCTGGCAAACCGTGGTCTTGTTCGCCAGCGGTAGTATACCGCTGTGTCACTTACGCGTGGGCCCCCCGCCCTTCCCTCTCTCTGCACTAGTACGAAACACTTAGCCGTTTTTCAATCTCCTCCTACCGCGCGCGCACGTTTGTCTCCGGCGAATCCCTGTGTCCTCCGGCGAGTCCCTGTCCACGGCGAGTCCCTGTGTCCTCCGGCGAGCCCTCTCCTACCTCCCTCCACCACAACTGCGCCCTCCCCTCCACTCCCTCCCTCCACCACTGCGCCCTCCCCTCCCTCCATCGGCTTTCCCCCTCTCTGCACGCCGCGCCGCCCCTCCACGGCCATCGACGCCACGCCGGCCGGCCTCCACCTCCCCTACGTCTCCCTCCTCTTCCACTCCGCCGCCCCTACTGCCTCCTAGAGCGGCGGCGCCGGCCTACTGCCTGCTGCTCCCCTCTCTTCACCCTTGCACGCAAGGTGTTCGACCCCTGTTCTGCAAGAAACAGGTAAAGTTTTTCTTTTATTTTTTTGTCTATGATTTCGTTGTTTATGAGTCCATCTTGGAAAGTGAACTAGAATTGATGTCTGTGATGATTGGATTGGGCACTCCTACTTGAGTGCTTATGTTTTCTGTTTTTTAGCTATGATTACTTCTCCTAAGATTCATTGTTAGGTGAAACAACATAATTGGTTCCTGACTGCTTACTTTGATCAACGTAGTGGTGATCATCTGTCCATTTAGGATCAATCAAATTTGTGCGCACAACTCATTGTGGCTGGTTTGCACGTGTTGTGTTTTTTGTGGCGGTGAATGATCCACTTGATGGCTGCAATTGTTGTTAGTTAAAACCTGACTATCTTGTATATCTTTTGCCCGCTGTTCGTTCCTGCATGCTCTGGGTGTGCTGGCCGTGGCGTCCCGCGTATTGTACTTTGTGCTAGACTACATGTTCCCTCGCTGCTATGCGATGGCGGCCTAGGTCCAGCATCAACGCATGCTGTCTATGTTAGCTAGACTGTTTTGCTGGGCTGAATCCTGATGGTAGCAAGCCTACTTAGCTGAATTTTATAATTATGTAGCACTTTGTGCTAGATAGCTTGGTTACTCTGCCTGATCCATGTATATATGCAGTATCTACTCTTGCGATGCTTATTAATATTTTGTAGAATGTTGTAGCTTTGAACTATATGCAGCGGCTGTTGTGCATAATTGAGTAAAGGTGTTTGATAGTTCTTGGCTTGTAAAGTATCTTGCCGTTTTTAGTTGATCTGATGTGAAGAGTCTACATGCTCATCGTTGTTGAAAATAGCCCCTAGTGTGCATGTTGGTGTCAACAGCATCGTTGTATACATTACAAACAGAAATGAGGGGAAGAAATGTTGGTGTCGCAATGTTAATTTATATGCTAATTTATATGTTAAAATTGATATGTTAATTTCAAACAGAAATGTTGTGGCTGTTTTCAAAGGGAAGAAATGTTGTGGCTGTTTTCAAAGGAAAAAAAATAGTTTTACTTAGCAATTTATATGCATGTCGATCCTGTCTTGATATCTAAATATGAATCTGGATATCTCAATTGTTTTTTGTGGTTGGTTATGGTAGGTGGTGCTGGATGGTGGTGTATGGATGGTGGTGATGGATGGTTGTGATGGATATGGCGTGGTGATGATGGATGGTGGTGTATGGATGGTGGATATGGTGTGTGGTCGTGTGGATATGTGCCCACCTTCGTGTGGATGACGATGATAATATGAGGGGTGGGATCTATTATATGAGGGGTGGGATTTTATGTGCAGGTACCCCACATGAGTCCCTATTTTGCCGGAATGTTGATTAATATCCGTTCCGGCAAATTTGGGTACTCCATTTGTGATATTTTTAGCAAAGGTCATGCCGAAATTTTCCGTGAATTTTGCCATGATCTTTGCTAAAAATATCACAACTTAGAGTGTCCGAGAAATTTGGACTCATATGGGGTACATCGTCTAAATTGTAGGATTTGTTGAACTTATTTCGGGTTTTCTCTCCTTCATTAGATATGGCTCACAACGACGAGGCGGGTGGCTCTGGTCTCGGACACGGGGACGACGATGCGTGGCTTTCTATGCTAAGCGCCGGAGGAGGACCCGTAGATCCGCACCCGGATCTAGAGATGCTTGGCGACGATGCAGACGACGAGATGGACGAAACCGTTCGCCAGGAACTAGAGCCGCGCAACGATACATCGGGCGCAGAAGGTGATCAAACCAGTAGTGGCACCGGGGATACCGCCTCCGGTAGCGAGGCGTCGGCTAAGCGCAAAGATAGGAGGCACAACATGCTCGCCACCATCCGGGAAGAGTTCACGGAAGTGGACCCCAAGAGCGGTGCTCCCCTCGAGCCGAAGAGTTATGCCAAGGGCTATGGAAACCAGATAGGCTGCATAGCTCGAGACTTCGGCAACGTTAATATGGAGCACCTCAGAGCTAAAGAAAACAAGGCTAAGGCCGCCCTGCTGATTGAGAAGCTGCACACAAGGTACAAATTCCCGGATCCTTACGACAACAAGGACCTGAAGAAGAATCTGGTCAACTCGTTAGCACTGGGAAAGTTTGCCAAGGCGTTTACGACTTGGAGATCCAGTTTGCGGGAGATGATTGCGAAGGGTAAGGATTTTGATGAGATCCATAAGATCTGGCCCTCCATTTTCGAGGAAGACTTGGCCCAATTCAAGATCGACGAACTCAAACCGGAAAGGGTGGCGTTGAGTAAATGGGGGAAAGACCAGCGAAAAAAGAACATTGGCCCTCACAATCTCGGAAGCCGGGGTTACCTTGGGAAGCAGAAAGTCTGGGAAAAGGAGGATTCGAAGAGAGAAGGGCCGAACCCGTTTGACAAGATCACCGACCCGCAGGTGAGAAATTTTGTCAGGGCCCATTATAGGGAAGATCCCAAAAAGCCCGGCGATCTTGTGTTGAACGAGAAGGTCAAGCTGCTCGAGAATAAGTATCTCAAGGAAGAAGAAAAAGAACGCCTATCTCAATCTGACGGGGGGTCCTCGGCGACAACGAACAAGGACCCGTATGACACCCCTTTCATTAGGGCGCTTAACGCGATGAAGGGAGTGCCCCTTGACAAGAAGCCGCATCGTGGCCATGTGCATGGCCTCGGAAAGGGTCATCGGCATGCGCACTACTACCCGGACACCAAGGACAAGCGTAAGGAGCGGAACAAGGGCCCGGAGAAGACGGTCGACGAGCTTGTGAACGAGAGGCTCAATGATATCCTCCCTACCATCTGTGCGTCCGTCGCTCAGTCCTTAGCGCCGTGGATGCTAGGTGGAGGACAAGGGCCGCTCCCGGAGATAAACATAGCCCAAATGGTGCAGCCAGTGCCGCAGAACGTGGCCCCCGTCGTGGCGCCGCAGAACGTGGCCCCCGTCGTGGCGCCGCGGAACGATCTGGCCCCCAACCCTCAGCCGGAAGGTCGCAAAGATCCGTCGCCGCCCCGCCACATCTCATTCAACGCCGCCGCCGACACTTAGCGGTCCATCCCCCTTGTCCGAGCTCAATGCCCTCACGGTAATTCAACGTCCACTGCTTAATTATATATTATGACTTGATTCGTGACGGCATCAGTCTCTAACAACGATCGCGCGATGTTTCGCAGGCCGACGAGACGGGATGCACATTGCTCCTTCGTGTGAACGGCGAGTTAAAGGACGTCGCCAAAGGAAAAATCATAACACCTCTCAACCGCGTATCCCACGGCGTTCGTATGCCCGAGGACGTGTTCAGAGTGACCTTAAGTCGGGTGCTCCCTCGTTGCGGTGCTCTCGATCCTCCGAACCAACCACCCGCAGCCGACAGCGAGTTGAACCTGGAGCAATGCTTGGTTTGGCCATTGACCTGGCCGAAATCACTCATTCGTTTGGAAAGTACTCATGTCAACACTCCAACACCGGTCCAGGGGTCGGGGCACCCGAGCCAACAAAAGGATTTCTCACCTGCAAAGTCCGTGCAACACGACAACGACGATGCTGAAGATGAGAACCCCAATGACTACCTCGTCGACGATCCTTACGAGGGGGCGCCCGGCCTGGATGAACTTGATCAACTTCTCTTGCCAGCGGAGGAAGCGGATAAATAACGATGCACAAAGCGTCTTTTCTCTTCTCAAGAACCGGCAATCCCCGAGCAAGAAGTCATCAGCCAGGATGCGTTCAAAGAGGCGGTAGCGGATGTATTTCATCAGGCTCAGCCTAAGAAGACGGTACGGAAAAGAACTAAGAAGAATTCTGCCGTTGCATCGATGAGCCAACCGGTGGAGGGGACCAAGTCCAAGCCGCAAACAGGACGTGTATTGGACAGGATACCCATAACCGACTCGCATCAGATCCATGAGTTGGGCAAGCCGATGCTTCCGCCGAGGTTGGTCTCCTTGCTGTCAGGTGATATGCGTAGCGTCCATGACGGTGTTCTATATATGGAGGAGATGCTTCTGAAAGAGAAAAATCCAACGCTGCCGGTTTTGGTCGCAAAGGTGCCATCTACGGCGGGATTTGTCACTGAAGGCAACGCAAACAAGATCATCATTAGATTTGACGACATTTTCCGGATGTTCCACATGAAATCCCTCCACTCGTCAATCGTTCGTCTGTTTACGCTCAGTTTGGCGCATCAGCTATCCATAGAGGATGTCAAAAACATCGCGCTAGCAGACCCCTACTACATGCACGACATGTACTTGAGCAACCCCAAGGGTAGGGAAAAAGCGACAAAGTACCTCCAACAAGTGTTGCTTAATGACCATATGAACAAGAGGATCACCCTCGTGCCTTACTTTCCCGAGTAAGTTATATTTCCCATCTTTACATAAGTTTGCGTATATACAATTTTTGAGGATTATATATATGGACTCTCCTGTTTTGCGCAGAAAAAAATACGGCACCCTCATCATGCTCTACCCGAGAGACGCGCACGCAGTATATCTCGACTCCGGGAGTACGATGAAGGAGAAGAACTAATCCCTCATCAAGTCTGTTCTGAATGATGCTTTGGACGGCTACATCAGGGGGGAAGGATTCTGCGACAGGAAGAAACAAATTCAAGGCAAATATGTGTTCAGACACAGAACAGAGTTTCCTTGCCCCAAGCAGGCGCCAGGCGTCCATATGGAGGCATGGTACCTCATCCAACACATGACGGAGATCGTGAAGGACCAACATAGTCTACAATACATGTCTGCTGTGGACAAATGGTCTCGCAGCATCGTCGAATGGTCTGATGCTGAATTCAGACAAAACTTTGGTCGCATCCAGCGCAAGCTCTGCACAATCATCTATAAGGATGTAGTAACTAATGGATCCGTCTTCCACTGGAACTCCTCACCATCTAACAATGAGTTGCGACAATGTGTGCTAGAGCAGACTGACGAGAGACCATTCAACTCGTTAGAAGGTGTTCTTCCGTTCCCGCCGAAGAAGAAACAGAAGATCACAACATCGAGGAAGAAATGATCGACGGTATGTATTCGATTCGTTACGAATTTCTCCTAATAAGAACTTGTGATTTCCTTTGCCGGTCTAATGCTTTTATCTTGGTCTACAGAGAGATGAAGAAGTGGACGGCGCGCTGGCCCTAGCGAAAGATCGCAAGCGGAGGCGGAAGCTAAAGCGGAGGCGGACCGTATATCTAGCTAGTCTTCTTTGCGATTGATCTCTATATCGATCGTGTGTACGTTGTATAGATGTCGTCATACCTTTGTAATCGTTGAACTAATTAGATGGCTATATTTTGGGTTCGAAATCTTCCGACATAAACGTGTTATTGAGATCAATGTGTTGTATTCGTACTTATGAGAATTGGATATGGATGCATATGTATCGATGTGTTAATTTCGTTATCGATGTTTAAATTCGTTATGGATGGATGCATATGTATCTAACAGTGATTTATATGTGTGAAGTTTATAAATTACAGAATTTGAATGTATTTGGACATGTATTGTATAATATTTGAATATACAAACTGTTATACAAAAAAATTAATAAAAATACAAACCTGGGAAACTTACCACTGGCGAACAAATATCCTACCGCTGGCCAACACGACCACTGGCGAACTAGGGGCCTAGCGCTGGCGAACCAGTACCGCTGGCGAACTGGGCAGCTACCGCTGGCGAACATAGCGCTGGCGAACAAGTCTTTGTTCGCCAGCGGTAATATGCCCTACCGCTGACGAAGTGGTGTTCGCCAGCGGTACCCTCCTACCACTGGCGGTGTACTGCTGGCGAACACGTGTTCGCCAGCGGTAGCTGGATCCTGTTCGTCACTGGTAGCATATTTCCTACTAGTGGTAGAACTTACCCTGATTTCTATCAGTGGTACTCCTAAATTTAGTTAAGGTTCACTGGTTTCTATCAGTGATAACCATTATAGATGAAATTGTTTTATGACAAAAGATAGGAGAAAACTGGCTTGATGCAAACTTAGCCTAAACTCCACCCAGCCAAATAAGCATGTAGTATTAGTCTTGCCATTTATATCGACCATAGTGTTACTTGCCAATACATTAAATTGTACTGACTCCCTTGTGGTTGCATATTCCATATTGCAGATGTTTCTGAAAACGAGTGAGGATTTCGTTTAGGATCTCGAGACTATCGCCAACATGTTTTGCCTGTGGCACATGAAGAAGATGGGCTCAATGTTGTACTATGTTTTCCATTGTATATCATATTTTTCTGCTAATCTTCTAAGACTATGCAAGTTGTAATACTATTTTGTAAAGACTGGATCATGCGATGTAATAGAATTTGATGCATTTGCATGATATTTCATTTTGTACTGTGGTGCTAGCAATTGATCCAGGGACTAGCACAATAACACATGTGTCCTTACATTATTTAAATGTGGGAACGCTACAAAATGGTATCAGAGCATTGTGTTGCCTTTAGGATTCGAGACCCTTAAGTTTGGAAGCCATTTTTGATCATGTTATTATCTCCTTAGAGTATTTCGGATCCTAGCGGCATAGTGAGATGAAGCAGCCCGGACAACTTTACGTGTCCACGGACACGAGACCGTTCCCTGATTGGCTTGCGGGTGCATTGTCCTTCTCACTATAGTGAATATCCAATTTGCAACAAGTTGTTAATAACCCATTGATCACCCTAGGATTGAAAAATTTCTATGTTCAAACTTTCTAGAAACAAAACAATCATCTTAATCTTTCTCATATCCTCTCACCTATTATTCACCTTCAAAAATTTCTAGATGACCTACCTCTTGAATATCATCAAGGCATGATTGTTGATGACCATACCATGAAGTGCAAGAGGTATTTTCACCACATGAAGACCTACACTCAAGGCAGTTGAAGAAACTTGGAGATATACCCAGACTTCACAACAATCAAGGACACCTCAAGAAATTGAGATAAGAATATGAAGAAACTCAAGAAGATATAGTTGAGACCACCAATTTAGTTACTTTGTTAGAACAACGTTAACGTGTTAGTGTATTGATCATACCAATGAAGGTGATATGAAAATATTAGTCTGTTTTCTAAAACCTTGTTGTTTGGTGTGTTGAAGGTGTTGCTATATGTTTGTTATGTGTTGTTTGCAAGATGAGATTTCTTCATCTGCTGTGTTGGGGTATGATTTTCTTTAGTCTCTTCCTAATATCTACTCATACATGCTAAGCCAAACAAAATCCCAAGTGCAACAACAAAACTTTCACCCAAGAATGTCATGACTAGTTCTCTATAGAGACACAAGCCATACAATTTAGGAATGTCACTATTTTAAGATCCTTTTGTGTGAAGAAACAATCACATCCATGATCAATGCCAACTACATCATAAGGAGCAGCAAGCAAATCAACCAGAGAAGATAGACAAGTGGATCCCAAGTTGCATGAGCTATGAAGATTTCAGAGCCAAGAGAAGATATAATGAAGAAACACAACTATCCAGTTGGTGTTACATATGAGTTTTACGCAGCCCACTAGTTGAGAAATGATAGTAGTCTCAAGTTTGTCTTACAGATTGGAAACTTTCTGTTAGACAAGTGAGGTGACCTAGTGTTATTAAACAAGATTCACCAATCCAAGTACAAGGTAATGATTGAGTGCAATATGGATTGGCCCCCATGATGACTACTCACATTATTCACTCTTTCTATGAGGAATGGTAAGTCTGAGTGACATACCTATTAGAGAGAAAACGATGTTAAACCTGAACCATAGAATGGTAGAATACAATAATGACCCTATGTTAGTATTGCTGAAAACGTACTATTTTTCGGTGAGGATCAGGCCAACCTTGGAGGTATCAAACAAACGGAAGATTTTGCCTACCATGAGATTTTCTTTAGAAATAGCATGTTGGTTGCCTTCAAGGATGACAACAAAAAGATGGAAGATTTTCCAAGAACATCAAAAGACCAAGTTGAGGGGAACCCAAAGACTTTTGTTTGACCCAGAGTGTGACCCCTCAGTGTCAAAGGTAGTTCAACATACCTATGTTGGTCTAAAGCTCTACCACGAAGGAAAGTTCTACTCAAGCCAATCTCAAATCAATCTACAGTCCAATCTAATGAAAATAGACTACCCACCAAAGCTTCTTTTAAGGGTGGTAGCCCACCCAGTTGTTTTGGAATCCAATTACCCAAATCTTTCTTTCTAGCCTCCCCAAATTTCGGGACGAGACTTCTTTTAAGGGTGGTAGTCTGTAACATCCCTGGTTTTTGGAAAGTGCAAAAATTACAAAAATTTAAAACTTTTTGTTTTCATGTTATGCAAGTCACCAAAAACCAAATAAGATGCAAGAAACAAAAGGAAACAATACATATTTCAATGTAATTGGAATAAAGAATCCAAATTGCTTTAATTACATAAACCCTAAAGCCCCTTTCAAAATAGATAATTTACCATAAAGAAAAATATTTCTTCTGAGCAAACCTCCTAACAAACAATTCTTTTAACTCAATTACCATATTGAAAATGTTTATGATATTTAAAAACTAGAGAATTACTATCTCTAATATTTTCTTCATGTCTCCAAAAATATTTCATATGAATAAAATTATTTATGGTGCTACTCAAATATTATAGCAAGTATTACACCATAGAATGTTTTCCATAAATGTTTTGTTTATAAAAATCAGATGAAATAATTAGGGAAAACAAATATAATAATCCCTTGATAATTATTTATCCACTCTCCTATCTAGTTATTATCTATATTTAAAAATGGCATAAAGGTTTTATTAAGTGATTTACTAATATGTTAAAAATATAAAAATATGTTAATGGGTTGAGATTTCTTTGAGAAATAATAAATGACCTAAAAAATGCATCTGAAATTTTATAAAACCCAATTTCCATTTATATACATTTTCTATTAAAAAATTAGTATTAAGTACTATTAGTATATCTTTTATAATTAAAAAATAATAAAAGTTGAAATGTGTCCAAAGTTGACCAAAAATGTTATTATTTGATACACATTTCTAATACAAAACCATATTAATTAGTTTGAGGCAAACTGGAATTCTAAAACAAAAATTATGTGTTTTTAGAAAACAGAATTAAAAAAAGTAAAGAAAAAAAAAGTGGAAGGAATCACGCCAGCAGTCTGGCCCAACCCAAACCCCTCCCCACCCGTCTCACTCTCGCCCCCGAGCGACACACAAGGCCCATCGCCCAACAAACGAGCCCAACAGAAACAAGCAGCAGCCCGCTCCAGCACCTTCCTCTCTCTCTGCGGCTGACAAGCGGGGCCCATGATGATGTCATCGACGAGATCACCCTGTCTTCAATCTCCAGCCGAAAGAAACGCCCGAATATACTGCTAATTTATTCCGTTGATTGCTCGAGTTTAAGGCCCTTAAACCGTGCCCGATCCCTCCCCTGTTAAAGACCCCTCTCTCCTCTCTCTTTCCCCTCTATTCCCTCTCCAAATTCCGCACCCACACCACCGTGATTCGTCGTCGGAGTCCGCGGCAGCCGCCGCCATATTTCTCAATCTGCGGTCGCCACGGTGAGCCTCTGCCACCCTCCTCTAGACCATTCGAATCCCCGAGCCCGTGCGCACATGTGTGAGCTTCCCCATTCGTTTTACGCCGCAGGAGCTCCACCGCCTAGAACATCCGAAGCCGTCGGCGCCCGCACAACTTCGTCGGTGCCTCACCTCCGTCCGAGGAAGCGAGGAAGAGAGCCATCGCCACCATCCTCTCCGCCGTGTCGCGATGAGCGTCACCGTGGTCTTCCCCGAGCCCAAGAACCACCGGAACGTCGCCGGCGTGAAGATCCCGAGCGCCTGCGCCACCGCGACGCCATTCTCCGGCAGGAACTCCCGGTGAGCCCCCTTGCCCTCTCTCAGCCGTTGGATCTGATGCACGGCCTAGATTAGATTAGGCCCGAAGAGTTACGCCGCCGTTAGATCCAGATCGCACGGCCGAGATCTTTTCACTTATCCACGTAAGCACGCACAGTCAGCACGCCACGCTAGCGCACAGTCAGCAACCCGGCCCAATCAGATCCAGCCACGTGGCCCAGCTTAAATTTGAATTTATCTCCCGGTAGAATTTTTGGCAGATTTGCAAAAAAGCCCCTGCAACTTCAAATCATCATAACTTTTCAACCACAACTCAGAATTTAGCAATCTTGGACTTTTTGAAACCCCCTGGATCTGTAGAATCTTTTAGAACTTCTCAAATTCAAATTTGACAAATTTAAATTGGTTCAAATTAAAATATGCTTGTTTGATGAATTTTGGCATAATTCAAATTCTACAAACTCAAAAATTGCAAATAAAATATATTTGAAAAGCTTAGGATATGTACTTTCATACCCTCTGTACCAAGGTAATTTTTGAACAAGTTAAAATTGAATTTAAAATTAAATGGTATATTTAAGTATTTTTGACATAGATTTAATTCTATAAATAATTAGAATATAGTTCCTTTTGCATTTTTTTTCCAATTGGTAACTTTGAATCAGAAACAAACTTTCCCAACCATTTTGGACACCCTTGTACCATGCCCATGTAATTTTTAGTCAAACTTCCATCATAGTAGCCCTTTGTTGTTTAAGTCTTAGAGTTGTTTCTATCCTTGTTTTCCTTGGTTATTATGGCTATATTGGAGCCAAGACAAAGTCTATAGTAAGTGTCAACCATATATAAGAGACCAAGTAGTGAACCTCAAACACTAGTACCATAGTTTCTATCTACTCCTCCACTCCCCTTTCATGCTTCAAGAAATCATCAAGTTAGCAAGATGGAGATCAAGACTCAAGCACAAGAAGAAAACTTCATTTTCAACTTGGTGGCAACATGAAGAGCTACAAGGAAGATAAATGAAGAAGTTTTGAAGAAAATACTTGGACTCCACACCTAGAATAAACTCGAAGAAGTACAAGTGTGAAGAACTCCAGAAGAAAACATCTCCCTCTATCTTTCTATCTTTCTTCATATTTCTTTCCAATTTGACTTAGTGATATTTGTGCCCATCCCATACCCAAACCATTTAGTGAAGTGAAAGCCATGAAGAATTTATCAAGATCAAGAGAAGAATCCATCCCAGGAACAAGACTACAATAGAAGCATGAAGACGATCTTCAAGAAGACAAGCATGTGAAGACTTGGAGCAATCCATACAAGTTGAAGATTTAGAAAGTTGTTTTTGTCCAACCATTGACAAAAATGGAAAGACTAACTTAGATCACTCAAATGTTTTGGTGAAAACAACTAAGTGTTACACTTTGTTATGTGTTACCTTAGTTGAGATAGTGAGATCACCTTGGTGAACTCTTGGAACTTCCTCGACAAGTATGGTATTAATAAAGTTTGATCTCTTCAAAACCAACCTAGTCCAACCCAAGTGTTTTCTAGGAACTTACTTATGAATCCATCATAGCATGAATCTTCCCGAACTCTAGCTTTAACCATCCCAGGCCATAGTAGATAACCATAAACCCTTTTGCTATGGTTGCTACCTTGTATGTTTCTTCAATTATTTGTATGATTGCTAGAATGTTTGTTTATTCTGATATTGTGTTTTCAATGTATAGATTGTACGGAGAGCAACGATCTTTTGTGAAGAGAGTGTGATTTCTTCACCAACTTCAACAAGGCAAGTAACACACCATCAACTATCTATTATTTTTATATGCATTATAGAGTTTTGAGTAGTATGCATGATAGGAAATTTTACTAAGTTATATTATGCTATGCTAATATCCCAAGTAGTGTGTAGCCATCCTTCTATATCCTTCTAGTATAGAAGACATTGAACTTAGTGGAATTTCTATGCTCTTCAAATGTTTTATTTGGATGTTAAGGATAAAACTACTAAGTTTAATGAATCACCTGGGTGGAAGTGGTAAGAATGGTTTATGTTGAGTGTTGCCTCAGGGCCCTTTTCTAAGGGTTATTCCACTTGAGGTTGTCACTTGAGGATGGCCACCCAGGAACAAAGAGATTAATATGTCCTTCTAAGTTTAGTAGCTTCCCGTGGAGCCTTTAGTCATATGGGCTCTGTCTTGATCAACTAAGTTGAATGAACTCACCAGTGCTTGACCAGCAGATGTAGGGGGTATAGGTTGGAACGGGTCAAGCCTGACGGTGGTGGAATTTATTCTGAAAGATCTCGTCTCAATCTTCTCCTTTCCTTAATGCACTCAGGGTGTATATGATGTTTGGGCTGATTTGAGTCTAAAGGTGAAAGTGCATAAACTCTGCAGAGTCAACAAACTAAGATCTTAGCCGTGTCCCCGGTTATGGACAACTATGAGCAGCTGGACAAGGAATGACGGAAGAATCTCATCATGCCAACTTCATAAAATTTTGATGGGTGAACATGGGTAGGAACTTACCCTGATTTCTATCAGTGGTACTCCTAAATTTAGTTAAGGTTCACTGGTTTCTATCAGTGATAACCATTATAGATGAAATTGTTTTATGACAAAAGATAGGAGAAAACTGGCTTTATGCAAACTTAGCCTAAACTCCACTCAGCCAAATAAGCATGTAGTATTAGTCTTGCCATTTATATCCACCATAGTGTTACTTGCCAATACATTAAATTGTATTGACTCCCTTGTGGCTGCATATTCCATATTGCAGATGTTTCTGAAAACGAGTGAGGATTTCGTTTAGGATCTCGAGACTATCGCCAACATGTTTTGCCTGTGGCACATGAAGAAGGTGGGCTCAATGTTGTACTATGTCTTCCGTTGTATATCATATTTTTCTGCTAGTCTTCTAAGACTATGCAAGTTGTAATACTATTTTGTAAATACTGGATCATGCGATGTAATAGAATTTGATGCATTTGCATGATATTTCATTTTGTACTGTGGTGCTAGCAATTGATCCAGGGACTAGCACAATAACACACGTGTCCTTACATTATTTAAATGTGGGAACGCTACAGCATAAGAGCCATAATCATGCATAGCGACATAAGCATCATTAATTAAAACATAAGCAGTATCACAAGTTCAAAGACTAAGTGTTCATGGAGGCTATTCGTGACTGGTTTGTAGTCATAAACATGGTGTGAGCATGCGCCAAGTCAACCAAATAAAACATTCGAAAGAGAATACCATATATTGATGCTTTACTATGACAAGAACAACTCATGAATCTTTCAAAACATATTAAACACTCTCAGCTATTTGAGGCTAATCATGCTGCTCAATAACCACAAGTCTTTAAAACTAAAATAACATTTAGCATGGCATGAAAAATTTCTAGCCATAGTCTATACAAGCTTCTACTAGTATTGTTATAAATTCTACTTCAAGCAGCAGTTTTCTTTCTCCCAACAAGCACCATACAAAACATGCTTTAACAAAAATACTCTTTATGATACAGCAAGAAAACATGAGAGTACTCAAATAATAGTACTAAAACTAACAGCTCTGATAAGAGATGCATGCAAAAGAGGAGCTAAATAAATGCAGCAGCCAAACAGAGACTAAGAATACAACGTATTCTCATGAAAGAGCGGAGCGTGTCACTCTCCAATAAAAGAATGCTGGGGTCCAACCAAGATTATTGTGAAAGTAAAAACAAACTGAAAGAAAAATCAAAACCAAACTGAAAACAAAAATAAAAGACGCTCCAAGTAAAGCACATAAGATGCGAACGAATAAAAATATAGTTTCACTAGAAGTGACCTGATAATTTGTTGATGAAGAAGGGGATGCCTTGGGCATCCCAAGCTTAGACGCTTGAGTCTTATTGGAATTTTCTGGGACGTACCACCTGGGAATCCCCAAGCTTAAGCTTTTCACTCTTCTTGATCACATCTATCATCCTCTTCTCTTGACCCTTCAAAACTTCCTTCACATAAAAAATCTCACAATCTTTATTAGCAACTTTAGTGCAATCGAAATAATAAACTCACATGGTTCAGTTTCAACACAATACTAGCAATCAAAAACACATTAGCTAATGTCACAACTGCTTTTAAAACTCTTTTTCTCAAAAGAACACCAAAAGAAAGAGATTAAGATGCAAATGCGATAAATGGCAGAAATCTGTCAAAAACAGGACAACAGGGAGATCGATTTTTTTTAGAAAATCTTTTGTTGCTAAAATAAAAAAGTGGTCATCTAATAAACATTGCGTATATAACTCAGTAATAAGCAAAAAAAATCTCAGGTCATTTTGAATTTTCTGTGATTTTTAACGGAATTAAGAGTGGACAGCAGAAATCCGAAATATAGTGTCAACTTTCGACTAGATGCTTTACTTGGCTCAACAAAATCTCAAAATAAAAGATACAGCGGGGTTGCTAAGGAAATAGAAAACACCAGGTGCAAACCACACCAAAGAAAACAAAGAAAAACAGAATGAAAACAGAGAAATAAAACGGGTTGTCTCCCGGTAGCGCTTTTCTTTAACGCCTTTCAGCTAGGCATAAAAAGGCAACTCAAGTATTTTCAAGTGAAGAAGCTTCAACATCATATTTTTCTCTAATAATAGAGTCAAAGGGTAGCTTCATCTTCTTTCTAGGAAAGTGTTCCAAACCTTTCTTGAGGGGAAGTTGATATTTAATACTCCCCTCTTTCATGTCAATAACAACACCAATAGTTCTAAGAAAAGGTCTTCCCAAAACAATAGGGCAAGAAGCATTGCATTAAATATTCATAACAACAAAATCAACAGGTTCAAGGTTATTATTAACCATAATGAGAACATCATCAATTCTACCAAGAGGTTTCTTCTTAGCATTATTAGCAAGATGAACATCCAAATAACAGTGTTCTAGTGGTGGTAAATCAAGAATATCATAGAGCTTTTGAGGCATAACAGAGATACTAGAACCAAGATCACACAAAGCATTGCAATAAAAATAATTTACTTTTATCTTAATGATAGGCTCCCAACCATCATCTAATTTTCTAGGGATAGAAGTCTCAAGTTTGAACTTTTCTTCCCTAACTTTCATGAGAACATTAGTAATATGTTTAGTAAAGTCCATATTCATAGCACTAGCATTGGGACTTCTAAAAAGCTTTTGTAGAAACATAATAACTTCGGAGATATTACAATCATCAAAATCAAAGTTATTATCATCAAAGGTAATAGGACCATTATCTCCTACTTCTCTAAAAATTTCAGCACTTTTATTAGAAGTAGTTTCAGCAGTTTGAGGAAATTTAGCACGTTTCACCAAAGGAGTAGAGACTTTATCAACACCAACTACTTTACCATTGATAGTAAAAGTTTTACTAGCACTTGGAGCTTCAGTTTTACTAGCGGTTGTGATAGTACAAACTCTAGCAATATTATTCTTTTTAGCCAATTCATCTTCTCTTTCCCACCTAGCATGTAATCCAGCCATCAATCTAACATTATTGTCTATTTGAACTTGGATGGCATTGGTTGCAGCAAAAGGATTATCTTCAATGGTTTCAGTTTTAGAAGCCATTTTATTGATCAAAGAAAATTGTTCCTCTGACAGGGCCGAAATACTATCCTCGGCAGTTGAAATCTTACTTTGCAAACCGGAGATTTCTCTATTTAAGTTCCCAATTTGTTGGCTAATAGTTCTCAACATAGCAGATTGTTCTTCCATAGTTTTAGTAAACAACTTATTTTGTTCCTATTGCATTTGCATAAAGTTCTTAGTTGCTTTTTCAACTTCTACAATCCTTTCCTCACTAGGCATTACAATTGTTTCCACCAAAATTATTTCTATAAGCATTGTTGTTAAAATTATTATTTCTAATAAAGTTTACATCAACATGCTCTTCTTGAGGAACCAAAGAGGCTAAAGTAACATTGTTAGGATCAACTTGAGCTTTACCATTAACAAGCATAGACATAATAGCATCAAGCCTTTCACTCAAAGAGGAGGTTTCCTCAACAGAATTTACCTTCTTACCTTGTGGAGCTCTCTCAGTGTGCCACTCTGAATAATTTATTATCATATCATCAAGAAGCTTTGTTGCATTGACCAAAGTGATGGACATAAAGGTACTGTCGTGGAGTGGAGAAGACAGATGCCATGGGATGGCTAATTGTTGGGGCCGATGGACGCTGTAGGTATTCGGGGAGGGATCGCACGTCGAGTAGACGCGCTCAGAACCACGGCAAACACCTCGATCTACCAAGGTTTAGGGCCCTCGTGTGGAGGTAAGACCCCTACCCCTGCCTATCTCTCTGTATATAGTTTTGCCGAGTAGCCACAGTACAAATCAGGCTCTCAGCCGAGTAGCCCCTCTCTTGTTCTCTCTTTTTGTGTAGCACTAAGGAGCGCAATAAATGCTCTCTGGGCAACGTCCCTCGCGCAGGAGGGGGCTGGGCACCTTATATACTGGTACCCAGCGAGTAAACAATGATTAAAGGTACATGATTAGACAACGCCACTGTGACAGCGGCAGCACGCTTCCGTGTTCCCGCTGACGCCGTGGCGAGAAGTCGCCGCGCCGTCCGGCTGACAGGACTTGTCCACCCTGTCAGTCTCACAGAGTAGTCTCCTGACATGTCCTGTCCCCTCTGTCAGTGACAGGACATGACATGCGCCCACCCTCATTGTACCCACGCCGTAGCGCGGATAATCATGCGTCTTGTAAGTTGAACCGCACGCCTGTACGGCTACGAGATACGCGGGATCTCGTCAGAACGGCTCCATTGACTTTGTGCCCGAGTAGAGTTGATGCTCATCTACTCGGACCACTTGATCTCTACTCGGATGATTCCAATCTTCTTCCTTATCTTCTCTTTGCCTTCAATACTTGTTACCGAGTAGCATCTACCGGATACCAGACACCCGGGTAGCCGCCTACCCGGTAAACAGTACTCTGCTCTCTGTTTTACCACCTGTCTTACCCCTACTCGGGGGTAGCCCCCTGACATTAGTCCCCGAAGCTGGTAGAGTCCAGTGAACTTGTTCGTTGGGCCCTGCCAGCTTAAACCAAATTGCCTCCGTGAAGCGGTCTGGCCGAGTTGCTCCTCAACTCAGACGCTCTAAGTCCTTAATCGCGCTTCTCTGATTAATGTCTTGAGAGAAATCTTCTAAGTGCCGAGTAGGCCACGCAACGCAGAGCTATGCCGAGAACCCAACACTTAGCGAAATTTTCCACTCGCTCCCGCTCAATCCAGATCAAATCCATCTTCTCGTGTCCAGATAGGGCACGTGTCACACGTCCACGCCCCCGACGCCTCGGTTCTGGCCTTTCAACGTGCCACGCGCCTGTCCCTGCACCTGGGGCCCACTGCCCGTTAGGTCACTTCGATCGTGCACTCGAGATCCCACGACCCACGTCGTGGGATTAACTGCACCCGTTACGCGCGCGTTTTGCGCTATGTGCGTTTCTAACGGGCAGTTAAGCCACGCCGCACGATCTCAGCCATGTTCAATCCGCTGGTAACTGCAATCCGCAGACGAGATAAATACCTCCGCGCCGCCCAAATCACTTCTTCCCTTCGCACTTTCCCCATCTCGCACCGCTTCTCCTTGCTTTCTCCCTCGCCGCAGAGCTCAGCACCGCCGTGAACTCGTCACGCGCCACCACACTGAGAGCAAAGAGCAAAGATTCCGGCGCGCCTTCGTCTTTGTCATCGACCTCAACCTCGACGAGCTCCCGCTTCTCCACCAGCAACCGCGCCGTCATGGATCTCGCGAACGCCGCCGCGGACCGGCACGAGGAGGAGATGGCACCGGCCCGCGCCGGCTGGGAGGGCTCGGACGTCACCGCCGCTGATTTCTAGTGGCTGGTGAACACTCGCCGCGTCCCTCCCGGCGTGATCTGCCATCCTCCCGGCACGGAGCTCGTCCCGACTCCGGAAGCCGGTGAGTACGTCGTCTTTCTCTCTCACTTCAAGCGTGGCCTAGGCCTGCCCATTTTCAAGTTCTTCTCCGATTTCCTCCGCCACTTTGGCCTCCAGCCACATCATCTTCCTCCAAACGCCATCGTGATGCTATCCACCCACGCCGCCGTCTGTGAAGCCTTCCTAGGCGTGTACCCAACAGTCCAAACTTGGGCTCGCTACTTCTTCCTCCGCCAACAGAGCGTTCCCAATCCAAACAACCCATTAGTTCCACGCGCGATGACCCAGACGGGTAGCGCAATGATGCTGCAGCATAGCACCGGGCACCATCCGCGGGTACTCGGGTTGGAGACTGTGCGCAAGTGGCAGCGGGGCTTTCTGTACGTGAAGAATGTCCATCCCGCAGAAGGACAAGTTGCTGAGGACCGAATTGGGCTTCCCAAGTTGGAGAATGCCCTGCCCACCGGACAGAACTAGGGTTTTAATCCCAATAAGACTGTGCCTGACGTCGTCCAGGTAGAGAAGCGCTTGGAGCAGCTGGTTGCCCAAGGGCTTCTACAGGATGACCCGATTGCCTGCTGGATATCGCGCCGAGTGCTCCCGCTTCAGGATCAGGCACACAAAATGTGCTACATGGGAGGCCCTCGGGATTGCACTCGTACTACCACTCTTAGCAAAGCAGAGGTGGCCATCTGGGCCAAGTCCATCATGCGGACCACCCTCACCGAGAACTGGGTTTATGGCTTCGTGCCGTATAGCCGCACCAATCCCATCCCCAAGGTTAGTTTTCTTCTCTGCATGCTCAGTACTTGTGTTTGATGCTGAATAGATCTCTTAGCTTCATATGCTTTATGTTTGCACGCAGTTCCGGATAGAGCTCCTCTGTTAATACTTAGCTTGATATGCTTTATGTTTGCATGTTGTTCCGAGTAGAACTCCTATTCATTCACCTCTTCTAGTCCTTAGCATTTAGTGCTTTCTGTTTGCACGCTAGACCAATTAGTAGACCTACTCTGCTGAAATTCAACTCACTGTGCTCTATGTTTGTATCAACAGCACATCCATCGCCAGAAGACCGAGGACCAGCCCATCTTCGAGGCCAACTGGGAGGCGGATAGGACAGAAGATGACGCCACGGCGTACGACATCCAGGACACCCTGTGCATCCCTCACCCTGTTAAGGACGGTAAGTCCCGAGTCGCAGGTTCTATCCGGGACTGCTAAGAGGATGAAGAAGGTGAGCGGGTTCACCTCTTTACTTGCTTGCAGTGTTCTTGCATCCACCTTTTTTATTCTGAATTCTTCCTTCTTTCCACTGCAGAGGAACCTGAATTTGACGAGCTAGAGGAACCCGTGGATGCGATTCCGGTGTCCGTGGCTGCTCCCACCACCAGGAATAGGACGGGTAGCGGGGCACTGGATCCCCCTGCCAAGAAACTCAAGAAGAAGCTGGGAATCAAGAAGGGAACCAAGCCCAACCTGCGCAGGAAGTGCCCTACTGCTGATGGGTAAGTCCTTCCGGGTTGCCCCTAGTTCTTTGTTGTCTACTCTGCTTTCTCCCTGGCTCTCTTACTTGCACATTTTCTGATTTCCTTTCTCTTTTACCCATTTCCTTTTAGTGATGCCCTTGATGCCGATGCCACCGCCGCACCAGCTCCCCGGAGGAAGAGAGATCCACCGAAAGAACTCGTGGAGCTCTCCGACGATGAAGGGGATCGCGTACCAGAGGACCGGACGCCGGCGTCCTCTCCTCTCCGAGAAGAGCAAGATTTTGGCGTCTAGAACGCAGGCACCGAGATGGATACAGATCGCACCTCCGAGCAGCCGCAGCCCATTGCGCAGCCAGCTGCTCAGGACGCTGCCAACGCCGAGAAGCCACCGACTCCTCCAGCTGCATCAGCTGAGGAGACCACTGATCATGCTGCCGGGCAGCGACAAGGAGACACCACCGCGGAGCAGCCGGATCCTACTGCTGAGCGGCAGCCTGAAGATAATGCTGCAGAGCAGCCGGACCCTGCTGCCGCGCAGCGGGTAGAAGATCCTGCTGCCGCGCAGCGGATAGAAGACCCCGTGGAGGAGCCATCACGCCAATACGTAGTGCAGCCGGATGTTGCGCCGGTCAGCCAGCCGAAAGCGCCGCCAACTCGTCAAGTGCCTCCGTCAACCCGCCAGGTGCCTCCGCCATCCTCCAAGAAGCAAAGATCTCCCTCTACTGCCAAGGTGATCCCGCAGGCGACCAGGAAGCAACCTCCACGTGGTGCCTCGCAGGCTGGCACACAGCCAACCGAACAGCGGCAAGTTGTGCAACAGCAACTGTCCTTTCAGCCATCAGGGCCATAGAAGCCAGGCGGGCAACCCGCACAACAGCAGCCTCCACCTGAGAAGTGGCCGCTTAACAAGGCCAGGAAAATCAACCCGAACACCAGGTTGGTGCAGGCCGACGTCCAGTTTGGGCCTGAAGAGGAACAAGCTGCCGACGCAGGCGCCATCGAAACCGAGAAAACTCCTAGCTTCCCCGAGTACTGGGTTCAACTGCAGGAGCGCCACAAGATCGAGATGTCCCAGGAAGCTGAGCGACTAGGCGCCCTGAAAGAGCGAAGAGCCGTATCCCGCTCCAAGTCCAAGGGGAAGAAAGATTCCCTTGTCATCAACGAAATTACTTCCCGCGACGAGGATGAAGAGGATCTCCCAGAGGAAGGCGTAGCCGCTATCCTTGACCGAGTAGGCTTCATTGAGAAGTTCTGGGAGAGCAAGAGACTTGGCCACGCCGCCTGGGACGGTACCGAGTTGCGAAACCTCGATAACTACCGGACCGAGTGGAACAAGGCCGATATTGGCCCTGTTGGCATAGCTGTAGCCGGTCCTTGCATCACTCTGGCCAGCAAGCTGTTTGTTCTTCGCAAAAATCTTGAAGACATCGAGCAGAGCTATGTGGTAAGTATCTTTTTTCTTTTGATCTTTCCGAGTTGCCAGATTTCTTCTTCACCTCTCTTCTCTTACCCACTACTCAGTCCTCGAGATTTGGGCCGAGTAGGTAAAGCTCCACCGAGTTGCCATCTACTCGAGCCAAATCTTCCAAACCCATTAAATTTCTTTCCTTTCTGCAGGATAACGTCCAGGAGAGGACCAAGGTCTTCCGCCAGCTCCTGTGGTCGCACCGCCAAGTGCGAGAGAGGAACCGGGAGTTGGAGTTCAAGAAGAGTGAGATGGACGCAATGGAGAAGAATTCCATGGAAAGCGCTATCAAACTGTCCGCTATGGAAAGTAATCTTTTAGCATCTCGGTTTGTGCGTTTTTTGCTTACGCCCGTTTTTTTGCTTTTTTGCTCGGTCATTGTCATCTCTGCACGTGAGCTCAAAGCGCTCGTTGATAGGCACCAGGACTGTGATGTCATGGCTGCCTCTGCGCAGAGTACAATCTCTAGACTGGAAGGTGAGCTACTCCTTCTCTGTTTCCTTCACTTAGCTTGCTACTGCTTGCTCACTTGTCTAACTTGCTGCTCTAACCACGGAAGAATACAAGAAATTCCGAGAGGAACATCTGCAATGCCTCACTCCAGCTGAAGCACATCATCAAGTGCAGGTCCGTGAGGACGAGTTGCTGAAAGAGCGGGAGGCCGAGAAGACGGAGTTCGAGAAACTCCAGGTTGATCTTGCCGACGCACTCCAAACTGCAATCAATGATGTTCGCGAAAAGCAAGATTTTGAGAAAACAGCTGCTGCCGAGAAGCGGGAACTCGAGAGAGAGATCAGAACTCTGAAAGAAAGGAACCAAGCTCTCGAGGTCACAATCAGCGACTCGCGCCGCATCTAGGACAAGCAGATCCGGGAAACAGTTTACTGGAGGACTAAGCTGGGAGTCCTTGTGCTGGAAATGGAATGTGAGTTGCCGCTACCCTTCACCTTGTTTAGTTTTTACCTTTCTATCTTCTTCTACTCAGTCTCTCTTCTTCTCGGTTACTCTTTCTGACCCAAACAGGCATTTCTTGATCCAGACATCTTCCCGGAACTCCGTGTCGCTGGTGAAACTGCTGTGGATAAAGCGAGAAAGGCCAGGGCAGCAGCTGGTCTGAGTGTTGATGATACCTCCAGCATCGATGACCATCTCATCAACCTCAAGACCCAAGTGTGCTCCCTCAAAGGCTTGGGTACCTCCATGGTGTCCACTGCAATTAAGCTGCACAAACTGTTCTGGCCTGACTGAGATGTCCCGGAAACCTTCCGTGGTATGGCAGCCAACCTGGATCATGTTAAGGAGGAGCTGAAGAAATGGCGTGCTTCCGCAGCTCGGGCAGGAGCTGACGAGATCCTCCACTTCATCCTGTCCTGGTACAAAAATCTAGATCTTGACAGGATTGGCACTCACAGAAATGGCTCCAAGTGGACTGGGCGTCCCGAGTGCGTCTCACGCCGGAAAGAAGTGGCATACGAGATTGCCTCCTATGATGAGACTAGCCAATACATCGACGGCCCCACCGAGCCGGATACAAATGTTGATGAAGAGGAGGAGGAGGAGGAAGCCGAGTTCAACGAAGACGCCGGCGAAGACCACAGCCGAGATGACGAAGAAGCTGAGCAGGAGGAGTCCAAGCACGGAGAGGCCGAGCAAGAGGAGACCGAGAAGTGTGGCGGCGTGGAGGACTCCGGGATGGAATCCAATCCGGAGACCGAGCAGCCGCAACCCGCCGCGCAGGAGGCGGTTGTCACCACCGAGATGTTTATTGACGACCCTGCTCCCGAGCTGGGCATGACTGGGGCTGCGACCTCCATGCTCTACCCTCTTCCCAGCGCTTCCGTTACTCAGGCCTCCAACAACTCTGCATTGGAGCCAATCTCCAATACTCCAACTTCTTCCGCGGCCGAGCCTACGTCTACAACTGCTGCCTCCGAGCCAGTGGCGCCTACCAGCACCAACTTGGATACCACTACCTCCACCGTCGTCTAAATTCCTGCAGTTCTTGTCTTAAAACACTTATCAGATCCCCGGGATGCCGGGTGCAGATGTAATCAATACACTTATGTTTTTTCTCGAGACTCAGTTTTATTTGATTTACTTTTAGCAAGACTGGCTTAATGCCGGATTGCATTACAATGCAAGTCCCCGAGTTGCATTTCTCATCCACTTGTATTTTTGTCTTTGCTCTTACCTGCCACTTGTGGCTTTTTGGTAGTCGAGTCACAAGATTTCAAATACCAAGTTTCAGATACTCAACCACCTTGAGATTTGAATTTTAACGCTGCCCACCACTTAGCCAAAAAATAAAATAGAGAAGGAAAAAACACCCTACTCGGTTGCTACACTTCTCTTTTCCGTAGCAATTTTTCATGTGCTCATTGACCTTTGGCTTGTTCTCTTGCTTGCCATGAAGCCAGGTTGCGGACAGCAGCAGAGTTGGCCCTTGGGTTTAAACACACTACTAGATATGCGCATGAAATTCTAAGTAGACCAACCGAGTAGACAAAGGAAATAAAGTAAACAACACAAGGCAAGTTTTAGCACAGGCCGTCCCCGAGTTTGAATTCGGAGTGCCAACTTGAATTTTAACTCGGTTAAGGAGATACATATGACTTCTGCTCATGAATGAAAACGGTGGAGTAGAGCTACATTCCAGGGACGCTTGGATTCCTCTCCAGCTCTATCCGGCATGTTCTTCTATGGTGCCTGTGCGTCAACTAGATAGTAGGCATCATTGTGCAGAGCCTTGCTCACAATGAAAGGCCCTTCCCACGGAGGGGATAGCTTGTGCATCCTAGCCGTGCGCTGTACGAGCCTAAGGACCATGTCTCCTTCTCGGAAAACCCTTGGGTTTACTTTCCGGCTATGATAACGCCTTAGGCTTTGCTGATAAATGGCTGAACGTGACAGAGTTAACTCTCTTGCTTCTTCTAGCAGGTCAACGTCATTTTCTCGAGCTTCTCTCGCCTCTTTTTCAGTGTAGAGTGTTACTCTAGGCGAGTCATGCTCTAGGTCAGTGGGCAACACGGCCTCAGCTCCATATACTAGGAAGAATGGTGTGTATCCGGTTGATCGGTTAGGGGTAGTCCTTAGACTCCACAACACCGCTGGCAACTCGTCCAGCCAACAACCAGGGGTTCGCTGTAATGGCTCAATTAGCCTTGGCTTTATCCCGGATAGGACCATGCCATTTGCTCTTTCAACCTGCCCATTTGAGGCTGGATGTGCAACTGATGCAACATCTAGCCGAATCCGCTTCTCCTTGCAGAATCTTGCAAACACACCCTCAGCAAAGTTTGTGCCATTATCGGTGATGATGCTGTGTGGGTAGCCATGTCTCAGAATGATATCCTTCAGGAAGCTCACAGCTGTGACTCCATCACACTTCCGAATAGGCTTGACCTCAATCCACTTGGTGAATTTATGAACCATGACAAAGATGTGACTCATGTTGCCTCTAGCTGGCTTGAAAGGGCCTACCATATCCAAACACCAGACAGCAAATGACCAAGTAATGGGAATGGTCTTCAACTCGGATGCTGGCATATATATCTTGCTTGAAAATCTCTGGCACCCGTTGCACTTTCTTACTATATCTTCAGCTTGCCACAAGGCAGTGAGCCAAAAGAATCCATGCCGAAAAGCCTTGTTGACCAGTGCCCGAGAAGAGGCATGATGTCCGCATTCTCCCTGGTGTATCTCTCTAAGAATATCTTCTCCTTCCTCTGGCTCAACGCAGCATTGCAGCACGCTAGTAGGACTCCTTCTGTGCAGCCCCTTGTTGATGATGGTGTAGCCCTTGGATCTTCTCTGTATTTTCCTGGCTGTGACCTCATCACTCGGCAATGAGCCATCCGTTAGAAAGGATAATATGGGTAGAGCCCAACTCGGTGTCTCCCGGATGGGAAACACTGGTTCGTCCACCTCCATTGGATCAGCTACCATGACCTCTTCCGAGTTGGAGACGAGTCCCCAAGTCCCCGAGTATTGAGAAATGATCCCCTCGATGAACGCAACAGTCCCCAAGTTGAGTGAAGAAGTCCCCGGGTTGCAAGTGTCAGTCCCCGGGTTGGAGACTACAGTCCCCGGGTTGGAGACAACATTCCCCGGGTTCTCCTTTGCAGCTTCCCAATCAATTTCCATGGGAACAGCTTCCGATCCTGGCAGAGATGAATGTATATGGACTCCGAGTTGGGGGATGGCTTGATGGATGGCTTTCTCAATTGCTCCAAGGCAATCCCAGCCGGGATAAACTACCGAGAAGACCCCAACTTGGACAGTGCATCAGCTGCATCATTCTCAGCTCGGTGTATGTGATGAAACTCACACCCCTCAAAGAACCCAGTCATAGTTTGCACTAGAAACCGGTAGGACGCCATGTTAGCATCCAAGGCATCCCAGTTGCCGGAGACTTGCTGAACCACCAAATCCGAGTCGCCATAATAGACAATGTGCTGAACTCCGATCTCCTTGAATACCCTAAAGCCATGTACCAATGCCTCATACTCGGCCACATTATTGGATGCCTTGAAATGGATCTGCAACACATACTCGAGTTGATCTCGCTTGGGTGACGTGAGCACTAGGCCAGCATCGAGCCCTTCTTTCACTTTGGAGCCATCAAAGTGCATCTTCCAGAAGTTGGTTTCCGGCAAGGGAGGGTCGTACTGCATCTCGGCCCAATCCACCAAGAAATCTGCCAGAGTTTGTGACTTGATTGCTTCTCTTCTCGCGTACAGAGGAGTGTACGCGGCTAGCTCAATTGCCCACTTGGCTACCCGGCCATTTGCATCCTTGTTGCCCATGATCTCCGAGATGGGAGCAGTGCTCACCACTGTGATGGGATGCTCTTGGAAATAATGCTTGAGCTTCTTGGCACCTAGGTACACGCCGTATGTCATCTTATGGTAGTGCGGGTAGTTTTGCTTGGAGCTGGATAGCACCTCGCTGAGATAGTACACTGGTCGCTGCACAGTCTTGCCTTCCTCTTCCCTTTCCACCACTATCACCACGCTGACTACCCGGTTGGTAGCTGCAATGTATAGAAACATTGGCTCCTTGGGCAGGGGGCTCGCCAGGATGGGAGTGCTACCCAGCATGGTCTTGAGTTCTTTGAAGGCGACATCAGCTTGTGGCGTCCAGACGAACTTGTCACTCTTCTTCATGAGATGATAGAGAGGCAAGGCCTTCTCACACATTCTTCCCAGGAAGCGGCTAAGGGAAGCCAAGCATCCGGTAAATTTCTGCACATCCTTCAATGATCTCGGTAAAGACATGCTCTCTATAGCTTTTATCTTTGAAGGATTGGCCTCAATGCCCCGACTGGATACCAAGAAGCCGAGCAGCTTGCCAGCCGGGACGCCAAAAGTGCACTTAGTCGGATTCAATTTCATCCTGTACTTGCGCAGGCTAGCGAATTTTTCCTCAATATCACTAAGCAGAGTATGTGTTTCTTTCGTTTTGATGACAATGTCATCTACGTACACCTGCACATTCTTGCTGATTCGATAATGCAAGCATTTATGCATGCAGCTCTGATAAGTAGCCCCAGCATTCCTCAACCCAAAGCACATAACACGATAGCAATAAGCCCCATACGGGGTAATAAAAGTATTCTTTATTTGATCAGCCGGGTTAAGAGGTATCTGGTGAAAACCAGAGTAGGCATCAATGAAAGACAAAAGCTCGCACCCGGCAGTGGGATCGATCACCTGATCTATGCGGGGTAGCTGGAACGGGTCCTTGGGGCGGGCTTTGTTCAAGTCGGTGTAGTCCACGCACATGCGCCATGCCACCTCGGTCTTGGGGTCCTCCTTCTTCTTCTCAACCATGACCGGATTGGCCAGCCAATCCGGATGCAGTACCTCCATGATGAATCCACTTATCAGCAGCTTGGTGATCTGATCACCGATGGCTTTCCTTCTCTCATCACCAAAGCGGCGCATCGTCTGCTTAACTGGCTTGGCGTCTGGGCGCACATGTAGCGAGTGCTCAACCAACTCCCTCGGGAAACCCGGCAAGTCCTCATTGGACCATGCAAAGACATCCCGATTCTCACGGAGGAAGTGGATGAGCTCGCTTTCCTATTTCTCGCCCAACCCGGCGCCAATGATGGCAACGCGGTCTGGGAACTCAGGGTCCACCTGCACCTTCTTGGTTTCCTGGGAGGCCTGGAAAGCTACTCCATACTGAGAACTCGGCATGCCAAGCATACCGACTTGAGCTGCTTGAGCCATAGCCACCACCTCGCGTATCTTCTTCTTCTCAGCAGCGATGAACAAAGACTCTGCCAGCAGAGATCCAGCAGATGCGCACTCCAGGGAGCGCTTGTAATCACCCAAGATGGTGATGACACCATTGGGACCAGGTAGCTTCATCTTCAGGTAGGCTGCATGGGTTGAGGACATGAACTTGGTGAGCACAGGCCTACCGAGTAGAGCATGGTAAGGGCTCTGAAGATCAACCACTTCGAACTGTAGGCACTCGGTGCGGCAGTTCTCCCTGGTGCCGAATAGCACATCTATCCAGATGCGGCCGATTGGAGCGCAAGACACTCCCGGCACAATGCCATGAAAAGTGGTCCTGCTGGGAAGCAGCATGTTCTCGGCAAGGCCGAGCTTCTCCAGGGTATCTCGGTACATGATGTTGATGCTGCTGCCATTATCGATCAGCACCTTGCTGAACCTGACATTCTTCTTGGTTCCCAGGAAAGTGGGATCCACCACTAGTGCATATGTACCCGGACTGGGCATCACCTTGGGATGATCATCTTTGGAACAAGTAATTTCTTGGTCGCACCAGTGCAAGTAATGCGGCACAGCCGGGATCACTGCATTCACCTCCATCGCACGCCTACGATGCGACTGCTTGTCATCTGGCTCGGTGGTGAATACCATGTAGCTCTCATGGTGCTCCTGATACTGGTTCCGGTCTCCACCACCATCATTGCCATTTTTGTTGTTGTTGTTCCGGTTGTTGTTGCGGGTGTAGTAGTTGCGGTTGCGGTTGTTGCGGTTGTTGTAGTTGCGGTTGGCACCCTGAGCCACTTGATTCACATTCTCCCTTCTCATATTCACAGCCGGCCTAGGAGCAGCTGCCCGGATAGGCTGCACGTTGGCATCCGCAGGCGGCAGAGGAGGAGGAGGGGGCAGCTGACCAAAACCTTCACTTTTGATGTGGTCCCACCAGCTGCATTGTCGGGTAGTGTGGTTGGCTGACCTATTCGGATGCCGAGTATGGAAGCTGCATGGCCCGTCCTTCATGTTCTCAAAGATAAATCTCTGAGCATCTCCGGCTTCCGGGTTGGTGTTGCCTTGCTGGGGAGCATTGTATGGCTTCTTGAAGCCTTGGTGAAAGCTCATGATCCCTCTAATGATTTTGGTGATGATGATAACACGGGTATCTTCTATCTAACAGTGTTGTTTTAGATTGTGCAGCTATTATCTCAGATGCTTATTGTTATATTCTTGACGGAAGATCAAAGAGAAGGCCTACACTCTGGATTAACTGCCACTGGATTTTTCAGTACGCAACCCGGAAATTCTGGTGTCTTTGGGGCGGAATATCCGGCCCCAGCACCGGATTATTCCGGCCCTCTTGTGGCATCTCCAAAACGACTAAGTTTTTTCATTGCCCGCGCACAGAAGCCAGGGAGAAAATTTGCCCCGGAAATTTCCGGTGCAAAAATCCGGCCCTCTGGGACTTAGCAGAAAATGGAGCACTCTCAGCTGCCCGCGCACAGAGACGGGGGCGGAAATTCTGTCCGGAAATTTCTGGGCCCGGATATTTCAATTATCCGCCCCCAGGATATTCCAATATTCCGGTCTTCTGGTCCTTAGCAGTTTTCACCGATTGGCTGCTGCCCGCGCACAGAAGCTGGGGCGCAAATTTGCCCCGGAAATTTCCGGTGCAAATATCCGGCCCCTGGTCCTTAGCAATTTTCGTCAACGAGCTGGTGCCCGCGCGCAGAGAGGGAGGCGGAGCATTGGGGCGGAAATTTCCGCCCCCGGATATTTAAAAATTCCGCCTCCCGGACTATTCAAAAATCCGGCCCAGGCAGACCGGAAATTTCCGGTGCTTACACCGGAATATTCCGGTCCTACAGGACTGCAACGGTCAGAAATTGGAGTGTAACATCCCAAGTATGAAAATATCCCTTAGAATGTTTGATTTGCTGTTTTAATTCAAGTATTGCATCATGTCATCATGTTTAATTATTTGTTTGCATTTGTTACTATTTGTTTTGCATCTGTTTTACCTTCTTTTCATAATGAAACTCAAACAAAATTCAAATGGTTAATTCATACTTGCTCTGTTACAACTTTTGGAATAAAAATAACAAATGAAAACAACCCTTTTATTCCATGTTGATCACTCATTAAATTGTTGGTTTTAATCAAACCATTAATCCAATCAATTAATTCTAAATCACTTCAAATTCAAACCAAATGTATTTCAAATCAGTACCCATTTGAATCCATGGAATTCACCAAACAAATGTAATCCTTAATCACATTAATTCTTAGGGGTAACCCTATTAAAAATGTTGTTTTCAATAAGGTTTCATTAATATTAGAAATTCCCTAAATTTGGTTTAATTTCAAACAGCAAGCAAATATTTAAATTTTTGCAAATAAAAGCTACCAAATGTTTGCTTTTGGCCTAATGAACTTCCCCTAATTTTTTCAAATTTTTCTCTGAATTAAAACCCATCCTTTTCTTCCAAAACCAAAAGCTACAAAAAAAACAGAAAAGGAAAAAATAAAAAAGAGAAAAACTGCAGCGCGCGCGGCAGCTAAGAACTACCCAACCCACCTAAGCTAACGCGCGCGCGGCCCAGCCCGCCTAAGCCATCACTTACCGCTTCAAAACTCGTGCCGTCGTCTGTTAGAAGTACGGCGCGCATCCGCGGCCTCCACGTCGGAGTACGGCGGCAGCCGACGGCCATCGCATCGCGTAGGGCCCTATAAGTAGCCCTAGGGCGCAGCGCGCAGCCCTAGAACCCTAGGTTTCCCTGTTCCCCCTCTCTCCATCGCTATTCCTGCTCTCTGTCGCCACTCCCCCTCTCCGTTTTCCTCACCGGCGGCATCCACCTCTGAACTTCGCCATGGCGCCGCCACCCTCTAGTCCCACCTAGCCACTGGCCTACTGGAACCGACTCGCCACAGTTCCCTCTTCGTTCTGGACACCTTAGCTCGCTCGGAGGAGCACGGAATCAACGCCGCTGTCCTCGACCACCGTGCAGCCGCCGCTCGCCGTCGAGCTCTCCCACGGCCAAATCCCGGTGAGCACGCGCTCCACTCCCTCCTGTCTCCCCTCCGTAGCGCGCACGTTACGCACGGCGTTTGCACCCTGTTCTGCACCACAGCTGCTGCGCGCACGACGGCGATCACCGCTGATGATCTTCTGTCAGCGTCGCGGAAGCGCGCGTTCGTCAGAAAGTTCAGTAGCAACTGTGTAACGATAACCTGTCCGCGTTTGTTTGTCTGTCAAACGAATCGAAACAGCGCAGTGGTTCAGTCCAACGAGTGCAGGCGCGCGGGCGAGGGATCGAATCCCCGCGGCAGCATAAAAACCCCACCTTTTTATTCTTCCGCGCTGACAGCCAGGGCCCAGCCGTCAGCCACTCGTGTGCCACGCGGGCACAGTGAGCCCACGGGGCCCCGCTGGCAGCGACTGGGTGCGTCTCCCGCGAGTATAAAACGAATTCTAAACTTTCTGTAATCAAATCTGGGTCCAACAAAATCACAGATTGGTCCCTGAAAGCATTTTGCTTATAACTTTTATTTTATAACTCTAAAAACTGAAAATAAAATATGTGTGTTAGTCTAAATTCAATTGTCTATCTTTTGGAAACATTTGTTCACTGTTTTGAATTTTCAAAATGCAATTTAAAATTGAATCTAAATAATTCAAATGCAAATTCATAAATTCCATAACTAAATCATTATTAATCCAATAAATACAAATAAAATATGTTTTTCATACCATTTTGAATATCCTATCCAAATATAGAATTTGTTTCATTGTTTGAATAATTTAAATTGCCTAAATAATTTAATACTTGTTTAATTCATTTAAATTTGATAAAAATCATAACTTGCTTAATATAAAATATTTTTGAACATGCAAAATATGTTTTCAAGCCATCAAAGTGTGAACTTTTCAAATGTGAATTTGAATTTATGATTTGAACAAATAAAATTCAAATAATATTCAAACTTGTTTTAAATTCAATTAAAACTTGTTTAATATTGTTTAATTCATAATAAATTTATCCTAATTCAAATTTCAATATTTGAAACATGTAATCCAACTAAAATTTGATTTTATTTTCAAATATAAATTTTGTTAATTGTTTTGCACACTTTAACTTGATGAAAACAACAGTTGTTTGTGTGACATGTTTAAGTAACCAAAAATTTCTAAACTTAATAAATAATTTTCCAACTTGTTTTATTCCTTTTCCTTGCATCTATCATTGTTATTTGTTGTTATTTTTGTTGTTACCATCATGCATGCATCATGCTAACAACTTTCACCTAGTAATTAATTGTAAGTCAATTGTTTCCATTTATTTCAATGGACCTTTTCCATATGCAATCCAATTGCATAGGGGTCCATCTAAATTGTGTTATCATGTCACCTAGTTTATTTTGATGCAATCATTAACTTGTCATGCATCATCTTGATTGTGCACAATGCCATGGCAATGATTGTTTACATTCCTGTTTTGTTTGTTTGTTTCCTTACAGCACCCCTTCTGAGGATCTAGCTCAGTACCAGACTGCTGAGTTCGCAGACAAGTTATCACTCACATGAACCATTGTGTTCCTTTCAACCCTGGTTACCGATACTTTCCGTCGTCTATTTCTGCTAGCCTTAGTGGTAGTTGTTTCTGTTACGAACCTATCACATGAATCCCTTAACCCTGGTATTGCCTCACCACCCCTCCTACAACCCTATTTTTTGAGCCAGTGTCTTACTAGTATGCTTAGGTTGTTTTGCTCGAGTCTGTTACCGTTACTTCAGTTACTATATTTCATTATGTTCTGGGGGCTCGATGTTTAATCAATCAATCAATCATGCTAATGTTATTACTTAATAATAATTTGATGATAAGGCACCGGCAGGAGGCCCTGTGTGGTTTTGAGGCCTGCTAGTGTCGACCCTAATAGGAAAAGGGTCTTGTCTACTGATCCATGATGAGTGCACTACCCGCATGTGGGAAGCGAGTATGGGCGCCCCCCTCAATTTGATTCGATTCGCATCTCGTCCAAATCATCTCATTTAGTTCGTGCTTTCTATTTGCCGCATGCATGTTTTTGCGAGCCCAGCGCAGGGTGGAACTTTTGTAGTCGGCATATAGGGGGACACGTTCTTAGAGTGCTATGAGGGTCCATTTTCTTATGGGCTCGATTAGCCGTGCGCCCAAGGTGCTTTGGGCTTGATGCGGAGAAGAGTTGAGTTGTGTTGAGTGCCCCGCTTGGTGGGAGGCATCCCATCTGGCGGGTTATTCATACGTGTATGGCCAAATTGGTGCAACCCTGCAGGGATAATCTTCTCGAGAAGCCGTGTTTTCCGCGGTTATGGTTAACTGGGTGAAAGTACTGGCTAACAAGTAATCAGGACAACTTAAACCTAATGATTCATAATCTCACACCCCATGATTACAATTTGACTAGTAATAGGATTATTGTCACAATAATTTGTTACATCTTAATCCACCTGGGTGAGTTATCCTCGGATTGCTTCTTTGGATAAGGGGCGAGATCCAGGATGGGTTTGTTTGATGTTATCTTTCAGTTGGTTACAACACTCGATCTTATCCCCTTTCTGATAGCTAGAAGTGATAGAATCTCTGTAGTTGGTTAGTGCAGCCAGTTGCAGCATCTGTTATATACCCCTTCTTTCCGTTGAACCCAAGTCATCTGTGCTTGTGTTGACGGGCTATACTTTGGTGAACTGTGAGTCTTGCTTGCCAGTACGTCTATGTACTGACCCCTTTGGGGCTGTGGTTTCCGCAGACTACGATTACGAGGATCCAGGTGACGGCTACTACGTGGAGTTTGACGATGCTGCTGACGAGTAGTTAGCGGACCCTGGCAGGATCCGAGACATCGTGGATGGGCTCCGTCTTTATTTCAGTTTCCAGCTTCTTAAGCCTATTTGAATTTTGTCTGTACTCAGACCCCTTTGAATGCTTCCGCTGATATGTAATGATGCTATGTTGGGACATGTGTCCTCTGGATGATTGTATTTGCTATCTCTGCCCTAGTGAGGGCCATGTGCAAACTTATTTCAATCTTTTGTGTCTTAGAGGCATGTTGTGTTATCCTTTTGTTCAAAGTCGTTGACGTACCATGTGTGTATGGTATGAAGTACGTCAATGGTAGTGTCCTGATTTCTACAGGATAGTTTACATCGACGGTGAACAGTAGCGATGGGTTGTCACACATAAGTGTTGGCCTACTCGTAAGAGGACGCGGGTGCCGGAAAGCCCCGTAATCCCATCAGAATACTGTTCAGTTCGTACGGTGAGTATCCTATAGAAGTCCGGGTGCGACGTGGAGGAGCCTATAAATAGCTGTCTTCTTCCTCTAGATAGGCAGCTCGTCCATTCCTCTCTCTCCTCCATTGTTGTAGAGCTCAAAACGCTCCGATCTCCCTCTTCCTCCAACCAAACTCGATGCCCTTCAAGGATCTCATGGAGGAGGACTAGATCTACCTTTCCACCAAGCCAAAACGTGTGTACCCACCCCACAACTCTTGGGATCTTGTAATCTCTTGGTTGCTTTGTCATCCAAGGGAAACCCTAGTGCTTGTAGCTTCCACCTTGTAGCAAGAAGCTTCGATTGTTGAGAGCCTCCATCTCACTTGTGGAGTAGCCTCAACCCCTTGTAAAGGTTTGGTCAACGCCTTCAAGTCGACCTCATAGTGGAAACGAGAATCTCCCTCACCGGAGAAGCTCAAGGAGAACAAGGTGCGCACATCCGTGCTATTGAGGAGCGCCTAGGTGGCTCCCCACCTCTCCAACGTAGACGTACTTCTTTTAAGAAGGAACTACGGGAAACATATCCTTGTCTCCGTGTTTTTCACTTGTTGTTATCTTGTACCGTTCCTTTATTTCCGCTGCTACTTGTTCCGTGCCACCTAGGGTGTTCACTTAGTTGCACATTTAGATAATCAAGCATTTACTTTCCTAAAGCCCCCATTAAAAGTGAAAAACAAGTAAAATTTGTAGGTCACCTATTCACCCCCCCCTCTAGTTGACCATATTGCACTTTCAATTGGTATCAGAGCCTCGGCTCTTTTATCGGGCTTAACCGCCTAAGAGTAATCATGGTCAACGGAGATGATCCCGAATCTTCTAAGGAGGAGCTCTCCAAAATGGCCGACACTATAGCCAACCTAGAGACAACGGTTTGTACCATTCAAACCCAATTGTCCAAGGTTAGCTCTAGTGTGGGCTCGGAGGTTTCCTCCATCAAGAAGATGTTGGAGAACATGATGGGTAGAACCAAGGGGCCTTCGCACTCTCCCCATGTCACCGATGAGGATAGTTCGGATGAGGAAACGATTCCGGATAATTCCGAACTCGAAGAGAACATTGCCAAAGCTAAGGCTAAAGCCGCACAAAAGGCTAAAGCCAAAGCTAAGGAGAGTGACGGTGGCTCCAAGTCTCAAACGGCTAATGGTTCGGGGTCCAATTCAAAAGTTCCACCACCGCAAAACTATGATTCTATCCACCCAATCGTTTGCATGCCACACATCCTTAATGTTGGAGTTCCACCCATCCTTAACACTAACGAATTTTCCTCTTGGAAGTTTGAAATGGAATCTCACATTTCAGGATCGTGTACCGCATTGTGGAGAAGCGTGATCCATTGATTTCATCCTCATGACCCAAGCAACTTGACTCCAAGGGAGGATGTTGAATCTCAACTCAACAAAACTGCTCTTGTAATTATCCAGAAGGCTCTCCCAAGGGAGCATCTCACTCACATCCGTGGTTGCAAGACCGCCAAGGAAGCTTGGGACAAACTTGACACCTTGTTTCAAGGAAATGCTAGCATTCAATCTTCCAAGTATGATGTGGCCATTGACAACTCCGAGAACTTCGTTATGCAAGAGGATGAGACTCCTGAAGAGCTCTATAGAAGAGTTGTCACTCTCGCCAATCAACTAAGAGACTTTGGCAAGGAAGAGATCACCGATGAGTGGATAAAGAGGAAATTTGTCAAGGCTATCACACCCTTCGAGAAGAATCTCTCCACTAGTATCCGGACAAGAGCGGACTACAACACTCTCAACTCCATTGGTGTTCTTAGTGAGTTCATCGCAATCTCTCTCTCACACAAGAGTGCGGATGATGCTCTAGCTCGCTCTAGAGGGATGGGAAAGTCTCCCAATCTTGCATTGAAGTCAAAGGCAATGGCTCGAGTTGATGAAAGTGAAGAAGAAGATGATGATGAAGAGGACTATGAAGACACCTATACAGGAGCTCACAAGTGCATTGCTCTCGCTATGCATGGATATTGGAAGAGATGGGAAGCTCACCAAGCCGGTTCTCCAAGACCTCCACGAAACAAGAACTACAAGAAGAAGGGGGAGCTCCCAAGGACATGCTACAATTGTGGTAGCGCAAACCACTTCGTGAAGGAGTGCCCCTTTGAACCTAGAGAATAGAACGAAGGCAAGCTTGTTCGCAAAAACAAGACCAAGCCTCCACAAAACAAGAACTTCGCTAGGAAGGTGCCAAGGGCTCTCTATGTTCAAGAAGGGGCGGTTCTTGAGACTTACATCTCCGGAGATGAAGGATAAGATGAGGTAGTTGGAGTTGCTCACATCGCCAAGGCCACCGCATCATCACCTTCGATCTCTCTATTCGAATCCCCCAATGAGAATGTGGCTACCTGACCTATGTGTCTTCTGGAAAAAGCCACTTCGGTATGCTCTCCCAATCCCAAGACCATTATCACTAACCCTCCTTCATTATTGGATTGTGTTGAAAATGCTTGTGAGGAGGATAGTGAGTCTAATGAGTTAAGCATATGGCTATCTAGCCTTAAAGGTGAGACTAAGGAAAAGGTGAACTCTCTTTTGAGGCAACTTGATGAGGCTAACTCTCTTGTTGATGAAAAGGGGGAGATCATCATGACCTTAGAAAGCCATGGAGGTCAAACTTGCAATGAGCGAGAGCTTGAAAAAGCCCTTGAAAATGAGCGTTCCATTCGTGCATCACTTGAGGAGAAATTGTCTTGTCTTGAAGAAAACTTTCCCATAAGTGTCTCTAAGCTTAGGAAAGAAAATGCACAATCTCTTGCTTTAATTAAAACTCTTGAACATGAAGAGTTGAAGCTAGGAATTGCTCACAAGGAACTGGGCACTCGTCATGAAAAACTTGAAAAGGAGTTCATGTCTCTTAAGGAAATTCATGACAAGTTAACCAAATCTCGTGACAATCTTCTAGCCCAACTATCAAACAAGCAAGTTGTGTCCACTTCACCCTCTAGCTTGAATGTCTTGCCTAGAAATGCTTGTAGTGCAACTAATCTTGTAGGAAATGAGAAGAATCCCCATGAGATTGCTTCTCAACGAGCCAACAATGGAAAGGAGGGACTTGGCTATATAGCCAAGTCAAAGAAGAAGTATAAGAAGAAGAACAAGAAGAGAGTCACCTCCCCCTCACAAGAAGTAAGATTTGTGAAAGAGGGAGAGGTGACCAAAAGGAAGGAGACCAACACCATTGTGGGTGGTGAGACCTCTAGGGGGAGCACCACTCACAATAACTTTGCCGGGAAATATAATCCATCTTATGTTCTTATGAAGTCTAGAGATGGTCATGTATATGCTAAATATGTTGGTACTTCTTATGGTGACGATTATCATTGGAGTATTTGGGTTCCTAAGACCCTTGTCGCTAACATGAGAGGACCCATTCAAAGATGGGTCCCTAAATCAAGAAACTAAGCTATTGTAGGGAAGTGCTTCCGGTTCGAGCAAATGGACGGTGGATAGTGGTGCATCCCAACATATGACCGGAAGCAATGACGCAATGAGTGATATTCATCCTCCATTACCTCATCTCAATTGCGTTACTATTGGTGACAACTCCGAACTAAAGGTATTGGGACGAGGCAAGGTAGCAATCTCGAATGACTTGTCAATTGAGAATGTTCTTCTTGTTGAGTCCCTTGGCTATAATCTCATCTCGGTTCTTCAACTTGCTAAAAGTGGTTTTACCTCTTTCTTTAATAAGGAGAATGTTATTGTCACTTGGGAAACGACTCTTAAAGTAGCCTTTGTTGGGCATGTCGAGAACGGCATGTATGTAGTGGACTTCTCTAAAGGAGACACGTGTGCCGCGACATGTCTAATGGCTAAAGTTGATGTGGGTTGGCTATGGCATCGCCGGTTAGCCCACACCAATATGAGGACGTTGCATGACCTTCAAAGTGGCAATCATGTTCTAGGACTAACGAATGCTAAGTTTGCCAAAGATCGTGTGTGTAGCTCTTGCGTTCTTGGAAAACAACATGGAGAAGCTCACCCAACCAAGACCAACATCACCACCTCAAGAATCCTCGAGCTCATTCACTTGGACCTTTTTGGTCCTCTATCATATGATAGTCTTGGAGGCAAGAAGTATTGCTTGGTGATTGTGGATGACTATTCACGATATTGTTGGGTGTACTTCTTCAAGAGAAAGAGTGAGACTCAAAAGCGGTTCATCGAGTTCATCACTTTGGTGGAAAGGCAACATAATACAAGCATCATGGCTATCCGAAGTGATAATGGCTCCGAGTTCAAGAACTACACCGTGGAGGGATTTCTTAGTGAGGAAGGCATTGCTCATCAATATTCCACTCCCTACACCCCTCAACAAAATGGTGTGGCGGAGAGAAAGAATCGGACTCTTATGGATGCGGCTCGAACCATGATTGCGGAGTTCTCTTCTCCTTATAATTTTTGGGCCGAGGCCGTCTCCACCGCTTGTCATGCTAGCAACCGATTATATCTCCGCAAGATCTTGAACAAGACCCCTTATGAGATTCTCACGGGCAAGAAGCCGGACGTTTCATACTTCAAGGTCTTTGGATGCAAATGCTTCATTCGCAAGAGAGGGAAACGCTTGTCTAAGTTCGAGACTAAATCTTATGAGGGTATCTTTGTTGGCTATGCCTCAAACGCTCATGCTTATAGAGTCTATAACAAGTCCACCCGACAAGTTGAAGAAGCTATAGACATGGTATTTGATGAGGATAATGGGTCCCAAGGGGGCCGTATAAATCATGGTATTGTAGGAGATGCAATTCCTCCCATCGTCATAAGAAGAATGGGGATTGGTGAAATAATCCCCATTGAGGGTTACCGGATGACGGAGGGAGAAGGACTATGCCCCACTCAAGTGGAGCCATTGACTACATCCATTGATAACCAAGCTACCCAACAAGATGCACCAAGCCCTCATGCTTCACCACAAGGCCAAGCTAACAATCAAGGCCAAGCTCATGATGAAGGCCAAGCTCACAATGAGGAACAAGATACACATGGTGATGATTCAACTCGTAACATAAGGGATCCACCTCCCGTTGATGATCAAGATCAAGGTGGACATGTCTCCGATGATGAAGGTGATGATCAAGTACTATCCAAGGAAACTTTGGAGGAGATGCTAGCTCGTAGGGCAAAGAGAAGGCTAGATAATCTCGCTCGTGCCGGTCACACGGAGGACATGATTCTTGGACAAGTTCGTGGAAGGGTCGTCACAAGGAGGCAACTAGCGGACTTTAGCAAAGCTCATGCGTTCGTCTCTCACATTGAGCCAAAGAAGGTCTATGAAGCTCTTGAAGATCAAGATTGGCTTGAAGCTATGCACGATGAACTCAACAACTTCGAGCGCAACAAGGTGTGGAAATTGGTACCAAGGCCCAAAGATTGCAAGAACGTCATCGGCACTAAGTGGATCTTCAAGAACAAACAAGACAAGGACGGCATCGTCATCCGCAACAAGGCTAGATTGGTTGCTCAAGGCTTCTCTCAAGTCGAAGGTGTCGATTTCGGTGAAACATTCGCTCCCGTTGCTTGTCTTGAATCTATTCGCATCTTACTTGCATATGCCTCTCATCACAACTTTAAATTGCAACAAATGGATGTTAAAAGTGCATTTTTGAATGGTCCCATCCACGAGTTGGTTTATGTCAAGCAACCTCCGGGTTTCGAAGATCCCAACCACCCCGATCATGTCTACAAACTCGATAAGGCGCTATATGGGCTTAAACAAGCTCCACGTGCATGGTACGAGCACCTTAAAGAGTTTTTGGTAGATCGTGGGTTCAATGTTGGTTTAATCGATCCCACCCTTTTCACCAAAAGGGTTGGAGGTGACTTGTTCATATGCCAACTCTATGTGGATGATATCATCTTTGGTTCTACTAACATCGCATTCAATGATGAGTTTTGCAAGCTTATGACGGATAAATTCGAGATGTCAATGATGGGAGAATTAGAGTATTTTCTTGGCTTTGAGATCAAGCAACATCCCGAAGGCACATTTATCAAGCAAGCCAAGTATACTCAAGACATGCTCAAGCGCTTCAACATGCACGATGCCAAACCTATGAAGACTCCCATGTCCACGACCATTGACTTGAAACCCGACCCGAATGGTAAAGAGGTAGATCAAAAGGTATACCACTCCATGATTGGCTCTTTGCTCTACCTTTGTGCATCTAGACCCGATATTATGTATAGCGTTGGTAAATGTGCAAGGTTTCAAGCCTCCCCAAGACAAAGTCACTTTGAAGCGGTTAAGCGTATCTTTCGATATTTAGTTCATACCCCAAACTTCGGTCTTTGGTATCCCAAGGGTTCAAGCTTTCAGCTCATTGGGTATTCGGATGCGGACTATGCGGGAGAGAAGACGGATAGGAAATCTACATCCGGAAGTTGTCAATTTCTTGGCCGCTCATTGGTATGTTGGTCTTCCAAGAAGCAAAACTGCATTGCACTCTCCACCACTGAGGCCGAATACATCTCCGCGGCGAGTTGTTGTGCTCAATTACTTTGGATGCGGCAAACATTGAGAGATTATGGTATCGTCTTCGACAAAGTTCCTCTCTTGTGCGACAATGAGAGTGCCATCAAGATCGCCTGCAATCCCGTTATTCACTCCAAGACGAAGCACATTGAGATACGACATCACTTTATTCGGGATCATGTTGAGAAGGGTGATATTGACCTCTCCTATGTAGCAACCAAGGATCAACTCGCGGATATCTTCACGAAGGCCCTTGATGAACCAAGATTTCGGGGGTTTGAGGAATGAACTAAATGTGATCGATGCGTCTAACTTCTCTTGAACCCTTGCATGAGTACCTTCACTATATGTGCTATCTAGTTTAGATGCAGGCATGGACATAGGGGGAGCGTAGTTCAACTCATGAACAAACACTCCACCTATCATGCGCAAAACAACCAAAACGTCATGCATAACTAGTCAATTTGTGACTTATAGTGCTTAAAACGTGAGTTATACTTTTGAGTCCAAGATACATCTTCGCGGCTCCTTGGTATCACTCAAACACGGTGACTTCGGCCACCAACCTTTTCTTTTGTATTTGTACTTGATGTGTTTTTATGTCTTCCTCGTGTTCGTGCGTTCGTTTGTGTTTTTCGTTTTTGGAGGCTCACGACTTGTTCCATCTTCCACAAATACTCGGATGGCGTGGGAACACCGGAAATTCCGGCCTAGGGCCCGGAATATTCCGGCCCTCAGACATTTGTCTCAGAAATTTCGCCCATTTCCGATGTGCCCGCTCACAGATGGCACACCGGAAATTTGAGCGGAACTTTCCGGGGACCCGGAATATTCCGTGCCTTAAGCCCCGGAAATTTCCGGGGTTCGAATTGGACTCGAATAATCCCCCAACTATCCAGCGTGCCCGCTCGCAGAAGGCACACCGGATATTTGGGAGGAATATTCCGGCCCAAATTTCCGGACCCCAGAATATCCGGCCTTAATACCGGAAATTTCCGGTGCTGTTGGTCTGGGGCTATATAAGGGCGACGGGAGGGAGCAGTTCCAGATTGCTTCCCTCCCCTCGCCTCCACTCGCCTCCAGCCGCCGCCGCCGCCTCCGAGACCTCCGGGAGGCCCCTTCGCCTCCCCTCCTCGTCCTCTAATCACCTTTTGCGGATCAAGAGATCGCACGTCCGTTCCTTATTCATGGATCCCGGTATGTGTCTGTTTTCTCCATAATCTTGGGTTGATTAGATGATTTGATCTCATATCTAGTGTTCTTCATGGTATTGCACGGTTATTTGTTCACACAAGTATCACCTATTCTCTAGGTTTCATCCCTGTACTAGATTCCTCGTTCTAGATTCGTTATAGGCCCAGATTCAGATCCGGATTCGAAAATCCCGAAGGCCGGAAATTTCCGCCCCAGGACCGGAGATTCCGCCCCCGAAAATTTCCCCTGAGGCCGGAATTTCCGCACCCTTGACCGGAATTTCCGGCCTGTACTGAATCTTGAACAGAGATCCACTTTCTCCATTTCCACAATTCGTGAGCCCCCCCCCCCGTTTTTGATTCTTGTTTGGTTTTCTTTGCATCTTTTCTGCTTTCCTCGCAGATGGCTCAAGCTCTAGGCCCGGCAAGCTGACCAGTTCCCACAAGCGACTCCGTCACCTGAGGGAAAATGAGGAAGGGACCTATGTGGATGAGAATGAGACTCGCCGGCGTGCGAGGGATGCTGAGAAGGAATATGAGCGCCAACGTGATGCTGACAGGGCTGCTCGCAAAGCTGGGAAGCAGCAAGGGAAATCTGCTCTGAACCTGGCCACCATGTCCATCCCCGAGTTCAAGGCATGGCGGGGCAAGGCCTGGTACACTGAGGGTCCTCAAGACCCCACTATTGATTCCTGCTTCTGGCACGTTGAACAGGAGACCCTTTTCAAGCAAGTGTACACTGTCATGAGCAAGCCGGTGTGCCCAATGAAGGTTATCAACTTTGCTCATCTGGCTGCCAATCCTTCCTACTTCAACAACTCAGTCCAGTTAGCGGAACTCCTTGGTCTGCGCCCTCTTATGGAGACTAGATGCTCCTACAACACCACATTCATCCAGCAGTTCTTCGCCACTCTTGTCATTGATGATTCTGAGGAGATTGGGATGTCTTGGATGTCTGGCCCCCACTTGCTCACCGCCAACTTCCATGACTTTGCTACTGCGCTCGGGTACCCCTTTGCTGGCCTCAACACTCCCCAAGGTCACCGCATGCATATTCACGGGGTTGAGTATGAGAAGAACAGGCTGGCTGAGTTGTATGGTTCCACAGGTGTGATTGGCTCGGCCAAAGGGCTGTATCCCATATATGATATCCTGCTGCGTATGTTCAGGGAGTCTATTGCCCCAAGTGGTGGCAATAATGATGCTATTCGTGGTGGCTTGGTCAACCTCATGTACCACGCCTACCTGACCTTCACTGAGGGTGACATGGATGACCTGGAGGCCCACAAGGTTGATGTGATGGATTTCATCTTCAATGAGATCCACTTTGCTCTCTTCCACCGCAAAGTGCCCCCATATGCCTCGTACATCATGAAGCTCATCAAAGCTCGCTATCCTGAGGCACTCCATGAGGACCTGGAGCTGGACTGTGAGGACCACAAGGATGTTACGCTGTACAAGAAGGCAGCTCACACACAGCAGGCTGCACATGATGTGGGTGCCACAGGTCAAGGCCACCGTGATCCTCGCATGCGTCCTCCTCCCCCTGGCAAGAAGAAGCGCTCATGGCTTGTTCGCGCAATTGAGAAGGTGATGTGCATGAATGTGTGCCTCCACAAGGAGAACTACAACGCCTATGTGGAGCGCCACAGCATGCTCGAGAACCAGCACCACATCATGACTGCTCTTAGTGCTCCCAATGTGCCACCACTTCCTCCTCCCAGGATTGCCTACAAGAACTGGAACAACCGCGACGTTGACTGGGATATCGGTGTGGATGATGGTGAGGACATGGAGGATGTCACCGAGGATGAAGCGGAAGAGGAAGACGAGGACACCCAGGCCTAGAGTTTGCTCCATGGGACGTAGCTCTCTCTTTTCTCTTTTTGGTATCCTGATGCCAAAGGGGGAGAAGATCTAGATGATCGCGGGGATTTGCTTGGGTGGGTTTCGTTCTTTATTTGCCTGTTTTTATCATCTCGTGCGTCTTTTCGAACTTCGTTCTATCGTACTCGTTATTCGTTGGTGAACTATTATTATTAGGAGGCATGTCTCCTATATATGCTATCTGTGATGTTTTTCATATCTTGCACTGTTAGTTTAATTCCCTGCAAATACCCGTGTTGTCATCATTCACCAAAAAGGGGGAGATTGAAAGCTCATGATCCCTCTAATGATTTTGGTGATGATGATAACACGGGTATCTTCTATCTAACAGTGTTGTTTTAGACTGTGCAGCTATTATCTCAGATGCTTATTGTTATATTCTTGACGGAAGATCAAAGAGAAGGCCTACACTCTGGATTAACTGCCACCGGATTTTTCAGTACGCAGCCCGGAAATTCCGGTGTCTTTGGGGCGGAATATCCGGCCCCAGCACCGGATTATTCCGGCCCTCTTCTGGCATCTCCAAAACAACTAAGTGTTTTCATTGCCCGCGCACAGAAGCCAGGGCGGAAATTTGCCCCGGAAATTTCCGGTGCAAAAATCCGGCCCTCTGGGACTTAGCAGAAAATGGAGCACTCTCAGCTGCCCGCGCACAGAGATGGGGGCGGAAATTCTGTCCGGAAATTTCCGGGCCCGGATATTTCAATTATCCGCCCCCCGGATATTCCAATATTCAGGTCTTCTGGTCCTTAGCAGTTTTCACCGATTGGCTGCTGCCTGCGCACAGAAGATGGGGCGGAAATTTGCCCCGGAAATTTCCGGTGCAAATATCCGGCCCCTTGTCCTTAGCAATTTTCGTCAACGAGCTGGTGCCCGCGCGCAGAGAGGGGGGCGGAGCATTGGGGCGGAAATTTCCGCCCCCGGATATTTCAAAATTCCGCCCCCCGGACTATTCAAAAATCCGGCCCAGGCAGACCGGAAATTTCCGGTGCTTACACCGGAATATTCTGGTCCTACAGGACTGCAACGGTCAGAAATTGGAGGAGTCTATAAATAGCTGTCTTCTTCCTCTAGATAGGCAGCTCGTCCATTCCTCTCTCTCCTCCATTGTTGTAGAGCTCAAAACGCCCCGATCTCCCTCTTCCTCCAACCAAACTCGATGCCCTTCAAGGATCTCATGGAGGAGGACTAGATCTACCTTTCCACCAAGCCAAAACGTGTGTACCCACACCACAACTCTTGGGATCTTGTAATCTCTTGGTTGCTTTGTCATCCAAGGGAAACCCTAGTGCTTGTAGCTTCCACCTTGTAGCAAGAAGCTTCGATTGTTGAGAGCCTCCATCTCACTTGTGGAGTAGCCTCAACCCCTTGTAAAGGTTTGGTCAACGCCTTCAAGTCGACCTCATAGTGGAAACGAGAATCTCCCTCACCGGAGAAGCTCAAGGAGAACAAGGTGTGCACATCCGTGCTATTGAGGAGCGCCTAGGTGGCTCCCCACCTCTCCAACGTAGATGTACTTCTTTTAAGAAGGAACTACGGGAAACATATCCTTGTCTCCGTGTTTTTCACTTGTTGTTATCTTGTACCGTTCCTTTATTTCCGCTGCTACTTGTTCCGTGCCACCTAGGGTGTTCACTTAGTTGCACATTTAGATAATCAAGCATTTACTTTCCTAAAGCCCCCATTAAAAGTGAAAAAGAAGTAAAATTTGTAGGTCACCTATTCACCCCCCCTCTAGTTGACCATATTGCACTTTCACTTGGCCCTGATTCTGGTTCTGCCCGTATTGGGCTCCAACAGTTTTTTGCCTTTGGCTGCTCCGAGCAACGCGGTGTCCTGGTTCACAACATTCACTTGCTCAGAACCGTACCGAGTATCGGGGCGGTCATCTCTGCGCTTGTTGCGGAAATCTTGGCGCCTGCTGCCATCATGGTTTCTTCTTCTTGGCTCGAAAGCATCGAGCAGAGGCCGAGTAGGGTCACCGAGTGCATACATATCAGCTATCTTAATCGTCTCGGTGAGCGTACTCGGCATCTCTCTCTGCAGCTTCTGCCACAGCATGCTGCCATGCCTGCAGCCTTGAGAAAACCAGGCGATTTCCTGTGACTCATTCACACCCTCACAGGTGTTCCTCAATGTTCTCCACCGAGTAAGGTATTCTCGGTCAGTCTCCTCTTCCCGTTGCTTGCAAGCCGAGAGCTGCTGCGGCCTATTCGGTCTCTTGTACGTGCTGGTGAAGTTGCTGATGAAGGCTTCCTAGAAGTCGAGCCAGCAGTTGATACTGTCCTTTGGCAAGTTATTGAGCCAGATCCGGGCAGGGCCCTCCAGCATCTGTGGGACGTATCTCACGGCCCATCTCTGGTTGCCGCCTGTGATATGCACGGCGGTGACATAGTCATTCAACCAGTCATCCGGCTTGGTGCTCCCATCATACGACTTGGTCCCCCTGGCCAGTTGGAACTAGTATGCTTAGGTTGTTTTGCTCGAGTCTGTTACCCGTTACTTTCAGTTACTATATTTCATTATGTTCTGGGGGCTCGATGTTTAATCAATCAATCAATCATGCTAATGTCATTACTTAATAATAATTTGATGATAAGGCACCGGCAGGAGGCCCTGTGTGGTTTTGAGGCCTGCTAGTGTCGACCCTAATAGGAAAAGGGTCTTGTCTACTGATCCATGATGAGAGCACTACCCGCATGTGGGAAGCGAGTATGGGCGCCCCCCTCAATTTGATTCGATTCGCATCTCGTCCAAATCATCTCATTTAGTTCGTGCTTTCTATTTGCCGCATGCATGTTTTTGTGAGCCCAGCGCAGGGTGGAACTTTCGTAGTCGGCATATAGGGGGACACGGTCTTAGAGTGCTATGAGGGTCCCTTTTCTTCGGGGCTTGATTAGTCGTGCGCCCAAGGTGCTTTGGGCTTGATGCGAAGAAGAGTTGAGTTGTGTTGAGTGCCCCGCTTGGTGGGAGGCATCCCATCTGGCGGGTTATTCATACGTGTACGGCCAAATTGGTGCAACCCTGCAGGGATAATCTTCTCGAGAAGCCGTGTTTTCCGCGGTTATGGTTAACTTGGTGAAAGTACTGGCTAACAAGTACTCAGGACAACTTAAACCTAATGATTCATAATCTCACACCCCATGTTTAACAATTTGACTAGTAATAGGATTATTGTCACAATAACTTGTTTCATCTTAATCCAACTGTGTGAGTTATCCTCGGATTGCTTCTTTGGATAAGGGGCGAGATCCAGGATGGGTTTGTTTGATGTTATCTTTTAGTTGGTTACAACACTCGATCTTATCCCCTTTCTGATAGTTGGAAGTGATAGAATCTCTGTAGTTGGTTAGCGCAGCCAGTTGCAGCATCTTATATATCCCCTTCTTTCCGTTGAACCCAAGTCATTTGTGCTTGTGTTGACGGGCTATACTTTGGTGAACTGTGAGTCTTGCTTGCCAGTACGTCTATGTACTGACCCCTTTGGGGCTGTGGTTTCCGCAGACTACGATTACGATGATCCAGGTGACGGCTACTACGTGGAGTTTGATGAGGCTGCTGACGAGTAGTTAGCGGACCCGGGCAGGATCCGAGACATCGTGGATGGGCTCCGTCTTTATTTCAGTTTCCGGCTTCTTAAGCCTATTTGGATTTTGTCCGTACTCAGACCCCTTTGAATGCTTCCGCTGAGATGTAATGATGCTATGTTGGGACATGTGTCCTCTGGATGATTGTATTTGTTATCTCTGCCCTAGTGAGGGCCATTTGCACCTTATTTTAATCTTTTGTGTCGTAGAGGCATGTTGTGTTATCCTTTTGTTCAAAGCCGTTGACGTACCATGTGTGTATGGTATGAAGTACGTCAATGGTAGTGTCCTGATTTCTACAGGATAGTTTACATCGACGGTGAACAGTAGCGATGGGTTGTCACACATAAGTGTTGGCCTACTCGTAAGAGGACGCGGGTGCCGGAAAGCCCCGTAATCCCATGAGAATACTGTTCAGTTCGTACGGTGAGTATCCTCTAGAAGTCCGGGTGCGACAACAGCCGGGTCATACACCTGCATCTGTTTGTTTTTGCCAGAGTTCACACTCTGATCCCTCTGAGTGCCGGGAAGCGGCGATGAGGCCTGATCCACTGATCTACCCCCATGCGAATGAACAATATGGGAAGCACCAGCTCCCGGATTGGCTTTTCGGAAAGCCTCATTCTGCCTGCCAGCTTCTAGCACTAGCTCATTAAGCCTATCCTGCTGCCTAGCGCGAGCGTCGCCAGCGAGATGCGGCAACTCGGAAGCGACTGCCTCTGCAGCCCTAAGAGTTTTGGCAGGGGAACTATATTTTGGCCTATTAGCAGTGTTCAAACTAGCAGATTGACTAGCAGCCCTACCATCTCTAGCTAGGTCAGCGCCCAAGTTGCGACGAATAACGCCTATCTTGCTAGGCAGCCTAGAAACAGGAGTAAAGCCATGCGCTCTATTGTACTCATTTGGATCCAGGTTAAGCTCAATCCTAACCTTCTCCAGCTCCTGGGCCTCCACGAGTAGCGCTTGACGCTACTGCTCGAGTTGCGCCCTCAACGCCATGAGCTCCTTGTCGGTGGGAGGCGGCATGCCCAGCTGCTCGGTGGCGCCAACATGAGCAGCCGGTATAGCCGTTAACGTGGAAGGAGCCACGTAACCCGGAATGTTCCGGGGCATCTCATAGGGCTTGTGACCCCTGGCCGCAGCCGGCTCCTCGATGACTTCAGCCGCAGCGGCCGCGCCTTTCCCGGCATCGATAGCCGGGTCTGTCATCATCACCTCCATGATGTCCGCAGAGCAGCCAGCTGGCTTCCCGCGAGCAGCGAATACAGCAGGAGAATCATCCGCGACGAGCACCTCCTCCGGGAACTCGCGGATGACGGTGGTGGCGACGTATACCAGATGCGCGCCAAAGGATAGGACCGAGCCGCCTGCAGGCACGGGCCTGCCGCCGAAATCGCCGGCGTTGTCCGTAACGAAGTTGAAGTAGCCGAATCTGTGGACAAGGCCACAGACCATGCGCTCCCCCGATGCAGAAATTGGTCCCGTCCGAATATGAACCCCAGCCAGCGCCGCTACTGGCCCCACGGTGGGCGACAACTGTCGTGGAGTGGAGAAGACAGATGCCATGGGATGGCTTATTGTTGGGGCCGATGGACGCTGTAGGTATTCGAGGAGGGATCGCACGTCGAGTAGACGCGCTCAGAAACACGGCAAACACCTCGATCTACCCAGGTTCAGGGCCCTCGTGTGGAGGTAACACCCCTACTCCTGCCTATCTCTCTGTATATAGTTTTGCCGAGTAGCCACAGTACAAATCAGGCTCTCAGCCGACTAGCCCCTCTCTTGTTCTCTCTCTCTGTGTAGCACTAAGGAGTGCAATAAATGCAATCTGGCAACGTCCCTCGCGCAGGAGGGGGCTGGGCACCTTATATACTGGTACCCAGCGAGTAAACAACGATTAAAGGTACACGATTAGACAACACCACTGTGACAGTAGCAGCACGTTTCCGTGTTCCCGCTGACGCCGTTGCGAGAAGTCGCCGCGCCGTCCGGCTGACAGGACTTGTAATCCAATAGGTTCCTTGAGGAAAAAATCAGCCCTGCATAAAAAGTTTGTGTAATCATCCAAGTAGTCAGTCCATGAGTGGGACAATTCTTCACCATAGTTTTCATTCATTCCCAAGATTTAGCAACACGTTCATTATCAAATTGTTTAAAATTCATTATCTCACTTCTTAGGGATATAATCTTAGCAGGAGGATAATATTTTCCAATGAAAGCATCTTTACACTTAGTCCATGAATCAATACTATTTCTAGGCAAAAGATAGCAACCATTCTTTAGCTCTCCCTCTCAAAGAGAAAGGAAATAATTTTAGTTTAATAATATCTCCATCTACATCTTTATATTTTTGCATCTCACATAGTTCAACAAAATTATTAAGGTGGGCAGCAGCATCATCAGTACTAATACCAGAAAAATGCTCTTTCATCACAAGATTTAATAAATCAGGTTTAATCTCATAGAAAGCAGCAGTAGGAGAAGGTGGAGCAATAGGTGTGCAAATAAAATCATTGTTGTTTGTGCTAGTGAAGTCACACAACTTAGTATTCTCAGAGGAACTAATTTTAGCAGAATAATAGCAAGCAAATAAATAACAGCTATAAAGTAAACTAATTTTTGTGTGCTTTTAATATAGAGAATAAAAACAAGACAAAAATAAAAACAAGACAATAAACAAAATAAAGAGATTGAGAGTGAGAGACTCCCCTTGCCAGAAGACTTCCTTCTCCCCGGCAACGGCGCTAGAAGAAGTCCTTGATGGTGCAGATCTTGCACTTGTTGGGAGACCCCAAGAGGAGGGTGTGATGAGCACAGCGGTAGGAAGTTTTCCCCTTAGTTAAGAACTAGGGTTATCAATATAGTAGGAGAAGGAGGATCTTCGGAAGGTTGACGCCACTGACGGTGGTCCTGGCGCTCCACCGGTGTCAGCAACAACATGGAACCTGCACAAAACTCAACCAAAATACTTTGCCCCTACGGTACAGTGAGGTTGTCAATCTCACCGGTCTTGCTGAAAACAAAGATTAGACGTATAGTGTGGAAAACAGTTTATGCTTGCAGAAAGTAGAGAAAGCAGGAAATTGTTGTGGTTTGTTTAACAGTGTGGAAAATGGACCGGGGTTCATCGGTTCACTAGTGGTGTCTCTCCATAAAAGATAACATGCTGGGTGGACAAATTACAGGTGGGGAATCGACAAATAAAGGTCGCACCGTAGTGCACAATATAACATGAAGATTACTATGATATTTAGTGCGGGCATTACAACAAGATACATAGACCAACATCCATCTGCATCTATGACAAATAATCCACCCTCAGGTTATCATCCGAACCCCATTAGGTATTAAGTTGCAAGCAACCGATAATTGCATTAAACAAAGTGTGTAATGTAAGCAATGATTATACATGCGGGTACTCTACCGCTGTTTTCTCCCTAATGGCAACAACACATCCTCCCCCTTCACGTTTCTGTCACTCGAGCAAGGAAACAAGGAGGCATGAACCCACTATCAAGCATAAATACTCCCTCTTGGAGTCACTAGCAACTACTTGGCCAGAGCAACCACTAGAAACGAAAAGCATGCAAGATCATAAATAACATATGCAGTAAAGACTATAATCAACTTGGCATAAGTTCATATTCATCGGATCCCAGCAAATACAGCATATAGAATTACATAAGATCAATCTCGATCATGATAGGCAGCTCACGAGATCTAAACATGGAGGCATATGAGGAGGAGACAACCATCTAGCTACTGCTATGGACCCGTAGTCCAGGGATGAACTACTCACGCATCACTCCGGAGGCAGGCATGGTGATGTAGAAGCCTCTGGTGATGATTTCCTCTCCGGCAGGGTGCCGGAAAACAGCTTAAATAGGCGAAAGGGCAAAGGCGGTGGAGCTCCAGGGGCCCCACACCCCTAGCTGGCGCGACCAGGGGGACCCGCGCCAGCCTATGGTGTGGCCCCCTGCTGCCCCTCTTCGACTCCTCTTCAGTCTTCTGGATGCTTCCGGGGAAAATAGGACTTCCGGGCTTCGAATTTTCCAATTTCGAGAATATTTCTAGAACAACTTTTCTGAAACTAAAAAAACAGCAGAAAAGAGGGAACTCCCTCTCTGGCATCTTGTCAATAGGTTAGTCCGGAAAATCGATAAAATGACATAAAGAAGGGATGAAACATGTAGCAATTGGCATAATATGATCATGGAGCATTAGAAATTATGGATACTTTTATGACGTATCAGCTAACAATGTAGAGGAATCCCATATTTTGGTGGAACAAGACATGGACCTTATTGGTGCTTCAAGTCAATCTTCATCATTGTTATCCATTTCTCATGTGTGCCTTATGGCTAAGGATTCAAAGGTATCTCCACCTTTGGAACCCTATACATCTTGTGATGACGAGGATGAAGATTTGTTTTATGGAGAGTATGAGGATGAGGTCCCTTTAATGGAGAAGGGTGAGTTGGTTCTTCTTGATCTCCCTAAAGGTAATAAAGCTATCACTCCATTGAGTGAAATTTTGGCTTTTGCTATTAATAGCACTAAAATCATCAAGAAGAAAGGTGAGATTGAAAGAAGTGATGCCGACGAAAAGGCATCCCTCACTATGTCTCTTGAGGAAGAGTATGAGCTCCGAGTTACTCTTGAGGAGAAACTTGAATCTATTGATGAGCTCCATAATGAACAAATATCCTATCTCACTAAAGCACGTGACCATACTATTGCTAAATATAAAAAGCTTAAAAAGGAAAAGCTTGATTTTGTTGTTGGCAATGCTAAACTAATTGAGGAAAATTCTAGGTTGAATAATGAGCTTGCCAAGTTGTCTTCTTCTATTTCTAATGATGTTTGTGCTACTAACTCCACATCTTGTGAAGCATCTATTTTGAAGGATAATGTTGAGCTAAGGTCTCAACTTGAGTTGATGACTAGCAAGTGTGGGAAATTGGAAGAAAGTCATGAAAAACTATCTAGCTCTCATGAAGATCTTATAGCATCCCATGATAAGCTAAAGTTAGCTCTTGAGCATATCACTACAAAGGTAACATCTTGTGAGCCTCATGTGGTTACTAGCACATTCTCTTCTAGTAATGTTATATCGCCTTGTGCTAGTATTAGCAATTCATCCTCTCATAATGCTTCCACATCTTGTGATGAATTTCTTTCCTTGCCTTGTTTCTCTAACATTTAAGCATCTACTTCCTCTAGCTCTTGTGTTGATTCTAACCATGTAGAGGAAATTAAAGAGCTCAAGGCCCAAGTCACTTTTTTAAGAAAGACTTGGAAAAGTGTCATGAAGGGAGTTCCACCCTTGACAAGATGTTGATGGTGCGAACAATTCCCAATGACAAGAGTGGACTTGGATTCAACTCCAATATCAAGAACAAGTCCAAGGTTTACAAGCAGAAGGGACAAGAACAAGTAAAATATCCGGCCAAGATTATTTGCTTCAAGTGCAATACTGAAGGGCACCATGTTAGATCTTGCCCTTTGAAGAAGAAGACTATTAGTGAGAAACAACTAGGGAAGCGGCCTCTTGTTCAATCTCATGCTGAACCACGAGTCGAACAACGACCACCTCCTAAGAAGACTCAAGCCAATGCTCCTCAAGTTGAGGAGCCTATTAAGAAGAAAGAGAAGAGTCGATGTTGCTACCTTTGTCGTGAGAAGGGACACCTTGCTTCTTCATGCACTAATGGTACATTATCCAACCCTATCCTTGTTGATGATGTTTATTCCATTCGGAAGGATAATGTGGGCAATGTGTTTGCCAAGTATGTTGGTACTCCAAGTGGTGTCAAGAAAAGAACCATTTGGGTTTCCAGACCTATTGTGACTAACCTCTTAGGACCCAACTTGGTTGGGGACCAACAAACTCAAACTTGATTAATAGGTGTTGATGGAGGGCATTGGAGACTTGGCTATCTCATGAAGAATTAAGGGATCTTCATCAATTATATTTCCTCATGCCAAGTCACTTGGATTGTATACCTCATATCCATTGTTCCTCCTTGCGGTAACTTTTAGCTAAATAATATATTCATTGAAAGTTACTTGCCCCCTTGCATGTGTTGGTTTTGTTGCTACCATGTGTTTGTATATATTGTGCTTACTACTTACCTATCTTGAGTAATCTAGTTATGTTTGTTGCTTTTCACTCCATGTACTTGTGTGTTTTGTGTTGAGCCTTCCTTTCAAACTTTTGTCTGTTTTTTAGTTGGCTCTTTGAGAGATTAATGGACTATCCCATTTTGGGGGAGTAATATGCTCTTGGCACTTTACTATCCTAAAATGTGTGTACATGAGGAATACCACTTAGTGTTGACATATCAATATTATCTTGTCTCTATATGGTATGTCTTTCTCATGACAAATTCAAATTCTAATGTCCATTAACTTTCTCTTGTTGGATTGGTTTTCTTTGCCTCTTGTTAAAAAAAAACAGATTATCACATTATGGGGGAGTAATAAGCTATGTGCATATTACAAGACTAAAAATCTGAACATGTGAGGTATTGCCACCTAGAATTTATATTGTTCTAATGTGGCATATTGCTCAAACAAGTTCCATGTTTTCTTAAATGTGTTTTGTCTCTCTTCTTTTGGTATCTTGTTTGTGAGAGTTTCTTGGTGCTTTGCATTTTTCGATTCTTATTTGAAGCCTTCAAGAATCTCTTTTTAAGCATGTTTTTCTATTCCTATCTTTGACCACATGCTTATGTTTTGTGAATATGATTGTGAACAAATCTACCACCGAGAAATATCTCCATACATCTCTTGTCTTTAACAAGTAATAATATTTTGTGGTAAGTTTATTTATCATATTTACTTTGGTTGTTGCTCTAAAATTGCCTTGTTTCTTGCCAATGATTTGTTTGGTTTAACTCCCTTGTGCCTTCCTTGATCTACTCCAAATTTGTTTTGTACATTCTTGTGGTAGGAAAAGCAATGATCCCATTCTTGTGCACTTATGTTCAAAGTAATACTTCTTTGGGTTGCACTATTCTTGGGGAATCTATCCTTTATTGAGTAGATCACCATTTTTTAAATTGGTATTGCATCTTATTGATTTTATTTAACGTGACTAGTGTTTGAATAATATATATGGAGAGTAATGATTCCATTGTGTGCATTTTGTATTCAAATTCAAGATCATAAATAATGCCCTATTCTTGGAAGAGCTATCCTATATGCGTTTGAACACTTGTTGTCTTTAAATTTGTATTTTATGACAATGACCTGTCTCTTTGGAAGACGAACATTTTTCGTCTTGGTACTTTCTGTGCCACCATGAAAAGTGTAGAGGGTTTGTTTATTCTTTAATTTTTTGGGGGTATATTCTCTATTTTGTTTCCTCAATCATGTGTTGGTTTGGGTTTAGATATAATTTGGACAACTCTCTTGCTTTTCACTCGTGTGAGTGCCTTCTTCGTCTAATTGGTGTTTTTGTCCAAACTGTATCTCGTTTGGTTCTTGAAAGTTTAGTGCATGTGTATTTACTATGTATATCTTTTGGCATGCTTATTTTCGTTGATCCAATATATAGGATAAACTCCATCAAATCCTAAATGGCTAAGATGTGCATTAAATTCAAATTCATATTAATATGCACATATTTATGTCGAGTTTGTCCTATGTATTGTAGTTTCTCTAACTACTTTGGACCCAATGAGTTTGGGTACCATGTTGTACTTGAATTTTGTTTTTAGGTACAATGGAGATGCATTGGGTGCTTGCCTCATTCATAAGGAAGATGTTCTCACCATTGGATTATAGGAGTCAAGCTATGATGATTAACAAACTCGCATCCTCTTCATCACCAATGTCATCTCGGTAACAAGTATCTATCATGCATACTTTTCTATATTTCAACCTTGTGTAGGTTGTATCTTGGCATGAATTCCATTTTGTTGCATTTCTTTTGTTGCCTTTTTTGAGATACGTGTTACCTTTCTCGAAGCATCCCAACTATCACTTTTCCCTTGTGGATATTTGTGATGCTTTGATGAGTTTTTTTATTCATCTATATCCCTTTAAGATAAATTTGAGCTTTGTGCTTTGCTTTCAAGCAAAAATCTTATTGGTGTATTTATGACTCTCTTTTGGATATCATGTTCCTCTCCTCCGTACCTATTTTGTGTGTCCATATTTCTTTGTGGACTTATATCTTTGTGATTGGTGTCCACTTAGAAACTTATACACATGAGAATAATTACATCTTTAATTGGTATTCTATTTCTTTAGTGACCACCTTTTATTTATTTCTATTCTTTGGTGGTTCCTAGAAGGCACAAGCTTGGCTTTTCATTTGGTACTTCTTTTGCTTATTAATAAGCTTGTGAACCTATTTGTTTTTTTGCAAGTTGCGTTGCTTCATTTAGGATCTATTTTCTTGCACTTCTTGCGGGTTGTAGATGATTATGGGGAGTGATGATTCCATAGTGCACTCATCAATAGTGGATGGACACTGGGGAGCTTCTCTATTTTTTTTCTAGAACTCCCTTATTGGATCTCTTCAGTTGCTTGTCTCCTTCTGGGGAGAGGTTTAGACGAATATTTTTTATTTGCAATCTTTGGATCCTCAATATAGTTTGATCTCCCTCCATCTACTCATTGTTGGTTATATGCTCTTGATTTCACTCATATCATGAGGAATGCATACATTATGGGGGAGATCGTATTATATTGACCTTCTAAGTTTTCCCTCCCGTTTCGGCAATGGATGCTAATGGGGGAGAAGTTTAGAGGGTTTAAGGGAATTTGGTTTTATGCTTTAGGTTCGTTCTTAAGCATTTGCCTTCCATGCTCTTGCATCCTTGCTCTTTGTGTTGCATGGTTGATTTATTCATTATATACACCCTCGTAAAAAAATTGGATTGGCATCAATTACCAAAATGGGGGAGATTGAAAGCGCATGGTGCCCCCGTATGTGGTTTTGGTAATTAATGACAATTCTTAAGGACTAATGTTTGCATTGAGATATTCTTTCAGGACTTGTCCATAAGAATAGTTTGGAGTCCTTGTGTGAATCGAAGAATATCTTTTGATCATTTGATTACCAAGATGGCCGAGAAGCTTTTTCTCTGTCTAGCGATATTACCGGGTTGTGCAGCGGAGGTACCGCTCCTCATGGAGTTGTACTGATGCGGCACACCTGGTACATTCCAGACAGCGGTAGTACCGTGGTTTGTACCGTCTCCTCCTAGGAGCGGTACTACCACTGGTGATACCGATGGAGGTACCGCTAGCGAAGAAAAGGCCACTAATATCCACGGTACCTAGGCGGTACCGGCATAGTACTATTGCTAGTACTTACTCACTTTCGGAGCAACACTCCCCATGGCGGTAGTACCGCTACCGTCAGCGGTAGTACCGCTGGCAGTACCGGTCAAAATACCGCCAGGGAAGTTTTGCTCACGGTAATGATTACGGTACTAGGGCGGTAGTGGCCTAGCACTACCGCCAGCCATCTCGATTTTATATCGAGTTTGGGGCCAACGGTAGTACCGCTGCAGGTTACGGTAGTACCACTACTGGAGCTTCACGTTACTTCTTTATGGTACCGTTGAGCACCAGTGTGCAGTACACTGGGTACCCTGTGATGTGAGTGGGCGGTAGTACCGCTGTGCTGTTAATCTTGTTTGCTAGATGTATTTAAGAACAAGATGGATTGGTCATTCATGTCTACCTTCAAGACATCAAATTTATGGATGAAGAAAGGATAAAAGATACAAGGTTGATCAAGCTTGTGATCAACACACAAAGCTACAAGATGTACCTAGCGGGATTATGTATCTCGTGGTATGGTAAGAAATTGTGTATATAGCTTTGTGAACTAACCCATGTTATGTGTGTGTGGCATCTCTATGTGTGGTTAGGTATCTTTCCATGGGCATGCTTCAAAAGGACGATTTCATATATCCCATGGTCTTTGTCGTCAAGTGGTGTTTGTCATCTAGCTTGACGAGGAAGCTCAAGTGAAGCATATCGAAGAAATCCTGTGCTTGATGCTTGCCACCCATTTGGAGATTGTGGCCTTTTGAAGATGTGCCGAAAAGGGTATCTCCCATAAGGTGTATGGGGGAGCAACTTGCAAGTCTTCATCAAGCAGAGCAAGTGCTAGCTAGCACGATCAAGAAAGAAGATCCAAATTGAGAGAGTCAAGATCGTCATCATCTAGCTCAAGTGGAATGCTCAAGGTGATGAAGGGATGAGCCCTGGACCTATCGAGTAAGGATACCTGGTCCAAGGCCCAAGATCTAAGCCCAAGAGGAGATGACGTGTACTATTCTAGAAGGCCCAATTGAAGCCCACCCGCAAGGCCTTGCGGGTCAAGTTAGGAAACTTGTAACCGACTTTAGGTTAGGGTTTGAGTCCCCCCCGGTGTACGGTTTGAGACCTGACCACCTATATAAGGCCAGGAGAACCACGAGGAGGGGAACAAGCAATACCGCACCACCAAGCCTTGAGATCGAGATCATACTCTTGACTTGAGCAATCCCCCATTGTAACCGATCTACTCGTTAATACAGATCGACAGAGGCAGGAGTAAGGGTTTTACCTCTACGAGGGCCCCGAACCTGGGTAAATCGTGCCCCCTGTCTAGCCGACGATTGTCACCAGTGCCTACACGTTCTCCTCATTGAAACCCTATGGGTTCACCCGAGGGACTTGTTGAGATGCAGATTCGACAATTGGCGCCGTCCGTGGGAACGGCGGGCGCTGGATCTCCGGCATCTTCGGCCTCATCGACAACCAACTCACACTGGAACCCCAGGATTTAGACTCCAACCAATCCGATCCGAATCGGGTCGGTCATCGTCGCCCCTCACTCGCCGGAATCGCGCCCGGTATTCAGCGACTTGGAGAAGAGCATCACATTGACGTTCGGGAGCTTCCAGTTCTATACCAACAAGGACGGAATTCTCCACTTCCCCGAGCAAACCAATCTCGAAGGATCGGGATCTGGGTCAATCTCTAGCCCAGAAGCTGTCGATTCACGACCCCGCTACGCGGATCGCGACTTGGGGAAAAGCGGCGAATCTGTCCGCCTCAACACCAGCAACTTCCATACCCTCTCTACATAGGAACCTTCTCGGGTCAGGAAAGCCTGCCTAACTATGCCTAGGACCCGCGACCATATCTAGCTCAGGTCTGCATGGCAGGATCAGGAGACCCACCCAAGGAAACTGAGAACAGCGCAAGGGAACGCGCCGCCATCGGCGTCTCACGAGCTGCTTGGAATCAGGCAAAGGAGGCCATCCGCACAAGCACACCACTCGAACCCGGAGCTCCTCATGAGGACATGACCGCCTACCACTATCATCTAGTGAGAGCGGCTACTGCAATAAAGGAAGCTCGGATAGATCTAGCCGAGCGAAAGAAATTAGCGGATGCGTCAAGCCAGCGCCGAGCTGCGCTATCCATGACACCTTCTGTCGGGAACCGCCATGCGAAAAAGGATACGTCTCAAAAACCGCGACCATGGATGGCGAGTCCTTGAGCGGGATCAGCAAATCACTCATGCGTGTCGACGAGGACGGAAACATCCATCCGCAAACTCCCGCGACCGCGGTACTAGCCGCAGCCACTTACATGCAGATAAATCAACCAGGGGAAAACGATCCCCGTGCAAAACAATACAAGCAAGTTCAGAAAGGATTAGGCATGGCAGCCGCAAAACTCGCCTCCTACGATCGCAGGTAAGCAGTCGCGCAGAAGGACAAAGAAGCACCCCGCGGACACAGGGGCACATCACCTAGCAAGGAAAAATCGCCTCGTCGCGCACGAATAAAAGAAGCCCGACGACGCGGAGATAGCCCGAGTGGCAGCGACAGCAGCCCGAGGGATCGAGACCGTAGCCGCAGCCCGTGAAGAGGTCGAGATCGCAGCTCGCGAAAAGATCGAGACCGCAGCCCGCGAAGAGATCGAGACTGCAGCCCGCGGAGGGATCAAGACCGCAGCCCGCGGCGACACAGCAGTTCTTCCTCTTCGTCGTCATCTTCTTCGTCCTCGTACTCGGTGTCGGGTTCGGGGACGCCATCGATGTAGACCTCCGTCTCGGCGCATTCTGCGACATCATACGCAATCTGCTTGCGCAAGGCCACGCTCTCGGCATCCGTCTCCCACTTGGAATCATTGCGCTTCCCGCGGATGAGCTGCATATCCAGGTTTTCATACCAGGACGCGATGCAGAGAAGCATCACGTCCGCACCAGCACGGGCTCCGGAGGCTCGCCATTTTTTCAACTCGGCCTTCACACCCTCCAGCTTGAGGGCGAGCTCCCGCATATTTCTTGGCTGGGTGTCATGAGGCCAGAACAACCGGTGGAGCTCAAAGCCCACATGAATCAAGTCAGTTCCGACGCCGGACAGCATTTCGAAGTAATCTTTAAGCACCAGCAGGCTGTCCTCGATTTCAGCCCTGGTGTCAATTGGCTCACCCAGCGAAAGGCGAACTGCTCGGGCCTTGGCTACCGTAGGCGCAGAGGTAGAATCAAGACGAGGCCAGATATCTGAAATAGCAAGAGGCAAGATCAGAAACCGAGAAAGAAAAAAGGAAGCCGAGAAGGAATAAGACCGAGAAGAAAAGATGCAATGAAGAGAAAACTTACCGATCAGTTGGCGGCGCAGCTGCTGCAGCTTGGTTTTCCAGGACTCCTCGTTGCCAATGTGCTTTGATTGGATCTGGCGCAGGGTGTCCATCTGAGCGAAAAGATCAGCATTGGTCTTCTTCAGAGTCTCGCATTCAGCCTCGAGGGCCCTCTCCTCGGCCTTGAAAGTGGTCTCGGCCTTGGCCTTCTCGGCGATTGCCTTGTCCCTCTCGGCGCCAATCTTGACGGCATCTTGGAGTGCGTTCTGAAGCTGGACCTGCAGCTTCTCCATCTCGGTGGTGTGGTCCTTCACTAGAGTAATGGCCTGGTCGGATAGCTGCTTCTCCACCTCCACTGGCTTGACGCAATCTTGGTGCGCCTCAGCAAATGACTTGTGATCTTCTGCGAAAAGATAAGATGAGGTCAGTAAATGGGCAGAGAAGAAACAAAATCAAGGTCACACCGAGTAAACAGCAAACTCACCTTCAAGTTTCTTTATGGTGGCCTCGGCGTTCGCCACGAAAGTGCGGCATTTCTCATGCTCCTCGGCCAGGGCCTTTAGTTTCTCTGCAGAGAAGGAAGGGTTAGCGCATAAGAAAGCAAAAGCGGGCGTACACATAAAACGCAGAAACCGCGGAGCTAAAGGCGTACCTTGCACTTCAGCCAGCTGTTGGGTGCTGGTGGTAGCATCTTTGCTCGCAGCCTCGGCCATTGCCTTCTCCTTCTCCAGTACGGTGATACGCCTCCTGGCGATGGAGTGGTTCCAGAGAAGGATGCGGTATAAGTTGGTCCGCTTAAGAACGCTATCCTGAAAACCGAGAAGAAAATGAGTTAGGCAAAGCAGAGAAGATTCGGCCCGAGTAGGAGGCTACTCGGAGAGTATCCATCTACTCGACCCAAATCTCGGGGACTGGGGGTGATGGTAAGAAAGAAGAAAGGCGAGTAGAAGAGAAGGAAATTCAACTCGGAAAACGCAAAAAGACTTACTGCGTAGCTCTGTTCGATATCTTCGGCGTTCTTGCGGTGCAAGAACATCTTGGCTGCGAGGGTTGCGGTATCAGTGGAGACGGACATGGGCTGGTGTCCCAGGTCGATCTTGTTCCACTCCACGCGGTAGTGGTCGACGGAGCCAAGGGTCAAGCCGTGCCACTTCTCCTCTCCGAGAACCCTGCTGTCCCACTTGGCGCTGATGTGGCCAACGGTGTCCAGTACCTGCTCAAGACCCTTGGAGGTTATTGGCTTGTCTTGGGCTCCCCGAGAAGCAATATTGACGGGTTTGTTTTGAGCTGGATCGAAGGGAGGAGTATTCCTGGCTACAACTTTCCTTCCCTTCTGAATAGCTAAAGCTTTATCTTGGGGAGGGAAGCCGATGGTGTGCTGTTGGCTAACCTCGATCATATACTCCGGGTAGCAAGGCTGGCCAGCAGCGCGAGCGTCCGCAGAGAGCGCAGCAGGAATCGGGCCGGAGTCGCGGATCACGAGCGCTCCGCTGGAGGGTGTACTCTGGTCTCTAGCCCTCTTCTTCGTTTGCTCCTTCTCGATTCCCTGCTTCTCGAGATCCTCGGGTTTCTTCCCGTCAGTCTTGGCCTTTGCCTTCTCGGCGACTGCTTTCTCGGCAGCTTGCTTCTCGGCCTTCTTCTGCTCAGCCCTGGCTTTCTTCTGCTCGGCCTTGGCTCTCTCAGCAGCTTCCTTCTCAGCCTTGGCCTTCTCGGCGGCTTCTTCCTCGGCCTTGGCCTTCTCAGCAGCCTCCTTATCGGCAGCTTCCTTCTCAGAAAGGCCTTTATCGGAACAGTAATCCCTCAGAGCATCAAGGGCCCGTTGCCTGGTTACTCGCCCAGGAGGGCTGGATGTGTCCTTGCTCTGTGGCGACGAGGAGGAAGTTGGAGGTGTAGGGCCTTGCGCAGTTGGTGGCGTAGGGCATTGCGCGGTTGGTGGCGCCGCAGATCCATCGCCCGGTGCAGCTCCTGGCTGAACACTACTCGGTGCGCCGCCTGGCAGTGGGTAGACATCTGCTATGGTAGCATCCGCGGCGGTGTCGTCTTGCGTCAGCTGCTCGGCAGTGTTGTTTCCTTGTGCAGCAGCCTCGGTGGTGGGCTGCTCTTGCTGTGCTTCAGGCCGCTCAAGGGCGGCGGCGTCTTGCATTTCTTGTTCTTGGTTCTCCTCGGCGTTGCTAGCCGGAGGAGAAGGGGGTCTCTCTTCATGAATGGTGGTATCTTGTGCTGCTGGCTCTGGTTCTGCTCCTCGAGCATCACTAGCCTGTGCGTTGGTGGCAGCAGCATTGGTGGCGTCGTTCTCGTCGTCAACGAGGTCGATCAGGGGTACTGCTGTCTCCCTGCCTTGGCCAGACGCAAAGGCGGCGTTCGCATCCATGGCAGGACTGCAGAGAAGAAAGAAGTCAGGGATTGGAAGAAGATTTGGAAGAAAACAGTACTGCGCGAGAAGGAGGGCAAACGAGAAGAGAACTCACGCAGTGGTGGATTTAAGCTGTCGTCGGGGTTTCTTTACAGTGACCTTCTTCTTCTTCTCGGCGGCCTCCTCCTTCTCGGCGGGCTTCTTCTTCTTGGCTGGAGGTGCCTCTGCTCCGCTGCCGGTCCGCTTGCGGGTTTCGGGAGGGGCAGTAGACAGAGGTTGGACGACAAGGGGCGCATCGCCCTCGTTCTCGTCCTCATCCTCGTCGTCCTTCTCCGCAGCGGCCTCATCTGAGAGATTCAAAGGAGAAGAAGGAAGAATCAGAAACAGCAATGCAAAGGGTTGGTGTTTCTCAGAAACAAACAAGATGAAAATAACAATACCGTGAGAGCCTTCATCCGACCAAGTGCGGAGAGCATCGCGCTTGTCAGGAACGGGGCTGCTCTGTTCCGCGTCATCGGAGGGCAGCATGTCATCCTCCTCGCGATCGGCGAACCAGTTGTCCTCGAAAACTTCGCGACTTTCAATCAACTGTCGAGTAAGAGTCTGAAAGACAGAGAAGGATCATAAGTCAACCGAGTATCAGGATGGAACTCTACTCGGATAGGCGTGCAAACACAAAGCACACTAAGCCTATGTAGTTTTCTAAGTATTCTACTCGGATAGGCGTGCAAACACGAAGCACACTAAGCCTATGCAGTTTTCTATGTGTTCTACCCGGATAGGCGTGCAAACACAAAGCATACTAAGCCTAAGCGCGAGTCGACTAAGTGCCCTACTCGGTGCACCAGGTGATTGCTAGTCGGGGCGGAAAGGGAAGTTATCTACTCGGGAAGCAGAGGCGAAAGCAGAGTAGGAACAGCGTACCCGGGCAATCGGTTGTGTGCGGCTGTACGGGACGAAACCGTACCGCCACTTCTCGCTAAGGCTTGTCTTCAGAATGTTCTTGGCATGATAGGCAACGTCGACGTCGTCGATTTCGACGGTGGTGGTCCTGGTGCAGTCGCGGGGGCCTCCCATGTAACACATGAGATGGCAGCGCTCCTGCAGGGGGAGCACTCGGCGCTTGATCCAGCACACCACCGGGTCGTCGTTCTTGAGGCCCAGCTTCTTCAACTCGCCGAGTCTATCTTCTATCTCGACGGCGATTTCGTCGATGGTGGGCTTCTCTTTCCAGTTCGACCCGAGTGGAGCGCGATTCCTCCAAGCGGGCAGGTTGATTCGATCATCAACCACACCTCCTTCCGTGGCGGGGACATTCTTGACGTAGAAGAACGACTGCTGCCACATTCGGCAGGAATCCAGCCCCTGGATGCGGGGATGATTCGTCCCGGTCCGCTGCACCATCATGGCACAGCCCGTGTCGGTGGCGCGGCCGATGCCTGCGGCGTCCTTCTTCCCGACTGACTGTTGGCGAAGATTGAAATACCTGAGCCACGTATCAGTCGTGGGCCTGATGCCGAGGAAAGCCTCGCAGACCACCGCATGGTAGGCGAGGAAGACGACCGCGTTGGGCGGCAGATGATGCATCTGCAGCCCGAAGTGGTCGAGGAACTTGCGCAGGAAGTCGGAGGCGGGCAGTCCAAAGCCGCGCTCGAAGTGCGACATGAAGACCACCCGCTCGCCGTCCCGCGGAGTTGGTACAACCTCGTCGTCGGGTGCCCGGCACTCCACGCCGGGGGGAACCCTTCTGCTGGTCACGAGCCAGGCGAGATTGGCCTTGGTGACGGAGGAACCCGCCCAGCTAGCCTTGGCCATCGTTGCGAGTGGGAGGAGTGGATGATTTTCGAGTGGAGTTGCTCGGTGGAGTGAGTCCGCGGCGGCGCGGAAGCTTGCGCAGCGGCGGAGGGCTCGGTGGAGAAGAAGGACAAGAGGCAGAAGGGGAAAAGTGCAGGGAAGGGGAAAAGGAAGTTACCGCGGGGGTATTTATATCTCCCTCGCGAGATTACCGTTACCACCGCGGAGGTGGGATCGACTGTGGCGTGTGGTGGGTCCTGTGGCCGGCTAGAAACGCACACAAGCGTGGGCTGCGCGCGTAACGGCCGCATTTGATCCCACCATCAGATCGTGGCCAGTAATTGCGCGTGATGGGACATGACGGCCGGTGGGCCCACAGCGTGAAAACTGGACGCGTGGCGTCGTGTCCTGGGCAACCAAACGACGAGGTCGTGGATGCTTGACACGTGGGCAGTGCCGCGTGAAGGGCTGGATGTTGCTCTGTGCTGCAGAGGCTCAGTTTGCGAAATTTCGCTAAGTCTTTTTACTCGGTTACAGAATAGAAAGCAAGTGCTACTCGGAAGAGAGGAAACTCAAGGTACTTTCCAGATAGCTACTCGGAGGACCTACTCGGCATCTTGAGGTTCGAAGGCTGAGATGCAAAGGCTGGTTTTAAGCTGGCAGAGTCTAGTGAACAAGTTCGCAAGACTCAACCAGCTTCGGGGACTGCTGTCGGGGGGTTACCCCCGAGTAGGGTAAAGACAGGTGGTAAAGACCGCTTACAGAAGAGAGGTTTGGTCGAGTAGCCGACTACCGGGTACTCGCTATCCGGTCGACTGCTATTCGGTCTCACCTCAAGATGACCAGAAGGAGATATCGATCAAGATCTGCCCTGACGAGTAGAAGGTTTGGCCCGAGTACAATTGGCGGGAATCTTTGGCGGGAAACTACTCGGGCAGGAAGTCAAAGGAGCCGTTCTGACACAGGATCCCGCGTATCCTGGGTCCGTACTTGGCAGCATTCGAACTACTGTTCACGTGGGGACGGCCTGTCTGACAGTGACAGCATGGAAGCAGGCCGTGGCAGGATAAGGGGGGCCTACTCTGTGCCTAGGTACAGTGATACCAGTCTGTCCCCTAGTTTTGCCCAACGACTTTACAGAAGCAGACAAGATCAACGACCAAAGCTGTCAGCGGGTACTCGGAGAAAGGACAGTGTGCACACTATGTCGACACTTGTCTAGATTTGGACGTATCCGGCTGGGCACCGCGTATATAAGGTGCCCCGCCGCCTCCTGCGCGAGGCATGCTCCCATAGATGCTCACAGAGGTTCATTGGGAAACCCTAGAAACCCTAAGTTCTTGACCTAGCTCTACTCGGAGAGGAGAGAAAGGCTACTCGGTAGCGATACCATTTGTACCGTGGCCACTCGGAGAGACATCGTAATACATAGAGAAAGGCAGGAGTAGGGGTTTTACCTCCTCACGAGGGCCCTGAACCTGGATACATCGTGTTGTTTGTGTTGTGTGGATCTCACCTCACGCGGCTACTCGTCGCGTGATCCCTCCCCGGACACCTCCAGCGTCCATCGTCCCCACATCTTTAGCCATCCCATGGCATCTGCCGTGACACCACCACGACATCGCGACATCGCAGCAAGGAGCCGAGGGGAGACGTCAACCGCGAAGAACCCGGGTACAAAGCGCGATCAGACATCGCTCAGCGCAAGGTTGATAAAAGGTCGAGCGGCCAGGAACCGCGCGCGTTCCCCATCTACATCCTCCGACGATGAAGTCTGCGGAGCCTTATGTTTCGCCCGCAGCATCCGCGAAGCACCGCTACCCAATAGGTTCAAGCTCTCCACGGAGGTGCAGAAATATGATGGTTCGCAAGAACCACAAGCCTGGTTGTCAGATTACCTCACGGCAGTAAAATGCCAACGTGGGAACAAAAACATGGCTATGCAGTACCTTAACCTACATCTCGTAGGCGCTGCACGCAGCTGGCTCGAAGGAAGACCGAGGGCATGCTACAATTCATGGGACGATCTAAACCTCGAATTCTGCAAGAATTTCCAAGCAACATACAAAAGACCATCGACCATCGAGGAGTTACGAGCTTGCAAGCAGAAAAGTGGCGAGTCTACTCGTGAATATATTCAGCGATGGACCACACTCAGGAACACAGCGGGAAACATATCAGAGGAGGTCGCGGTTGAAGCATTCGCCAAAGGAGCACAGCGAACCTCCTTCGGGGAAGAACTAAGACGGGCCGCACCCAAAACCATGGGAGAACTGATGGCCATAGCCGACAGATGGGCCAACGGCGAAGACGCGGTGCGTAATGAGAAAGCCTCATCACCAGCACGAGAAGACCATCGCCATGGTCGAAAGAAAAGGAGAAAGCATTACAACCGCGATGATCAAGAAGAACTGGTAGCAGCGGAGTTCACAAGGAATCGCGACAGTGGATATCGCGGAAATCACGAGTGGAAGCCAAAGCCAGAGGACAAAACCCTCTGAGGAGGACCTCGATGGTTACTGCACGCTACATCTATTTACAGCTAAGCGCACTGGCAAAACTAAAGCAACACACCTTCTCAAGGATTGCCGAAAGTTCCTTGATATCCACGAGGCCTTCTCGAAAAAAATAGATCAGCAGTCAATCAGGGCTACCCGCTGCTCCCTGGAGGAGGAGCTCAAGGATTTCACCAGCCGCAAGCCCTGCCCCCAGCAGGAAATCAAAACATGGTGCTAGCTGCGCTACCAGCGCCACCCACCCCAAACCAGGGAGCCAATGGATACCCAAATTTAGCAGGACTCCTAGGGATGATACAGAAAGTATGCCCGTCCCGCAGGGCCTAGAAAACAAACACTCGACAGGTATTCATGGCTGTCCATGCACCACCATCCCAACCCGAGTATTTGAAGATGGCCGATCAGCCTATAATTTTCAACAAGTTGGACCATCACCCAGAGTCTGTCGACTAGGGCATGCCGCACTAGTCATCCAGGCGCAAATAGGTAACTATGAACTCGCCCGAGTATTCATGGACGGAGGAAGTGGGATTAACATCATTTACACGGACACACTCCGCAGAATGAACAGGAACCTGGACGGAATCGCGCCATCAGAGACATCCTTTCACGGGATAGTACCAGGAAAGGCAGTCCGCCCACTCGGAACAATAAACTTGGAGGTGGTGCTCGGCAACCGAAGCAATTACAGACGAGAATTTCTCGACTTTGAAATAGTCGACTGGCCCTCACAGTACCACGCCATTCTTGGCCGAACAGCATTCGCCAGATTCATGGCAGTACCGCACTATGCATACCTGAAGCTCAAGCTGCCTGGGGAACATGGCACAATCACCATCGACGGTGATTTCCAATAATCCAATAAATGCGACATCAAGTTCAACGAGATCGCCAAATTCTTCGGTATGCAGGAAGAACTGGAAGAGATAGCAAAAACCACGGATCACCTTGTGATGCCTCTCACCAAGAAGAACGCCCCAGAGCTCGAGTTCAACACAAACAGCGGTACTCGAAAACATCAGGTGCACCTGACCGAATCTACGAAGACGGCGATGGTGTCAACCACGCTCTCGCCAGCATAGGAAGGCGCGCTCGTCGAACTCCTCTGTGAGTACTGGGAAATTTCGCCTGGCAGCCTTCAGATATGCCAGGAATACCCAGGGAGTTCACCGAGCACTCACTCGAAGTTTATAAAGACGCCAAACCTATCAAGCAGACAACCCGACGGTTTTCAGAGCCAAAGCAAAAAGCACTTGGAGAATAAGTGAACATGCTACTCGCAACAAAATTCATCCGCGAGATAAAGATCTCCACCTGGTTAGCAAACCCGGTGCTGGTCCCGAAGAAAAATACTGACATCCTTCGAGTGTGCATCGACTACGCGTCGTTGAATAAGCACTTCCCCAAGGATAACTTTCCCTTACCACGGATCGACCAGATCGTGGACTCCACAGCAGGCTGCCAGCGCCTCTCCTTCTTGGATGCCTACTCGGGCTATAATCATATCAGGATGAAAAAAGAAGGACGAGGAGAAGACAGCGTTTATCACACCCCACGGTGTTTACTGCTACACGGCAATGCCCTTCGGGCTAAAGAACGCAGGCGCAATATATCAGCGCTGCATGCAAAAATGCCTCGCCAAGCTCATTGGCAAGAATGTACAATTGTACGTTGACGACATCGTCATAAAGACTCAGTAGAGGATATGCTCCTCGATGATATCAGAGAAACATTCGACGCGCTGAACGCGTACCGAATCAAGCTCAACCCGACCAAGTGCGTCTTTGGCGTCCCTGCAGGACAACTTCTCGGGTACCTGGTCTCTGCTCGAGGAACTGAAGCCAACCCGGAGAAAATCCAAGCAATCCTGACAATGAAGGAGCCAACTAATCTCCGCGGTGTGCAGCAGCTCGCAGGACGACTAGTCGCTCTAAGCAGATTTATTGCGAGGCTGGGCGAGCAAGCATTGCCTTTTTACAAGCTACTGAAGAAAACGGATAAGTTCAACTGGACACCCGAAGCGCAGAAAGCATTCGCAGACCTCAAGCGAGCATTGCAGAGTAGGCGTGTCCTGGCAACACCACAAGAACGGGAGCCACTGTATCTGTACTAGCCGCAACAAATCAAGTCATCAGCACATCAATTATGGTCGAGCGGCCAGAAGATGGCAAGGCGTATGGCATCCAAAGGCAAATATATTATATCCGCGAGGTGCTTTCGCCCTGCAAACAGCGATATCCCCATTATCAGAAGCTCGCGTACGGTGTGGTGCTCACAGCTCGAAAACTCAAGCACTACTTCTAGGAACACACCGTCACAGTGGTAAACAACGCATCACTGGGTACTATCATGAATAACTTAATGGCATCCGGAAGAATTGCGAAGTAGAGCATCGAGCTCGGCGCCTGGGACATCATATATGCGGGTCGCAAATCTATCAAATCACAAGTACTCGTGGAATTCTTGAGCGAGTGGACAGAACTACAAACGCCAGGCCCTCCAGAGTATCCGAGCAACTGGATAATGTATTTCGATGGGTCGAAGAGAAACGAAGGAGCTGGAGCCGGGGTAGTCCTGATATCCCCTAGAGGTGACAAGTTGCAGTACGTCCTGCGTTTGGATTTTCCACCCGACGATCCAGCATCGAACAATGACGCAGAATACGAGGCACTCCTTCACGGCATGAAGATGGTGATCGCCTGTGGAGCCACCAGACTGATGATCTATGGAGATTCAAACCTCATCGTACAGCAGACGATGAAAGAGTGTGACGCCATTGCAGAAAACATGGTCGCCTATCGAGATATGTACAACCTACTCGAAGGAAGTTTCAAAGGGTGCGAACTAAAGCACATCGCGCGATCCAGCAACGAAGAAGCAGATAAATTGGCAAACATGGGTTCTGCCAACACGCCCATACCGCCTGGAATATACTTCGAGAGGATGATCAAGCGCTCAGTCAAGGTCAAAAAGTCAGCAGAAACACCCGCAACGTTGGAGACAGAGGTCAGTCCGCAAACTGCTGTGATTGAGCTCAGCCACAGCATTTCGAGACAAGTATTTTTGGTCGAACCAGTCTGGACGCAGAAATACCTCGACTACTTGTCCAACAAGCAGCTCCCAGCAGATATTCGCGAGGCTCGACAGATAGTACGACGCAGCAAAGCTTTCCAAGTGATCAATGGAGAGCTATACAAACAGAGCATATCAGGAATTTGCAGAGATGCATAGCACCCGAGGACGGCATGGAACTATTGAGGGATATACACCAAGGAGATTGCGGACACCATGCTAGCTGGAAGGCAATCGTGGGTAAAGCTTTTCATGCAGGATTCTACTGGCTCACGGAGGCCAAAGACGCGAAGGACCTAGTCGACACGTGCAACGCATGCCAAAGATTTGCGCCAAAGCCACACGCCTCTGCCACTAAACTTCACATGATCCCAATCGCCTGGCCCTTTGCAAAATGGGGGCTAGACATGGTGGGGCCACTGCGAAAATCTACACCGGGAGGATACACGCACTTGCTTGTTGCAGTCGACAAATTTACAAAGTCGATCGAGGCTATGCCAGTCACCTCCGCCAGCGCCCAATGCGCCGTGAAGTTCCTCAACTCAATTGTGTGCTGGTTTGGCATACCACACAACATCATTACCGACAACGGCAGCAACTTCACAGCAAAGGAAACACAGGAATTCTGCGAACAAAAGGGAATCACCCTCAGTTTCGCTTCAATGGCTCACCCGCAAACTAACGGTCAAGTCGAGCGATCCAACGGTGATGGAGGGATAATAACCCGGTAGGCCAATTCCACGGTGTAATCCGGCCCAAAGGACACTGTGCAAGATCCGGCTAAGGATAAAAGAACTTCTGGAAGGCCCAAGATTGTAGGCCTCGTAACCCGGATTGTGGGTTACGGTAAGGAGAGTTAGGGTTTTATGCGCCTTGTCCGGGTAGGATTCAGGGTGCGCCTTGGAGGGCAAGCCAGGGGGTTCGGGTGCTTTATAAACCGGCCCCTGAGTTAGGTTAAGAGATCCAAGAGTTCTAGCAATATCGTGTGATATCGAGCATCTAGTGTAACACGAGAGTTAAGTTAATATATTGAGATCGGAGACTCGGCGACTTGATTGCCGGCTACCAGATCGAGTTCCATCATGTTTTCTTCTGAGCTAAACCCTCTCCCAAACGCCTGTGTCGTCTTGACCCAAGATCAGTTACCCCCGGTAACGTCTGCCGTGATTATCCCACGACAGTTGGCGCCCACCGTGGGGCCTGCGTCCAAAGGTGTTTACATCACGGGAGAAGCTCGAAAGAATATGGAGAAACTAGTCATCGGCGAGATCTACACCGACCACGAAGGAGAGAAGATGGTGGACGATTCTGGCTAGGGACCAGAGTCGGATCACCTCGAATCCGGATCTATTGTGACAATCAGCCAAATCAGCATCTTCATCGGTATGGTACGTACATCTGGTTTTAAAGGACAATATCATGTGCATACTACAGGAACTTCTAATAAAGACAAGAAGATACTGAAGCAAGCGGTAAACTCGGTTTCCTCGGCCGTTCCGAGATATCTGAGGTGGTCAGAACAAGATATAACATGGAGCAGAAGAGATCATCCGGAAAGGATAGAGCACCCGGGAGTTTTAGCATTGGTAGTCGCACCACACGTTAATGGCTATGAGTTGAAAAAGGTCCTGATGGACGGTGGAAGTAGTATAAATATCTTATATTGGGAAACTTTTTTACGCATGGATCTCAAGGAGTCTCAGCTACAGAAAAGCTCAACAATTTTTCATGGGATAGTGCCGGGTCACTCAGCATGTCCCGAGGGAAAAATCGCATTGGAAGTAGCTTTTGGAGAATCAAAGGATAATTATCGAGTCGAGTGGCTCACTTTCGAGGTGGTCAAATTGCGCAGTCCTTATCACGCGCTGTTCGGAAGGCCGGCTTATGCTAAATTCATGGCTAGGCCGTGTTATGTATATTTACAGCTAAAAATCCCGGGTCCTAAACAAACCATCACCATACATGGGAGCCGGGATATAGCAACTGAGTGCGATGAAGGAGATTCGGTAATGGCCGAGCAGGCTTGCAGAAAGGAGGAACTCAAGTACTATCGGTCTCAAGTAGACCCGGATGACATGACAGCATTGAAAACGCTGAATACTGAAGACGAAAGAGCAAAATTCAAGGCAGCACAGGATACCAAGACAATAGCTTTTGTTGAAGGTGATCCCTCTAAGCAATTTACTATAGGATCTAACTTGGACAGCGAGCAGGAGAAAGCACTTGTGGAGTTTATTCGTTCTAACGCGGACGTATTCGCCTGGACGCCTAGTGATATGCCGGGTATCCCCACAGAATTGGCAGAACACAGTTTGCACGTAGACCCTAAGTCCAGGCCTGTGAAGCAGGGCCTGCGGAAGATGAACGAGGAAAGAAGGAAAGCTATAGGAGAAGAAATCGCGCGGCTGCTGACAGCCGGCTTCATTATGGAAGTATTTCACCCGGATTGGTTAGCAAATCCGGTTCTCGTGATGAAAAAGACCAATGAGTGGAGGATGTGCATTGATTTTACGAGTCTCAACAAGCATTGCCCAAAGGATCCGTTTGCGTTACCAAGGATAGATCAGATCATAGACGCGGTAGCTGGAAGTGACCTATTATGTTTTCTGGACGCATATTCCGGGTATCATCAGATTAAGCTCAAGAGGGAGGATTGGGAGAAAACATCATTTATAACCCCTTTTGGGGCCTTTTGTTACAAAACTATGACGTTTGGATTGAAGAACGCTGGCGCAACTTATCAGCGGTGTATACAGAAGTGCTTTGAGGACCAAATTGGACGCAATGTCCATGCTTATGTGGATGATGTGGTTATCAAGACCAGGAAGGCAGAGACATTTATCGACGATCTAAAGGAGACGTTCAAGAACTTGAGGAGGTATCAGATGAAGCTTAACCGAACGAAGTGTGTATTTGGAGTTCCAGCTGGGAAGTTACTCGGCTTTATCGTTTCCGAGAGAGGAATTGAGGCAAACCCAGATAAAATAAAAGCTATCCAGAATCTGAAAAAGCCGGAAAATTTGAAGCATGTTCAAAAGCTCACGGGCTGCGTAGCAGCCTTGAGCCGATTTATATCCAGACTCGGAGAAAAAGCAATACCCTTGTACCGGCTCTTGAGGAAATCCGATAAATTCGTGTGGGATTAAGAGGCGGATGAGGCGTTCGAGGCACTAAAGAAGCAGTTGTCCGAAGCACCAGTCCTAGCGGCTCCGGGTCCTAAAGAGCCCATGTTGCTATACGTAGCAGCGGGCCCCCGAGCCGTTAGTGCAGTAGTTGTTGTGGAGCGTAAAGAGGATGGGAAAGGTTACCCGGTCCACAGACCGGTTTATTACGTCAGCGAGGTGTTATCAGAGGCAAAGCAGCGCTATCCGCACTGGCAAAAACTGGTCTTCGGGGTCTTTATGGCCAGCCGGAAACTGAAGCCGTATTTTCAGGAACACCCCATAACAGTGGTAAGTTCGATACCAATGTCGGATATCATCAGAAACTCATATGCAACAGGAAGAATAGCCAAGTGGGCGATAGAGATGGGGGATTATCACATCAACTACGAGCCCAGGTCAGCAATCAAATCTCAGGCTTTGGTCGATTTCGTTAATGACTAGACATACACAGGCATGACCACCATGGCTCCAAACTCCGACTCTTGGATTATGCACTTCGATGGATCCAAGCAATACGAGGGATCAGGAGCTGGAGTGGTGCTAACATCACCCAAAGGAGACAAATTGAGTTACGTGCTACGGATTCATTTTGATTGTTCCAACAACGTGGCCGAGTATGAGGCCCTATTGCACGGTTTAAAGGTAGCCAAGGAGATGAACATTAAGAGGATACGATGCTTTGGAGATTCGGACCTTGTAGTACAGCAGGTATCAGGAACTTGGGATAGAAAGGACGCAACTATGACAGCATACCGCAGAGAGGTTGACAGGGTCGCAGGATGTTTCTCCGGATATGAAGTGGAGCACGTAGACAGAAGAAAGAATGAGGCAGCAGACGCCCTCGCTAGACTCGGCTCGCGCAGAGAGCCGGTTCCACCTAACGTCTTCCTGGATGAATTATGGCGACCATCAGTTAAAACCGAGTCTGAGGAAGAACTGGCAAGTCAAGACCCGGATTTGGAGCTCGTGGCCACGGTACGCGCTGTTCCCGAGTGGACAGGACCGTTTTTGGCCTACCTATCACGAGGCGAGTTACCACAGCAGGAGGTGTTAGCAAGGCAAATTTTGAGAAGAGCAAAGGGATATTCTATCATCAATGGGGAGTTATACAAGAGAAGTGCAGCAGGAGTCTTTTTGCGCTGTGTAGTACCAGAAGAGGGCCGACAGATTCTTAAGGAAATCCATGAAGGTGATTGTGGGCTACATGCATCCACAAGATCCCTTGTGGCCAAAGCTTATCGACACGGATTTTTCCGGCTCATGGCGCTAGCAGATGCGGAGCGATTAGTGGCAAGGTGTGACGGATGTCAAAGGTACGCTCGCCAAACCCACGTGCCGGCTATGGAATTACGGACAATTCCGTTAACTTGGCCGTTCGCTGTTTGGGGTATGGACATGGTTGGTCCCTTTCACATGTCACCTTGCAAGAAGACACATCTTTTGGTGGCTATTGATAAGTTTACCAAGTGGGTTGAGGTTATGCCAGTCACCAATTGTGAAGCAGTTACAACAGTCAAGTTCCTAAAAAGAATTATCTATCGGTTCGGGTATCCCCACAGTATAATTACCGACAATGGAACCAACATGTCCCTTGGCGCAATGGAGAAGTTTTGCGGTAACAATGGAATCCGGCTTGACATAGCATCAGTGGCTCATCCGCAGGCCAATGGACAAGTGGAGAGGGCAAACCAAGAATTACTTCGTGGACTAAAACCATGACTGCGAGTCCCTTGCATTAGGGTTGCGGGTGCATGGGTAGAAGAACTACCTTCCGTGGTCTGGGGTATCAACACTACACCTAACAGATCTACTCAGATGACACCATTCTTCATGGTTTATGGTGCGGAAGCAGTGCTGCCGAGTGATATTATTCATGATTCACCTCGAGTGTCAGCTTACGTCGAGGTAGAGAACGAGAAGACCCGGCAGGATGCCATAGATATGTTAGAAGAACACAGGGAGCAAGCCCTGGAAAGATCAGCCATATATCAGCAAGATTTATGGAGGTATCATAGCCGGCGCGTGAAAACCCGGGTATTCCAGGAAGGAGACTTGGTTCTGCGCCTGGTATAGTCAAACGAAGGAAAACACAAGTTATCACCACCATGGGAAGGGCCGTTTATCATAAGCCGGAATCTGCACAACGGATCGTATTACCTGATAGATGCAAGGGAAGAGTCGGCTACAGTTAATGATACCGCCCATTCCACTTCGTCTATGCAGGAAAGAGACAGACCATGGAACGTGGCTCAGCTACGTCCCTACTATACTTAGTATAGACTATATTGGCAAATGGAGTTGCACGATGTAACAGGCGGCAGGTTTCAGACGCACTCTTTTCCTATCCAGGGCACCCTTGGGGACTCGGTGGGTTTTTAATGAGGCGGCTTGCTGACCTAACATTCTCATATCAAGAAAAGAAGTGGTTATTCTCATGCTCTTTAATCTCAGTATGTTGCATATATATAGGTCTTGGGGGCTGATTGCTTGAATAGCACAGTTGCAAACTCAATGACCCGGCCTTGATGCCTATGAGTTATAAGGGTCGATTACTCGCAAACTAGTACGGCTGCAATCTTATAACCGGACAAAGGAGCCAAACTTTCTTGACTTTTCTTACTTAAGCTCGATGTGACTCGCAATAAAAGTGGCATGATTTGTTCGCTTACGATTACAATCAGCCATGAAGCCCAATGGGACTTGCCTGACCATGTTTTCGTATAGATGTAGCAACATGGTATCCACGCGAAAGACGGCTTATAGTACAAGATAGTCAAAAGGGTCATCTAAACCACAAGTTATGCAGAGTACAAAGCTAATAGCCGGAAACTCAACGTTTATCAAGCATAACTTCATTACCTATGTGAAACGGCTCCGGGTCTGGGCTTAGCAAACAACAAACTCGTTCTCTTCGAAAAGACCACATATCCCAGACTCGGAAATTCGGGTCTTGGCGATTCGGGATTTTGGAAAAAGAAAAAGTTGCTTAGTTGCTAAGGCTCAAAAAACCCAAACATCCGAGTCTTGGGGACTTGGGGACTTAGAAGCAAGTCCGCTCGTCAACACCCATGAAACTCGGAAACCGAGTCTCACAAAAGGGACCGTAAAGAAAGTCGGATATCAAGAACAAGTTGACTCAAAAGTGGATAAATTTAAACGATCAGAAGAAGCACAAAGTATATCAAGAACCTAGAGTGCATTACAAACTTCGGTAAATAGTATCAAAGGTGCACAGGCGCACCATCCAAAAAATAACTGTTTTAACAACACATCGGCCGACTGACGCGTATGAAGTAGCATCATGTATCAGGTATCACTCGGCGTTCTAGGCCGCGGCGTCCATCTTCGCCTTGCCCTTGCCATCACTTGGGGTAGCAGCAGCACCCGGATCAGCAGTACCGGCTCGCGCAGGAGGAGGAACGACTGGTGTGGAGGTAGCGGGCGTAGAATCGGCTTCAGCCTTCTTTTTGGCAGCCTCCTCCCTCAACTTAGCAGCTTCCTCCTTCCATCGGGCCAGCATGTCATACGGCTCGGGAAGATCCGACTTAACCGCTTCACCAGCAGCATCATATGCAGGAACGATGGAATCGACATCCAAGCCGTCAGCAATCACGCTGGCCGGGTAACGGACCTCCTTCTGGACGGCCTGGAAATCCTTCACGGAGAACTTGGACCCATCAAGCTTGAATTCCGGGAAACCGCCCATAAGCTTGGCTAGCTCGAGCTTAGGGAAGTAAGCCTTGGCAAGCGCAAGCCCCCGGGTTACTCCAACCCGGCAGGACGAGCGTTTCCAGTGCCAAATCCACTCGGGGATAGTGGAGCAGGCGTCCAGCATTCTCTTCAGGTCGACATGCCCTTTACCCGGCCACCGTATTTCTTGAAGGATCCATTTGGTTCCGGCGCATAGCTGCCGGATAACCCTCTTGATAGTTTTCAGCCTGGCAATATCATCCTCGTCCGGCATCACTTCATCCGGACCTGCAGAAAGAAATGGAAACATGAGTAAGGAAACTCCGGCTATTTATCAGAAGGATAACCCGGATGAAGAATCGTACCAAGCAAAGCACGATACGTATCAGCAATTTGAACAGAAAGGCTCGTTAGATCATCTTCTGCTGTGTGAGCCCTCCGCCTATACTTCTTCATTATCTTCCCACTCCTCCTGGCCTCAGCCTCGGCCTCCTCACGCAGAGTCACCTCCTTTTCAATGAGCTTGGTGGACTTTGCCAGTTCCTTCTCAGATTGAGTCACGAAGGACTGCACGGATGCAAGGAAGGATTAGCCGGGTAAAGGGGCAAGTTATCAGTCGGTTATACCGTAAAGTTTCAAGCAAATTGTGAATCAATTCACTCGGAACTTGGGGACTAGATAAGGACACAAGCAATATTATTCGGGTTTACCTCATGTTTGGCTATTAAAGCCTCCAAGATGTTTTCTTCATTAGCCCTCAAAGTGCGCAGGGTTTCGAGCATCTGGGCAAACGTCAGGTCTTCGGGTCGGACACCAGAAGAGCCGGCAGCCTGGTCGCCTGGTAGGGGAGCTTTCCCCGCCCTTGGGGTCGAGACCCGGACAGTCTGGGTATCCGGGTTGGGAGAACCCATCCTCGTGTCCGGAACCTCGATCTCCTCGTCCACTGGTTCGGATGACGCTGGAGACCCGGCGGCTTGGTGAAGTGGATCGCCCAAGGGGCCTTGTTCCTAGTTGTTCTCAGTATCACCGCCAGTTGCGGCGTCTACGTTCTCAGTCGGCTCCTCCGCCTCCCGGTTACCCATCTCCACATTCTCCGGGTCACTAACTGTGACTTGAGCGCTAAAGAAAGGGAAGAAGAGCAGTTAGCAATAGTAATTGAAAGTTATCAGGTATGAAAGGATGTCGTATAATAAAGACTCACCCGGTATTTACAGCGTAATCAGGCGGGAGTTCGCTGCTGGAAGCAGATGAAGCCGTCAAAGGGACCAATAGCGGGACCCGGAATTGCCCCGCGAGTGGGTGATTGGGAGATGGATGGCGCTGAGGAGATTTGGAGGGGCGAGGAAGAGGAATATCGGCCCGGAGGTTTGGCGAGGAGGAGATACCCGGGTTAAGGGGATCATCCCCTGGTGAACTCCGGGTCACTCTGCGCTTGGCCGGGATAGAATCCTTCAAGTGCGATGAGTTAGATAGTCGTTGGTTAAGTCTGTGCATGTTATCAAAAGAATAGGGTTCGGAAGACATGGTGGAATAGGGAACCTTGCACACCACTCCTCTGGCTTTCCTCTTGACCCCGACTGTCATTTCTGGATCGGACTCGGTGGCCTCCGGGTCTTCGTCATCCTTCTCATCCTCGTCCTCTGGCCCTGCAAGCCGAGTATGCGTCGATGGAAAAGGTTAAAATAGGGAAATTTATGCAAATGAAGATGACGTAAGATTCGGATAATTACCCTCATCATTGTCAGCCGGTTCGTCTTCCTCCTCCGGGTCTCCGGTAGCAGGAGAAGTTTCAACATTCCAGAAAGGGTTATCAGCCTGAGATAAAAACAGGAAGGTGGGAATCAGTAATTCCATCAAGTTGAAGACGTATGAATAAAGTTGCATATGTCGAGTCTTACCGCTAGGGCCGGGTTTTCCCGGGTAAATGGCGGCAACCCGGCAATGTTCTTGATCACTTCCAGCTTTTCCGTCAAGAAGCCTTTGATGGTTTTGTTGGTGTCGCCGGCTGCAAAGCTCTTGGTGGAATATCAGAGTGCATCTGTGGCATGCCCCGAGTACTCGCACATCAATTTGGTGCGGATAGAATTGGGTTGGATCCGGAAATCAACCCAAGTTTTCACTAGATTGAGCCCAAGAAGGCCTTGGGCGGAGAGGACGGCTATTCTAGCTAGTGAAGGCAGGATTGCTTCCCTGTCCGAGTCAGGGGCGAAAGCATTGAATTTCTCGGAGATATCAAGGAGGCCCTCTGAGTAACCCGGCAACCTCTTTTCGCCGGGTGGGGAGGTGTCCCGGCAATAGAAGTATGAGAGTTGCCAGTGTTTGACGTGTGAATTAAGAGTAAGAGGTGGCATTAGAGAATTCTTGCGGTGCTGGATAGAGACTCCGCCGCAAGCAAGAAGTGCTCCGTCGCCGCTTTCGCGGCACGGTTTGCACTGGAAAAGTTCGGTGAAGAGAGCCAAACTTGGCGGGGTGCACACGTATGACTCGGACAGAACAATGAAGTGGGTAATATTCAACATAGAGTTAGGCCCTATGTCGAATATCCTGAGGCCATAATGGCTCAGGACCTCGCAAAAGAAAGGGTGACCCGGAGGACTGAATCCCTGGGTCACGTGCTCTATAAAACAGATTACCTCATCCTCGGCAGGTGTGGGCCGGGTCTCGTCACCCGGCGCCCTCCAATGAATGTCCTTCTGAGAAGGGAGGACCCCCAACTCGGCCATCTCGTCCAGCTTGGCCTTTGTGACTGTGGATCGCCCCCAATTGGCGGATATGGATTGGGTTGCCTTCGCCTGGGCCGGCTGTTTCCCTTGCCTTTTGGGAGCCATGGGATCAACCTGCAAAACACAAGGCAAAAAGGTGCAAAAAGTAAGACTCGGAAACCATGGGCTATTCGAGTATCTGTGAGTGGTAACAAGAAAGTACGGAAGTTAAGCATTATCCGGGTGTCATTCTAGAAGGCAAGGTTACAAGTTATCCGGGTATCAAGCATCATTATACAAGCTATGGGGTACTTACGTATTCAAAGGTGTTTGAGGAAGACGGATGATTGCGCATGAATCTACTGCAAGCAAAAGAACCGGAGGAAGAGGATTTTCCGGGTGTCAATGACATGCGCGGAAAATTGGAACGAAATGGATCTAGATTGGAAAGCTTGCGGGCGATTCTACGAAGAAATTAATGGTTAATGATGATAGGAGAATGATGTATGGCCGTCAATCAAGCTATTGGAGGAGTTATCGAGCATCTAAGCGACCCGATCGAGCATGACAGGAAGAATTGCCCGCGGGTTGACCTAGATCCAATCTAGAGTAAATCGAGGGATTGTGAGGTTGAATTGATGGGAACGAGAAACTTACTGAAGGGGATTGGAGTAGCACGCAACGGCGGTGAACAGCACGGTCTGGATGATCCCTCGCAGCTCCCGGCGGTCCAGATGAAGATATGGCGACGGAGCTCGGCGGCGGCGCAAAGTGGCGCGAGGATGAATGTGGCCGTTGGCGGCTTGGCTCCGGCAAGAGGCGTGAGGTTTTTCGCGATGGTGTTGCGCAATCACGAGAGAAGAGGAAAGGAGAAGAGCTGGAATGGATTGTTGGAAGGTTAGGTTGTCTCCCGGGCACCTATTTATAAGGTGCGGGTGGATAAGATCTAGGCCAACGGGAGGGAGCCGGAAATTTTGGGATAACGGTTACCTGCGCGGATTTTGCGAGATACACTTTAAGTGCTGAACGAAATATCCATAAAAAATAGGAAGTAGATCTTCTCCGCGACATCAGGGTTAATTATCGAGTAAAGTAAGCCAGATCTTTAACATTCTTATTAGGGTGTTAACCCGGAAAACTAAGCAAAGTACTTGGACAAAACCGGGTTACTATATGGCCACCGTGGAGTTAGGCCTAGCTGTTTATCAAAGCAATTTAACCCGGCCTCCATTAAGTTTGTAAGTTTGATAATTTTGCAGGGAATAGCGTGCGCTTCAAAGAGAATCTCGTGAAGCCCAAGCTATTCTGGGGACTACTGATGGAGGGATAATAACCCGGTAGGCCAATTCCACGGTGTAATCCGGCCCAAAGGACGATGTGCAAGATCCGGCTAAGGATAAAAGAACTTCTGGAAGGCCCAAGATTGTAGGCCTCGTAACCCGGATTGTGGGTTACGGTAAGGAGAGTTAGGGTTTTATGCGCCGTGTCCGGGTAGGATTCAGGGTGAGCCTTGGAGGGAAAGCCAGGGGGTTCGGGTGCTTTATAAACCGGCCCCTGAGTTAGGTTAAGAGATCCAAGAGTTCTAGCAATATCGTGTGATATCGAGCATCTAGTGTAACACGAGAGTTAAGTTAATATATTGAGATCGGAGACTCGGCGACTTGATTGCCGGCTACCAGATCGAGTTCCATCATGTTTTCTTCTGAGCTAAACCCTCTCCCAAACGCCTGTGTCGTCTTGCCCCAAGATCAGTTACCCCTGGTAACGTCTGTCGTGATTATCCCACGACAAACGGGTTAGTCTCAACCAGCCTCAAGAAACGGCTACTCGACAGCCTAAACCCAGCAGCAGGACACTGGGCAGAGGAATTACCATCAGTATTGTGGAGCCTTTGCACAACACCAAATCGGTCAACGAACTACACGCCATTTTTCATGGTATACGGAGCTGAAGCAGTCCTTCCCGATGATGTCAAGTTCAGCGCCCCACGAGTCGTCGCTTACAGCGAAGAAACCTCTAACAAGGCACTCGCGGAAGATGTGGATGCACTCGACGAAATACGCGACATTGCACTCGCAAGATCCGCGGTATATCAACAATCGCTGCGCAACTACCACAGCCGCCGTATACGCCATAGAGCTTTCGTGGTAGGAGATTTGGTGCTGCGGCTCAAGCAGAAGGAAGGACACAAGCTCGAGCCACCATGGGAAGGACCCTTCATAATACACGAAGTTATCCCGGGTGGAGCCTATCGACTGAAGAACCCCGAGACCGGTGGCATCTACTCCAATCCATGGAATGTTGCGCACCTCTGCAAATTCTATCCTTAGGATTATTCTATTCGCAAAAATAAGGCTATACTAGCCATCTTGTAGCTCGAAGAAAATACATGGCTTCTCAGTCATATTAATAAAATACATGGTTTCTCAACCATAGCTACTCATGTTCTTGATCTTTACACGCTAAATAACATGCCTACACCCAAAACACACGAGGGCTACGCCTAACTTAGCATCATAAGAAAATTTACACATACAAAGGTACAAACAAGGTTGGCACCTTGCAAAGTTTCAGGACAACTATACAAAAACAACAGGATACATACATCCTACAATTACATATGGCGACGAGCAGTTTCCTCGGCTAACACTCGATTAACCTCTTCAGAAGTCAATCGAATAATCTCCTCTGCTGCAGGACGAACGACTGTATAATGGGAGGTCATATCGACTGGAGCATTTGGGAGCCTAGCTACAGAGTTAAGATTGACCTCAGGATGCCACAATCGGACAAAAGCAAGTGCTACTAAGGACCCGTAGATCAGCTGTTGGCGGACGCACTCGCGAATTTCACCTACTCGACCGAAAGTTCTAAGCAGTTGGCTCAAATCTTCTGGACCTCTCTCCAGCGGATAGAAAGCGCGATTCAAAGCTATCAGGGCCTCGTGACAACATTCAACGAGTATCTTTGCCTGGCCCACACGATACTTCAAAGTAGCCAGAACAAAGCCTCGACTGCAGTCGGACCAGAAGCTGTTTGCATGTGGTTTTGAGCTACCGGCTTCGTGAAGAATATGGTTATCCACCCAATGTTTTTCACACTGACCTTCAGGCTGAACAACTACAAAGAAAGCTATAGAGAGTCAAAAAAGGAAAAAAAAAGATACAGTCAAACAAAATGCTAGGGGGCTCAAGTGCTTACAAAGCATATCCTTGGCAACAGCCGCCAACTCTTCCATAACAAACTGCTCACGTTCAGTCGAAAGTTTCTGTTTCGACTTGGCTACATCAGCTACTCCATGCAAAGATTTGAGCTTGCGCTCACCATCCGCGACACGATCACGGAGGCCGGCAAATGTACCAACAACATCAACAAGGGGATCTGCTCGTGCGGCAGATCCACTCGAAGATTCTGCGTTATGACCTACAACCTGGAAGGAAATGAAACAAGTTCAAATACTCTCCAAGACCCCACTCGAGAAATATACCACCTACTTAACAGGTGCTCGGGGGCTACTCCCATCGGGAGGTCATGCCATTTCAATCGCAATAATCAGACAATTTTAGACATCAAAATAACTTCGATTAAAGGCAGAATACGGGAATACATCCCAAGGTTCATTACATCAGAAGAGCAAACTAAATAAAGTCTATCCTATGGAACTGCAGAAGTGCTGCCACTCGCGACAGGTTGCCCCTTGCGACTAGCACGAGCAATCAAGTCGGATAGCTTCTGAGCAAGGACTCCAGCCGGATCGCCGAAAGGACAAAGCGCTACCTTTCTGCCCGTGGTAGCATCGACGGGAAGGTTCGAGTATGCCTCGTCCAAGCCTGAGAATCCGTGCGCCAACGCGAACTGGATAGCAGTCTTCGCCCCGCACTCAGACTAGGCGACCGAGTAGGCCTAAAGAGGATCATCCTCTAGAAAAACCTTTAGGAGACCATCCAGCATGGGAGAACACGCGACATCAACCAGAAGACGCTCGTGGAATTGCGTCAACACTCCAATGGCATTTCCAACGAGGGAGCAGATTCCACTCGCGTGCCTCCGAAGCTGAGCGCAAGAATCCGTCAGGGCGTCCACCCGTTGAACCCCGGGCAGCTCCAGCGCAACGCCAAGGACATCTGCAAAGAGACAACATTAATTCTAAAGACATACCAGCTAGTCGAAAAACAACAGAGGTCAAGTGCAACTTACTTGCGAAATTCTGGGCCAGAGGGCGAAGGAAGTCAACAAGATCGTTGTCATGTTTGGTGCCAGCCTCCTCCAGTCGCTTCAGAGCGTCCTGGGCCTCAGCGAGCTTTCCCTCGAGGTCAGTCGACTGCTTGCGAGAGGATTCAAGTTCCTTTCGAGCAGCCTCCAACTCAGCCTCAAGGGTGTTCACCCGAGTGATAGCATCAGTCTTCTCGGTCTTCAGAAAATCGACTTGGGCTACACAGCAACAAATTTCAGCCTAAAGTAATTCACACGATCGGAAAGAATAAGTAGAAGGAACGGGTCAATTTACCTTGGAGAGCTTGGCCATCCGAGACGAGTCGATCACGATCCGCCCGAAGGATTACGCAATATGCCTCAGCCGAAATTACGCGGCGACCAATGGCTGCGAGAGAGTCAAGTAGAAACTGCAAAACGCAAAGATGAAGAAGTCACACAAAGTGGAAGGAAATTGAGCCTATTCACGACTGTAAACAGTCGAGTATAGCCTCGGGGGCTACTCCCATCGGGAGCACTGCCGTGCACCCGATAAAATCAAGAAAGGAAAGAAGGTTAAGTTCTTGAGCCTGTAGCCAATCGCAAGCGATTGACCACAGCCTCGGGGGCTACTCCCATCGGGAGCACTACCGTGCACCCGATAAAAACAAGGAAAAGAACAAAGTACAGAATGCAAGGAAAATGGAAAAGTTTACCTGGCCCTGGGCAATGCACAGAGGATCGGCCGAGCTACCCGACACTTCTTTCGAAGCCGAGGCTCCACCCACGAAGCTAGGCAGCCTATAATCCATAGCCGCAGCTGTTGGGGCTGGACTCGGCGAATTCTGGATGGTCCCAGCAATTGGGGTTTCACCCGCAGCAGCAACTTTCCTCTTCTCGGGAGGAATAGAAGAAGCGAACCGACCGGGGCTGATGGACTGAAGCCTATCATGAAAGAAACAACAGCATAAAGAAGAGCGAGAAGAAAACTTTCGATTAGAGCGTTGAAGGAAAGAACAAACTTACTCATCATCGTCGTCATCCAGCATATCCGCATTCCAGGCGGTTTGGATCTTCGACTTGGGAGCAAGAGGAGCGCGCACACTCAGCGGGGTCACGATGAGAGGTTCTTTATCAGATCCTCCACCCAAGGAATTGTCCTTAGAAGTTGCTTCATCGTCTCCCGCCCGGCGGCGCTTGCAGTGGCGGAGATCGCTACCCGATTCCTCCACGTCATCCGAAGAGTCGTGCTCGGAACTCGAATCGGCGTCGGCAACGCTGGTGTCAATAGGAACCTCCAGGTTGCTTGCCAACAAGTCCGAGGCTTCTTCACCAGAAACTGGCGGGTAGCAGGTTGCTACCGCTAGACTCTACAGAAGGAAAACAAGAAGAAGAAAACTCAGTCGACAAACTCTCGAAGAAAAAAAAGTTAAGACAAGAAAAGATTTGAACTTACTTTGGATGGAGGAGGTCTCGAAGCTTCGAATGCTGCGATAGGGAAGTTAGGGAAAGTCTCGCCCACCTTCAGCTTGGTGATAGCCGCGATTTTCTTCTCGAATTCAGCATTCGAGAGTTCTTCTCGGCTCACGCGGATGGGGTCTTCGACGCCCTGGTACTCCCACATGGTGGAGGGCCTCTCCTGCAGAGGTTGAATCCCGCGCTTGAGGAACACACTCGCCAGGTGTAAGCCGTTTAGTGCAACTCCCGCGGTTTGGTCACGGAGGGCTTCCACCTTGGCGAGTAGCGGGGCGACGATTCGGCTTTCTTCGGCTGAGAGCCTATGCGCCCAGGACTTCCGCCGCTTCAAAACAGCGAACGGGTGGAATTCATGAGATCCACCCGTGCTGTTGTCGACAACGTAGAATCACTTCTTTCTCCACCCTTGCGCGGAGTCGAGGAAGTGCATCTCGAAGTAGCAGCTATCCGACTTCGCCTGGATTCCGAGGCCGCCGGTGCGCAGCGTCTCTCCAAGCTCGGTCTCTATCCGCGATCTCTCGCGGAAGGCCCGCACCTTGAACAGGTCTTTCCAAAGGCCCCAATGTGGGCGGATGCCCAGGAAGCACTCGCAAAGAACGATGAAGCACGAGATGTGCTGCACCGCATTTGGAGGCAGATCGTGGAGCTGTATGCCGTAGACATACAACAAAGTCACGAAGAAAGGATGGAGGGGGAGTGAGGGCCCGCGCGAGACGTGATCCGCAAAGATCACGCGCTCGTTCGCGCGAGGGTTTGGTACCTCTTCTTTTTTGCCAAGGCGAACTCGCTTCTCGGCTTCGGGGGGCAGCAGTCCCTCCCTCTGCATCTCATTGATGCTTTTGTTCGTCGTATTGGCAAAGCGCCAGTCGCCTGAGCGCGGAGCGGGTGGAGCGGGAGCAACTTCCGGCGCTTTCGAGGAGGAGGCAGCTGCGCTGCGTTTCTTCCCTCCCGCCATGGAACCTGGTGCGAGCTTGCAGAGAAGGAGATAAGCGCGAGGAAGAAGAAGGCTGGGAAGCGAATGACTGGAAATTTTTTACTTTCCACCTAAGGACCGTATATATACATGGGGCCACTCGATCCTGGCCGTTCGTCAGGCAACGTGGCGCCCATCGCGACTGCCACGCTTGAAGCGGAAGCGAAGAGATGGTGAAAGCTGTTTCGTGCCACGATCTTAACAGCAGATCGTGCGCAATTACTGCGCGCAGTTCGCGGGAAAACCGGAAACGACGTCTCATTTCCGGTCAAAAAGCTGACAAGGTGGGCCAGCACATATGTTCTCACTCCGTCACGTCCCATCGGGAGGATAAAAGTGCGCTATGACGTCATTGTGAACATCATCGGGCTCGAAATTCTTTCGGATAAAATCCCCAGGCACAAAAAAACTTTGTATGGGCAAATCGAGACGCGAAAACTCTTTCGCATAAAAGCCCCAGAGATGAAATTTCCTTTCGAATGGGCACGAAAAGGTTTCCAAACACGAAAACTCTTTCATATGGATAGAAGACTACAAAGCACAAAAAACTTTGTGCACAAAAATCAAGGGAGACATTTTCACTCGAAATATCTCTGGACAAAACTTGCGAGTGAGTAGCTCCTGCCACTCGGTTATACGATGTACACACATCAATTCCCTGGATCGTTCGGCCGACTAGGCACATCTGGATGCCGTATTCTTTCGAATACGAAGTTAAGACCCAAAAGATCTCTCTTGAGGGCCTGAAATCGCACTCAAGCTGCGTCCTCCGGTAAATTTCCGTGTCAACAACACGAAGAAAAATCCTAGCGGACGTGCCGGGTACCCCTATAGGTTAAATTCGACTCGATAAGACCTCCACGGCCCAGTCGCAATGATCACCTCATCGGATTCGAGTCGGGGGTCTCGAATCTGTGTAGGCCAGAACTGATTTTGCCCTAGATGCAATTAATTGGCCCTGAGCTTTCGGGAGAGCCAAGCAACTGAGCCATATTCTTCTGCGAAAACAGCCAAAAATACAGGCACTTTCATCACTCGATACTCGGGTATAAAAACTCATCACGCAGGGTACACGCCCTCTGAACAGACAATGTTTGAAGCAATCAGTCGAAGAAATTCAGGGCAAAACTTTGAGCGTCTACCCAACAAGAAAATCTCAGTCGAGTAAACGCTCGGGGGCTACTGAGGAAGGGATGAGCCCTGGACCTATCGGGTAAGGATACCTGGTCCAAGGCCCAAGATCTAAGCCCAAGAGGAGATGTCGTGTACTATTCTAGAAGGCCCAGTTGAAGCCCACCCACAAGGCCTTGCGGGTCAAGTTAGGAAAATTGTAACCGACTTTAGGTTAGGGTTTGAGTCCCCCCCCCCCCCACGGGTATGGTTTGAGACCTGGCCACCTATATAAGGCCAGGAGAACCACCAGGAGGGGGACAAGCAATACCGCACCACCAAGCCTTGAGATCGAGATCATACTCTCGACTTGAGCAATCCCCCATTGTAACCGATCTACTCGTTAATACAGAACGACAGAGGCAGGAGTAAGGGTTTTACCTCTACGAGGGCCCCGAACCTGGGTAAATCGTGCCCCCTGTCTAGCCGACGATTGTCACCAGCGCCTACACGTTCTCCTAAACGAAACCCTATGGGTTCACCCGAGGGACTTGTTAAGATGCTGATTCGACACAAGGCAAAGGTATAATCTTGATAGGTTTTCTATTTTATCGGTCTCATACTTTTGGGGAGACCGGGTTATAGGATCGATAGTCGTACTATCAAGAGGGGCTCTCAAGTGAGTAACTTGATCGAATCGTTGCGAAGAGCTCAAACTTTTGCACTCTTGCATATCATCTTTCTTGGTTCCTATTTGGCTTTTATCTCTATGGGTTTTGGTGTTTGTTGTGATCTTCATGACAAGCCCAAGTTCATGAAAAATGGTTTTCGCATGAAACACTTATTGAGTTTTTTATGTTGAAGATTTTCCCGGTTGGTCCTTTTTAGAGAGGTATTTCCTTTCCCCATTTGGTTTTAAGTTTCATTGTTGTACGATTATGTTTCTCTGCAGTATCTTGTAGAGCTCGTTGTTGCGATTTCAACGAGCCCAAGATAATCAAAAACGGAGTCCGGACGCAAAAGTTATGAGCATTTTCGTATCAGGTGTTTTTGATGTTTTTGTTCCGGCGGTAGTACTGGTCCAGTACCGCCCCAGTACCGCCCGAACCAGTACCGAAACGCCCCGTAGCGGTAGTACCGCTGCTGGGCGATTTTTTCACATAACATTCATATTTTGGGTCGCCTATTTAAGGGGGTCTTCTTCCCCCTTGACCCTAAGGCTGCCCAAAATACGTTTTTCCTCTCTCCCCCACCATTGTTGACCTTGGAAAGCTTTCCCCTCTCTCAATCCCTCTTATGATTCTTGCATATCTTTAAGGGATAAGTTATAGGATACCTAGATCTACATTTCCACCAATCCATCCTCCTTCTTAGTGAGGGAAACCTAATAGATCTTGATCTTGGAGTTCTTGGTGTGTCTCCTTTGTTCTTCCTCTCTTATTCCCCCATAAGCATTTGTTGTTTTGCTGGAATTTGGGAGTGAAGGATTTGAGCACTTGTTCTCTTGCCATTTGCATCGGTTGCATCGTTTTGCTCTCTCCACGAGGATTCGTGGAAGTGAAAGTTGTGGACTTGTTACTCTTGGGTATTGGATCCTAGACGACTTTGTGGTGTTCTTGGGAGCCTCCACTTGAGTGGTGGATGTGTGCCCCAAGATTGTGGTGATATCGAGAGCGTCCAATTAAGTTGTGGATGTGTGCCTCGATCGAAGATTGCCAATAGTGGAAGGTGAATTAGGCCTTTGTGGCGGGGTTCAACGAAGAATAGGGTGAGGCCTTGGTGGCATTGAGTAGGGCTTTGTGGCGAGCTCACACCCCTCCAACGAGACGTACTCCCCTTGTGGGAGGAACTCGGGAATACATCATCGTGTCTGTGTGCCTCGGTTATTTTTATACCCGAGCTTTTTACTTATGCAATTTACATTGTGATAGCTTTCGCGCTTGAAGTTATATATCTTGCTATCTGTCGCACCCGGACTTTTAGAGGATACACACAGCCCGCTAAACAGTAGATAAATGGCTTACGGGGCCTACCTGCACCCGCATCTCAATATGAGTAGGCCAACACGTAAACGGGTGACAACCATCCTCTACTATTCATCGTCTGTGAAACCATCCAATAGAAATCCGAATACTTCCATTGACGTACTTCATAACATACACACATGGTACGTCAACGGCATTGGAACAAGTGATATCACAACAAATCTCTAAGACACAAAGAAATAGAAATAAGTGGCAAAAGCTCTCACTAGAGCAGAGATAGCAAATACAGTCATGCAGAGGACACATGTCCCAACAAGTCATCATTACGTCACAGCGGAAGCATCCAAAGTGTCTGAGTACAGACAAGATCCAAATAGGCCTAAGAGGCCGGACACGAAAGAACGGAGCCCATCCACGAAGTCTCGGATCCTGCCCGGGTCCGCTATCTACTCGTCAGCAGCCTCGTCATACTCCATGTAGTAGCCACCATGGGGATCCTCGGAAACGTAGTCTGCAGAACACGCAGCCCCAAAGGGGTCAGTACAGACGAGTACTGGCAAGCAAGACGCACAAGATACCAAAGGGTACCCGACAACACCAAGTACAGATGTTTTGGGTTCAACGGAAGATAGATGATACAAAGGGGCGGCAGCGGGCTGCCCTAACCAACTACAGACACACGCTACAACATCCGGCTAAAAGAAAGGGATAAGATAGCGCATCGGAACCAACTACCACTAACCTCAAACAAACCCATCCTGGATCTCGCCCCTTATCCAAAGAAGCAATCCGAGGATAACCCACACAGTTGGATTAGTGAAGGTTCAAGTTATTGTGTCAATAAGCCTATTACTAGTCAAATTAGTGTTAATTAGGTGTAAGTTTTCTAATCCTTGTTAGCCAGCCCTATCACCAAGTCATCCATAACCGCGGACAACACGGCTTCTCGAGAAGATTTAACCCTGCAGGGGTGCACCAATTTGGCCGTACACGTAAGAATATCACGCCAGACGGGGATCAAACCCACCAAGCGAGGCACTCAACACAACCCAACTCTTCTTCGCATCAAGCCCAAAGAACCACGTGTTGTGCGTGCGCGGCTAATCGACCCCCACGAAGAAAAGGGGGACCCTCATAGCACTGGAAGACCACGCCGCCCTAAATGCCGACTACAAAAGTTCCACCCTGGCGCCAAGGGTTCGTACCTGCATATGCGTGCATCAAATGGAAAGCCCGAACTAAGTGTGGCGATTTGGACGAGATGCGAATCGAATCAGAGTTGCGGGGGGCGCCCATACACGCTTCCCACATGCGGTTAGCGCGCTCAACATGGATCCAGAGGACAAATACTTTTCCTGAGTTCGACACTAGCAGGCCTCAAAACCATACCCGTCCTCCTTCCGGTGCCTTATCATCAAATTAGCATTACCTCATACATTAACAGGTTGTTGTTTAAAAATCGATGTCCCCAGAACATAATAAATATGGTAAAAGAAATAACGGACATCAAACTCGAGCATAAACAACCCTAAGCATGCTAGTAAGACACAGGCAACAAGCAACAGGGTTATAGGTGTGGAGGATAGGCTATATCAGGGTTACAGGATAACATGTGATAGGATAGGAACACAAACAACGAATCTTAAGGCTAGCAGATTAGACAACGGAAAGTATCGGTATCCAGTGTGGGAAGGACACAATGGTTCATGTGAGCTAATACTTGCCTGCAAACTCAGTAGCCTGATACTGGGCTAACTCCTCTGAAGTGGTGTCGTAAACCTCGTCTGTCTCAACGTCGTCGTCTATCCAGGAAGAAGCAAACAAACAATGCAGAGAGACAAACAATCAATAACATGGCATAATGCACAAACATGGGATGATGCGTGACAATTTAATTGATGCATCAAAGATAAGCTAGTTGACATGGTAACATAATTAAATGGGCCCATATGCAATTTGGGTTGCATATAGAAAGGCCCAAGAATTAAGGTTGAATTAAGTGATCTACAAATAACCATCATGTGAAAGTTGATTAGAATGATGCATGGATGATGAAAACAATAAGAAAACAACAATAGCTTCAATTTGATATGTTGTTTACCAAGTTTGGAATTTTTATTTATTAAGTTATGAAATTTGGCTTCTTAAATGAGCTACACAAACATTTATTGTTTTCACCCATTTTAATTGTTCAAAACAGATAACAAAATTCATATTTGGAAAGAACACAAAATTTTAGATGGAATACATATTTCATTTGTTGAAAAAGGATTTAAAATGAGCAAGTTATTAATTTGACAATTTTAAATGCATTAATTAAGAAACAGTTGTTTTCAGCAATTTAATTTATTTAAAACAGAACACAAAGTTGATATTTGCAAAGTTCATGAAAAATGGGATGGAAAACATATTTAGTTTGTTGAATTTAGAATTTTTATGCCCAAGTTATGAATTTTGCAATATTAAATGGATTACACAAGGATTTAAATATTTCCTCAATTTAAAATATTCAAAACAGTAAACATAGTTTATATTTAGGTAGAGAATTTAATTTGGTATTCGATCCCGCGCCCTCAGGCGCGCGCGCACGAAGCGTAACCATCTGGGCTGCGGTTCGGTTTTGCTAGGTATAGGGTGCGCAGGTTTTTGAGGTAAAGCCTCTGGCTTTACCAATTCCTGACGAAACTGAACGAAGTTCAGTTACCGAATGCGATTGGTCGGCATCGACGGCAGCGAGCTGCTGCCGGCGTGCGGGGGCGCCGTGCTGCGCGGCGCTGGAGGTGTGCGGTGGCCGCGGATTGCAGTGGGGAGGAGGAGAAAGGGCAGAGGGGTGCTCACCGAGTTGTCGAGGAAGAAAACGCGCGGCTATCTGACGGAGACGGAGTCGGGCGAGGTACAGACAGCGCGGACGGCAAAGTTGGCGAGCACGGCGACGGCGCGAGGGAGCTTGATGAGGGAATAGTAACCCGGTGTGCCAGCTCCCGGGTGTGACCCGGCCCAAACGACGGATGGACCGAATCCGGCTAAGGACGAAGAAACTCCTGGAAGGCCCAGGGCTTGTAAGGATCGTAACCCGGGTTGTGGGTTACGGTAAGAAAAGTTAGGGTTCGTATGTAGAGTTCGAATAGGACTCGAAGAGCGTTTGGTAGGGCAAGCCCGGAAGGGTATGAGTACTATATAAACCAACCCCTGGGCTTCGCCTAAGAAGGATCCAAGTCATAGTTGTAACACCTGTTATCGATTATCCAGTATAATCATATCGAGAGCCGGCGAGTTGTTTTCCGGTTCTTAGATTGCTTTCGCCATGTTCTCTTTCGAGCTAAACCCTCTCCCAAATACCTGTGTCGACTTGCCCCAAGATCAGTTACCTCAGGTAACATCTGCCGTGATTATCCCACGACAGTTGGCGCCCACCGTGGGGCCTGCGTCCAAAGGTGTTTACATCACGGGAGAAGCTCGGAAGAGCATGGAGAACTTCGTCGTCGGCGAGATCTACTCCAATGGCGAAGGAGAAAGAATAGTGGACGGTTCCGGGTGGGAGTTGGACCCGGATCGCTGCGAATCTGGATCCGAGGTGTCAATCGGCCAAATCAGTATCTTCATCGGCATGGTACGTACACTCAATTCGAAAGGACAATATCATGTGCATGTTACAGGAACTTCCAGCAGGGACAAAAAGGCGTTAAAACAAACAGCGAATCTATCCTCCTCGGCCACTCCGGAACACTTGAGGTGGGCAGAGCAAGAGGTAACGTGGAGCAGGAGAGATCATCCAGAAGGAGTAGAGCGCCCCGGAACTTTGGCGTTAGTGGTTTCGCCACAGGTCAATGGTTATGAATTGAAAAAGGTATTGATGGACGGAGGGAGCAGCATCAACATCCTATATTGGGAAACCTTCTTGCGCATGAACCTCAAGGAGTCTCAGCTACAAAAAAGTTCGACGGTGTTCCATGGGATCGTGCCGGGTCATTCGGCACGCCCCGAGGGGAAAATTGCTTTGGAAGTAGTCTTTGGAGAATCGGTAGATAACTATCGGGTGGAGTGGCTTACGTTTGAAGTGGTCAAGCTGCATAGCCCCTACCACGCTCTGTTCGGAAGACCGGCTTACGCTAAATTCATGGCTAGGCCGTGCTACGTATATTTGCAGTTAAAAATTCCAGGCCCCAAGCGGACCATCACTATCCATGGAAACCGAGATATAGCAGCAGAGTGTGATGAGGGAGATTCGGTGATGGCCGAGCAAGCCTGCAGAAAGGAAGAGCTTAAATATTACCGGTCTCAGGTGGACCCGGAAGATGGCACGGCATTGAGAAGACCAGATTCTGAAGACGAAAGAGTGAAATTTAAGGCGGCTCAAGACACCAAGAAAGTAGATTTTGTGGAAGGAGACCCCACCAAGCAGTTCACTATAGGGTCCAATTTGGAAGACGCACAAGAAAAGGCCCTAGTGGAATTCATACGCTCAAATGCGGATGTGTTCGCCTGGACACCCAGCGACATGCCGGGTATCCCTACCGAGTTGGCAGAGCACAGTTTGCATGTGGATCCCAGGGCCAGGCCTGTGAAGCAAGGTTTGAGAAAAATGAACGAGGAAAGGAGAAGAGCTATAGGCGAGGAAATCGCACGACTATTAACCGCAGGCTTTATCATGGAAGTATTTCACCCGGACTGGTTAGCGAATCCGGTTCTAGTGATGAAAAAGACAAATGAATGGAGGATGTGCATTGATTTCACGAGCCTCAACAAGCATTGCCCAAAGGATCCGTTCGCGCTGCCAAGGATAGACCAGATCATAGACGCGGTAGCCGGAAGCGACTTGCTATGTTTCTTGGACGCATATTCGGGGTACCACCAGATTAAACTCAAAAGGGAGGATTGGGAGAAAACCTCGTTTATAACCCCTTTTGGGGCCTTTTGCTACAAAACCATGACGTTTGGGTTGAAAAATGCGGGCGCAACTTATCAGCGGTGTATTCAGAAGTGCTTTGAGGATCAAATTGGGCGTAACGTGCACGCATATGTGGATGATGTGGTTATCAAGACCCGGAAGGCAGAGACATTTATTGATGATTTAAAAGAAACGTTTAAAAACTTGAGGAGGTATCAGATGAAGCTTAACCCAACGAAGTGTGTATTCGGAGTCCCGGCCGGGAAGTTACTTGGCTTTATAGTCTCCGAGAGAGGAATTGAGGCAAACCCGGATAAAATCAAGGCCATACAGAATTTGAAGAAACCGGAAAATTTGAAGCACGTTCAAAAACTCACGGGGTGCGTGGCAGCCCTGAGCAGGTTCATATCCAGGCTTGGAGAAAAGGCAATACCCCTGTACCGGCTTTTGCGGAAATCAGATAAGTTCGTATGGGATCAGGAGGCAGATGAGGCGTTAGAAGCACTAAAGAAACAGTTATCTGAAGCACCAGTACTAGCGGCTCCGGGTCCTAAAGAGCCTATGTTATTATACGTGGCAGCCGGCCCCCGAGCCGTCAGTGCAGTGGTTGTCGTGGAACGCAAAGAAGATGGGAAAGGTTACCCGGTCCAGAGGCCGGTTTACTATGTCAGTGAAGTGTTATCGGAAACGAAGCAGCGTTACCCGCATTGGCAAAAATTGGTGTTTGGGGTCTTTATGGCCAGCCGGAAGTTGAAGCCATATTTCCAAGAACATCCCATAACAGTGGTTAGTTCAATACCAATGTCGGATATCATCAGGAACTCGGATGCAACGGGCAGAATAGCCAAATGGGCAATAGAGATGGGAGATTATCATATAAGCTACGAGCCCAGATCGGCGATCAAGTCCCAGGCCTTGGCTGATTTCGTCAACGACTGGACGCACACTGGAATGGTTACCGCAGTTCCAAGTTCCGAGTCATGGACCATGCACTTCGATGGATCAAAGCAGTACGAGGGGTCAGGAGCCGGAGTGGTGCTGACATCGCCCAAGGGAGACAAACTAAGTTATGTGCTACAGATTCATTTTGATTGCTCAAACAACGTGGCCGAGTATGAGGCTCTGTTACATGGCTTGAAGGTAGCCAAGGAGATGAACATTAGAAGGATACGATGCTTTGGGGACTCGGATCTCGTGGTGCAGCAGGTGTCAGGAACCTGGGACAGGAAGGACGCCACTATGGCAGCGTATCGCAGGGAGGTTGATAGGGTTGCCGGGTCTTTCTCCGGGTATGAAGTGGAGCACATAGACAGAAGAAAGAACGAGGCGGCGGACGCACTCGCTAGACTCGGCTCGCGCAGGGAGCCGGTTCCACCTAATGTTTTCGTGGACGAGCTATGGCGGCCGTCAGTTAAATCCGAGTCTGAAGAAGAATTAGCAAATCGAGACCCGGACGTGGAGCTCGTGGCTACGATACACGGCGTCCCCGAATGGACGGAGCCATATCTGGCATACTTGTCACGAGGCGAACTACCAGAACAGGAGGTACTAGCAAGACAAATCGTGAGGCGGGCAAAAGGATACGCCATTATCAATGGAGAGTTGTACAAGAGAAGTGCGGCAGGAGTCTTTTTACGCTGTGTGACACCAGAGGAAGGCCGACAGATTCTTAAGGAGATCCATGAAGGTGATTGCGGGCATCATGCGTCCACACGGTCTCTTGTGGCCAAGGCCTATCGACATGGGTTTTTCTGGCTCACAGCTCTAGCAGACGCGGAACGGATAGTGGCAAGGTGCGACGGATGTCAAAGGTACGCTCGCCAAACTCATGTGCCGGCTATGGAGTTACGGACCATTCCATTAACTTGGCCATTCGCTGTTTGGGGTATGGACATGGTTGGCCCCTTCCATATGTCCCCTTGCAAGAAGACGCACCTTTTAGTTGCTGTTGATAAGTTTACCAAATGGGTGGAGGTTATGCCGGTCACCAATTGCGAAGCGGCCACAGCAGTCAAATTCCTGAAAAGAATTATATACCGGTTCGGGTACCCCCACAGCATAATTACCGACAATGGAACCAACATGTCCCTTGGAGAGATGGAAAAATTTTGTGGCAACAATGGAATCAGGCTTGATGTAGCATCAGTAGCACATCCGCAAGCCAACGGGCAAGTGGAGAGGGCGAACCAAGAACTACTTCGTGGATTGAAGCCAAGACTGAGGGTCCCCTGTGTCAGGGCCGCTGGGGCATGGGTTGAAGAACTTCCTTCCGTGGTCTGGGGTATTAACACTACACCCAACCGATCCACCCAGATGACACCCTTCTTCATGGTCTACGGCGCAGAAGCGGTATTGCCAAGCGACATCATTCATGATTCACCAAGAGTGACAGCTTATGTGGAAGTAGAGAACGAGGAAACCCGGCAAAACGCCGTGGATATGTTAGAAGAACAAAGGGAGCAAGCCTTGGAAAGATCAGCCATATATCAGCAAGACTTGCGAAGATATCACAGCCGGCGGGTGAAAAGCCGGGTCTTTCAGGAGGGAGACTTGGTCTTGCGCTTGGCTCAGACAAACGAGGGAAGGCACAAACTATCGCCACCATGGGAAGGACCCTTCATCGTAAGCCGGAGCCTGCATAATGGGTCATATTATTTGATAGATGCAAGAGAAGAATCGACCACACTCAACGATACTGCTCACACAACTGCACCTATGCAGGAAAGAGATAGACCGTGGAACGTGGCTCAACTACGTCCGTACTATACTTAGCAGAAAAAGATGTAACAGGCAGCAGGTTTCAGACGCACTCTTTTCCTGTCCAGGGCACCCTTGGGGACTGGATGGGTTTTTAATGAGGCGGCTTGCTGGCCTAATTCTTTCATATCAAATAAAAAGGGGTTATCAAGAAAAGAAGCAAGTGTTATTTATACAATGTGAATATTCAGGTCTTGAGGGCTGGTTGCTCATACAAGCACAGCTGTAAACTCAAAAAAGACCCGGCCTTGATGCCAATGAGTTATAGGGGCCGTCACTCGAAAAAACGAGTGCGGCTACAATCTTATAACCGGACAAAGAAGTCCAAATTTCTCGGCTATTCTTACTTAAGCTCGATGTGACTCGCAACGAAGTGGCATGATTCGTTCGCTTACGATTAATGTCGGTCATGAGACCCAAACGGGACTCGCTTGACCCCGTTTTCGTATTGATGTAACAACATGGTATCCACGCGAAAGCCGGCTTATAGTACAAGGTAGTCGAAAGGGTCATCTAAACCACAAGTTATGCAGAGTATAAGGCCGATAGCCGGAAACTCAACGATTATCAAGCATAACTTCAAGCCTCATAAAAAACTGTCCTAAAGAAAACAATCATGCATCCTAGACGCGGAAACCCGGACGGGGGACTTGTGAGCTCTAAGGAAGAAACAGCATCATCCAGCCGATAAAATTAAAACGAGCCGCGCATCCGGGTATTAGGAGCTTAGGGATTCAGGTGTAAAACCGATCCCTAGACGACAACACCTGGAGGACGGGTCTTGCTCAGGAAAGTATAAAAAAAAACAGTATAAGGTATCGAGAATAAAGCAAGCGGATATCAAGAACAAACAAATGCAAAGACATATTCATCAAAAGCGCAGAGAGGCGCAAAGTGCATCGGGAGTTTAAATAAAGTGTTACAAAAACCATAAAGTATCAAAAGAGCACAGGCGCTCTGCTCAAACGAATAGTAAAGCTGTTTTAATGATGCCTTGCCGGCTGACGTATGTGGAACGATAGGCATTACTTCAAGCTGCAGGATCCATCTTGGCTTTGCCCTTGTCGCCACCTGTAGTTGCGGCGCCACTCGGGTCAGCAGCAGTCCCGGGTTGTGCAGCAGAAGTTGCAGGAGCAGAGTCGGCCCCGGTCTTCCTAGCGGCCTCTTCCTTCACCTTGATCGCCTGCTCCTTCCAACGGGCAAGCATATCGAATGGCTGGGGGCGGTTCGCCTTGACAACCTTGTCATTAGCATCATAAGCAGGGAGAATCTCGTCAATCTCTAAGCTGTCAGCAATGACGCTTGCCGGGTGGCGGACTTCTTTCTGAATAGCCTTGAAGTCCTTTGGCAAAAACTTGGACCCATCCAAGTTGAACTCCGGAAATCCACTCATAAGTTTGGCAAGTTGTAGCTTGGGGGCGTATGCTTTAGCCAGTGCGAGCCCCCGGGTTACCCCAAATCGGCAGGAGGACCGTTTCCAGTGCCAAATCCACTCGGGGATCGTGGAGCAGAATTCCAGTAATCTCTTCATGTTATCTGGCTTGACATCCGGCAGTCGCAGCTCATCAAGTATCCAGCTAACTCCGCCGCAAAGTTGGCGAAGAGTATTCTTGATGGTTTTAAGCTTGGCAGCATCATCTTCTTCGGGGGCAGCATCACGTGGGCCTGCTAAGAAAGGCAAAAGGAGCAAAGATAGTAGGCAAGCAAGCGCAAGTGTTCAAATCAAAGCAATCCGAGTCATAAAAAGGTGAAATTCAAAAATCTTACCAGTCGCGGTACGGTGAACATCAGCAATTTGAGCAGAAAGAGTTGTAAGTTTTTCCTTAGCTCTGTGAGCTCTCTTCCTGTACTTTTTCGTCATCTTTTGGCACCTGCGAGCCTCAGTCTCAGCAGCTTCACGAAGGGCCGTTTCTTTTCCAATACGCTTGGTGGACTTGGCCAGCTTCTTCTCCAACTGTGAAACATAGTCCTGTAAAGAAGCATGAGGAGGGATCAGCCAGAATCATTATGCAAAGTTCCAAGCAAGTTACCTAGTAATTTACTCGGAACTTGGGGACTAGGCATGGAGACAACTGATGATTAGTCGGGGTTACCTCGTGCTTGGTTATTAAGGCATCTAGTATGTTTTCTTCGTCGCCCTTCAAGGTATGAAGGGCATCTAGCATTTGAGCAAAGGTCATGTCTTCAGGGCGAAGTTGAGAAGGGCCGGAGGATTGGCCCTCTTGTGGCGGAGTTGTTCCGGGTTTGGGGGTCGAAACCCGGATTGTTTGAACGTCCGGGATAGGAGAGCCCGACTTGGTCTCCACAACGATGTCTTCGTCCACTTCTTCAGAGGGCTGGGGTGATGCAGTCTTTGGTGGGACTGGGTCCTTAAAAGGATCTTCTCCATTTCCATCCTCGGCCTCGTCCTCAACCTCAACGTCCATGTCATCACTTGGCTTCTCTTCTCCCTGCTCTTCTGATTCAGGGATATCCGGGTCGCTCAGCGTAACTGTGGCACTGAAGAAAAGAAGGGAGACATTGATCAATGGAATATACGGAAAAAAGAAAGGGAAGTTCTTGGTGGAGTAGCGGAGGGAATCTGTGACGTGACCCGAATATTCGTGTAACAGCTTCGGGCGAATCGAGTTGGGCTGAACCCGGAAGTCTACCCAAGTCTTTATTAGATTGAGCCCAAGAAGGCCGTGGGTTGAGAGAGCCGCTAACTTGGCCAGAAGGGGCTGAATCGCTTCCCTATCAAGATCAGATGCAAAGGCACTGAAAGACTCGGAGGGCTCGAGAGGGCTCTCCGAATAACCCGGTAGTTTCCTCTCACCATCCGGAGAAGTGTCGTGGCAATAAAAGAAGGATAATTGCCAGTTTTTGGCGTTGGAGTTCAGGTTGAGAGGTGGCATCAATGAGTGTTTGCGACGCTGGAGGGATACCCCGCCGCAGGTAAGAAGTGTTCCGTTACCACTCTCATGGCATGGTTCGCATTGGAATAATTCGGTAAAAAGAATAAGGTTTGGTGGAGTGCATAAGTACGACTCGGACAAAACTATGAAGTGGGTGATGTTCAGCATAGAGCTAGGCCCTATGTCGAACACCCGGAGACCGTAGTGGCTCAAGACTTCCCGGAAAAAAGAGTGACCCGGAGGACGGAATCCCCGGGTCACATGCTCGGTAAAACAAATTACCTCATTCCCGATAGGAGTGGGGCGGGTCTCATCGCCAGGAGCCCTCCAGTGTATTTCCTTTTGAGAAGGAAGGATTCCTAACTCGGCCATCCCATCTAGCTTGGCCTTTGTCGTTGAAGATCGACCCCAGTTGGCAGAAGTGGTTTGAGAGGCCTTTGCAGAAGCCGGGTGTCTTCCTTGCCTTTTAGGAGCCATGGAGTTGACCTGCAAGGGACAGGAAATGTATAAGGTTCGGAACATCAAATCATTCGAGTTTGGAGACATCAGGGCGTTGAAGGCTAAAGTGAAACCCGGATAATGCACTACGATGTTAAGTGCGGAAGATTTTCCGGGTGTCAGACGAGGTTGAGTAAACTGTTAATGACTTACGCGTTGGGGTGAATTGGGTGAACATGGATGGTTGCCCATACCTTTATTATGGAGGGTCTAGCTGGAAAAAGAGGATTTTCCGGGTGTTAATGCGACAGGCGGAAAAAACAAGGTGGAATGGATCTGGATCGAAAAGCTCACAAGCAATCTTATGCAAAGTTGGATGGCCAATAAATGCGCGGGGATGAGCTGCGATTACGCATCAGGTGATTAAAGGAATTAAGGTCTACCGAAGCGGTTCAATTTGGTGATATCAGAAAGTTAGTTTACGGGTTGACCCAGATCCAATCTTGGTCAGATTGAAAAGGCTGCGAGTTTCAATTGAATGGTTGAAGAAAGGCGTACCAAAGGAGTTGAGGTCCGAAGCGAGGGTGGTGCGTGGCGCGGCTTGAGTGTCGCGTCACGGCCCTCGATGAGGAAGCGCGGGTGTGACAACGGTGCTTGATGGCGGCGTTGGGAAGCTCGGGGGCGATTGCGGCCGGAGGTGGCCTTATCTTTCGTAGCGTGCGCGAGCCTGGTGGCAGGGACTGCGAGGAAGCAAGGAGAGAAAGGATGTTAAGGCGAAGTGAAGGGCCTAGGGTTACTTTCGGTTAATATTTATAAGGGAGGTGGTGAGCTCGCCTGCGGCTGGAAAGCCGGAAGTTGCGGAGCAATGATTATCCGCACAGATTTGATGTTGCGGGTGTTTGGAACGAGGTGGAATATTCCGTTGACAGGGGGAACGCGATTCGTTCCGAGATATCAGGGATCCTTATCGAGAATAGGACCTTGATATCTTAGGATTCAAACTTGGAAAGGTCCGTTGAGCATTTAAGGAAGGATCGAGCTGTCGAATGACCGCTACGGAGCTGGGCCTAGTCATCTGTTGAAGTAACTTGGCCCGGTTCACGTAAGCTTGGGCGTTTCATACCTTCTTAGGGAATAGCGAGCACTTCAAGGATGAATCTGTGAAGCCCGCGCTATCCTGGGGACTACTGATGAGGGAATAGTAACCCGGTGTGCCAGCTCCCGGGTGTGACCCGGCCCAAACGACGGATGGACCGAATCCGGCTAAGGACGAAGAAACTCCTGGAAGGCCCAGGGCTTGTAAGGATCGTAACCCGGGTTGTGGGTTACGGTAAGAAAAGTTAGGGTTCGTATGTAGAGTTCGAATAGGACTCGAAGAGCGTTTGGTAGGGCAAGCCCGGAAGGGTATGAGTACTATATAAACCAACCCCTGGGCTTCGCCTAAGAAGGATCCAAGTCATAGTTGTAACACCTGTTATCGAGTATCCAGTATAATCATATCGAGAGCCGGCGAGTTGTTTTCCGGTTCTTAGATTGCTTTCGCCATGTTCTCTTTCGAGCTAAACCCTCTCCCAAATACCTGTGTCGACTTGCCCCAAGATCAGTTACCTCAGGTAACATCTGCCGTGATTATCCCACGACAGAGCTGCTCGGGGAGGACCTTGGGCGCGGGGAGGTTGAGGGAAGCGAGGAGGTTCCGTTCCCGCGATCGCGGAGGTTCGGCGGCGAGAGTAGCGGCAGCGGTGGAGAGCTCAACCAACGGCCATGGCTGCGGTGGAGGTTCAGAGAAAGGGAGGAGGCCACGGCGGCGCGAGGGAAAGGGAGGAGGCGACGGCGGCGCGAGGGAGGAGGAAGAAGGGAGAGAGAGAGGGCTAGGGCACGGCCGAGGGGGGGTTTTAAGGAGGAGGTGGAGCAGGTGGGGTGCCCTGCTCGGTGGGGGATGGCCTCCCCTCCTCTGTCTCCGTACAGAGGAGGAAGACGACACCGATCGTGGGGGGCTGGGCCTTGGGGTTGTGGTGGGCTCATCCCACTTGGGCTGGCCTACCCCCCCACTTGCTTTTCTGTTTTTTTATTTTTTCATGTTTACTTTTTTTTGTAGGAAAGAAAAGGGATAAATAGAATAAGGTTTTGGGGTTTTTATTTTATGAAATAATTTTTATTGAAATACCTAATAGAAAGATCAAAGGTATGTTAACTTTATTTTCAAAATTTTGAAATTGCCAATTGATTTGAATTTGCTATTTGAATTTCAAATAGGGTTTCATATGGATTTGATTTTTAAATAAGCAAGTTTATTCAATAAGCTCAAACAGCTATGAAAACTTATTGATTTTAAATGTTTGCAAGATTTTAATTTTTAAACCACAATTGTAACATGCCAAGTATGAAATGATTTGATTTGAATTTCAAATTTGAAACACATACCACATGCAATGCTTATGATGACATGATGCATTAATAATAAATTAACAAGAAATGAAACATTTTAAGGGTGTTTTCATACTTGGGATGTTACAAAACGCCCCCCCTTGAAGGAATCTTGCCCCGAGATTCCTACTTAGAAGAGAAAAGGTCCGGATACTTCTTGTGAAGATCCTCTTCGGTCTCCCACGTTGCCTCTTTATCGGAATGATGATACCACTGCACTTTTAATAACTTAGTGCTCTTGTTGCGAGTTTTGCGCTCGGTCTCATCGAGAATTCGAATAGGGTGCTCCTCATAAGATAGGTCTTCTTGCAATTCAATGGAATCATGATCAACTGCACGATCTGGATCTTTGAAGCACCTCTTGAGCTGTGACACGTGAAAGACATCGTGCACCTTGGATAGCTTTTCTGGAATTTCAAGACGATAGGCATTTTCTGCACGCCTTGAGAGAATGTTGAAGGGACCAATATATCTTGGTGCAAGCTTTCCTTTGACACCAAAACGATGAGTGCCTTTGAGGGGAGTTACACGGAGATATGCTTTGTCTCCAGCTGCATAGACCATGTCCCTGTGTTTGCTGTCATAGTAGCTTTTCTGACGAGACTGAGCAATCTTCAGATTGTCACGAATTATGCGAACTTTCTCTTCGGCCTCCTTAACAATGTCAGGGCCTAAGAGTGAACGTTCACCAGCTCCAGACCAGTTGATTGGACTCCTGCATCTGCGGCCATAAAGAGCCTCAAATGGTGCCATGCCTAGGCTTGCCTGGAAGCTGTTGTTGTAGGAGAATTCAGCATATGGAAGACATTCCTCCCATTTCATGCCAAAAGAGAGACCACATGCTCTAAGCATATCCTCGAGAATCTGATTGACTCTTTCGACTTCCCTTGAGACTGAGGATGGTAGGCTGTGCTGAACAGAAGCTTGGTGCCCAAAGCTTCTTGAAAGCTTTTCCAGAAATGAGAAGTGAAGATGCTTCCACGGTCTGAGCTTATTTCTAGCGGAACACCATGAAGAGGAACAATCTTTGCTGTGTAGAGCTCTGCTAACTGACTAGCTGAGATTGTCTCTTTGACAGGAAAGAAGTGAGCTACTTTAGTGAGTCGATCAATGACAACGAAGATTGCATCGTTGCCCCTCTTGGACTTTGGAAAACCAGTGACGAAGTCCATTTCAATCATGTCCCACTTCCATTCAGGGATTTTCAGAGGTTGGAGAAGACCGGCTGTTTTCTGATGAACTGCCTTAACACGTTGACAAACGTCGCATTCAGAAACGTATTGAGCAATTTCACGTTTCATGCTAGGCCACCAATACAGTGTCTTGAGATCCTGGTACATCTTTGTACTTCCAGGGTGTATGGAGAGAGGAGTTTCATGAGCCTCCTTGAGAATGACATCTTTGAGACTTTGAATTTGAGGAACTGCAATGCGTCCTTCGAAGAACACAGTTCCCTTGTCATCAATTGAGAAGCACTCAAATTTCTCGTTGCCTGCTTTGATGTGTTCTACAATCTTCTTGATTTCAGCATCACGAAGTTGTTCAGAACGAATCTTGTCCTCGAGAGTTGGAGTGGCTGTCAAGTTTGCAAGATAGCCTTGAGGAACAAGACCAAGATTCAGTTTTTGGAATTCTTCATGAAGAGGAGGTTGGCTTTCCATGATCATGAGATTATTGCAATACGACTTGCGACTGAGAGCATCGGCCATAACATTAGCCTTGCCTGGAGTGTAAGAAATGGTAAGATCAAAGTCTTTAATCTTTTCAATCCATCTCCTTTGTCTGAGGTTTAGATCTGGTTGAGTGAAGATGTACTTCAGACTCTTATGATCGGAAAAGATTTCAGTGCGATTACCCAACAAGTATTGTCTCCATTTCTTGAGGGCAAACACAACTGCTGCAAGTTCAAGGTCATGAGTGGGATAATTGAGCTCATGTGTGTTCAACTGACGTGAAGCATAAGCCACAACTTGACGTTCTTGCATAAGAACTGCACCTAGACCTTGGAGAGAAGCATCACAGAATATTTGGAAAGGTTTGGAAGGATTTGGGCCAACCAGAACTGGTGTAGAAGTGAGTTTAGTCTTCAGGAGATTGAAGCTTTCATCACATTGTGGAGACCAGACGAACTTCTTGTCCTTCTTTGTGAGGTCAGTGAGAGGTTTGGCAATCTTGGAGAAGTTTGGGACGAAGCGACGACAATAGCTAGCCAAGCCAAGAAAACTTCTTACTTGCTTCACCGACTTTGGAGGTTTCCAATCAACAATTGCTTTAACCTTTTCTGGATCAATGGCTATGCCCTTGGCAGAGATGACATGACCAAGATAAACGACTTCGGAAATCCAAAACTCACATTTGGAGAACTAGGCATAGAGACGATGCTCGCGAAGCTTCATGAGAGTTAGACGAAGATGTTCTTCATGCTCTTCCTCGGATTTGGAGTAGACAAGAATGTCATCAAGATATACCACAACGAACTTGTCGAGGTATTCATGGAAGACAGAATTCATGAGTCGAGAGAAGGTCGCCGGTGCGTTGGTGAGACCAAAGGACATGACGGTGAATTCGTATAGACCGTAGCGAGTGGTGAAGGCTGTCTTTGGAATATCCTCTTTTCTGATCTTTATTTGATGGTAACCCATTCTCAAGTCCAACTTGGAGAATATTGAGGCTCCAGCAAGTTGATCAAAAAGATCATCGATGCGAGGAATTGGATACTTGTTTTTGATGGTCTTCTCGTTAAGAGGACGATAGTCAACAACGAGTCTCTTTGTTTGATCCTTCTTCGCAACGAAAAGAGTTGGGCATCCCCAAGCCGAGGAACTAGGTTGAATGTAACCTTTTTCCATGTACATATCAATTTGTTCCTTCAACAACTTCAGCTCGGGAGTTCCTATCTTGTAGGGATGCTTAGAGATTGGAGCAGTACCTGGTTCAAGTTCGATCACGAACTCAACAGCTCTGTCCGGAGGCATTCCTGGCAACTCTTCTGGAAAGACGTCAGGGAAGTCGCAAACCACCGGAACATTTTCAAGTGAAGGTAGAGGTTTTGCATTGAGGGTGCATACCTGAATGGAACTTGATTCATGTGGAGAATAGATTATCTGGCCAGAAGGGTGGGACAGAGTTATTGACTTTTGAGCACAGTCAATTCTTGCTTTATTGGCCTTCAGCCAATCCATACCAAGAATGACATCAATGTCAGAATTGCCAAGCAGTATGAGAGAAGCAAGGAATATGTGGCCTCCAATTAGAATTTGATTTTTGTGACTTATCTTGGAAGTTTGCATAGTTGCTCCAGGGGGGTTGACCACTAGCGGGGAACCCAAACCAACAAAAGGGAGTTTAATTGCTGTTGCAAAGATCTTTGACACGAAAGAATGTGATGCTCCGGTATCAAACAACACTTTAGCTGGATTAGAGTTTACGGGAAATGTACCGAGAACGACGTCAGGAGCTTCCTCAGCTTTGTCGATCTTGACATGATTCACCCGTGCGGTCCTCCCGACAGGCCTGTTGTTGGAGTTGAAGGCCTTAGGCGGGGGAGCGCGCACCATTGGCTGGTTTGTGTTAGGACGAGGTGGTGGTGGAGGTAGCTGCCTCTGCGTGCACTTGTCGGCGTAGTGCCACGTCTGCTTGCACTTGTAGCATGTGACGACACGAGGAGGCCCTGGCCTTGGCTGCCCCATCGAAGCCCTTTGATCATGCACCTGAGCAGGGTTGGGTGGGTGGGGAGCGAAGCCTGGAGAAGTTTGGGCGTATGGAGCCCGAGTGACAGCACCATTTGGTACCCAGATGCGGCGCTTCTGCGGAGGGGTGGTCATGTTGGAGGAGGAACCACCCTCACGCGAGTGCTTGCGAGACTCCTCGAACGCCTTGCGCCCATTTTCTTCATTGAGCGCGGTGTTAACGAGATCCTCGAAGCTGTTGGCCTTGACATTGGTGAGGGCATACTTGAGTTCCGGGTTAAAGCCTCTGCGGAACCTTGCCATCTTCTTAGCTTCAGTGGACACCTCATCTCCAGCATATCGAGCGAGGCGATTGAACTCACTCTGATACCCGATGACGTCCAACTTGCCCTACTTGAGAGAGCAAAACTCTTCACGCATTCTTTCCATGAGACCATCTGGAATGTGGTGTTTCAGGAAGGCTTCCTTGAAACGATCCCACGTGACTGGCATCCCAGTTCTCATGGCCTGGAAGTTTTCCCACCAAGAAGCTGCTTGACCCTTCAGCATATAGGAGGCATACTTGACCTTGTCTTCTTCAGCTACGTGTGCAATCTCCAGAGCCTTGGCTATCTCACGGATCCAGTCATCAGCGTCCAGAGGCTCGCGTGTGGCCACGAAAGCTCTTGGGCCCAGACTGAGAAACTCCTTGATGCTGACTCGTGGAGCTGTCTGGTTGATGTGCTGATTAGCCTGAAACTTGGCCATCTGCGTCATGACTTGGGTCATCTGAGTCAACAGCTCCGTGATTGGCGGTGGCTCAGGCGTAGAGTTCCTTGTTGCCGGCATCCTGAATGGAAATGCATTTTAGCACAACAATAGAAAAGGATAGACTTGGCAACCGAAAGAGAGATTATTCCGACGCATGAATAGACAACCACAAGGTTCACCATCACATGTTCAATTACATCAGAATATCCAACACACCATAAATGGTTCGAATGCCAAAGGATAACTAAACATAGCTAAGAATGGATACATCGGTACTCCCATGCTCATCACGCAGAACGGCGGCGAGGAGTACGGCGAGAGGTACGGTGAGGAGCACGCCCACGAAAGTTGGTGGAACGACGGTCCATGTAGATCTGACGTGGTCTGAGACCGGCTCTAGGCGTGGCGAAGTACATAGCGTCGACTCGCTGTGCTCCAAAGCGGGGAATCCCAGTGTAACCAGCACCAAGGTTAAGGAGTGGACCTCTGATCGGCTCGTAACCTCCAGCATCTGGCAGACGACGCCCGACTGGCTGATCGAAACGTGCAAAGCGCTCGTCTCCAACAAAGTCTGTGGTGTAAGTCGCCAGACGAGTCAACGCAAGGTAAAGCTGCTCTCTGACTGAAGCCAACTCCTGAGATAGTGTGCGGGCAACTGCGTCACTGTGCCTCACAAACTGAGTGGTGGTGTGCAGCCTGGAGTTATCATGCTCGTAAACATCCAAGTTGTCGTAGAGAGTGAAGTGAGCTCCCTCCGAAGTGATGTAACCACGGGGGATGTGGCGATAGATAGAATCGTCAAATCCCCAGTAGTCAGCACGAAGGACGGTGAGGCTCACATAAGCTGCCTGCTACACAGCCATATCCACTGTGGAACCCACTGGCTCGTAGCGGTGGACTACGCTCATGCCATCATCTGACAGAATGTAGACGATAGCCTGGTAGTAGGTCTGCTCAAACTCTCGCTGCTGCTCATAGACCTGGTACTCTGGTGCCCAACGGAAACCCAGAAAAGTGACCATGTCTCTCAGCATCTCCGGATAACCGGCAGTGCTCTCGCAACGAGTCATACGAACCACCTGCGGGTAAAACCTGAGATCCATCTGCAGATGATCGGGGAAGCTTTGATTAGACGCCGGTAAAAGAACTGAAGTGGCAAGCAACAACAAGGTTTCAACGGACGAAAAGGATGTTGAGAAGAACAGGATATCGAAGCGACATTCGGGAAACACGAGACTAAACACTCCTGAGGTACTACGGAAAAACCCATCCGGGCTTCTAAAGGATCAATATCTACTGCTTAAGGAATAGAGGATCTGCTTCCGGGGCTTATGTGCCTCCGTTCTCAATCGTGAGTAGGCAACATGAAAATCATGTCACAACCACCTCCATTCCTATGGTCTAGTAGATATAACCATCCTAGAGAAACCAGGATACGTGAAATCCTAACTTGAAAGTTTAGATGAGAAGAGAAAACAATGTTGCACTTCCTTACCAGAAAAGGGAGGGTGGGAGGGGAAAGAAATAAAAGAACAGTATTCCTACTCTCACGTTTCATTTTTCCTATATATCTACAAAATAGTTTCTAGACTCAACTGCGACCAGTAAAAGGGATCCTACAGGAAGACAGGCTCTGATACTATTTGTCGCACCCGGACTTTTAGAGGATACACACAGCCCGCTAAACAGTAGATAAATGGCTTACGGGGCCTACCTGCACCCGCATCTCAATATGAGTAGGTCAACACGTAAACGTGTGACAACCATCCTCTACTATTCATCGTCTGTGAAACCATCCAATAGAAATCCGAATACTTCCATTGACGTACTTCAAAACATACACACATGGTACGTCAACGGCATTGGAACAAGTGATATCACAACAAATCTCTAAGACACAAAGAAATAGAAATAAGTGGCAAAAGCTCTCACTAGAGCAGAGATAGCAAATACAGTCATGCAGAGGACACATGTCCCAACAAGTCATCATTACGTCACAGCGGAAGCATCCAAAGTGTCTGAGTACAGACAAGATCCAAATAGGCCTAAGCGGTCGGACACGAAAGAACGGAGCCCATCCACGAAGTCTCGGATCCTGCCCGGGTCCGCTATCTACTCGTCAGCAGCCTCGTCATACTCCACGTAGTAGCCACCATGGGGATCCTCGGAAACATAGTCTGCAGAACACGCAGCCCCAAAGGGGTCAGTACAGACGAGTACTGGCAAGCAAGACGCACAAGATACCAAAGGGTACCCGACAACACCAAGTACAGATGCTTTGGGTTCAATGGAAGATAGATGATACAAAGGGGCGGCAGCGGGCTGCCCTAACCAACTACAGAGACACGCTACAACATCCGGCTAAAAGAAAGGGATAAGATAGCGCATCGGAACCAACTACCACTAACCTCAAACAAACCCATCCTGGATCTCGCCCCTTATCCAAAGAAGCAATCCGAGGATAACTCACACAGTTGGATTAGTGAAGGTTCAAGTTATTGTGTCAATAAGCCTATTACTAGTCAAATTAGTGTTAATTAGGTGTAAGTTGTCTAATCCTTGTTAGCCAGCCCTATCACCAAGTCATCCATAACCGCGGACAACACGGCTTCTCGAGAAGATTTAACCCTGCAGGGGTGCACCAATTTGGTCGTACACGTAAGAATATCCCGCCAGACGGGGATCAAACCCACCAAGCGAGGCACTCAACACAACCCAACTCTTCTTCGCATCAAGCCCAAAGAACCACGTGCTGTGCGTGCGCGGCTAATCGAGCCCCCACGAAGAAAAGGGGGACCCTCATAGCACTGGAAGACCACGCCGCCCTAAATGCCGACTACAAAAGTTCCACCCTGGCGCCAAGGGTTCGTACCTGCATATGCGTGCATCAAATGGAAAGCCCGAACTAAGTGTGGCGATTTGGACGAGATGCGAATCGAATCAGAGTTGCGGGGGGCGCCCATACACGCTTCCCACATGCGGTTAGCGCGCTCAACATGGATCCAGAGGACAAGAACTTTTCCTGAGTTCGACACTAGCAGGCCTCAAAACCATATCCGGCCTCCTGCCGGTGCCTTATCATCAAATTAGCATTACCTCATACATTAACAGGTTGTTGTTTAAACATCGAGGCCCCAGAACATAATAAATATGGTAAAAGAAATAACGGACATCAGACTCAAGCATAAACAACCCTAAGCATGCTAGTAAGACACAGGCAACAAGCAACAGGGTTATAGGTGTGGAGGATAGGCTATATCAGGGTTACAGGATAACATGTGATAGGATCGGAACAGAAGCAACGAATCTAAAGGCTAGCAGATTAGACAACGGAAAGTATCGGTATCCAGTGTGGGAAGGACACAATGGTTCATGTGAGTGAATACTTTCCTGCAAACTCAGTAGCCTGGTACTGGGCTAACTCCTCTGAAGTGGTGTCGTAAACCTCGTCTGTCTCAACGTCGTCGTCTATCCGGGAAGAAGCAAACAAACAACGCAGAGAGACAAACAATCAATAACATGGCATAATGCACAAACATGGGATGATGCGTGACAATTTAATTGATGCATCAAAGATAAGCTAGTTGACATGGTAACATAATTAAATGGGCCCATATGCAATTTGGGTTGCATATAGAAAGGCACAAGAATTAAAGTTGAATTAAGTGATCTACAAATAACCATCATGTGAAAGTTGATTAGAATGATGCATGGATGATGAAAACAATAAGAAAACAACAATAGTTTCAATTTGATATGTTGTTTACCAAGCTTGGAATTTTTATTTATTAAGTTATGAAATTTGGCTTCTTAAATGAGCTACACAAACATTTATTTATTTCACCCATTTTAATTATTCAAAACAGATAACAAAATTCATATTTGGAAAGAACACAAAATTTTAGATGGAATACATATTTCATTTGTTGAAAAAGGATTTAAAATGAGCAAGTTATTAATTTGACAATTTTAAATGCATTAATTAAGAAACAGTTGTTTTCAGCAAATTTAATTTATTTAAAACAGAACACAAAGTTGATATTTGCAAAGTTCATGAAAAATGGGATGGAAAACATATTTAGTTTGTTGAATTTAGAATTTTTATGCCCAAGTTATGAATTTTGCAATATTAAATGGATTACACAAGGATTTAAATATTTCATCAATTTAAAATATTCAAAACAGTAAACATAGTTTATATTTGGGTAGAGAATTTAATTTGGTATGGAAAACATATTTAAATTATTAAATTTGGGGTTGTAATGAATTAGTTATGCATTTTTAAAGTTGTGGTATTAATCTGTGATTATTTAAAATAGATGAGGGCCTGTTTGTGATGGGCAGGGACTGATCTGTGAAACCTTAGGGACCTGTGTGCGAAAACAATTCGGATCTGGATCTGTAAAATAAAAAAAGTGGGTTTTTATTCTGCGCGGGGGGGGGGGATTCGATCCCTCGCCCTCAGGCGCGCGCGCACGGAGCGTAACCATCTGGGCTGCGGTTCGGTTTTGCTAGGTATAGGGTGCGCAGGTTTTTGAGGTAAAGCCTCTGGCTTTACCAATTTCTGACGAAACTGAACGAAGTTCAGTTACCGAACGCGATCGGTCGGCAGCGAGCTGCTGCCGGCGTGCGGGGGCGCCGTGCTGCGCGGCGCTGGAGGTGTGCGGTGGCCGCGGATTGCAGAGGGGAGGAGGAGAAAGGGCAGAGGGGTGCTCACCGAGTTGTCGAGGAAGAAAACGCGCGGCTATCTGACAGAGACGGAGTCGGGCGAGGTACAGACAGCGCGGACGGCGAAGTTGGTGAGCATGGCGACGGCGCGAGGGAGCTGCTCGGGGAGGACCTTGGGCGCGGGGAGGTTGAGGGAAGCGAGGAGGTTCCGTTCCCGCGGTCGCGGAGGTTCGGCGGCGAGAGTAGCAGCGGCGGTGGAGAGCTCAACCAACGGCCATGGCTGCGGTGGAGGTTCAGAGAAAGGGAGGAGGCGACGGCGGCGCGAGGCAGGAGGAAGAAGGGAGAGAGAGGGCTAGGGCACGGCCGAGGGGGGTTTTAAGGGGGAGGTGGAGCAGGTGGGGTGCCCTGCTCGGTGGGCGATGGCCTCCCCTCCTCTGTCTCCGTACAGAGGAGGAAGACGACATCGATCGTGGGGGGCTGGGCCTTGGGGTTGTGGTGGGCTCAGCCCACTTGGGCTGGCCTGCCCCCCCTCTTGCTTTTCTGTTTTTTTATTTTTTCCTGTTTACTTTTTTTTGTAGGAAAGAAAAGGGATAAATAGAATAAGGTTTTGGGGTTTTATTTTATGAAATAATTTTTATTGAAATACCTAACAGAAAGATCAAAGGTATGTTAACTTTATTTTCAAAAATTTGAAATTGCCAATTGATTTGAATTTGCTATTTGAATTTCAAATAGGGTTTCATATGGATTTGATTTTTAAATAAGCAAGTTTATTCAATAAGCTCCAACAACTATGAAAACTTAGTGATTTTAAATGTTTGCAAGATTTTAATTTTTAAACCACAATTGGAACATGCCAAGTATGAAATGATTTGATTTGAATTTCAAATTTGAAACACATACCACATGCAATGCTTATGATGACATGATGCATTAATAATAAATTAACAAGAAATAAAACATTTTAAGGGTGTTTTCATACTTGGGATGTTACACTATCATCTTGTTACTTGTCTTGCTTAGCATACGTTGGTTGTGCAGCTAGTTGACCCTAGAATATTTAGGTTGTGTGCTTGTTAATTTAAACACCTAGTTGTCGCACCCGGACTTCTAGAGGATACTCACAGTCCACTAAACAGTAGAACAAATGGCTTACGGGGCATACCGGCACCCGCATCTCAATATGAGCAGGCCAACACGTAAACGTGTGACAACCATTCTCTACTATCCATCGTCTGCGTAAACCATCCCATAGAAATCCGACTACTTCCATTGACGTACTTCATAACATACACACATGGTACGTCAACGGCATTTGAACAAGTGATATCACAACATATCTCTAAGACACAAAAGATTGAAATAAGTTGCAAATAGCTCTCACTAGAGCAGAGATAGCAAATACAATCATCCAGAGGACACATGTCCCAACAATTCATCATTACATCACAGCGGAAGCATCAAAGGGTCTGGGTACAGACAAGATCCAAATAGGCCTAAGAGGCCGGAAACGAAAAGACGGAGCCCATCCACGATATCTCGGCTCCTGCCCGGGTCCGCTATCTACTCGTCAGCAGCCTCGTCATACTCCACGTAGTAGCCACCATGGGGATCCTCGGAAACGTAGTCTGCGGAAACCACAGCCCCAAAGGGGTCAGTACATAAACGTACTGGCAAGCAAGACTCACAAGATACCAAAGTGTACCCGGCAACACCAAGTACAAAAACTTTTGGTTCAACGGAAGAATAGGTGATACAAAGATGCGGCAGCGGGCTGCTCTAACCATCTACAGAAACACGCTACAACATCCGGCGAACAGAAGGAGATAAGATAGCGTATCGTAACCAACTATAACTAACCTCAAACAAACCCATCCTGGATCTCGCCCCTTATCCAAAGAAGCAATCCGAGAATAACTCACACAGTTGGATTAATGATGGTTCAAGTTATTGTGTCATTAGGCCTATTACTAGTCAATTGTTAATCATTAGGTGTAAGTTGTCTGAGTACTTGTTAGCCAGTACTTTCACCAAGTCATCCATAACCGCGGACAACACGGCTTCTCGAGAAGATTTAACCCTGCAGGGATGCACCAATTTGGCCGTACACGTAAGAATAACCCGCCAGATGGAATGGCCCTTCCACCAAGCGGGGCACTCAACACAACTCAACTCTTCTCCGCATCAAGCCCAAAGAACCCCGTGCAATTGAGCGCACGGCTAATCAAGCCCCACGAAGAAAAGGGGACCCTCATAGCACTCTAAGAACGTGTCTCCCTAAATGCCGACTACAAAAGTTTCCACCCTGGCCTCGGGTTCGTACCTGCATATGCGTGCGGCAAATGGAAAACCCGAACTAAATGAGGCGATTTGGACGAGATGCGAATCGAATCAAATTGAGGGGGCGCCCATACACGCTTCCCACATGCGGTTAGTGCGCTCATCATGGATCAGTAGACAAGACCCTTTTCCTAATTAGGGTCGACACTAGCAGGCCTCAAAACCACGCCGGGCCTCCTGCCGGTGCCTTATCATCAAATTAGCATTACCTCAAACATTAACAGGTTGATTGTTTAAACATCGAGCCCCAGAACATAATAAATATGGTAACAGAAATAACGGACAACAGACTCGAGCAGTAACAACCCTAAGCATGCTAGTAAGACACGGGCAACAAGCAACGGGGTTTTAGGTGTGGAGGTGAGGCTATATCAGGGTTAAAGGATAACATGTGATAGGATCGAACACAAGCAACGATTCATAAGGCTAGCAGAATAGACAACGGAAAGTATCGGTATCCAGCGTGGAAAGGAACACAATGGTTCATGTGAGTGAATACTTGCGTGCAAACTCAGTAGCCTGGTACTGGGCTAACTCCTCAGAAGTAGTGTCGTAAACCTCGTCTGTCTCAGCGTCGTCGTCTATTCGAGAAGAAGCAAACAAACAACGCAGAGAGACAAACAATCAATAACATGGCATAATGCACAATCATGGGAAGATGCATGACAATTTAATTGATGCATCAAAATAAGCTAGTTGACATGGTAATAATAATTAAATGGACCCATATGCAATTTGGATTGCATATGGAAAGCCCATGAATTAAGGTTGGTTTAGATGCTCTACAACTGAACAACATATGAAAGTGGATTAGCATGATGCATGGATTAGGAAAACAGAAAGAAAACAACCATATCTTCAATTTGAAATGAAGTTTACCAAGTTTGGAATTTTATTCATTAAGTTATGAAAATTTGCTTCTTAAAGGAGTTACACAAGCATTTGTTGTTTTCACCAATTTTAATTGTTCAAAATAGATAACAAAATTCATATTTGGAAAGAACACAAAATTTTAGGTGGAATACATGTTTCATTTGTTGAAAAAGGATTTAAAATGAATTAATTATGAATTAAACAAGTTTAAACAAGATTTAAATGAATTTAATTCAAGTATGAATTTATTTGAATTTTTATTTGTTCAAAACAGTAAATAAAATTCATATTTGAAAAGATTATACTTTTCTGGTTTGAAAACATATTTTATTTATTCAAAAAGAATTTAATTTGACCAAGTTATGAATTTAGCAATTTTAAATGATTTAAACAAGGTTTAAATTATTTAACCAATTTTAATTATTCAAAACATGAAACAAAGTTTATATTTGAAAAGGTGGTTCAATTTGGCATGGAAAACATATTTTATATGTGCCATTTGAATTAATTTTGAATTTATTATGAAATTAACCCAATTTGAAATGAGTTGTTTGAATTTGAAATTTGAAAACATTTGAGATGTTCAAAACAGAAAACAAATGAGTTAAACATGTAGAGAATTAAATTTGGGTTGGAAAACATATTTTATTTATTTTATTTGGAGTTGTTATGCCAAAGTTATTCATATTTGAAATGTGTGGGCTAAACTGCAATTTTAAAAAGCATACAGTTTGGTCCAGGGGCCTAGCTGCGAAAATAAATTCCAGAATAGGTCCCTGGGACTTTTCTTACGCGCCCAAAGCCACCCCTGGGTCACTGGCAGTGGGCCAGTGCCCAGCTGTGCGTTGCGTGGCCGCGGGTGCGTGCCTGCGTGGCAACCAGGGCCAATGGCAGGTGGGCTAGCGCATCCCGTGTGGCAAAGGCAAAAAAATTTGGGGATTTAATCCCGCGGGCTGGGAATCGAACCCACGCCCTCGCGTGCTGGTGCGCTGTGCTGTTGCCACTGCGGTGGCGAAACGTTTTTGTCAGTATAGGAGGCGCAGGGAGGATAAGGTTCAGTCGCGCGTCAGTTAACTGAAACTGGAAGTTTCAGTTAACTGAAACTCCGATAGTGCACTGCTCTCCGGCGGCGAGCTGCAGCGCTGCTGCTGTTGTGCGTCCGTGTGCGTGTGCTTCGGGTGGTGTGCGCACGTGTGCTTGCAGAGAGGAGGGAGAGGGTAAGGAGACGGGCTGCTCACCGTCTCTGTAGCCGTGGCAGAGGCTCGGGGTGGAGGAGGTGCTCGCCGGCGACAGAAACTGGATGGCGGCGTCGATCCGTGAGGTCCCCGACCTCGCTGCAGCGTCAAGGAGGAAGAGGGAACGGAGGGGGACCGATCCCCGTGGCTAGCCAGCGAGGAGGAGGGGCATAGCGGCGGTGATCACCGGAGGTGGAAGAGGTGGTGCTCGGGGGTGGTTGCAGAGAGGGAACAGAGCAGCGAGGGAGAGAGAGGGGAAGAAAGGTGGCGGCGCTGCGAGGAGAAGGGGAAGGTTGAGGTCTAGGGCATGGGGGGTGGAGCTAGGCCGATTATAAGGAGAGGGAGGTGGAGCTCGTGTCCGTCCCCTGCCTCTGTACTCGACGTGGACAGCACGGATGTGCTGCCGTACAGAGGTAGGTGACGAGGGGGGTACCAGGCCGTGCTGGTGGGCTGGGCTCAGCCCACTGGCCTGCCTCCCCCTCTGTGCGTTTTTTATTATTATTATTTTTTTTTCCTGTTCTGTTTTTTTTTTTGCTGAAAAGGAAAAGGAAGAAAAAGTAAGGGTTTTAGGGTTAGAAAATTTTTGGAAAAAATTCTTATAGGTTAATTTATGTAACAGCAACATTGTGTAACTTTTGTTTTCCAAAAAATTTAAATTATGTTTCTGTTTGTAATTTTAAATGAATTTGAGCAATTTTGTTATTATTTGAATTATTGATAGAACAATTAAAATAGTTTGAACTTTCATGTTTATTAGAAACAATTTGATGTTTTGATTTGAACTTTTTATTTGAACACTTGTGACAGCACAAGTATGAAACAAATATTTGAATATTGTTTGAATTTCAAATGGGAAAACAAGGGAAAACAGATGAAAACAAATGGAAAACAAATGCCAACACAAATGCAATGATGATGTCATGATGCAAAACATAAAATAAAACAAGAAACAAACATTCTAATGGAGTTTTCATACTTGGGATGTTACAAAACGCCCCCCCTTGAAGGAATCACGCCCCGAGAATCCTACTGAGAAGAGAAAAGGTTCGGATACTTCTTGCGAAGATCCTCTTCGGACTCCCACGTTGCCTCTTTATCGGAATGATGAGACCACTGCACTTTCAAGAACTTGGTGCTCTTGTTGCGAGTTTTGCGCTCGGTCTCATCGAGGATACGAATAGGGTGCTCCTCATAAGATAGATCCTCTTGTAGTTCGATGGAATCATGATCAACTGCACGATCTGGATCTTTGAAGCGCCTCTTGAGCTGTGACACGTGAAACACATCGTGCACCTTGGATAGCTTTTCTGGAAGTTCAAGACGATAGGCATTTTCTGCACACCTTGAGAGAATGTTGAAAGGACCAATGTATCTCGGTGCAAGCTTTCCTTTGACACCAAAACGATGAGTGCCTCTGAGGGGAGTTACACGGAGATATGCTTTGTCACCAGGTGCATAGATCATATCCCTGTGCTTGCTGTCATAGTAGCTTTTCTGACGAGACTGAGCAATCTTGAGATTGTCACGAATGATGCGAACTTTCTCTTCGGCTTCCTTAACAATGTCAGGGCCTAAGAGTGAACGTTCACCAGCTCCAGACCAATTGATTGGACTCCTGCATCTGCGGCCATAGAGAGCCTCAAATGGTGCCATGCCTAGGCTTGCCTGGAAGCTGTTGTTGTAGGAGAATTCAGCATATGGAAGACATTTCCTCCCATTTCATGCCAAAGGAGATACCACATGCTCTGAGCATATCCTCAAGAATCTGATTGACTCTTTCGACTTGCCCTTGAGACTGAGGGTGATAAGTTGTGCTGAACAGAAGTTTGGTGCCCAATGCTTCTTGAAAGCTTTTCCAGAAATGAGAAGTGAATATGCTTCCACGGTCTGAGCGTATTTCCAATGGAACACCATGAAGAGGAACAATCTTTGCTGTGTAGAGCTCTACTAACTGGCTAGCTGAGATTGTTTCTTTGACAGGAAAGAAGTGAGCTACTTTAGTGAGACGATCAATGACAACGAAGATTGCATCGTTGCCCCTCTTGGACTTTGGAAAACCAGTGACAAAGTCCATTTCAATCATGTCCCACTTCCACTCAGGGATTTTCAGAGGTTGGAGAAGACCGGCTGTTTTCTGATGAACTGCCTTAACACGTTGACAAACGTCGCATTCAGAAACGTATTGAGCAATTTCACGTTTCATGCCAGGCCACCAATACAGTGTCTTGAGATCCTGGTACATCTTTGTACTTCCAGGGTGTATGGAGAGAGGAGTTTCATGAGCCTCCTTGAGAATGACATCTTTGAGACTTTGAACTTGAGGAACTGCAATGCGTCCTTCGAAGAACACAGTTCCCTTGTCATCAATTGAGAAGGAATTAAATTTCTCCTTGCCTTCTTTGATGTGTTCTACCATCTTCTTGATTTCAGCATCACGAAGTTGTTCAGAACGAATCTTGTCCTCGAGAGTTGGACTGGCTGTCAAGTTTGCAAGATAGCCTTGAGGAACAAGACCAAGGTTCAGCTTCTGGAATTCTTCATGAAGAGGAGGTTGGCTTTCCATGATCATGAGATTATTGCAATACGACTTGCGACTGAGAGCATCGGCCATAACATTAGCCTTGCCTGGAGTGTAAGAAATGGTAAGATCAAAGTCTTTAATCTTTTCAATCCATCTCCTTTGCCTGAGGTTTAGATCTGGTTGAGTGAAGATATACTTCAGACTCTTATGATCGGAAAAGATTTCAGTGCGATTACCCAACAAGTATTGTCTCCATTTCTTGAGGGCAAACACAACTGCTGCAAGTTCAAGGTCATGAGTGGGATAATTGAGCTCATGTGCGTTCAACTGACGTGAAGCATAAGCCACAACTTGACGTTCTTGCATAAGAACTGCACCTAGACCTTGGAGAGAAGCATCACAGAATATCTGGAAAGGTTTGGATGGATCTGGGCCAACCAGAACTGGTGTATAAGTGAGTTTAGTCTTCAGGAGATTGAAACTTTCATCACACTGTGGAGACCAGACGAACTTCTTGTCCTTCTTTGTGAGGTCAGTGAGAGTTTTTGCAATCTTGGAAAAGTTTTGGACGAAACGACGGCAATAGCTAGCCAAGCCAAGAAAACTTCTTACTTGCTTCACCGTCTTTGGAGGTTTCCAATCAACAATTGCTTTAACCTTTTCTGGATCAATGGCTATGCCCTTGGCTGAGATGATATGACCAAGGTAAGCAACTTCTGAAATCCAGAACTCACATTTGGAGAATTTGGCATAGAGACGATGCTCGCGAAGCTTCATGAGAGTTAGACGAAGATGTTCTTCATGCTCTTCCTCGGATTTTGAGTAGACAAGAATGTCATCAAGGTATACCACAACGAACTTGTCGAGGTATTCATGGAAGACAGAATTCATGAGTCGAGAGAATGTCGTCGGTGCATTGGTGAGACCAAAGGACATGACGGTGAATTCATATAGACCGTCGCGAGTGGTGAAGGCTGTCTTTGGAATGTCCTCTTTTCTGATCTTTATTTGATGGTAACCCATTCTCAAGACCAACTTGGAGAATATTGAGGCTCCAGCAAGTTGATCAAAAAGATCATCGATACGAGGAATTGGATACTTGTTTTTTATGGTTTTCTCGTTAAGAGGATGATAGTCAACAACGAGTCTCTTTGTGTGATCCTTCTTCGCAACTAACAGAGTTGGGCAACCCCAAGCCGAGGAACTAGGTTGAATGTAACCTTTTTCCATGTACATATCAATTTGTTCCTTCAACAACTTCAGCTCGGGAGTTCCTATCTTGTAGGGATGCTTAGAGATTGGAGCAGTTCCTGGCTCAAGCTCGATCACGAACTCAACAGCTCTGTCCGGAGGCATCCCTGGCAACTCTTCTGGAAAGACGTCAGGGAATTCGCAAACCACCGGAACATTCTCAAGTGAAGGTAGCGGTTTTGCATCGAGGTTGCATAGCTGAATGGAATTTGACTCATTTGGAGAATAGACTATCTGGCCAGAAGGGTGGAACAGAGTTATCGACTTTTGAGCACAGTCAATCATTGCTTTATTAGCTTTCAGCCAATCCATACCAAGAATGACATCAATGTCAGAACTTCCCAGCAACATGAGAGAAGCAAGGAAAATGTGGCCTCCAATTAGGATTTGGTTGTCCTTACTTATCTTGGAGGTCAACATTTGAGATCCCGGGGAGTGAACAGTGATTTGATTGCTTAGTGGAACCACCATTAGGTTGTTTGTTGTGGCAAAAATCTTTGACACAAAAGAATGCGATGCTCCGGTATCAAACAACACTTTAGCTGGAAAAGAGTTTACGGGTAATATACCGAGAACGACGTCAGGAGCTTCCTCAGCTTTGTCGATCTTGACATGATTCACCCTTGCGGTCCTCCCGACAGGCCTGTTGTTGGAGTTGAAGGCCCTAGGCGGGGGAGCGCGCACCATTGCCTGGTTTGTGTTGGGACGAGGTGGTGGTGGAGGTAGCTGCCTCTGCATGCACTTGTCGGCGTAGTGCCCCGTCTGCTTGCATTTGTAGCAAGTGACGACACGAGGAGGCCCTGGCCTTGGCTGCCCCATCGAAGCCCTCTGATCATGCATCTGAGCAGGGTTGGGTGGGCGGGGAGCGAAGCCTAGATAAGCTTGGGCGTATGGAGCCCGAGTGACAACACCATTTTGCACCCAGATGCGGCGCTTCTGCGGAGGGGTGGTCATGTTGGAGGAGGAACCACCCTCACGCGAGTGCTTGCGAGACTCCTCGAACGCCTTGCGCCCATTTTCTTCATTGAGCGTGGTGTTAACGAGCTCCTCGAAGTTGTTGGCCTTGATATTGGTGAGGGCGTACTTGAGTTCCGGGTTAAAACCTCTGCGGAACCTTGCCATCTTCTTTGCCTCAGTGGACACCTCATCACCAGCGTAACGAGCGAGGCGATTGAACTCACTCTGATAGCCGATGACGTCCAACTTGCCCTGCCTGAGTGAGCAAAACTCTTCACGCATCCTTTCCATGAGACCATCTGGAATGTGGTGCTTCAGGAAGGCTTCCTTGAAACAACCCCACGTGATTGGAAAGCCAGCTCTCATGGCCTGGTAGTTTTCCCACCAAGTAGCTGCCTGACCCTTCAGCAGATAGGAGGCATACTTGACCTTGTCTTCTTCAGCTACATGAGCAATCTCCAGAGCCTTAGCTATCTCACGGATCCAGTCATCAGCGTCCAGAGGCTCGCGTGTGGCCACGAAAGCTCTCGGACCCAGACTGAGGAACTCCTTGATGCTGACTCGTGGAGCCGTCTGGTTGTTGTGCTGATTAGTCTGAAACTGGGCCATCTGTGCCATGACTTGGGTCATCTGAGTCAACAGCTCCGTGATTGGCGGTGGCTCAGGCGGGTTGTTCCTTGTTGGCGGCATCCTGAATGGAAATGCATTTTAGCACAACAATAGAAAAGGATAGACTTGGAAACCGAAAGAGAGATTATTCCGACGCATGAATAGATAACCAACAGGTACATCAACACATGTTCAAATACATCAGAATATCCAACACACCACAAATGGTTCAAATGTCAAAGGATAACTAAACATAGCTAAGAATGGATACATCGGTACTCCCATGCTCATCACGCAGGACCGCGACTAGGAGTACGGCGAGAGGTACGGTGAGGAGCACGCCCACGAAAGTAGGTAGAACGACGGTCCACGTAGATCTGACGTGGTCTAAGAGCGACTCTAGGTGTGGTGAAGTACATAGCGTCGACTCCCTGTGCTCCAAAGCGTGGAATCCCAGTGTAACCAGCACCAAGGTTAAGGAGTGGACCTCTGATCGGCTCGTAACCTCCAGCATCTGGCAGACGACGACCAACTGGCTGATCGAAACGTGCAAAGCGCTCGTCTCCAACAAAGTCTATGGTGTAAGTCGCCAGACGAGTCAAAGCAAGGTAGAGCTGCTCTCTGACTGTAGCCAACTCCTGAGATAGTGTGCTGGCAACTGCGTCACTGTGCCTCACAAACTGAGCGGTGGTGTGCAGCCTGGAGTTATCATGCTCGTAGACATCCAAGTTGTCGTAGATAGTGAAGTGAGCTCCCTCCGACGTGATGTAACCACGGGGAATGTGGCGATAGATAGAATCATCAAATCCCCAGTAGTCAGCACGAAGGACGGTGAGACTCACATAAGCTGCCTGCTGCACAGCCATATCCACTGTGGAACCTACTGCCTCGTAGCGGTGAACTACGCTCATGCCATCATCTGACAGAATGTAGACGATAGCCTGGTAGTAGGTCTGGTCAAACTCTCGCTGTTGCTCGTAGACCTGGTAATCTGGTGCCCAACGGAACCCCAGAAAAGTGACCATGTCTCTCAGCATCTCCGGATAACCGGCAGTGCTCTCGCAGCGAGTCATACGAACCACCTGCGGGTAGAACCTAAGATCCATCTGCAGATGATTGGGGAAGTTTTGATTAGACGCCGGTAGAAGAACTGAAGTGGCAAGCAACAACAAGGTTTCAACGGACGAAAAGGATGTTGAGAAGAACAGGATATCGAAGCAACACTGGGGAAACACGAGACCAAACACTCCTGAGGTACTACGGAAAACCCATCCGGGCTACTAAAGGATCAATATCTACTGCTTAAGGAATAGAGGATCTGCTTCCGGGGCTTACACGCCTTCGTTCTCAATCATGAGTAGGCAACATGATAAATCATGTCACAACCACCTCCATTCCAATGGTCTAGTAGATATAACTATCCTAGAGAAACCAGGATACGAGAAATCCTAACTTGAAAGTTTAGATGAGAAGAGAAAAAAACGTTGCACTTCCTTACCAGAAAAAGGGAGGGTGGCTGGGGAAAGAAATAAAAGGACAGAATTCCTACTCTCACGTTTCATTTTTCCCTATATAGCTACAAAATAGTTTCTAGACTCAACTGCGACCAGTAAAAGGGATCCTACAGGCAGACAGGCTCTGATACCATTTGTCGCACCCGGACTTCTAGAGGATACTCACAGTCCGCTAAACAGTAGAACAAATGGCTTACGGGGCATACCGGCACCCGCATCTCAATATGAGCAGGCCAACACGTAAACGTGTGACAACCATTCTCTAATATCCATCGTCTGCATAAACCATCCCATAGAAATCCGACTACTTCCATTGACGTACTTCATAACATACACACATGGTACGTCAACGGCATTTGAACAAGTGATATCACAACATACCTCTAAGACACAAAAGATTGAAATAAGTTGCAAATAGCTCTCACTAGAGCAGAGATAGCAAATACAATCATCCAGAGGACACATGTCCCAACAATTCATCATTACATCACAGCGGAAGCATCCAAAATGTCTGGGTACAGACAAGATCCAAATAGGCCTAAGAGGCCGGAAACGAAAAGACGGAGCCCATCCACGATATCTCGGCTCCTGCCCGGGTCCGCTATCTACTCGTCAGCAGCCTCGTCATACTCCACGTAGTAGCCACCATGGGGATCCTCGGAAACGTAGTCTGCGGAAACCACAGCCCCAAAGGGGTCAGTACATAAACGTACTGGCAAGCAAGACTCACAAGATACCAAAGTGTACCCGGCAACACCAAGTACAAAAACTTTTGGTTCAACGGAAGAATAGGTGATACAAAGATGCGGCAGCGGGCTGCTCTAACCATCTACAGAAACACGCTACAACATCCGGCGAACAGAAGGAGATAAGATAGCGTATCGTAACCAACTATAACTAACCTCAAACAAACCCATCCTGGATCTCGCCCCTTATCCAAAGAAGCAATCCGAGAATAACTCACACAGTTGGATTAATGATGGTTCAAGTTATTGTGTCATTAGGCCTATTACTAGTCAAATTGTTAATCATTAGGTGTAAGTTGTCTGAGTACTTGTTAGCCAGTACTTTCACCAAGTCATCCATAACCGCGGACAACACGGCTTCTCGAGAAGATTTAACCCTGCAGGGATGCACCAATTTGGCCGTACACGTAAGAATAACCCGCCAGATGGAATGGCCCTTCCACCAAGCGGGGCACTCAACACAACTCAACTCTTCTCCGCATCAAGCCCAAAGAAGCCCGTGCAATTGAGCGCACGGCTAATCAAGCCCCACGAAGAAAAGGGGACCCTCATAGCACTCTAAGAACGTGTCTCCCTAAATGCCGACTACAAAAGTTTCCACCCTGGTCTCGGGTTCGTACCTGCATATGCGTGCGGCAAATGGAAAACTCGAACTAAATGAGGCGATTTGGACGAGATGCGAATCGAATCAAATTGAGGGGGCGCCCATACACGCTTCCCACATGTGGTTAGTGCGCTCATCATGGATCAGTAGACAAGACCCTTTTCCTAATTAGGGTCGACACTAGCAGGCCTCAAAACCACGCCGGGCCTCCTGCCGGTGCCTTATCATCAAATTAGCATTACCTCAAACATTAACAGGTTGATTGTTTAAACATCGAGCCCCAGACCATAATAAATATGGTAACAGAAATAACGGACAACAGACTCGAGCAGTAACAACCCTAAGCATGCTAGTAAGACACGGGCAACAAGCAACGGGGTTTTAGGTGTGGAGGTGAGGCTATATCAGGGTTAAAGGATAACATGTGATAGGATCGAACACAAGCAACGATTCATAAGGCTAGCAGAATAGACAACGGAAAGTATCGGTATCCAGCGTGGAAAGGAACACAATGGTTCATGTGAGTGAATACTTGCCTGCAAACTCAGTAGCCTGGTACTGGGCTAACTCCTCAGAAGTAGTGTCGTAAACCTCGTCTGTCTCAGCGTCGTCGTCTATTCGAGAAGAAGCAAACAAACAACGCAGAGAGACAAACAATCAATAACATGGCATAATGCACAATCATGGGATGATGCATGACAATTTAATTGATGCATCAAAATAATCTAGTTGACATGGTAACAATAATTAAATGGACCCATATGCAATTTGGATTGCATATGGAAAGCCCATGAATTAAGGTTGGTTTAGATGCTCTACAACCGAACAACATGTGAAAGTGGATTAGCATGATGCATGGATGAGGAAAACAGAAAGAAAACAACCATAGCTTCAATTTGAAATGAAGTTTACCAAGTTTGAAATTTTATTTATTAAGTTATGAAAATGTGCTTCTTAAAGGACACAAGCATTTGTTGTTTTCACCAATTTTAATTGTTCAAAATAGATAAAAAAAATTCATATTTGGAAAGAACACAAAATTTTAGGTGGAATACATGTTTCATTTGTTGAAAAAGGATTTAAAATGAATTAATTATGAATTAAACAAGTTTAAACAAGATTTAAATGAATTTATTTCAAGTATGAATTTATTTGAATTTTTATTTATTCAAAACATTAAATAAAATTCATATTTGAAAATATTATACTTTTCTGGTTTGAAAACATATTTTATTTATTCAAAAAGAATTTAATTTGACCAAGTTATGAATTTAGCAATTTTAAATGATTTAAACAAGGTTTAAATTATTTAACCAATTTTAATTATTCAAAACATGAAACAAAGTTTATATTTGAAAAGGTGGTTCAATTTGGCATGGAAAACATATTTTATATGTGCCATTTGAATTAATTTTGAATTTATTATGAAATTAACCAAATTTGAAATGAGTTGTTTGAATTTGAAATTTGAAAACATTTGAGATGTTCAAAACAGAAAACAAATGAGTTAAACATGTAGAGAATTAAATTTGGGTTGGAAAACATATTTTATTTATTTTATTTGGAGTTTTTATGCCAAAGTTATTCATATTTGAAATGTGTGGGCTAAACTGCAATTTTAAAAAGCATACAGTTTGGTCCAGGGGCCTAGCTGCGAAAATATATTCTAGAATAGGTCCCTGGGACTTTTCTTACGCGCCCAAAGCCACCCCTGGGTCACTGGCAGTGGGCCAGTGCCCAGCTGTGCGCTGTGTGGCCGCGGGTGCGTGCCTGCGTGGCAACCAGGGCCAATGGCAGGTGGGCCAGCGCATCCCGCGTGGCAAAGGCAAAAAAAATTGGGGATTTAATCCCGCGGGCTGGGAATCGAACCCACGCCCTCGCGTGCTGGTGCGCTGTGCTGTTGCCACTGCGGTGGCGAAACGTTTTTGTCAGTATAGGAGGCGCAGGGAGGATAAGGTTCAGTCGCGCGTCAGTTAACTGAAACTGGAAGTTTCAGTTAACTGAAACTCCGACAGTGCACTGCTGCAGCGCTGCTGCTGCTGTGCGCCCGTGTGCGTGTGCTGCGGGTGGTGTGCGCACGTGTGCTTGCAGAGAGGAGGGAGAGGGTAAGGAGACGGGCTGCTCACCGTCTCTCTAGCCGTGGCAGAGGCTTGGGGTGGAGGAGGTGCTCGCCGGCGACAGAAACTGGATGGCGGTGTCGATCCGTGAGGTCCCCGACCTCGCTGCAGCGTCGAGGAGGAAGAGGGAACGGAGGGGGACCGATCCCCGTGGCTAGCCAGCGAGGAGGAGGGGCATAGTGGCGGCGATCACCGGAGGTGTAAGAGGTGGTGCTCGGGGGTGGTTGCAGAGAGGGAACAGAGCAGCGAGGGAGAGAGAGGGGAAGAAAGGTGGCGGCGCTGCGAGGAGAAGGGGAAGGTGGAGGTCTAGGGCACGGGGGGTGGAGCTAGGCCGATTATAAGGAGAGGGAGGTGGAGCTCGTGGCCGTCCCCTGCCTCTGTACTCGACGTGGACAGCACGGATGTGCTGCCGTACAGAGGTAGGTGACGAGGGGGGTACCAGGCCGTGCTGGTGGGCTGGGCTCAGCCCACTGGCCTGCCTCCCCCTCTGTGCGTTTTTTTTTATTATTATTATTTTTTCCTGTTCTGTTTTTTTTTTTGCTGAAAAGGAAAAGGAAGAAAAAGAAATGGTTTTAGTGGTTAGAAAAATTAGGAAAAATTTGTATAGTTTATTTATGGTCACAGCAACATTGTGCAACTTTTGTTTTCCAAAAATTTTAAATTATGTTGCTGTTTGTATTTTTATTTGAATTTGAGTGAATTTTTTGGTATTAATTGATTAAATGAAAAGAACAAATTAAAGGTTTTTAATTTCAAGTGTAATGGTAACAAATGATTGTTTTGCTTTGTAATTTTCATAAACTTCAAAAAGGTTGATGTTTGGAAATTTAATTGAATTTGAATGAATTTGAGATTATTTCAATTATTGAACTTAAGCAATTCAATAGTTTGAACTTTATAGTTTAATGGAAACAAATTAATGTTTTTATTTGAATATTTCATTTGGAAATTGTAACAGCACAAGTATGAAACAAAGGTTTTGAAAATTTGGTTTGGAATTCATATTGAAAAACAATGGAAAACAAATGAAAACAAAGGAAAACAATTGGAAAACAAATGCAATGACTATGATGATATGATGCAAACCATAAATAAACAAAAAGCAAACATTCTAGGGGTTGTTTTCATACTTGGGATGTTACACTAGTTTATTTCCACATTTAGCAAGCCTTAACCGCAAAAGTTTTAATCGCCTATTCATCCCCCCTTCTAGGCGACATCGTTGCACGTTCAGCATGTTGATTTCCGTAAAATAGAAAAGGCATGTGTGCAAACATGTCAGCAATCAACATGTTTGAGGTGGAGTGAGGTGGAGTGCCGGTTGATATGGTAGTCAACAGAACTGAGGTTGAGTACGTGTTAAACTTCTACAAAATTGCTGGTCTTCATGCAAAATATATGAGCATATCTTGAAAGCACTCTCTTTCAAGAAGATACATCAAAATACTTTACAAATTACAAATGTATGCTGATTTAACATAGTTTCATAGAGTATTCACTAAAGTTGTAAGCCAAAATTTGAGCGACCATTCTGAGCTAGATTGAGTGTCTCTGCGTTGTGAGACTCGCTGGTGCCTTTTCAATTTTACCCCAAAAAAACAACAAAATAACCCGCACTCCGCCTTATCTCCAACCGCAACATGCACCCTAAGCACCCACATCTCTCGCAAAGCATACGGCCTCCCCCGGAATAACACGGACGCCGCCCCCGTCGCCGCGCCCCATCCACCACATAACCCATGTCCCTCTCCCCAGATCTAAGCGGATCCGCTGCGCTTGTTGGAGGAGGCCACCGCTGCACGAGGGCTAGCAGGGCGACAAAGGACGGCTGGCCGGAGTGCTCGGCTTTTCCCACGTCATACTGCCTCTCCGGCCGCCGATCTAGTCTCGTCCGTACACCTCACATCTTCCCTCCTCACACCTCTGTTCCCCTATGTACCATGTTAATATGTGGGATGGATTGGCACGCGTGATGTGGACAGAGGCATCAGGGCAGCATGGATATCTGGTTCATGTTCGTTCCCAGGCTGGTACTAGTAAATTTTCGTGAACCTAGAAAACAGTTATACATATATATTACAAAATGATATGTTTTTCATTTTTTATGATTTTTTCAGTTTACCAACCTATAGTTACACGATATGTTGTGTGGAGATAATACTCATAAAACATAACTTTTAGTACTCCCTCCGTCTCAAATTAACTGGCACAAAGATGGACACAAATGGATGTATCTAGACATAATTTAGTATTAGATATATTCATTTTTGTCCAACTTTGTAACAGTTAATTTGGGACGGAGTGAGTAATATACTGCCTCCATTCAAAATGTAAGAGGTTTTGGTAGGCTATTTCAAGGAAACGTCTTATTTTAAGAAAAAAGGTAAACAAAGAAAATTATTTAAAAAAATTCATATACTATGTGTGGGTCCCAGTTATAATTTAATTTGGCAGATGTCTTTGTTTGTTTTATAAGTTCTGTGACAAGTGCATAGCATACGTGGCATCTCCATCTCCTGGCATACGTTGGCGATTTTGCTTGTCCCAGGAGTCAATAACGGTGTCCCCAAGCTTACTCGAAACAATAATAATACAGTAATAACTTGGTCCACAATTTCGAATAATTAAATCCATAGGATCAAATGAATCATCACCAAGATATATAACATTTCCTCTTCAAAAGATAAACATACGGTCAACAGACTAGAAATCTGGTGATGCAACATACAGTTGGTCTCGCAGTCCCTTGGTATATATGCACACGCACGCGATGAGCTATATATACCGAACTATCCCTGTCGTCAACAGGGTGTGATAAACTTTGATCTCGCAAATTTGTGTAAGTGATAAACAATTCTAGCGAAAAAAAACTCGATGGCTGCTGTTGCTGCTGCTCAACCTCGTGTCATGGTGCTACAGTTCCCTGCACAGGGCCATGTCATTCCGCTCATCGAGCTGTCCCACAAGCTCGTCGAGCACGGCTTCGAGATCGACTTCGTAAACACCGAATTCAACAGTGGCCGTGTCCTCGGATCCTTAGCAGAGAAGGGGGCAATCCCCCGGTGGGGCAATCCAAGGGCGGAGGTGCCCCCTCCTCTGGATTCGCAGAGCTCACGGCCCCCGCGGTGGTGGCGGCAGAAATCTCCAAAGGAGGCGTGACCACAAGGCTGGGGCCACTCTCGTGCTGCCACGCCGTGTTGTCCTCTCCCTCGGCCCTGCAAAATCAGAAAAACTCAGCAATCAAATACGACAGGGAGGGAGGAATGCGCGCTGGAGTCATCACCACCCAGCGTAGCGCCACACTCTCGGCTTGCGTCCTGTGGAGAAGGGCCCCGCGGCCAGGGGTCCCTCAGGACGAGGATCACCGGAGCCAGGCGGAGTGTCGTCAAGCCTTGTTTTCTTTGCCGGGTGGGCATTGCCCGAGGTCCTGCCCAGGCCCTCTCGTCATCACCAGACTGTGCATTTCGCGAGGGAGCGACGTAGAAACCCTCGCTGGCCCCACCTTCCTCTTCATCAGAGGATACCTGTCGTGGTGTGGAGAAGACAGATGCCATAGGGTGGCTTAAGTTTGGGGCCGATGGACGCTGTAGGTATTCGGGAAGGGATCGCACGTCACGTAGACGCGCTCAGTAACACTGCAAACACCAAGATCTACCCAGGTTCAGGGCCCTCGTGTGGAGGTAACACCCCTACTCCTGCCTACCTCTCTGTATATGGTATTACCGAGTAGCCACAGTATAATACCGTCTCTCTGCCGAGTAGCCACTCTCTAGTTCTCTCTATGTCTTGTGCTATGTCTCGCAATAAATGCTCTCCGGGCCAACGTCCCTCGCGCAGGAGGGGGTTGGCACCTTATATACTGGTGTCCAACGAGTAAACAATGATAAAAGTACTTGATACGACAGCTCTACTGCCACCACGGCGCACGCCTCCGTGTTCCCGCTGACGCCGTTGCGAGAAGTCGCCACGCCGTCCGGCTGACAGGACTTGTCCATCCTGTCAGTCTCACAGAGTAGGCCCCTGGCACGTCCTGTCCCCCCTGTCAGTGACAAGACATGACAGGCGCCCACCCTCACTGTACCCACGCCGTAGCGCGGATAAACATGTTCCTTGTAAGTCGAACCGCACGCCTGTACGGCTGCGGGATACGCGGGATCTCGTCAGAACGGCTCCATTGACTTTGTGCCCGAGTAGGATTGCTGCTCATCTACTCGGAACCCCCAAGCTCTACTCGGCTGATTCTGATCTTCCTTATTATATTCACTTGGCCTTCAACTCTTATCACCGAGTAGCGTCTACCGGATACCAGTTACCGGGTAGCCGCCTACCCGGCAAACAGTACCTTGATCTCTGTTTTATCACTTGTCTTACCCCTACTCGGGGGTAGCCCCCCCGACATTAGTCCCCGAAGCTGGTAGAGTCCAGTGAATTTGTTCGTTGGGCCCTGCCAGCTTAAACCAAATTGCCTCCGTGAAGCAGTGTGGCCGAGTAGACCACGCGATGCAGAGCTCTGCCGAGAACTTACACTTAGCGAAATTTTCAACGCGCTCCCGCTCGATCCAGCGCAAATCCATCTTCGCGTGTCCAGGGAGGGCACGTGTCACGCAACCGCGCCCCCGACGCCTCGGTTCTGGCGTTACTGCGTGCCACGCGCCCATCACTGCAGCTGGGACCCACGGCCCGTTGTGTCACCTCGCCTGTGTACTCGAGAGCCCACGACCCACGTCGTGTGATTAACTGCGCCCGTTACGTGCGCATATCGCGCTGTGTGCGTTTCTAACGGGCAGTTAATCCCACTCTGCACGATCTCACGCACGATCGATCCCAAATCAGTAACCGCAACTGCGGCGGGATAAATACCCCCGCGCCGCCCCAGTCGTCTCTTTCATCGCACTTTTGCCCAACTCGCACTCCTTCTCCTCGCCTTCGCCTCCACCGCAGAGCGCAGCGCCGCCGCGAGATCACAGCGCACCGCCGCACTGAGAGCGAAGAGAGAGACAGAGAGAGAGAGAGAGAGAGAGAGAGAGAGAGAGAGAGAGAGAGAAGGTTCTCGCGCGCCTCCGTCTTCGCCGTCGGCCTCAACCTCGATGCGCCCGTTTCTTCGTCGACCGCACCACCATGGAGCTCGACTGTCACGACCCCGGACCTAGAGATATACATACTGTTATGTGCTCCTAGACATGGACCCACAAGGGCTTCAGGGTTACCAGCCCCGGCCGCAACAAACAACGGCAGGCAGACTGGATTCATCGGCACGTAGTCCGGATCCCGAGTCTACTACTCCTTGTATCCATGCTATTCATAACCAACTATGCATATCAAAGCGTCCACGAATCGAATGAAATTGAAGGAAACGGGACCAAAGCTATATAGAGCTGCTATGTGTCCAGAAAGTGCAACAACAATCGAGGGTTAGTGGGGTTACCTCGCCCCAGGCCGATCACATCGACAGGCGGGCTCAGACATGGATCATCGGCTCCACAACCCCTCGACTGCGACAACTATGCAGGCATAGCCAAAACTGTATAACAATGAGCTCGAAACCAACAACCGATCAAAGCAGCACTCTAGACATGAAGCTTTATTGAACAAGTTTTACTAGAGTATAGCTTACAAGCAGAGGTCACACGACCCAACATTACATCATACAACGGAAGGCAAATTATGTTGCTAATCAACAAGAACCAAAAAGTCCTAAGAGGCCGCAACATAAGGCGACGTCCCAGCCCATAGATTCTAGGCTGCTACCTGGGAACCCCAAACTACTCGTCGATGTCCACGTTGAACCACCACTGAAGTGACGAACTCCACCTGAACAAAAATTAAGCAAACCTGAGTACGGGAGGTACTCAACAAGACTTAATTAACCTATTATATATCTGTTATCTTTAGAAAGGGTTTTATGAAGGCTGATTTGCGTAAAGCAATCTTTGGTTTGCAAGTTGAGGGAGGAATAGCACGTCTCATAGAGGGTTTTCAAAACAGATGAGGAACTCACTACTGTGATCCTTATCTTTTTATCCACCAACATCATTTACCAGAAACTCACATGCTACAAGGATCACCCCTCCCGGCATCTCCGGGGAGGCACCCTTGATCTACTGCCTCCATGCATTTTCAACATCTTTTACGTCACGTTCAAGTTATCTATGACCTCGTGGCTTTCACCAAGTCGTCCTTAACCGTGGACACGGCTTTCCGAAAGATTTATCCCTGCAGGGTGGTACACTTTACCCACACGTACCATCCGACTCTTAACGCCACATGTACGCTCGTCCATGGAGCGCGGCAGAGGGTGGTTGGCCACGACCTTTACCTTGTCGAGCCCTATCCATGAGTCAACCCAAACAGGGCCACCCCGTCAACAGGGAGTTGGCCACCTCCTGACGGTACCTGTTCTGTGAGTCGGGATCAAGATCCGTGTACGTCCATCACTTGTCCCGGTCACGCCCTAAACACCTTCAAAAGGTTTTTGACTCACACGCAGATGGAAATCCCAAACTACGTGACTCACGGATAGAACCAAACAAGTTAGTTAGTCGAGCGCGGTCTGTTAGGCCCCGCGTGTGGTTACACGCTCAGTCTTGGTTTCCGCGGCGAGACCTTACTCCTAGGGTTGGCAAGTACGGAACGAACAACCACTTCCCAAGTGGCCTCCCGTCCAAACCTTAGTCAAATTAACCACACAGTGTTCATCTTACCACGTCATCATATCATACTAGGTTATCGTAGCTCTGATTCATCAACCGGATGGAGCAGAGTTAAACAAACATGCAAAGCTAAGCGAAGCAGATATGAGGCTTTGGCGATGCGCACAAGCAAATCTATGGCGGCTAGGAGCAGTGGATCAGGATATTGAGGCAATGCAGTATATAGGTGAACTATATCTACTAGCATCAAATACTTTGGAATCGAATGCAAAGTACGAGATTCAAATGTTGTTCGAAATCATATATGAGCAGATAAGAGGTTATGCTTGCCTTGGTTATAAGAAAACCATATAAAGTCTTCAGGAATAAGTGCTTTACTTGTCGGTTAAGATCAAGTATTCGTCATTGGACTGCTAGCCTTCTCTTCGGAGTCACGTTCTACCGAGGGGGAAACAACACCGGAAGAGAAATAACAATCAACACATGGCATCGATGCAATGCGCAATATGTATGCATGAGCAAGTTAATGCACTGAAATAAATCCCTAAACAGGTTCAATGGGTTGCTAGGGTTCGCATGTCAGAAATGTAGATTTTCTGAAATTAGCCCGAAATGGACCCCGGAGGGGGTTTCGGGCGATTTTGAAAGTGGGTACCATTTTAGTTGCTCAAATGGGTTTGAAAACATCATAAACAGGTTGCAATTGTCATTTTGATCAATTTGGTATATAACTTTTAATTTTCTAATTTTAGTGAATAAAAACTTATTTTTCTATTTTAAAATGAATTAACAACATTAAATAAAGGCCATTTTTCAACTTTCTCAAACATGTGTGAAAAAGGTATGTTTGGGTAGATTACATTTTTCTGATCAAAACCATATTTTTATTTTATTTTTCTGATAAACAGAATAGAAGTTATTCATTTTACAAGTTTTACTCATTTTCTGCAATTTCCTGGAATTCCAAAAAAGGGATTATGACATCAGCGTGATGTCACTGTGATATCACAGGGGATGAATCCTCTCAGATGAACTTCAATCCGACGAAATTCGCGCGCAAAGGGACAACCAACTTCACCACGACGGAGAGGGCCTCAAGGGGAAGCTTAGGGTGGCGGCGCCGCCCGGAAATCGTTGCCGGAGACGCGCCGGCGAGCAAAGGCGCGGCGGCGGTCGGCGGCCGATGGTGGTAGGGAGAACCTGAGGGGGAGGAGACGATTGGAGGGCATGGGAGTGCTCAGGAGCTCACCGTGAGCATGATGGCATCGACGGCGATGCGAGGGACGGCGGAAATCGACGCCGGCGAGGAGGAACGGCGGCGGCCGTGGCGGATGGCCAGCGAGGAATTGGGGCCCTCCCGGGCGTTCCGGCTGCTGCACGGGCTCGAGGCGGACGAGGAGGATGCGGCCGTGACGATGAGACGCTCGGTGGGGCTCGGGAGAGGCCGTATCGCCGGCGGCGAGCGGCGCCGGGCGACGGTAGGGTTAGGGTTTGGTCTTCGGCCGGTTACAGAGAACGAGAGGGAGTGGGCAGCGAGTAGGGTGCGAGAGAGAGACAGCAGGGCTCCTTTCGCCCTTATCCACGCAGGAGGAAGGCAAGCAGGAGGTGGCGTTCGGCGGGGCAGCCGTGCCACGCAGGAGCTCCTACTGGCAGAGGTTGAAGATGACGATTTTGCAAAAACCCCCTAATTGTTTTGAGTTTTACAGTCTAGTCCTTTTCCATTACAAAACAGAACACTAAAATTTGAGGGCCTTTTTGTGAAGATAAAAATTGGCAAAAATATATTTTGAAAACCTCACAAAATTTCCAACCTTGCCATGTTTTTCTTTGAGGTATTTGAATTATTTTCCAACACAAATTTTTGGAAACCAAAAGAAGTACTTTTTGTGGGATTTTCTTAAACCATTTATATTCAAGTTTTAAATTGGTTCAAACATGGTTTAAATTTTTGTTTTCATGCATGTATGAGATGACAACAACAACACAACCCTTTGTTATCAAAATTGGGATGTTACAAATCTACCCCCCTTACAAGAATCTCGTCCCGAGATTCCCGAAGGAGAAGAAAGAAGGAACACCGGTTTTGAACGATCTTCTCGAACCTTACGGTTCTCTTCTTGCAGAGGTTTTTCTGTCGTACTTGCGAAGATACCCTGCGGTTACACCTTAGGTGAGAGGGAAATCTCTAAGGAATTGATCTCCACGAAGATCGAGTATCTCATGGGTAACTCATAACAGGATGCTCACAAAGAACTGTTGAGTTAACATACATGAAACACATCAAGATAACGGAGTGAATAGAAGATGGTTTCAAGTTTGCGGATGATTGATATTGAAAGGATTTAGAATATGAGATTTGCACAAGACTTTAAATCCTTTTGGAAAAGAAAGGTTGAACAACTTATGACATCGAGGTTTCTTCAAACGGAATACCAAGATGAGAAGTATTGTTTTGGATATCAAAACATAGTATCCGTAGACGAGGGAAAACACGAGAAAACACCGTAACTTGTGCGTCCGAGAGAAATCGATACAAGATCATGTTCACTCTTCAGAGTGGACACGGAAGATAACGGAACTTTCACTCCGTCAAAACTTTGTCGAAATCTTTGTCAAAGATCGGGATGTTACTTCATGACAGAATATGAGTAACCACGGAATGTTAGAACACCGTAGTGGAGGAGGAACTCTTGGTCACACCATAAGGCTGGTTAACCAACGAGGATTGAAACACCGGAAGAGGATAGGGAATCTCTTTCCTATTGTGGATTTGACATAGCAATACATCGAACACATGGTTAAGATCCCATGGCTGAAGTGACTGACAAATTCACACAATGTGTGAGATGAACAGAACTTCAAGTACCAACAACTTGAAAAGGGAACTGATCAAAGGCGGTTACAAAACACCACCAGATGTTTTTCACGATGAACTTGTTTCCACTAGAACAGAGGTTTTGAAGGTTCAACGGAGAGATATTGGAAATATCAACTTCCAAGTTACCCTTGATGTTTTAGATACCAATAGCGGGCTCATGACAAGCCTTCCATAGGTCATCAAGTGGAAGTTGAACTTTAGATTGGAAGAACACAGAGGGAAACTCCTAGAATAAACCAAACAAGAATCCTCACGGAGAGTGGTTGTTCTTACAGACTCAAAGAGATATGACATTAGGCCTTCCGGCTAATTGTGTCAACCACAACATCAACCATGCCGGATTTCCAAGTGGACCTAATTCAATACCCTTGAGAAAACACCAACCATCATTGCTGCTTGAGATTCAGCTCTGGTTAGAGGGTTGATAACCAAAACTCAGTAGGTTTGATCCGCAGAATTGCACCGGTTACCAACGAGATACATATGCTGGATTCTCAAGATATGGACTACGATGCCACGCTCAAGAAGGTAAGCGAGATTGTAGAACTCATGTATTAGCAACTTGCGAAAGACGGTTGCACCTACATGAGCTACTTGCAAAAGAACACATCGGAGTCCTTGTGGGAAAGATGATTACCGAGATAACGAAGTTCTTGGACTTCTTCTCTTTCATGGGTAATCAGACAGTGGCTTAGTGTGGATGCAAACTTCTTCAACTAAATGGAGGTAACAACCTACCATCTCAAGAGTAGTCCACACATGCATGACTGACATGGAATTATTCCCGAGGGAACAAGAAAACTTTACTTGGATCCGTGGCGACAACTTTCGCCATAAGCACATGGACCGGGGTAAGCTACTTCGAACATCCAGAACACAACTTCGTGATAACACAAAGTTGGTTCTCGAAAGTTTCCAACATTGTTGCCAATTGTTCAACATGAGCCTCTCGCAACTTGGAGAAAATAGGAATGCCATCGATGGGCTCGAAAACACACTTATCTAAACACTCCAAGAAGAGGGGTTCATATGATATATGAACAAGGCAATACATTATTCAGACCAAAGGACATGAGGTGTACTCGGGTAAAACACCATGAGTGGAAACACCATCGAGATAGTCCTTGGATCTTTTCTCGATTTGACGATAGCCCAAATCAAACCAAGGTGGAAATTATAGCATGTCCACTACGGAGATACTATCATGCTTCAACACGAGGAGAACTAGATATGCCTTATCAAAGGAACAAGTTGGCGAAACTTTTGCCTTTCAACTCTCCAAGTTGTTGTTTAAGCTCAACCAACTAGTCCAGGATATCCAGCAGAGTTCCTTGGAGAAAAGAGCAATTCAAATTACCCCTTGTTTAGACATAACGGTGAGGTAATAACCTGGTGATACTTCTAGAAAGACAACCAGAACATCACAACCTACCGGTATGTCTTAGAAATCGAAAGGAGGCATGTTTTTAAAGCAACTGATATGGTATCGAGATCTTTGGCATGAACCTAACTCTCTAACCGAGGATGTACACCGGAATGTACGGATTTGGTAACACAACCAACTTCAAAAAGAGGCTGGGTGACCAGTAGTGGTAATAAGGATACAGATGTTTCTTAGACTTTTCAAAGCAATACATCTGATACACACCTCAACGCATAGACCCACCATTCTCAAGCACTCAAGCTTGGAGGAAGGGGAGTGAAAAGGTGTGATAGCATCACTTCATCAGTAAGGCCATGAAACTAGGCATGAACTCTGGATATGTAAGAGTGTGATACCCTGGTAGAACAGAGTAGAAGCTAATGAAACTTCTTTAACCTAGGAATTACAAAACTTTGACCTGGTCCTTAAGATGAACGAGGTACTGGAGTTTGTTTCTCCTGGCGTTCCAAAGTGGAACGTTCTGACGGAAAATAGGAGCAAATGCATTGGAAGAATCCAACACACATAGGCAACTTGGTGTCAAAACAACAGATGGATATTTGAATGCAACTGGAAGGTAAGAACATGCTCCGGAGAATCCAGAGATCATGTGGAATGCACAGGGTGATACTCATTTGTAAAACCCATGCAAAAGAGTTGGTATAACTGAAATAAGAACGAAGATGTGGAATTCAGGATGATCACTCTTGCGGTGATCCCTTTTGGTTCCAGTAGAGAGCCTATGGCTATGAGAGTTGGAATTGCCTAGCCATCCTGAGGTAGAACAAATTTCTCAGGATCCAAAGAAACGAAACTTGGGTTAAAGGTCAGCATCCTGTACAGATAGCGTGAGTATCACATGGTTATGAAACCACATGACTCAACTCACCGCAATTCAGCGCATTCCGGGACCTTCGATTCAAGTCCAAGGTTGAAAACTCAAAGAAAGAAGTAACTACTATTCAAGTGCCTTAGGACACTACCAGTAGCAATCACGAGGATAGCTCCGGAAGAACTTTGAGCAGAGGATAACGGATATATTCGAGATGGGAAGCAGATCTCGAGGGTCAGGATTTAGAGACTTTAGAACAGGGGTATGTGGAACCCACACAACTCCGAGAGATTATGATGGAAAGGAATCTCTCATTTGAAACGAGAGATAACGGAACATGGAACACACACGACTCTAGAACTTAACACTAGGTCAACTTGGGTAACAATGTCCTTGCCGAAGAAGGCACCTAGGTTTTGAGTAATCAGAACCTTTTCAAATCAAAACAGGTAAGAAGACCCAGAGTTTAGAGCGATACCAAATAAGGAGTAAAAAGAATCCTAAGAAGTGTTTTCACAATCCATTTGGAGTTTTCAAATAGTTTTCACAAACACTAGACTCAACATCGACCGAGCAATAAGGTTTTCCTACAGGCAGTCCTGCTCTGATACCATGACTTGTCACGACCTCGGACCCAGAGATATACATACTGTTATGTGCTCCTAGACATGGACCCACAAGGGCTTCAGGGTTACCAGCCCCGGCCGCAACAAACAACGGCAGGCAGACTGGATTCATCGGCACGTAGTCTGGATCCCCAGTCTACTACTCCTTGTATCCATGCTAGTCATAACCAACTATGCATATCAAAGCGTCCACGAATCGAATGAAACTGAAGGAAACGGGACCAAAGCTATACAGAGCTGCTATGTGTCCAGAAAGTGCAACAACAATCGAGGGTTACTGGGGTTACCTCGCCCCAGGCCGATCACATCGACAGGCGGGCTCGGACATGGATCATCAGCTCCACAACCCCTCGACTACGACAACTATGCAGGCATAGCCAAAACTGTATAACAATGAGCTCGAAACCAACAACCGATCAAAGCAGCACTCTAGACATGAAGCTTTATTGAACAAGTTTTACTAGAGTATAGCTTACAAGCAGAGGTCACACGACCCAACATTACATCATACAACGGAAGGCAAATTATGTTGCTAATCAACAAGAACCAAAAAGTCCTAAGAGGCCGCAACATAAGGCGACGTCCCAGCCCATAGATTCTAGGCTGCTACCTGGGAACCCCAAACTACTCGTCGATGTCCACGTTGAACCACCACTGAAGTGACGAACTCCACCTGAACAAAAATTAAGCAAACCTGAGTACGGGAGGTACTCAACAAGACTTAATTAACCTATTATATATCTGTTATCTTTAGAAAGGGTTTTATGAAGGCTGATTTGCGTAAAGCAATCTTTGTTTTGCAAGTTGAGGGAGGAATAGCACGTCTCATAGAGGGTTTTCAAAACAGATGAGGAACTCACTACTGTGATCCTTATCTTTTTATCCACCAACATCATTTACCAGAAACTCACATGCTACAAGGATCACCCCTCCCGGCATCTCCGGGGAGGCACCCTTGATCTACTGCCTCCATGCATTTTCAACATCTTTTACGTCACGTTCAAGTTATCTATGACCTCGTGGCTTTCACCAAGTCGTCCTTAACCGTGGACACGGCTTTCCGAAAGATTTATCCCTGCAGGGTGGTACACTTTACCCACACGTACCATCCGACTCTTAACGCCACATGTACGCTCGTCCATGGAGCGCGGCAGAGGGTGGTTGGCCACGACCTTTACCTTGTCGAGCCCTATCCATGAGTCAACCCAAACAGGGCCACCCCGTCAACAGGGAGTTGGCCACCTCCTGACGGCACCTGTTCTGTGAGTCGGGATCAAGATCCGTGTACGTCCATCACTTGTCCTGGTCACGCCCTAAACACCTCCAAAAGGTTTTTGACTCATACGCAGATGGAAATCCCAAACTACGTGACTCACGGATAGAACCAAACAAGTTAGTTAGTCGAGCGCGGTCTGTTAGGCCCCGCGTGTGGTTGCACGCTCAGTCTTGGTTTCCGTGGCGAGACCTTACTCCTAGGGTTGGCAAGTACGGAACGAACAACCACTTCCCAAGTGGCCTCCCGTCCAAGCCTTAGTCAAATTAACCACACAGTGTTCATCTTACCACGTCATCATATCATAGTAGGTTATCGTAGCTCTGATTCATCAACCGGTTGGAGCAGAGTTAAACAAACATGCAAAGCTAAGCGAAGCAGATATGAGGCTTTGGCGATGCGCACAAGCAAATCTATGGCGGCTAGGAGCAGTGGATGAGGATATTGAGGCAATGCAGTATATAGGTGAACTATATCCACTAGCATCAAATACTTTGGAATCGAATGCAAAGTACGAGATTCAAATGTTGTTCGAAATCATATAATAGCAGATAAGAGGTTATGCTTGCCTTGGTTATAAGAAAACCAGATAAAGTCTTCAGGAATAAGTGCTTGACTTGTCGGTTAAGATCAAGTATTCGTCATTGGACTGCTGGCCTTCTCTTCGGAGTCACGTTCTACCGAGGGGGAAACAACACCGAAAGAGAAATAACAATCAACACATGGCATCGATGCAATGCGCAATATGTATGCATGAGCAAGTTAATGCACTGAAATAAAGCCCTAAACAGGTTCAATGGGTTGCTAGGGTTCGCATGTCAGAAATGTAGATTTTCTGAAATTAGCCCGAAATGGACCCCGGAGGGGGTTTCGGGCGATTCTGAAAGTGGGTACCATTTTAGTTGCTCAAATGGGTTTGAAAACATCATAAACAGGTTGCAATTGTCATTTTGAGCAATTTGGTATATAACTTTTAATTTTCTAATTTTAGTGAATAAAAACTTATTTTTCTATTTTAAAATGAATTAACAATATTAAATAAAGGCCATTTTTTAACTTTCTCAAACATGTGTGAAAAAGGTATGTTTGGGTAGATTACATTTTTCTGATCAAAACCACATTTTTATTTTATTTTTCTGATAAACAGAATAGAATTTATTCATTTTACAAGTTTTACTCATTTTCTGCAATTTCCTGGAATTCCAAAAAAGGGATTATGACATCAGCGTGATGTCACTGTGATATCACAGGGGATGAATCCTCTCAGATGAACTTCAATCCGACGAAATTCGCGCGCAAAACGTACAACCAACTTCACCACGACGGAGAGGGCCTCAAGGGGAAGCTCAGGGTGGCGGCGCCGCCCGGAAATCGTTGCCGGAGACGCGCCGGCGAGCAAAGGCGCGGCGGCGGTCGGCGGCCGACGGTGGTAGGGCGAACCGGAGGGGGAGGAGACGATTGGAGGGCATGGGAGTGCTCAGGAGCTCACCGTGAGCATGATGGCATCGACGGCGATGCGAGGGACGGCGGAAATCGACGCCGGCGAGGAGGGAACGGCGGCGGCCGTGGCGGATGGCCAGCGAGGAATTGGGGCCCTCCCAAGCGTTCTGGCTGCTGCACGGGCTCGAGGCGGACGAGGAGGATGCGGCGGTGACGATGAGACGCTCGGTGGGGCTCGGGAGAGGCCGTATCGCCGGCGGCGAGCGGCGCCGGGCGACGGTAGGGTTAGGGTTTGGTCTTCGGCCGGTTACAGAGAGCGAGAGGGAGTGGGCAGCGAGTAGGGTGCAAGAGAGAGACAGCAGGGCTCCTTTCGCCCTTATCCACGCAGGAGGAAGGCAAGCAGGAGGTGGCGCTCGGCGGGGCAGCCGTTCCACGTAGGAGCTCCTAATGGCAGAGGTTGAAGATGACGATTTTGCAAAAAACCCCTAATTGTTTTGAGTTTTACAGTCTAGTCCTTTTCCTTTACAAAACAGAACAGAAAACTAAAATTTGAGGGCCTTTTTGTGAAGATAAAAATTGGCAAAAATATATTTTGAAAACCTCACAAAATTTCCAACCTTGCCATGTTTTTCTTTGAGGTATTTGAATTATTTTCCAACACAATTTTTTGGAAACCAAAAGAAGTACTTTTTGTGGGATTTTCTTAAACCATTTAAATTCAAGTTTTAAATTGGTTCAAACATGGTTTAAATTTTTGTTTTCATGCATGTATGAGATGACAACAACACCACAACCCTTTGTTACCAAAATTGGGATGTTACATCGACAACCTCGCCGGAGACCACGAGGAAGAGATGGTGCCAGCGCGCGCCGGCTGGGAGGGATAAGATGTCACCGCAGCCGACTGCCAGTGGCTGGTGAACACCCGCCGCGTCCCTCCTGGTGTCATCTGCCGTCCTCCCGGCGACGAGATCATCCCTGCTCCCGAAGCCGGTGAGTATGTCGTCTTCCTCTCCCACTTCAAGCGAGGTCTTGGCTTCCCCATCTCCAAGTTCTTCCAAGACTTTCTCCGTCATTTCGGCCTTCAGCCGGACCATTTGCCCTCAAATGCCATCGTGATGCTGGCCACCCACGCTGCCGTCTGTGAGGCCTTCCTAGGAGTTTACCCCACCGTCCAAACCTGGGCCAAATACTTATTTCCCCGCTAGCAGAGTATTCCAAACCCTTCCAATCCCCTAGTTCCACGCGTGATGACCCAGACGGGCAGCGTTATGATGTTGCAGCGTAGCACTGGGCACCACCCACGGGTACTCGGATTAGAGACCGTCCGCAAGTGGCAGAGGGGTTTCCTCTATGTGAAGAATGCTCCTGCTGCAAAAGGAGAGAAGGCCGTGGACAGGATTGGGCTACCCGAGTTCCAGAATGTCCTTCCTACAAGACAGAATTGGGGGTATAACCCCAAGAAGACGGTGCCTGGTGTCGTCCAGGTAGACAGGCGCCTGGAGCAGCTGGTGAAGGAAGGACTCCTTCAAGACGACCCGATAGCCTGCTGGGGGCATTTTATTATTTGCCACACTTTTCTTTTCACTTTTATAATTTGCCACAGCATGTGTCACTGACGGGTGGTGGTCAGTGTGGCAAATTATAAAGAATTTGAGAAAAGTGTGGCAAATTGTAAATTATCCCAACCTGCTGGGTGGAGCGCAGAGTACTCCCGCTTCAGCACCGGGTACACAAGATGTGCTACATGGGTGGCCCCCGTGACTGCACCCGGATGACCACCTTCGAGCTCACCAGAGCAGAGGTGGTGATTTGGGCCAAGTCCATCCTGCAGAGCACCCTCACCGAGAACTGGTACTACGGCTTTGTGCCGTATAGCCGCACTAAACCCATACCCCATGTGAGTTTCCTTCTCTGTATGCTTAATGTTTGCACTTGACGCCGGATAGATCTCCTTTGCTAGTACTCAGCTTCATATGCTTTATGCTTGCACGCTGTACCGAATAGGACTCCTCTGTTAGTACTTAGCTTAATATGCTTTATGCTTGCATGTTGTTTAGAGTAGCGCCTTCCCTGTTTTATTTTTCCTAGAGCCCTTAGCATTCTGTGCTTTGTGTTTGCAAGCTAGACTGAGTAAAACCACTACTCGTTTGCCTCCTCTGGTCCTTAGCATTTTGTGCCTTATGCTTGCACGCTAGACCGAGTAGGATATCTACTCTGTTGGGATTCAACTTAGTGTGCTTTATGTTTGCACTTTCAGCACATCACTGTCCAGAAAAATTAAGACCACGCCATCTTCGAAAAGAACTGGAAACCGGACCGGACTGAGGATGACGAGACGGCGTACGACATCCAGGATACGCTCTGTATCCCCCGTATCGGTCAGGACGGTAAGTACCACGTTGACGCCTCTATCCGGGACTGGTCAGAGGATGAAGAAGGTGACCGAGTTCACCTTTGTTGCTTGCCGCGCGCTTTGATCCTTTTCTCTTCCCTATTCTGATCTTTTGCTTCTTTCAACTACAGAGGAACCGGACCTGGAGGAGGGAGAGGAACCATTGGATGTGGTTCTTGTGTTCGTTGCCGCTCCCACTACCACCAGGAAGAGGACGGGTAGCGGGGCACTGGAGCCCCCTGCCAAGAAGATCAAGAAGAGGCCAGGAAACAAACCCAACCCGCGCAAGAAGCGCCCCACTGCAGACGGGTAAGTGCTTCCGAGTTGAACACAATTCTATGCCTTTGCCATTTACTCTGTTCTCTTCATGGCTTCCTTCTCTGCATACTTTCTGATCTTTTTTCTTTTCTATTTGTTTTTCTTCAGTGACGCCCTCGACGCTGATGCCACCAACGAACCAGCTCCCCGGAGGAAGAGAAAACCAATTCGAGAACTCGTGGAGCTCTCCGACGATGAAGGGGATGACATACCAGAGGGCAGGACGCCGGCGTCCTCCCCCCTCCGAGAAGAACAAGACCGTGGCGCCGAGAACACTGGCGCCGATTTGGAGACCGAGCGCACCCTGGAGCAGCCGCAGCCCAGCGCGCAGCACGCTGCCCAGGATGCCACCAACACCGAGAGGCCACCAACTGCTCCAGCTACCTCCGCTGAGGAGACAATTGATAACTCTGCCGAGCAGCGGCAAGACGACGTCGTCAAGGAGAGACCAGACCCTTCTGCGGACCAGCAGCAAGATGGCACTGTTGCGGAGCAGCCAGACCCCGCTGCCGAGCAGCGGGTAGAAGATCCTTCAGTGGAGCGGCCAAGGACCCCACTTGCAGAGAACCGAGCTGAGGAGCAGCCACCACGCCAAGATCCAGTGCAGCCGGATGCTGCGCCAGCTAGCCAGCCACAGGCGCCGCCACCAAAGAAAGTGCCTCCGCCTCCGTAGCCAGCTCCTGCGCCTTCCACCAAGAAGCAGCCAGCGCCCTCTACCGCCAAGGTGGTCCCGCAGGCAACCAGGAAGCAACCCCCACGAGGCGCAGCGCAGGCTGGTGCGCAGCCAACCGGGCAGCGGCAAGCTGGGCAACAGCAGATGTTCCTCCAGCCATCAGGGCCCCAGAAGTCAGGCGGCCAGCCAGGTGGCCAACCCGCACAACAGCAGCCGCCACCTGAGAATGCCAATTGGCCACTTAACAAGGCCCGGAAAGCCCCCAGCCCGAACACCAGGCTGGTACAGACCAACATCCAGTTTGGCCCTGCAGAGAAGCAAGATCCCGGCTCAGGCGCCAGCGACCCCAAGAAAACTCCTACCCTCCCAGAGTACTGGGTCCAGTTGTAGGAACGGCACCAGATCCAGATGTCGAAGGAGGTTGAGCGGCTAGCTGCTCTGAAAGAGCGAAGGGCCGTGACCCGTTGTGGAACAAAGGGGAAAAGCGATTCCGTGACGAAATCACTTCCCGCGACGAGGAATATGAGGAGCTCCCCACAGAAGGCGAAGCAGCTGTCCTCGACCGAGTAGGCTTCATCGAGAAGTTCTGGGACAACACCAAACTCGACCACGCCGCATGGGATGGTGTTGAGCTGAGAAACACCTCGACAATTACCGGCAGGAGTGGAACAAGGCCGACATTGGCCCTGTTAGCATGGCCATGGCCGGATGCAGTAGCACCCTGGCTGGCAAGATGTTTGTCCTACGCAAAAACATTGAAGACATTAAACAGTCCTGCGTGGTAAGTGCCTTTCTTATTTTGACTTTTGCGAGTTGACATATTTCTTCGTTACTTCTCTTCCTTCTATCTACTACCCAGTCCCCGAGATTCGGGCCGAGTAGGTACAGCTCAACCGAGTTGCCATCTACTCGGGCCAAATCTTCCAAACTCACCAAATTTCCTTCTTCCCTGCACGATAGCATCTAGGACAGGACCAAGATTTTCCGCCAGCTCTTGTGGTCGCACCGACAGGTCCGAGATAGGAACCGGGAGCTGGAGTACAAGAAGAGCGAGATGTATGCTATGGAAAAGAACGCCACGGAGAACGCCATCAGGCTGTCCGCTGTTGAAAGTAAGCTTCTAGCATTTCGGTTTGTGCGTTTTTTGTTTATGCCCGTTTTCTGCTTTTTGCTCAAATAATGTCTTCTATGCAGGTGAACTCAAGGCTCTAGTCGAGAGGCACCAAGACTACGAGGTCATGGCTGCCTCAGCGCAGAGTACGATCTCCTCTCTGGAAGGTGAGCTGATCCTTCTCTGTTCTCTTCACATAGGTTCCTGCTGCTTGCTTACTTTGCTAACTTGCTGCTCTATCCGCAGAAGAATACAAGAAATTTCGAGAGGAACACCTGGAATTCCTCACCCCAGCCGAAGCACACCACCAAGTGCAGGTCCGAGAGGCCGAACTGCAGAAGGAGCGGGAAACCGAGAAGACGGAATTTGAGAAGCTCCAACTTGAGCTCGCAGAAGCGCTCAAGACTGCAATCACTGCCGTTAAGGATAAGAACGCCATAGAGAAACAGGCTACCAAGGAGAAGTAGAAATTCGAGAAGGAGATCTCATCTCTAAAAGAGAGAAATCAGTCTCTCGAGAACATGCTCAATGACTCCTGCCGTGTACAAGACCGGCAAATCCGACTTGCTGCTGACTGGAAGGCCCGACCAGGGGCCGTTGTCTTGGAACTGAACAGTAAGTTATCGCTACCCTGCTCTTTACTCGGTTTTTTGCCTTTCTGCCTTTCTCTTACTCGATTTCTCTTTTTCTTCTTCCCGGTTCATCTCTTTGATTCCCGCTAGCGTGCCCTGACCTAGATACCTTCCCGGATCTCCATGAAGCCGCTGAGTCTGCCGTGGAGAAGGCTAGGAGGGCCAGTGCAGCATTAGGTCTTGATACAGACCAGGCCGCCAGCATTGATGATCATATTCTGAGTATCAAGACCCGGGCTGCAGGTCTCAAAGGTCTGGGCACCTCCATGGTCTCTACTGCGATGAAGCTTCACAAGCTGTTCTGGCCAGAGCGCCAGATTCCGGACACCATCAGCGACATGGCAGCCAACCTGGATCATGTCAAGGAGGAGTTGAAGAAATGGCGCGCTTCTGCAGCCCGAGCTGGAGCTGACGAGACCCTCCACTTCATCCTCTCCTGGTATGAGAATCTGAACCTTGACCAGATTGGCACCCGCAGAAATGGCTCCAAGTGGACTGAGCGGCCGGAGTGCGTCCTACGCCGAAAGGAAGTGGCGTACGAGCTAGCGTCCTATGCTGAGACCAACCAATACATGGACGGCCCCACAGAGCCGGATACTGATGTTGAAGAAGACGACGAGGAGGAAGAGGCCGAGTTCAATGAAGATGACGGTGAAGACCGCAGCCGAGGCGACGAAGAAGCCGACTACGAGAAGGACGAGCACGAAAAGGTTAAGCACGAAGAAGCCGACCAAGAGGAGACCGAGCAGTGCAGTGCCGCGGAGGAATCCGGGATGCAAGCTGATCCGGAAACCGTCAATCCAACAGCTGGCTCGGACGAGGCCCAGGTTGAGCCGCAACCCGCCGCTCAGGAGGAGGTTGTCACCACCGAGATGGTGATTGACGACCCCGCTCCCGAGTTGGGCGCGACTGGGGCTCCCACCGATAACATCGTCTCCGAGCTCTATCCGCTTCCCAGCGAGTCAGCTACTCGGGCCACCAACTCTGCATCGGAGCCAATCTCTGCTACTCCAACTTCCTCTGCGGCCGAGCCTTAGTCTACAACTGCTGCCTCCGAGCCCGTGGCGCCTACCAGCACTGACTCGGACACTACTACCTCCACCGTAGTTTGACTTCATGCAACTCTTATCCTAAAACATTTATCAGATCCCCGGGATGCCGGGTGCAGATGTAGCAAATACATTTAAGGTTTCTCTTGGTACTCATTTTTAACTTATTTATTTTAGCAATACTGGCTCAATGCCGGATTGCGTTAAAATGCAAGTCCCGAGTTGCTTTTTTCATTCACTCGGCTCTTTTGTCTTTGCTCTTACCTGCCACTTGTGGCTTTTTTGGTAGTCGAGTCACAAGATTTAAAAAACTGAGTTTCAGATACTTAACCACTTAGAAAATTGCATGTTAACACTACCCACCACTTAGCCAAAAAGGAAAAACAGAGAAGTAAAAAACACCCTACTCGGTTGTCGCACTCTTCTTTCCTTAGTAGTTTTTTCATGTGTTCATGGACTTTTAGCTTGTTCTCTTGCTTGCCATGAAGCCGGGTTGCGGACAACAGCAGAGTCGAAGAGTTGGCTCTTGGGTTTAAACACACTACTTAACGTACGCATGAAATCTTGAGTAGAAGAACCGAGTAGGCAAAGGAAATAAAGTAAACAAAACAAGGCAAAGTTCAGCACAGGCAGCCCCCGAGTTTGAATTCGGAGTGCCAACTTGAATTTAACTCGGTTAAGAAGGTACATACAATGTTTTGCTCATGAATGAAGACGGCGGAGTAGAGCTACATTCCAGGGACGTTTGGATTCCTCTCCGGATTTATCCGCCCTGTTCTTCTGTGGTGGTTGCGCATCGATGAGATAATAAGCATCATTGTGCAGCGCCTTGCTCACAATGAAAGGCCCTTCCCACAGAGAGGATAGCTTGTGCATCCCGGTTGTGCGCTGCACGAGCCTAAGGACCATGTCTCCTTCTTGGAAAACCCTTGGGCTCACTTTCCGTCTATGGTACCTCCTCAGATTCTGTTGATATACAGTTGAGCGGGACAGAGTTAACTCTCTTACTTCCTCAAGCAGGTCCACATCATCTTCTCGGGCTTCTCTTGCCTCCACCTCGGTATAGAGGGTTACTCTGGGTGAGTCATGCTCAAGGTCAGTGGGCAACACGGCCTCAGCTCCATATACCAGGAAGAATGGTGTGTATCCGGTTGATCGGTTAGGGATAGTCCTTAGACTCCACAACACCACCGGCAACTCGTCCAGCCAACAACCAGGGGTTCACTGTAATGGCTCAATCATCCTTGGCTTTATTCCGGATAGGACCATGCCATTTGCTCTTTCAACTTGCCCATTGGAAGCCGGATGGGCGACTCACGTAGCGTCTAGTCGGATTCGCTTATCTCTGCAGAACCTGGCAAAGGCTCCCTCGGCAAAATTTGTTCCATTGTCCGTGATGATGCCATGTGGGTAACCGTATCTCGGGATGATATCTTTCAGGAAGCTTACAATTGTGTTCCCATCACATTTCCGGATAGGCTTCACCTCAATCCACTTGGTGAACTTGCCCACCATGACCAAGATGTGAGTCATGTTGCCTCTAGCTGGCTTGAAAGGGCCTACCATATCCAAGCACCATACTGCAAAGGGCCAAGTGATAGGGATGGTCTTCAACTCGGAAGCTGGCATGTGAATCTTGCTTGCATATCTCTGGCACCCATTGCACTTTCTCACTATATCCTCTGCTTGCTGCAAGGCAGTGAGCCAAAAGAATACATGCCGGAATGCCTTCTTGACCAGGGCCCAAGATGAGGCATGATGCCCGCACTCTCCTTGATGTATCTCCCTTAGGATCTCTTCTCCTTCTTCTGGCTCAACACAGCGTTGCAGAACACCAGTAGGGCTTCTCTTGTGCAGATCTTTGTTGATGATAGTGTAGCCCTTAGATCTTCTCTGTACCTGCCTGGCTGTGACCTCGTCACTCGGCAATGTGCCATCCGCTAGAAAGGATAATATGGGCAAAGCCCAACTCGGTGTCCCCCGGATGGGAAATACCGGTTCGTCCACTTCCATTGGATCAGCTGCCATGACTTTCTCCGAGTTGGAGACGAGTCCCCGAGTCCCCGAGTACTGAGAAATAATCCCCTCGATGAATGCGACAGTCCCCGGGTTGGATGGAGAAGTCACCGGGTTCTCTTTTGCACCTTCCCAATCAATTTCCATAGGAACAGCCTCTGAGTCCAGCAGACCTGGAATATATATTGACTCCGAGTTGGGAGATGGCTTGATAGACGGCTTCCTCAAGTGCTCCAAGGAAATCCTAGGCGGGATGAACTGCCAAGAAGATCCCAACTTGGACAGAGTATCCGCTGCATCATTTTCAGCTCGGTGGATGTGATGGAACTCACACCCATCAAAGAATCCAGTCATACTCTGCACGAAACCGGTAGGACGCCATGTTGGCATCCAAGGCATCCCAAGTCCCCGAGACTTGTTGAACTACTAGGTCTGAATCACCATAGCAAACAATACGCCGAACTCTGATCTCCTTGGATACCCTCAGGCCGTGCACCAGGGCTTCATACTCGGCAACATTATTGGATGCCGAGAAGTGGATCTGCAGCACATATCTGAGTTGATCGCGCTTGGGTGAGGTGAGCACTACGCCAGCACCAAGCCCTTCTTTAACTTTGGAGCCATCAAAGTGCATCTTCCAGAAATTGGTTTCCGGCAAGGGAGGTTCATACTGCATCTCGGCCCAATCCACCAAGAAATCCGCCAGGGTTTGTGACTTGATTGCTTCTCTTCTCGCGTACAAAGGGGTGTACGTGGCCAGCTCAATCGCCCACTTGGCAACTCTGCCACTCGCATCCTTGTTGCCCATGATCTTCGAGATGGGAGCGGTGCTCACCACCGTGATGGGATGCTCTTGGAAATAATGCTTGAGCTTCTTGGCACCCAAGTAAACGCCATACGTCATCTTCTGGTAGTGAGGGTAATTCTGCTTGGAGATGGATAGCACCTCGCTGAGATAATACACCGGCCTCTGCACGGTCTTCCCTTCCTCTTCTCGTTCCACCACCACCACCACACTGACTACTCGGTTGGTGGATCCAATGTACAACAACATTGGCTCCTTGGGCAAAGGGCTTTCCAAGATGGGAGCGCTACCTAGCATGGTCTTGAGTTCCTTGAAAGCCACATCAGCTTGTGGTGTCCAGACAAATTTGTCACTTTTCTTCATGAGCTGATAAAGAGGCAGTGCCTTCTCGCCCATTCTTCCCAGGAAGCGGCTAAGAGAAGCCAAGCATCTGGTAAATTTCTGCACATCCTTCAGTGATCTCGGCAAAGACATGCTCTCTGTAGCTTTTATCTTTGAAGGATTGGCCTCAATTCCCCAACAAGATACCAAGAAGCCGAGTAGCTTGCCAGCCGAGACGCCAAATGTGCACTTGGTTGGGTTTAACTTCATCCGTTATTTTACGCAAGCTGGCAAATGTTTCCTCAAGATCTCCTAGCAGAGTATGTGTTTCTTTGGTTTTGATGACAATGTCATCTATATACACCTGCACATTCTTGCCTATTTGGTCATGCAAACATTTTTGTATGCACCTCTGATAAGTGGCCCCAGCATTTCTCAACCCAAAACACATGACAACATAGCAATAAGCCCCGTACGGGGTAATAAAAGCAGTCTTTATTTGATCAGCCAGGTTCAGAGGAATCTGGTGAAAACCAGAGTAGGCATCAATGAAAGACAAAAGTTTGCACCCGACAGTGGAATCGATCACCTGATCTATGCGGGGTAGCGGGAACGGGTCCTTGGGGAAGGCCTTGTTCAAGTCGGTGTAGTCCACACACATGCGCCAAACTATGGCGGCCTTGGGATCCTCCTTCTTCTTCTCCACCATGACCGGATTGGCCAACCAATCCGGATGCAGCACCTCCATGATAAATCCACTTGTCAGCAGCTTGGTGATCTCGTCACCAATAGCTTTCCTTCTCTCAACCGCGAAGCGGCGCATTGCCTGCTTAACCGGCTTGGCGTCAGGGCGCACATGCGGTGAGTGCTCAATCAACTCCCTCGGGACACCCGGCAGGTCCTGATTGGACCATGTGAAGACATCTCGATTCTCACGGAGGAAGTGGATGAGCTCACTTTCCTATTTCTCCTCCAACCCGGCACCAATGATGGCCACACGCTCCGGGAACTCCGGGTCAATCTGCACTTTCTTCGTCTCCTGGGAGGCCTGGAAGGTAGCCCCATACTGAGAACTCGGCATGCCTGGCATACCGACTTGAGCTGCTTGGGCCATAGCCACAACCTCATGTATTTTCTTCTTCTCGGCAGCAATGACCATGGACTCGGCAAGCCGAGATCCAGCAGATGCACACTCCAAAGAGTGCTTGTAATCACCCGAGATGGTGATGATGCCGTTGGGACCAGGGATCTTCATCTTCAGGTAGGCCGCATGAGTAGAGGCCATGAACTTGGTTAGAGCAGGCCTGCTGAGTAGAGCATGATAAGGGCTCTGAAGATCAACCACCTCAAACTGCAGGCACTCGGTACGGTAGTTCTCCCTGGTGCCGAAAAGCACATCCATCCAGATGCGGCCGATTGGAGCACAAGATACTCCCCGCACAATGCCATGGAATGTAGTCCGACTGGGTAGCAGCATGTTCTCGGCAAGGCCGAGCTTCTCCATGGTATCCTTGTACATGATGTTGATGCTGCTTCCGTTGTCGATCAGCACCTTGCTGAACTTCACGTTCTTCTTGGTCCCCAAGAAAGTGGGGTCCACCACCAGAGCATATGTACCCAGGTTGGGCATGATCCTGGGATGATCAGCTCTGGACCAGACTATCTCCTGGTCGCACCACTCCATGTAGTGAGGCACAGATGGCATCACTGCATTTACCTCCATTGTGTGCATGTGCTGAAACTGCTTGTCATTCGGCTCGGTGGTGAACACCATGTAGCTCTCGTGGTGCTCCTGGTACTGGTTCCGGTCCCCAGCACCACCATCACTGTTGTTGTTCTGGTTGGCATTGTTGTTGTTGCGGGTGTAGTAGTTGTTGTGGCGGTTGTTGTTGTTTAAGTTGCGGTTCCAGTTGTTGTTGTTGTTGTTCCGCTTGGCTCCCTGAGCTACCTGGTTCACATTCTCCCTCCTCTGGTTCTCGGCTGGCCTCGGAGCAGCTACCCGGATAGGCTGCACATTGGAACCGGAAAGCGGAAGAGGAGGTGGAGGAGGCAGCTGACCGAGAGCCTCGCTCTTGATCCTGTCCCACCAGCTGCACTGCCGGGTAGCGTGATTGGTCGGCCTACTCGGATGTCGAGTATGGTGTTGGAACGCGTAGAGATAAACAAAAACTTTTCCTACGCGGTACTTCCAAGATCTAGCCGAGGTAGAAGGCCACGATGATTACCACTAGACGCGCGGTTGCGGATTATCGATAAAGCGCGTCGGGGTAGTGCAGTCCACGATCCGATCCAGCCGATCCGATCCCGCGAACGTCGAAGTGCTGAACGTACAGCACCTCTGCCGGTATCCACACGTACGAGGAGGAGCTCCGACAGCGGACTGCTAGGTCCGGTGCGACGGCTGGACTGAATGGGGCTAGGGTTCCCAACGCATGGGAGTGGACTAACGTGCCCGCTGGGCAACCTGCACCCTCTTTATATAGCGAATGGTAATGGGCTTCACAACACTTGTGGCCCATTCCCTCTGTGAGTCCAACTCACAAAACCAGTCCATTTCCGGTTCGGGTCTAACCCTACCAATACTTGCTCCCGCTCTTAAGTGTGCGACCCTGCAGGCTCATGGCGACTTGGACACGATTAGAGTCCGTCTCTCAATCGATCAATCGGTAGCGGCTCCTAGCAGAACGTGCCGACTCCCAAGTCCCATTGAGTCATGACGACATACCTTTCAATGTGATATTCATCTTAGTCTCTTTTGCCTCACGATATACCTTGTCGAACTATAGGCGATTTATCGTCATCCCTTAAATAGTTCGACTCTCTTCTCGATCCGTGATATGTGATCCATCTGACTAACTCTTAGTCAACAGACACAGTTAACACTTAACTGAGTCGCGCATGGCCATGCTTCCTGAATCATATCACTCGAGAGGGCCCAGAGAATATCTCTCCATTCGGAGGGGCAAAATCCCATCTTGATCATCCACATCATGCAGCTTGTTTCTCATTCGACCCGAACTCTGCCTTTATAACTGCCTTGTCACAGAGCAGCGTTTAACAGAACCTAAGTCGGTGATCCACAACTCGGAATGTGCGACAACCTCAGGTCTAAGGATTACATTTATTGAGACATGCAAATCACGACTTGCTCGTTGCATCTCAATGTGGGTCAGTCCGACTTTGCTAAACTCTTTAGCCAAGTCCATGAACGTTGGAATAGCATCACCATGCCCATGAAAAGTGGAACCGTGTCATCAGCAAACACTCACATTAGTCTAGGGTGTGTGTCCAGCACAACCTTAATGACCAAGGACAATCTAGTATGAACAACATGAATATATAGTTCCACAATCGAATCACATATTCAATGACATATATCAGATGTTCAAAACAAGGACAACTTAATAACTTTATGAATACATTGGGAATTACATCAGACATGATTGCCTCTAGGGCATATTCCCAACATATGGAAGCTACACAGTCCATCCTTCATGTTCTCAAAGATGAACCTGACAGGATCTCCGGATCCCTGGGAGGTACTGGGCTGCTGAGGAGCCTTGTACTGCTTCTTGAAGTTCTGGCCCTGATTCTGGTTTTGCCCATATTGGGCTCCACCAATTTTTTGCCTTTGGCTGCTCCCGGCAGCACCCTGATCCTGAGTAACAGCAGCTACATGGTTAGACCCGTAGCGGATATCCGGACGGTCTTCCCTTCTCTTGTTGCGGAAATCCTAGCGGTCATGGCGCCGAGAACCATCATGGTGCTTCCTCTTGGGCTCGAAGGAATCAAGCAGAAGCTGAGTAGGATCCCCGAGTGCATACATATCAGCAATCTTGATTGTCTCGGCAAGGGTACTCGGCATCTCCCTCTGTAGGATCTGCCACAGCATGATGCGATGACAGCAACCCTGCACAAACCACGCAATGGCCTATGACTCATGCACACCCTCATAGTTGTTCCTCAGAGTACTCCACAGAGTAAGATACTCCCGGTCAGTTTCCTCTTTTCTTTGCTTTCACACCGAGAGCTAAAGCGGCCTGTTTGGCCTCTTGTAAGTGCTGGTGAAGTTGCTGATGAAGGCTTCCGAGAAGTCAAGCAAGCAGTTGACGCTGTCTCTGGGCAAGTTGTTCAGCTAGATCCGGGCAGGGCCCTCCAGCATCTGGGGCACATACCAAACTGCCCACCTCCTGTTGCCACCCGCAACGTACACGGCAGTCACATAGTCATTCAGCCAGTCTTCCGGCTTGGTGCTTCCGTCATAGGTCTTGGTCCCTCTAGTCAGCTAGAACTTGGACACGGGTGGCTCCCCCATGATCCTGGGACCAAAACAATCTGGCCCTGGTGGCCCTTCCCTTCTATCTCCTCTGACCGGTAGATCCGGTCTAGCTTGTATCTTGCGTCACTTGGATCCAGCATTCTTCCTCCCAATCGAGTTGTGAGATCTCTTGGGTCGGCGTACCCGGCACGCTCCATGGTCGAGTACCCATCATTGTAGCGCTCTTGAGGCACAGGCCTGGGTTGGGCAACCGGGTGGGCCACATCAGCAACCACATTTGGCTGACCAACATGTTGGACAGGGTTAGCAACATGCTGCCGAGATGGGCCTTCTCGGTTACCTCCTTGCCCCTCTTGGTGAGCTCTTGCAGCCGGATGGGCAGTACCTGCAGCATTGTGTTTTTGGCCAGGCTGCCGCACTACAGCGTGCGGTTTTCCGGCGACAGCCGGGTCGTACACCTGCATCTGTTTGTGTCTCCCAGATGTTACACTATGTGCCCTCTCTCCCCCGAGAAGCGGCGATGAGGCCTGGTCCACGGATCTCGCCCCATGCGACTGAACAACATGAGACGCTCCGCCCCCCGGGTTGGCTTGCCGAAATGCCTCATTCTGCCTGCCAGCTTCCAGAACGAGCTCATTGAGCCGCTCCTGCTGCCTTACTCGGGCTTCGCCAGTGAGATTTGGCAACTCTGCAGCAACAGCCTCTGCAGCTCTAAGTGTTTTTGTAGGGGAACTATATTTCGGCCTACCAGCTGTGTTTTGACTGGCAGACTTGCTAGCAGTTCTACCATCTCTAGCTAGCTCTGCGCCTAAGTTACGCCGAATAGTCCCTATCTTGCTAGGATTTCTAGAAATAGGGGTAAAGCCATGCGCCCTATTGTACTCATTCTGATCCAAGTTAAGCTCAAGCCTAACCTTCTCCAGCTCCTGGGCCTCCCGCAGCAAAGCGAGTCGCTGCTGCTCGAGCTGCGCCCTCACCACCACCGTATCAGCGTCCGTGGCGATAGGCATGCCGAGATGCTCGACACCAGCGCGAGCAGCCGGAATGACGGTCGATGTAGAAGGATCCACGTAGCCCGGAATGTTCCGGGGCATCTCGTAGGGTTTGTGCCCCCTGGAAGCAGCCGGCTCCTCGATGACCTCAGCCGCAGCGGCCGCGCCTTTCCCGGCATCGATAGCCGAGCATATCATTATCACCTCCACGTTGTCCACAGAGCAGCCAGCCGGCTTCCCGCGGACAGCGAGAACAGCGGGGGGATCATCGGCAACGAGCACCACCTCGGGGTACTCGCGGATGACGGTGGTGGCAACGTACACCGGATGCGCGCCGAAAGACAGCACGGAACCGCCTGCAGGCAAGGGCCTGCCGCCGAAATCGCCGGCGTTGTCGCTGACGAAGTCGAAGGAGTCGAATCTGTGGACAAGGCCACAAACCACGCGCTCCCTCGACGGAGTAACAGTCCCGTCCGAATATGCGCCACTGCTGGCCCCACGGTGCGCGCCCACTGTCGTGGTATGGAGAAGACAGATGCCACAGGGTGGCTTAAGTTTGGGGCCGATGGACGTTGTAGGTATTCGGGAAGGGATCGCACGTCACGTAGACGCGCTCAGTAACACTGCAAACACCAAGATCTACCCAGGTTCAGGGCCCTCGTGTGGAGGTAACACCCCTACTCCTGCCTACCTCTCTGTATATGGTATTACCGAGTAGCCACACTACAATACCGGCTCTCTTCAGAGTAGCCACTCTCTAGTTCTCTCTATGTCTAGTGCTAAGTCTCGCAATAAATGCTCTCCGAGCCAACGTCCCTCGCGCAGGGGGGGCTGGGCATCTTATATACTGGTACCCAGCGAGTAAACAATGATAAAAGTACTTGATAAGGTCAGCTCTACTGCCACCACGGCGCACGCCTACGTGTTCCCGCTGACGCCGTTGCGAGAAGTCGCCACGCTGTCCGGCTGACAGGACTTGTCCACCCTGTCAGTCTCACAGAGTAGGCCCCTGACACGTCATGTCCCCCCTGTCAGTGACAAGACATGACAGGCGCCCACCCTCACTGTACCCACGCCGTAGCGCGAATAAACATGTTCCTTATAAGTTGAATCGCACGCCTGTACGGCTGCGGGATACGCGGGATCTCGTCAGAACGGCTCCATTGACTTTGTGCCCGAGTAGGATTGCTGCTCATCTACTCGGACCCCCCAAGCTCTACGAGGCTGATTCTGATCTTCCTTATTATCTTCACTTGGCCTTCAACGCTTATCACCAAGTAGCGTCTACCGGATACCAAGTACCGGGTAGCCGCCTACCCGGCAAACAGTAGCTTGATCTCTGTTTTATCACATGTCTTACCCCTACTCGGGGGGTAGCCCTCCCGACAATACCACCTTCGCCCAATACTTCCTCGAGGAGAGAGTCGCTGAGTTCGCGTCTTGGTCAGGGGCGTCAGCCATATTGGATCCCTCAACGCTCTCCTTAGTGAAGTCCAACGCGTACGGGTTGTCTTCATGCGACCATGTTCCCTCGGCAAGGGGGGGCCATCGGTCGAAGCATGGCATCACTACCAAAATCGCATCCCTCTCCTCTGCCGGGAGGTAATAAAGGGGAACCACACTGGGAGGGAGCCTCGATGGCGATGAATCATCCAGAAGCAGCTTCATCACGCCTGTGAAGGTCCGGTGCGTAAGGGGTTGCGAGTCAAGCCTCATCGCATCCCTAGGACCGGTGTAGAGCCACATACACCTCTCGTGATGCTGGAGAGGAGCAATGCACTTCTCGACGAACTCACTCACAATTATGGAGAAAGTGAGGCCCCCATCATACAACATCTTCACGCGCTCCATCAACTACTTCATGTTGGCACCACCAAGATCCTCCTAGCCCCATCTCGAATGACTTGAAGGCGATGAAGAAGGGGAACTCAAAGAGGTTGCTTACATCGCGCAGGTCCACGTACAACCAGTGCATGCGTAAGTTGGTCGCCTCATTCGGGAGGTCCATCTGGGGAAACAATGCGCCCAGGCCAGAACCAGCATGGAAGGAGACATCCCTGATGCCGGGGTCCTCAGTATCCGCGCACAGGGCGACGAAGCAGCGAAAGAAGCGACTGAGGGCCTAACGCCAAGCAACAACTCACAGTAGAAGGCAAACATAGAGAGGATAAGAACATAGTTTGGATGGAGGTGGAGCGGCTGAATCTGGTAATGGGCGAGAACATCGAAGAAGAAGGAGGAGAAAGGAGGAACCAGCCCCGTGACAAGGGTCCGGTAGAATAAGGGGTATGACGGTGGAGAAAGAATCTCTAGCTCCGCCATGCCCGCATAGAGGGTGGTCGCCTCGTGCTCATTGGAGGGATGGGACGCCATATGCACGGCCCTGTTCATCATGTTTCCCGGGCCAACGCACGATGTCTCAAGCACAAGGATCATAGTGGCCACGCCCGGAGGCGAGGTCGAAGGCCTTGGGTCACACCGGCTGGAGATCGCTGCGCCCTTGCCGGTACGGAAGACAAAGAGAAAGGAGAAGTTGGGAGGTGGCTAAAAGAGAAGTGAGGAGTGGAGAACCAGGGCCCGGTCTCCTATGCTTCCTACGATGGTTTGGATACGGAGCAGGGAGCCGTTAACTCCACCTTAGGAGATCGTGGGTCACGATCTTATGCGCCACGTGCCCACGTCTGGCCTGACAGCGGTTGGCCCCGCGACGTCTCATCTCCTTCGTATATGTGTCCGCCGTGGGCCCGGGGGCTACTGTCGGTCCCGTGGATACCATGGAATCACGGTCCGTCTGCTGCGGCCTAGCCCAGTGGGCACCAAGGCCTCGCCGAGAATGTCTCATGGATAGGAGTATCCCTACGAGTACTTGTCCTCCTCGGGCCTGACTAGCAGGACGCTGGTCCCTCTAGAGAAACTACAAGCATCTGCCTTTGGAGAGGAGATCTACCTCACCCTCCGCTCCTCTCCAGAGGACGGTCCTCTCGGGAGAAAACAGGCCATGTGCGGCTGACGAGGGCGCAACAGTGCCGCGGCAGTTGTCGTTCTTTTGTATAAAGTGTGGTCGATAGCTGCCCACGCCAAAGCGCCGCCCCAGGACTTCCTCTTTGGTGCAAGAAGACCAGGACGAGTCTACAAGACGGAGGAAACGTTACCGAGCGCCCACACTGCTCTGCCATGGACGGTGGCGATGTCCTCGACGACCAAGACCAGCAAGCACCGCAGAGCCCCGCCTGTCCCCTCTTTGGCACTTTGTGGTAGCCCTTTCCAGCCAAGTATGAGCGGGAAAGAGGCCCAAACGCTGGTATGAAAGGAGCTTCTTCGCTCTCGTAGAAGAGACGGCTCAATTCACCTAGAGCCTCCCTAGTCTAAACCAGGCACAAGCTCGCACCTTGTAGTGTATCCAACGCAGTGCAATCCATAAGATAAGCAGGAGTAGGGTTTACACCACAAGGTGGCCTGAACCTGGGTAAACTCCCTGTGTCGCTATTGTTGTCTGCTCCGAGCTTTCCTCACGAGGTCTCATGAGAGGTGTAATAAGTGCGGTTAGCCCCCAGTGTTGGAACCTCTTGAGAGTCCCTGTCCTTGATAGATCCACTCTCCGACACCATCGATATGTTCCCTCCACAAACTCTATCTACCGACAATAAACCCACCATGCCTCGGTCTTTTTTCGGTCTCATCCTTCATCGGACGAATTAGAATCAGAAGATGAACTCATCTACACGAAAAATGTCGCTTATTTAGCAAAAGTACATATAACAATCATAAAATAGAAAGAAAGAAGCGATTCGGCGCCGCCACATACCTTTGAGGAATTTCGTCGAACACTTAGCGGGTGGTGGGTTGATATGCTACCGCCGGGCGCAGGCGCGCACGCTTGGAAGGTTCCCGCTGGAGTTGCGCGCGCACGCGGGGACTGTTTACTGCGGTGGTGAGAGCTGCGTGCGTCGGGCGAATATCTGGGCCGACACGGTTGCGCGACGTGGAAGATTCGGTCGCCGTAGAAGCAGGGAAGACTGGGAATGGAAGATGCTGCGGACGTGCACGGAAGTTTCACGCGGCGGATGAGAGGCTGTGCACCGTAGGCACAAGATTTTGTGCGGCGACTCCATATTTTCCCCATGCGCTGGCCGATTATTTTGGTGCGTCAAAGTTTTAGCGCGTCCACCGGAGGCGCCGCTAATTTACTGCGACTGCCCTAGATGTCTAAGTTCTGTAACAAGTGCATAGCTACTCCTGGCATACGTTGGCGATTTTGCTTGTCCCAAGAGTCAACAACGTTGTCCCCAAGCTTACTCGAAACAAAAATAATACAGTAATAACTTTTGAATAATTAAATCAATAGGATCACATGATTCATTACCAAGATAACATTTCCTCTGCAAAAGATAAAACATACGGTCAACAGACTAGAAATCTGCTGATGCAATCCCTGATGCAACACCAGTTGGCCTGGCAGAACATTGATGTGCACACGCCATGAGCTATATACCAGAGTATCCCTATCGTCCACAGGGTGTGACCAACTTTCATCTCGCAAATTTGTGGAGGTAATAAACCATTCCAGCACAAACAAACTCGATGGCTGTTGTTGCTGCTGCTCAACGTCGTGTCATGGTGCTGCCGTTCCCTGCACAGGGCCATGTCATCCCGCTCATGGAGCTGTCCCAGAAGCTCGTCGAGCACGGCTTCGAGATCGACTTCGTAAACACCGAGTTCAACCACGGCCGCGTCTTCGGAGCCTTAGCAGAGAAGGGAGCAATCCCCGGTGGAGTTCACATGCTATCCGTTCCGGACGGCCTAGGACCTGCCGACGACCACACCGACATCGGCGCACTGGTCAAGGGTCTGCCGGCCGCCATGTCCGGCCACCTCGAGGAGATGATCAGAAGGAGGAAGACCAAGTGGATGATAGCAGACGTGTCCATGAGCTGGGCGCTGCAGCTGGCCACCATGGCGGGTGTCCGCGTCGCCTCGTTCTGCACTTACTCTGCAGCCGTGTTTGCGCTAAGGTTGAACCTCCCCAGACTGATCGAAGATGGTGTGCTGGATGAAGGCGGTAAGAACACATCGTTTCAACCAAGTATTTCTTTACGTCGTCGTACGGTAGTGCTATTGTTAAACTGAACATATGGATTCTGCACAGGGAATGTAATCAGAAATGAGAGGGTCCAACTGATGCCGCCCGTGAACGCGACAGAGATCCCATGGGTCAGCCTGGGCAGCACTCCTGAGAGGCGCAGAACCAACATCCAAAACGTCCTCAACACCAACCGGTTGATGCCACTGGCCGAGGCGATCATCTGCAACACTTTCATAGAGATGGAACCCGACGCGCTTGCTCTCCTCCCGAACGCGTTGCCGCTCGGCCCGCTGGTGTCCCCGGCGTCTAGGCCGGCCGGACATTTCGTGCCCGAAGACGTGACATGCCTGACCTGGCTGGACACACGCTCCCCTGGCTCCGTCATCTACGTCGCCTTCGGGAGCTCCGGCGTCTTGGACGCGACGCAGTTCTACGAGCTCGCCGACGGGCTCGCCCTCTCCGGCCGACCGTTCCTGTGGGTGGTCCGTCCAAACTTCAGCACCGGAGTCGGAGACGATTGGATTGACGCGTTCAGGCGCCGCGTCGATGGCATGGGGCTGGTCGTCGGCTGGGCTCCCCAGCAGCGCGTGCTCTCGCACCGCTCCGTCGCCTGCTTCGTGTCGCACTGCGGGTGGAACTCGACCATGGAAGGCATGCTGCACGGCGTGCCGTTCGTGTGCTGGCCTTACTTCGCCGACCAGTTTTGTAACCAGAGCTACGTCTGCAACGTGTGGGGCACCGGCGTGAAGCTTTGCCGAGACGGGCGAGGCGTGGTCACCAAGGGGGAGATCCAGAGCAAGGTCGCGTGGGTGGTCGGAGACGAGGAGATCAAGGCGAGGGCCACGACGTGGAAGCACAAGGCCTGCGCGAGCATCGCTGAGGGAGGGTCCTCGTATCAAAACCTGCTCGAGCTTGTGAATTTGCTAAAAGAGAACAATAATCTGGACTGTTAGAATAACTAGCACAGCGGCACGAGTCCACTCCATATACTGTAGCATGTATCTTCTGAATGTTTTGAGTAATAAAATGTGATTTACACGTAGCACACCACGTGGTCCACAATTTCGGATAGTTTAATCCGTAGGTATAGGATCAAATGCATCAGTAACAAAGAGCATTTTCTTTCTTGGAAAAAGACAGTAACATGTGGTCAACAGACAAGTAATCTGCTGATGTAATCGCTGATGCAAAACCAATGGTATGGTGCATCTGTGTATTTGATCCACACCATGTCAAGCTAATCTCTATCAACAAGCTGTAAAGCTTCGATCTTACAAACTCCTCAAGGTCACATACACCATTCTAACGTAGACGCTCTCCATGGCTGCCGCTACTGCACAGCCTCGTGTCATGGTGCTACCTTTCCCAGCGCAGGGCCATGTCATCCCGCTCATGGCGCTGTCTCGCGAGCTCACCGAGCACGGCATCGAGGTCGACTTCGTGAACACCGAGTTCAACCACGACCGCATCCTCGAAGCCATGGCAGAGGAGGAGGTTCCTGATGGAATTCGCATGCTCTCCATTCCAGATGGCCTGGGCCCCGGAGACGACCACGCGGACATCGGCAAGTTCGTCAAGGACTTGCCGGTCGCCATGTCCGGCCGGATCGAGGAGATGATCAGATCCAACAGGATCAAATGGGTGATAGTAGACGTATCCATGAGCTGGGCGCTGGAGGTGGCCACCGCGGCGGGCGCCCGTGTCGCCTCCTTCTCAACTTACTCTGCAGCTGTGTTTGCGCTCAGGGTGAACCTCCCCAAACTGATCGAGGATGGCGTTCTTGATGAAAGTGGTAAGAACAAATCAAAACTTTCATGTTAGTAGTAGTTCCTATTTTTGTTTTGTGTACTGGTTAGTGTCGATTAAGAACATGGAACCACCTGCTCAGGGAATGTAAACAGGCACAAGATGATCCAAATGATACCGCCCATTGACGCGTCAGAGATCCCCTGGGTGAGCCTGGCCACCACCAGCGCCCCTGAAAGGCGTAGAAACAACATCCAAAACGTCCTCAAGACCAACCTGTCGATGCCACTCGCCGAGGTGATCATCTGCAACACTTCCATGAAGATGGAACCCGATGCCCTGGCTCTCCTCCCGAACGCGCTGCCGCTCGGCCCGCTGGTGGCGTCGAGGCCGGCCGGACATTTCTTGCCCGAAGACCTCGCCTGCCTCACCTGGCTCGATACACAGGCTCCCGGCTCCGTCGTCTACGTCGCCTTCGGTAGCTCGGGCTTCTTGGACGCCACAGAGTTCCAAGAGCTCGCCGACGGGCTCGCCCACTCCGGCCGACCGTTCCTGTGGGTGGTCCGCCCGAAGTTCACCACCGGCGTCAGAGTCGCACAAGAATGGTTCGACGCGTTCAAGCGCCGCGTCGATGGCAAGGGGCTAGTTGTCGGCTGGGCGCCGCAGCAGCGCGTGCTCTCGCACCGCTCCGTCGCCTGCTTCGTGTCGCACTGCGGATGGAACTCCACGGTGGACGGCGTGCGGCACGGCGTTCCGTTTCTGTGCTGGCCCTACTTCGCGGACCAGTTCTGCAACCAGAGCTACATCTGCAACGTGTGGGGCACGGGCGTCAAGCTCTGTGCGGACCAACGAGGGGTGGTCACCAGGGAGGAGATGGTGAACAAGGTCGAGCAGCTGCTGGGCGACGAGGAGATCAAGGCGAGGGCAGCCATGTGGAAGGACAAGGCGTGCGGAAGCATTGCAGAGGGAGGATCCTCACGTCAGAACCTGCTCAAGCTTGTCAACCTGCTAAGACAAGAGTAATCTTAATTAGAGGCACATGCAGATTGTTATGTGGTTCTTATGTAAGCACTTAGAGGAACATTAGATCCTTACGTAAGCACTTATGGAAACTAAAAGTGCCCCTAAAGATTAAAAAATTTATGTGGTTCTTGAATCGTAAATAATTACTTACCAAAGATAACCTGAGAAAGCGACAATGGTCAGGCTGTGTCGGGGGTTACCCCGAGTAGAGTAAAGGCAAGTGCTAAAGGAAAAATCAGAAGGGATGTTTGGCCGAGTAGCCGGCTACCTGGTACTCGCTACCCGGTCGACGGCTACCCGGTCTTACACCTAGACGGCCAGAAGGATGAATCAAGAGAGTTATGTTCCTCCGAATAGAAGAGCTGGTCCGAGTAGAAATTGCGGGAACCTACTCGGACCAGAAGTCAAAGGAGCCGTTCTGACACCGAATCCCGCGTATCCCGGGTCCGTACTTGGCACTGTTCACAGCACTGTTCATCTGAGGACGGCGTGCCTGACAGCGACAGTGTGTCAGCAGGGTGTCGCAGGATAGGGGGGACCTACTCTGTGTTCGCCACAGTGATAACAGACTGGACACTTGGTTTTGCCCAACGACTTTCCGCACCGGGACAAATCTAGAAGCCAAAGCTGTCAGCGGGAACTCGGAAGAAGGACGGTGTGCACACAATGTCGACATCTGTTTGTATTTGGCTGTATCCGGCAGGGCACCGAGTATATAAGGTGCCCTCCCCCTCCTGCGCGAGGGATGCTGACCTAGATCCGGAGACCGATTCACATTTTTGACCTAGTTCTTCACGTAGAGAGAAGAGTGGCTACTCGGTAGCAAGAACCATTGTACTGTGGCTACTCGGTGAGACATCAAAATACAGAGAGAAAGGCAGGAGTAGGGGTTTTACCTCCTCACGAGGGCCCTGAACCTGGGTGGATCGTGTTGTTTGCAGTGCCTGTCTCATCCTTCACGCGTCTACTCGTCGCGTGATACCTCCCCGAGCGCCTCCAGCGTCCTTCGTCCCCACATCTTTAGCCATCCTATGGCATCTGCCGTGACACCACCACGACAGTTGGCGCCCACCGTGGGGCAACCAGCGGCGCTGGCTGGAGTTACCGTTCGGACGGGATCGATTTCTGCTACCGGAGAGCGCGTGGTCTGTGGCCTTGTCCACAGATTCGGCTCCTTCGACTTCGTCACCGACAACGCCGGCGATTTCGGCGGCAGGGCCATGCCGGAGGGCGGCACGGTGCTTTCTTTCGGCGCGCACCTCGTCTACGTCGCCACCGTCATCGACCGCGAGTATCCCGAGCTGGTGCATGACGCGGAGGATCCACCCGCCGTTATCGCCGCACGCGGGAGGCCGTCGAGCCGCTCTGCGAGCGTCGCGGAGGTGATGATGACCGGCCCTGCTGCGGACGCCGGGAAGGGGGCGGCTGCTACCGCTGCGGCCGTCGTCGAGGATCTCGCTGGCTCAAGTGCTGACGGGAAGACGCACAAGCCTTACGAGAAGGAGTGCAACCTTCCGCTCTCCACTACTCCGACGATCCCTGCGTCTGCTGCGCGGACGGGTATGCCGCCTCCCACTGACCTCGAGCTCCTGACCATGAAGGCGCAGCTCGACCGGCAGCGCCAGGAGCTGCTCGCCGAGCAGGCGGAGTTGGAGAAGATTAGGCTAGAGCTTAGCTTAGATCAGCTTGAGTACAACAAGGCTCACGGTTTCACACCAGTTGTTAGGAGAGCTAGCAAAGTAGGTGCTACGCGCCGCAACCTAGGTGCCGAGATGGAGACGGTTGTAGAGGCTCCCAGTCAGTCCGCCACCGCAAACACCTCTACCCGACCCAGATACAGCACACCCGCCAAAACACTTAGAGCTGCTGAGGCTGTAGCTGCCGAGTTGCCACACCTAGCTGGCGACGCGCGTGTTAGCAGCAGGAGAGACTCAACGAGTTGGTGCTTGAGGCTGCCAGGCAGAACGAGGAGTTCCGAAAAGCCAACCCGGGTGCTGGAGCTTCTCAGGTGGTGCACTCGCACGCGGCCAGATCTAACGATCAGGCTTCGTCTCCGCATCCTAGCCGTGAGAAAAGCCGGAGTGGGCATTCTGGCAAGGGTAGGCAGATGCAGGTGTACGACCCGGCTGTCGCCGCGAAACAGCTCGCTGTGCCGCGACAGTCCGGTCAGAAACACAACGCTGCAGGAGCAGGCTTTCAAACCCATAAAGCTCAAAGCCAGGCCCGAGATGGAGAGCGCCCAGGTCCTTCTCAGCATCCCATCGCTCAGCCTACTCGGCAGAGGCAGCAGCCGCGTGCAGTGGCGCCAGTCGCCAACCCGGTGGAGCAGCCTGCAGCTGTGCAGGTGGACAGATATGATGATGGCTACTCGGCCATGGGGATGGCTGGCTATGACATTCTGGATCGTGTGGGCGAGCGCGTGTTGGCGCCTGGAGATGCAAGGCACCAGCTAGACCGGATCAGCTTGTCGGCGCGGCTGGAGAATACGGGTCCTCCTGGCCCCGAGTGCTTTGGCCTGCGCATCATGAACGAGCCGTCCGTGAAGAACTTCCAGCTGGCAATGGGCACCAAGAGCTACAATGGTAGCACCAAGCCGGAGGATTGGCTCAATGACTATGTCACCGCGGTTCATATCGCGAACGGCAACCGGAGATGGGCGGTGCGGTACGTTCCACAGATGCTAGAGGGTCCAGCTCGCACTTGGCTCAACAACTTGCCCAAGAACAGCATCAATTGCTGGCTGGATTTCTCGGAGGCCTTCATCAGCAACTTCACCAGCACTTACAAGAGGCCGAATAGGCCACAGCAGCTGTCCGCTTGCAGGCAGCGGGAAGACGAGACGGACCGCGAGTACCTTACTCGGTGGAGCACATTGCAGAACACGTGTGAAGGTGTGAATGAAGCCCAGGCCATCACTTGGTTTGCGCAGGGTTGCAGACATGGCAGTATGCTGTGGCAACGGTTGCAGAGGGAGATGCCAAACACTCTGGCGGAGACCATCAAGATTGCAGATCAGTACGCACTCGGTGATTCTACCCAGCCTCTGATGGATTCCTCCGAGCCGAGAAGAAACTTCAACAGCAACAAGCACAACGAGTTCCGCAACCAGCGCAGGGGTGACCGAATAGATGTTCGGTACGACCCTGAGGAGGTGAATGCAGTGGCTGTTGGAGCTGGGGGCAGCCAAAGGCAAAAACCTGCTGGAGCCTACGGGCAGAACCAGAACCAGGGCCAAGGCAACAAGAAACCATTTCGCGCTCCTCAGTCGGGTAGCGGCAACTCGGAGCAGACTAGGAAGTTCGTCTTCGACGACATGAGGGATGGCCCATGCAGTTTCCATACTCAGCACCCCTCAAGGCCTGCTAACCACACAACCCAACAGTGCGAGTGGTAAGATCTGATCAGGAATGAAGGCTTGCCTCCTCCTCCTCCTCTGCCAGCTGCAAATGCCAATGTGCAGCCTGCTCGCGCACCCGCAGCTCGGCCTCCAGTGTTTCCGAGAAGAGAAAACGTGAACCAAGTGGCTTTAGGAGCCAACCGTCACTTCAACAATGAGGGCTACCGCAACAACAACAACTACTACAACCGCAACAACAACAGAGGCAACAACAACTACCAGGGCAACAACAACGGCAACAATGAGGGCGGAGGCCGCAACCAGTACCAAGAACACCATGAGAGCTATATGATCTTCACTTCTGAGCCCGTCGACAAGCAGTCACAGCACAGGCGCGCCATGGAGGTCAATGCCGTGATCCCTGCCGTTCCTCACTATATGCATTGGTGCAACCAAGAGATCAAGTGGTCCCGAGTAGATCATCCCAAGGTGATGCCCAACCCGGGTAGTTACGTTTTGGTGGTGGATCCTACCTTCTTGGGTCCCGAGAAAAATGTGAGGTTCAGCAAGGTGCTGATCGACAACGGCAGCAGCATCAACATTGTGTACATAGACACACTCGAGAAGCTTGGGTTGGCCGAGAACATGCTGCTACCCAGCAAGACCACCTTCCATGGCATTGTGCCGGGAGTCTCGTGCAATCCGATTGGCCGAGTCTGGATAGATGTGCTATTCGGCACCAGGGAGAACTGCCGCACAGAGAGCCTGCAGTTCGAGGTGGTTGATCATCAGAGCCCCTATCACGCTCTACTCGGCAGGCCTGCTCTGAGCAAGTTCATGGCCTCTACCCACACGGCATATCTGAAGATGAAAATCCCTGGTCCCAATGGCGTGATTACCATCTCTGGTGATTACAAGAAGTCCATGGAGTGTGCCTCTGCTGGCTCTCAGTTGGCGGAGTCCATGGTGATTGCTGCCGAGAAGAAAAAGATGTACGAGGTGGTGGCTATGGCGCAATCCGCGCAAGCTGGTGCACAGGGCGTGCCGAGTACCCAGCACGGGACCGCGTTCCAGGCATCTCAAGAGACAAAGAAGGTCCAGGTCGACCCTGAGTTCCCCGACCGCGTAGCCATCATTGGCTCCGGGTTGGCGGAGAAATAGGAAAGCGAGCTCATCCACTTCCTCCGTGAGAATCGGGACGTGTTCGCCTGGTCCAATGAAGATTTACCAGGGGTCCCGAGGGAGTTGGTTGAGCACTCGTTACATGTGCGTCCTGACGCCAAACCAGTGAAACAGGCTATGCGCCGTTTCAGAGATGAGAGAAAGAAGGCCATTGGTGACCAGATCACCAAGTTGCTGATAAGCAATTTCATTATGGAGGTGCTGCATCCGGATTGACTAGCCAACCCGGCCATGGTCGAGAAGAAGAAGGAGGATCCCAAGGCTACTACTGCATGGCGCATGTGTGTCGACTACACCGACTTGAACAAGGCATGCCCCAAGGATCCTTTTCCGCTACCTCGCATCGATCAGGTCATCGATTCCACTGCTGGTTGTGAACTGCTGTCTTTCATAGATGCCTACTCTGGTTTCCACCAGATAGCTCTCAATCCTGCTGATCAAATAAAGACTGCTTTCATTACCCCGTACGGGGCTTATTGCTATCGTGTCATGTGTTTCGGGTTGCGGAATGCGGGTGATACTTATCAGCGGTGCATGCAAAAATGCTTGCACGATCAGCTCGGCAAGAATGTGCAGGTGTACGTAGATGACATTGTCATCAAAACGAATAAAACACATACTCTGCTTGCCGACCTTGAGGAAACCTTTGCCAACTTGCGCAAGTATAAAATGAAGCTGAACCCGAGTAAATGCACCTTTGGCGTCCCGGCTGGCAAGCTACTCGGCTTCCTGGTGTCTAGTCGGGGCATTGAAGCCAATCCTTCAAAGATAAAAGCTATTGAGAGCATGTCTTTGCCGAGATCCCTGAAGGATGTGCAAAAATTCAATGGTTGCTTGGCATCTCTGAGCCGTTTTCTGGGCCGAATGGGCGAGAAGGCCCTGCCTCTATACCAACTGATGAAGAAAACTGACAAGTTTGTCTGGACTCCGCAAGCGGATGTGGCATTCAATGAGCTGAAGGCAATGCTGGCTAGCGCACCCATCTTGGCTAGTCCGCTACCCAAGGAGCCAATGCTGCTATACATTGCTGCTACCAACCGAGTGGTCAGCGTGGTGATTGTGGTGGAGCGAGAAGAAGAAGGCAAAAGTGTGCAGCGCCCAGTATACTACCTCAGCGAAGTGCTGTCCAGCTCCAAGCAAAACTACCCGCATTATCAGAAGATGACCTACGGCGTGTACCTGGGCGCCAAGAAGCTGAAGCATTACTTCCAAGAGCATCCTATCACTGTTGTGAGTTCTGCTCCCATCTCGGATATCATGGGAAACAAGGAGGCGAGTGGCAGAGTAGCCAAGTGGGCAATTGAGCTGGCCGCGTACGCTCCCGCGTATGCGAGAAGAGAAGCCATCAAGTCTCAGATTCTGGCGGAGTTTCTGGTGGATTGGGCTGAGGTGCAGTACGAACCTCCCGCTACAATTTCCAATTACTGGAAGATGCACTTTGATGGCTCGAAGGTGAAGGAAGGCCTTGGTGCTGGCGTAGTGCTTACGTCACCCAAACGAGATCAGCTCAAGTACGTGCTGCAGATTCATTTCAAGGCGTCCAACAATGTTGCAGAATACGAGGCTGTGGTGCACGGCTTGCGAGTAGCCAAGGAGGTTGGCGTGCAACGCATCATATGCTATGGCGATTCAGATCTGGTTGTGCAGCAAGTCTCTGACACTTGGGATGCTCTGGATGCCAACATGGCATCGTACTGCTTCCTGGTACAGTCTATGACTGGGTTCTTCGAAGGCTGCGAGTTTCAGCATATTCACCGAGCAGAGAACGAAGCAGCAGACGAGCTGTCCAAGTTGGGATCTTCTCGGCAATCCATCCCGGCGGGGGTTACCTTAGAGCACTTGAGGAAGCCATCCATCAAGCCATCTCCCAACTCGGAATCCATATTTGTTCCTTCTCTGCCAAGTGAAGAGTCCGTTCCAATGGAGATTGACTGGGAGAATGCAACAGAGAACCCGGGGACTGCCGCTCCCTACTCGGGGACTGCCGCTCCCTACTCGGGGACTGCCATTCCATACTCGGGGACTGCCACTCCATACTCGGGGACTGATGTCCTTAACCCGGGGACTGTCGCATTCATTGAAGAGGTTCTTGCCAATCGTTCAGGGCTCCAGAGAAGTGCTCCCGACCCTAAAGAGCAGCTAGAGGTGCCTGTCCCAATGGAAGTGGACGAACCAGTGTTTCCCGCACGGGAGACACCGAGTTGGGCCATGCCCATATTATCCTTCCTAAAGGACGGTACTCTGCCAGAAGATGAGGTGGTCGCAAGGCAGATTCAGAGAAGATCCAAGGGCTATACTATATTCAGAGATGTGCTGCACAAAAGAAGTGCCACCGGCGTGCTGCAACGTTGTGTGGACCCAGAAGAAGGAGGGGAAATTCTGTTGGAAATACATCAAGGAGAATGCGGGCACCATGCCTCTTCTCGGGCATTGGTCAAGAAAGCTTTTCGGCATGGCTTCTACTGGCTCACAGCTCTGTAGCAAGCTGAAGACATCGTGAGGAAGTGCAATGGCTGCCAGATGTTCGCAAGTAAGATTCACATGCATGCTTTCGAGTTGAAAACAATTCCTATCACATGGCCGTTTGCCGTATGGTGTTTGGACATGGTTGGCCCCTTCAAGCCGGCTAAAGGCAACATGACACACATCCTAGTCATGGTGGACAAGTTCACCAAGTGGATTAAAGTGAAGCCTATTCGGAAGTGCGATGGAGCTACAGCCGTGAAATTCTTAAAGGATGTGATCCTGAGATATGGCTATCCGCACAGCATCATCACCGACAACGGTACAAATTTTGCTGAGGGAGCAATGGTGCGGTTCTGCAGAGATAAGCATATCCGACTAGATGTCGCATCTGTTGCGCATCCCGCCTCCAATGGGCAAGTGGAAAGAGCAAACGGCATGGTGCTAGCAGGCATAAAGCCAAGGCTGATTGAGCCGCTGCTGAAAACACCTGGGTGTTGGCTAGACGAGTTGCCAGCGGTGTTGTGGAGTCTAAGGACCACCCCTAACCGGTCAACCGGCTACACGCCATTCTTCTTGGTATACGGGGCTGAGGCCGTGTTGCCAATAAACTTAGAGCATGACTCCCCCCGAGTAACCCTCTACACTGAGGTGGAGGCGAGAGAAGCTCGAGAAGATGAGTTGACCTGCTCGAAGAAGCAAGAGAGCTTACTCTGTCACGTTCAGCTATCTACCAGCAAAACCTGCGGCGTTATCATAGCCGAAAGGTGAACCCAAGGGTTTTCCGAGAAGGAGACATGGTCCTCAGGCTTGTGCAACGCACAGCAGGGATGCACAAATTGTCTCCTCCATGGGAAGGGCCCTTCATTGTGAGCAAAGCGCTGCACAATGATGCCTATTATCTCGTGGATATGCGTCCATCACAAGAGAATAGGGCAGATAAAGCTGGAGAGGAATCCAAGCGCCCTTGGAATGTAGCCCTACTTCGTCGCTTTCATTCGTGAGCAAAGATGTGTATGTACTCTCTTATCCGAGTTAAAATTCTACCCTGCAATCTGAAATTGAGCTCGGGGACTATCCTCGTCCAAACTTGCTCTGTGTGTTTCTACCCGGCTTCACCTTTGTCTACTCGGTTGCTCTGCTTAAAATTTCACGAGTACATCTAGTACTGTGTTTAAACCTACATGCCAACTCTTCGACTCTGCTGCTATCCGAAACCCGGATTCATGGCAAGCAAGAGAACAAGCAAAAAAGGTCAATGAGCACAAGAAAAATTACTAAGGAAAGAAAAAGTGCAGGAACCGAGTAGGATGTCTTTTACTGTTGTTTCTTATTAACTCCTTCTCGGCTAAGTGGTGGGCTGCGTTACTATGGGTGTTTCTAAGTGGCTAAGTATTTGCAACTCCAACTTTGAATTCTTGTGACTCGAATACCAAAAAAGCAACAAGTTGCGGGTAAGAGCTGAGATAACAAGGAAGAGCGAATAAGAACTGCAACTCGGGGACTTGCATGATAACGCAACCCGGCATCGAGCCAAGGTTGCTCAAATTGACCAAGTTAAATATCAAACGTGAATAAAACTGAGTAGCAAACGTCAAGCATAATTGTTTTGATACATCTGCACCCGGCATCCCGGGGATCTGATAAAAGTTTCGAGAATAAAGTTGCAGGAAGTAATCAAGTAGAAGCAGCAGTGTTCTCGGCGCTGGCCTTGGTGGCTTCAGCGTCAGCGTTGGCCTTGGCGGCTTCAGTTTCAGCGCTGGCCTTAGCAGCATCAACCTCCGAGTTGGCGGCGTCGGTCTTCGCGGCATCCGCATCTGGCTCGGTAGCAGCTTGTTCAGAGGTGGCAGTGGCCACCGAGGTGGCGTCCGTAGCTGAGGTGGAAGCCGCAGTCTGAGCGCGGAGTCGTGCCATGTCGTCGAGAGCTGCACCTGAGGAGGTGCCGAACTCGAGGGCCGCGGTGTCGATCGTCATCTCCACGCTCTCGGCCTCCTCCTCGCTGTCCGCAACGACCGCGGCCTCCCCCTTCCCGGTCTTGTAGCGCTCACTTTCGAAGCTGCTCAGGCCTTCAGACTCGGTGGCGTCCTCGTCTTCGTCATCGTCGTCATCATCGCCCTCCACCTCCGTGTCGGGCTCGGTGACGTCGTCGATCAAGCGCGCGGTGTCCGCGTACTGGGCAATCTCGTACGCAACCGACTGGCGGCGAGCCACGCAGTCGGGATCCGTCTCCCACTTCGATTTCTGCCTCATCTCGAGAATGACGTTAAGATCAAGGTTTTCGTACCAGCTGCAGATGAACAGCAGCAGCATGTCAGCACCGGCCCGAGCTCCAGATGCCCGCCATTTCTTCAGCTCGGCCTTCACGCCAGTCAGCTTCTCGGCAAGCCCGCGGATGGTTGGTGGCGCAGTCTCCCGCGGCCAGAATAGGTCATGAAGTTGGAAGGCAGTGCACACCAAATCGGTGCCCACGCCCCTTAGGCGCTGGAGCTGGACCTGCATGGTGGTGATGCTGTCTTCAGTCGAAGCCTTGGCATCCATAGGCTCGCCCTTCTCGGTGCGAACAGCTTGGGCCTTTGCGAGAGCAGGCTTGCAAGACGAGTCGAGGTCGGGGAAGATTTCTGAAAGAGCTATCAAAAAGATTAGAGACAGGGGCAGAATAGAGAAATGAGTCGAGTAGAAGAGAAGCAGAAGAGAAGAGTGAAGTGCAAAGAAGTGGGCACTTACTATTCAGGTCGTAGAGTAGCGCCTGCAGCTTGTTCTTCCATGACTCTTCGTCAGCAACATGCTTTTCTTCTACCTTCCGGAACTGCGCCAGCTGGAGCATGAGATTCGAGTTGCTCTCCTTCAGCGTCTTGCATTCCAGCTCGAGAGCCCTTTGCTTGGCCGCAGCTGCCGCTTCGGTCTTTTTCTTCTCGGCTACTGCTTTATCTCTTTCGCCAGCTAGATCAATGGCTTTTTGGAGAGCAGTTCGCATCTGGACCTGCAATGGTTCCATCTCGGAGAGGTGCCTGTTCTTGAATTCCACCTCAAGGCTTGCAATCTGTTGTTGCACCTCAGCGGGCTTGAGACAGTCGAGATGCTCCTCGACAAACTTCTTATGATCTTCTGCGAAAAGCAAAGCACGGTCAGCAGAGTAGCAAAGGTGAAAGCAAGAAATCAAGCCGAGAAGACATCAACTCACCTTCCAGCTTCTTGATCGTGGCTTGTCCGCTCTCAACAAAGACGCGGCAGTTCTCGTGCTCCTCGGCCAGGGCCTTGAATTTGCCTGCAGAGAACGGCCGATTAGAGCAGAAAGCAAAAGCGGGCGTAAGCACCAAACGCAGGAACCGCGTAGCTAAAAGCTTACTTTCGACTTCGGAGATCTTGAGGGCGCTATCCATGACCTCCTTCTCCGCCGCCTTATCGGACTTGCGCTCCAATTCCAGGGCCTCAAGACGCCTCCTAGCGATGCTGTGGTTCCATAGCAGCCGCCGGTACAGGTTGGTTCTTTTCAGAAGGCTATTCTGAGAGGAAGAAAGAAAAAGAATCAGACAAAGTCGTGAAGATTCAACCCGAGAAGGCGGCAACTCGGTTGAGTACTCGCCTACTCGGCCAGAATCTCGGGGGCTGAGTGATGGATAAGAAGAAGGAGAAGAATAGAAGAGAAGGAAAATGCAACTCGGGATGAACGAACAAAGCTTACCGCGTAAGTCTGTTCAAGATCCTCTGCGGCCTTGCGATGGACGAACAGCTTGGCGGCGAGCGTGCTGGTATTGGACGAGATAGTCATGGGTTTATAACCCATGTCCGCCTTGTTCCAATCGATGCGCATGTGATCCAAATCGCCCAAAGACGTGTCGTGCCAGTTCTTGTTGCCAAGGACTTCGCTGTCCCACTCAGCGTCAATAAATCCAACCCAGTCGACTATCTGCTCAAGGCCCGTGGACGTCACCTCGGCTTCCTGAACCTCGCGCGAGTAGATCGAGACGGACCGGTCCTTATTCCTGGCTGGAGGCTTGGAGTCCACCGTCGTGCCCTGTTTTCCCCTCCTGATAGCAAGTTTCTTCTTGGCTGGGGTCATTGGGATGCTGTGCTGCTGGCTCATCTTCACCATATAAGGTGGGAAGCTGGGTGGATCTGGGAAGCTGGATCCTGCGGCGGTGTCAGGAGCCGCGTCAGGTTCACGGATGGTGAGCTGGCCGGGCTTGGCAGTTGGTCTTGGCGGCGGCATCGTGGCAGCATCCCGCGCACCGCTACGCGAGGGGTTCCTGCGGACAGTGCCCTCTGGCTGGCCAGCTGGTTTCTCGGCGGCCTGGTTCCCGGAAGTTTGCTTCTCGACGGCCTTCTTCTCGGCGGCTTTCTTTTCAACGGCTTCCTGCTTGATCTTCTTGATAGGCTGCTTAGCCGGAGGGCTGGATGCTGTCTTGATTTTCTTCATTGATGGGGAGTTTGGCGCGGTGGAGGAAGTGCCCTGCTGGGTAGGCGGCGCCAAGGGCGCGCTACCCGGCGTAGCATCCGGCTGAGCGCTACTCTGCGCGGCGTCTGGTTGCGCGCCGCTCAGAGGGTACTGCTCCATCTCATCAATTGTCTCAACCCGCTGCTCGGCAGCGGGGTCTTGCTGTGTGGCGTCTTGTCCTTCTACCCGCGGCTGGGCCGCGGGGTCGTCATGCTCAGCAGCCCCTGTCGCTGGCTGCTCTTGGTCTTCTTCTCGCCGCTCAAGGGCGGCGTCATCATGCTTCTCGGAATCTTGTTCTAGGTTCTCCTCGGCCGTGGTGGCTGGAGGAGAAGGTGGGCTCTCGTGGCGAGCAGCATCCTGCGCTTCCTGCTCTGCGCGGGCCGGCTGCTCCTGCTCGGTGTCGTGGGTGTCGGTGTCCATGTACCGAGCGTCGTCGGAATCGTCTCTTTTCACGGGAGAGGATGCACGCGCCCCGTTCCGTGCGGTGTCCTCGTCCTCCTCAGAGAGCTCGATGAGGTTGTCAACGTCGATGGCGGTCTTCTTCTTGGGTTTGGTGGATGCGACGGCAGCACTAGCGTCCAAGGGGGCGCTGAAGAGAAGAAAAAAGTTTAGAAAAGAGAAAAGGACAAAGGGAATCGAGAAGAAACAGCGGAGTAAAAGGATTGGGAGATTGCGGCCACGGAGGTGTATAGCTTAGGAGAAAGTGGCTTACCCTTTGCGGGAAGGGGGTAGCCGTCGCCCTTTTGCCACGGCCTTCTTGGTCTTCTTCCCGGCCGTCTTCGTCTTCTTGGAGGGGGGCTCCTGAGCACCGCTACCCGTCCTCTTGCGAGTAACAGGAGCGGCGACTGAAAGCGGATCAACGGCCAGGGCGTCCTCCTCCTCTTCCTCGCCCTCGTCCTCAGCGCCGGCATCGTCTGTACCATTGGGAAGAAGGAAACAATTCAGAAGCGGGAGGAAGTGGGGTTGCGCTACTAGCGGCCAGACAAGATGAGCTCAATTACCTTCGTCATCATCCTCGGACCAATCACGGACAGACGCGTCAACGTGATGTTTTTCTGTCTGAGCGGCGTGGGGGATGTTGAGTTTGTCCGCGCTTTCGAAGGAGACCTCATCATCCTCTTCTCGGTCACCTTCCCAGTTAGCCTCGAAGCGCTCCGCGCTCTCGGCAAGCTGACGAGCAAGGACCTGGAGAACAGAGAAGCATCACAAGTTAGTCGAGTAGCATAAAGGCATCCTATTCGGCAAGGCGTGCAAACACAAAGCACAGTAAGCCTAAGCAATTCCGCTAAGTATGCTACTCGGCAGGGCGTGCAAACATAAAGCACAGTAAGCCTACGCGATTCTGCTAAAGTATGCTACTCGGCAAGGCGTGCAAACATAAAGCACAGCAAGCCTAAGAAATTCTGCTAAGTGTCCTACTCGGCGCAGAATGCGGATACTAATTACAGCAAGATGAGAAGGCTATCTACTCGGAGCATGTAAACAAGAAACAGAATGAGAAATACTAACCCTTTCAATTGGCTTCGTGCGGCTGTACGGGATGAAGCCGTATTGCCAGTGGTCCCTGAGGCCAGTGGTCATGATGGACCGCGCCCAAGTGGCGACATCAGCGTTGCTGAGCTCGAACGTGGTTGTCCGAGTGCAGTCGCGGGGGCCGCCCATGTAGCACATGAGATGGACGCGGTGCTGGAGCGGCAACACTCGCCTGGAGATCCAGCAGGCGATCGGATCATCGCTCTTGAGCCCCTCTCCGAGCAGATGAGCGAGGCGCTCGTCCATCTGCTTCAGGTTGCTGTCGAGGGACGGCTTGCTCCGCCAGTTCTGCCCAGTGGGAGCTCGGTTGGTCCAGCGGGGCAGGTTGATGCGGTCCTCCACCTTGGCTCCCTTCTTGGCGGGGACGTTCTGCACGTACAAGAAGGTCTTCTGCCACTTGCGGACAGAATCCAACCCCTTGATGCGTGGGTGATTGGTTCCACCTCGCTGCACCATCATGGCGCTGCCTGTCTCCGTCATCCCGCGGCTGGTGTCCGCGCCATCTTTCTTGCCCTTACTCTGCTGTCGAAAGAAGAAATACCTGCTCCAGGTTGCAGTAGTAGGGCGGACGCCCAAGAAGGCCTCGCATACCACGGCGTGGTATGAGAGGAAGACGACGGCGTTTGGAGAAAGATGATGTGGCTGGAGGCCATAATGGTCGAGAAACGACCGGAAAAAGTTCGAGGCTGGAAGGCCGAATCCTCGCGCGAAATGCGCGAGGAAGACGACATGCTCGCCCTCCCGCGGAGCCGGAACGAGCTCATCGCCAGGTGGCCGGCAGCAAACGCCGGGAGGAACCCTCCGGGTGTTCACAAGCCATTGGCAATCCTCGGCGGTGACCTCGGATCCGGCCCAGCCGGCGCGAGCGTTGTCGTCGCGAGCCATGGCAGTGAGGAGGAAATTGGGGAAAAGGTTGAGGGATTTGGTGTTGTGGAAGAACTCGCGACGACGCAGTAAGTTGCGCGGCGGCGAGGAGCTCTGCGGCGGCGGAGAAACGAGAAGGCAGAGGGGAAAGTGCGAGCGGAAGGAGAAGAAGGAGTCACCGACGGGGTATTTATACCGCTCCTCAGACTACCGTTACGAGTTGAGGTAGTGGGATCGATCGTGGCAGTAATCGTGCGACGTGGGATCTGTGGGCCGGTTAGAAATGCACACAGCGCGGAACGCGCGCGTAACGGCCGCATTAGATCCCACGATGAGATCGTGGGCAATTACTGCGCGTGATGGGACGAGACGGGCTGGTGGGCCCAGGCCGTGAAAACTGGGCGCGTGGCCTGTCAGGTCCAGGGTACCGAGGCGTCGGGGTCGTGGATGCGTGACACGTGCCCAGTTGCTGCGTGGAAAGCCGGATTGTGCTCTGCCACGCAGAGATTCTGTTTGGAAAATTCATCAAGTCTTTTTACCCGGTTACAGAGAAGAGAACTAGCTCTATTCGGAGGAGAAGAAGCTCAAGGTATTTCCCAGAGTGCTACTCGGAGATTTTACTCGGCATCTTGAGGCTCACAGGCAAGACTGTCAAGGTTGGTTTTTAACCTGGCAGGGCCCAGTGAACGAATTCGCAGGACTCTACCAGCTTCGGGGACTGCTATCGGGGGGTTACCCCCGAGTAGGGTAAAGGCAAGTGCTAAAGGCAAGATCAGAAGGGATGTTTGGCCGAGTAGCCGGCTACCTGGTACTCGCTACCCGGTCTTACACCTAGACGGCCAGAAGGATGAATCAAGAGAGTTATGTTCCTCCGAATAGAAGAGCTGGTCCGAGTAGAAATGGCGGGAACCTACTCGGACCAGAAGTCAAAGGAGCCGTTCTAACACCGAATCCCGCGTATCCCGGGTCCGTACTTGGCACTGTTCACAGCACTGTTCATCTGAGGACGGCGTGCCTGACAGCGACAGTGTGTCAGCAGGGCGTCGCAGGATAGGGGGGACCTACTCTGTGTTCGCCACAGTGATAACAGACTGGACACTTGGTTTTTCCCAACGACTTTCCGCACCGGGACAAATCTAGAAGCCAAAGTTGTCAGCGGGAACTCGGAAGAAGGACGGTGTGCACACAATGTCGACATCTGTTTGTATTTGGCTGTATCCGGCAGGGCACCGAGTATATAAGGTGCCCTGCCCCCTCCTGCGCGAGGGATGCTGACCTAGATCCGGAGACCGATTCACATTCTTGACCTAGTTCTTCACGTAGAGAGAAGAGTGGCTACTCGGTAGCAAAAACCATTATACTGTGGCTACTCGGTGAGACATCAAAATACAGAGAGAAGGCAGGAGTATGGGTTTTACCTCCTCACGAGGGCCCTGAACCTGGGTAGATCGTGTTGTTTGCAGTGCCTGTCTCATTCTTCACGCGTCTACTCGTCGCGTGATCCCTCCCCGAGCGCCTCCAGCGTCCTTCGTCCCCACATCTTTAGCCATCCTATGGCATCTGCCGTGACACCACCACGACAGGCTGCTTGAATTGTGTCTTTTGTGGGAGCTTAGAAACTGTTGAACACCTGTTTATTTCTTGTTCTTTTGCTAGAAAGATACGGAGGTTGATTCATTTCACATTTAGTATATCACCACCTCTATCTGTTACTAATTTATTTGGGAATTGGTTAGATGGAGTGGATATTCAAACTAAAGCTAGTATATGCATTGGTGTATGTGCTTTTTTATGGGCAATTTGGAATTGCAGAAATGATGTGATTTTTAACAACTTTAAAGCTGGACATTTTTTGCAGATTGTTCATCGACCTACTCATTGGATTCATCTGTGGTCGTTCCTTCTGCCAGAAGACCAACGAGGGCGTTTGGATTCTGGATGCACCAGCTTGATGGCGGTAGTACGGGCTATCTTCAATTAGGGTGGCTGGTTGCACGCTAGGAGAATACAACATGTGTAGTCTTCTATAGCAGTTTTTTACTGAGATGGATGATGCTTTTGCTGGGTTCGATACTATGTGGTTGATCTGTAATTGTTTTATACTGGACTCACCTTATTATGAGCTTTTAATAAAATAAGCCGTGTGCATCTACTAGATGCAGAGGGGCTGGGTTATCCGTTTCAAAAAAAAAAAATGAGATTGTTATCCTCCAAGATGTTGTATCCTACAGAAAGCCATCTTCGAACCGTATCATTGGAGGGAGACACGCGAGCTGGAGATAATCTTCTTGTTCAGAATTCAGATTAGTATAATAAAGTACTCCGTGCTGACCGATGGGAAGGCCGGACTCGGAGCACGACGGCCTGACATGGTGCGAAAAGGATCTCACGAACTGCTGTCTGCCTCACATGGTGCGGCCGGTGGTCGTTCTGAAATGCCGAGCACGGCACGCGCACCCAGAGAAGAAGATCAACTTCGGCAGCCAGCGAGGATAGGCACCTCTCTTCTCTTCGCCTCATGTGGCGCTCCAGAGCTCCTGTTTTGTGAAGTTTTTCTTTTTCGCGAGTTCTCCTGTTTGTGAAGTTGGCATGAAAGGCTCAAACGAGCTGGAACCTGGAAGGCCACGTCGTATCCCTTAGAAGGGCCGGGGCGCCTGGCCCAGCAATGCCTGAGCAGCCATGCATAAGCTCAGATTTCTTTTTTTCTTGAGCTTTTTTAATATTTTTGCATGTTCATTTTTATCTGTTCCTAGAAAATGTTTACGAACAGAAATAAATTTTGAATCGCTACAATTTCTGAAAGTAAATTTTTTTAAATGGCTAACAATTTTTTAAAATGGTGAACAATTTTTAAAAATAAACTAATTCTGAAAATGGTGAATAATGTTTGAAAATAAACAAAATTTGAAAATGGTGAGTAATTTTTGAAAATATAAAAAAATTGAAAGTGGGGAAGAATTTTCGAAAATGAACGATTTTTTCTAAAAAGTGGTGAACAATTTTTAAAAATAAACGAATTTTGAAAATGAACAAATTGTAAAAATGGTGAATAGTTTTTTAAAATGATTTTTTTAAATGGTTTAGATTTCAAAATTTTCATACTTATAAAAGCTGAGAAAAAAGAAAAACTAAAAATGGAAACAGAAACAGAAAAAAATGGAAAAAGAAACATAGAAAACGAAGAAAAAAACTGGCGAAACTGGGCCGACCCGTTTCTGGTATTGCTGTGAGCGAGTTATAATACAACTCGCTATAAGCGAGATATAGTGGTTGCGCTCCCTCCGACCACCCCTACAAAAAACACTACTCCCTCCGATCCGTAGAATTGATGTCGCAAGTTGGGTAGTGCTTTGTTTAGCATAATTCACACGACAATTAATTCGGACCGGAGGTAGTAAGTTAAGTGCAGGCTACCCTACTTTGTTCCCAGCCTCAATGTGAAGCCCTTTAAAAGGTGTACCTTTTAAATAATTGTATGCATTGTTTTATTTTAAAAAGATTATCAAAAACTCAGTTTATAATAATTGGCATAACAAAAATTTAAAACATGATATGCTAAAATCATATTTACAAGTTGAGAAAAATGTTGATATATCTTTAAATTTGTCACAGGGTCAGAGGGATCCATTCATGTATATGAAATAAAATACTCACACTACTCTTAATGATGTTCTACTAGAATTAAAAAAATGATACCATATGTAAAGCTATTACTATACTAGCATCTATCCATATTTAATTATTTCAAGATTATAAAATTCAAGAGTATAGCAAAATCTTGAATTTCAAAAGAGATATATATCTATTTCGGAACAAATATTTATGTATTTCAAAACAAATTTTTCATCACAATCAAAACAAATGATATTGTACTACCTTGGATAAAATGTTCTTGTATTCACCACAAAAATGTAAAACGGCATAATAATCAATAAAAATTTAATAAGAGCAAGAATGAAAAAAAATATGAAAAAGAAGTAAACTTGAGAAGAATGAAAAACATCAAAATAAATCCAAAGGAATAAAAATTAAGAAGATATGGATAAGGTAAAAAAGGGTTTAAAATAAGAAAAATAAACATAAGAGAAGGGAAATAACCACCTAGTGGACCACTCCAATAGTATGATCCAAATATCCAATACATAGGCAAAGCGCGAATCCTTCCGGCTTAACCATTCTCAAAAATAATCTTTGGACCCGCGACAACCGTACTTTTAGGAGACCAATAGTACGTTTATTTGTTAATCTAGGGTTCGGAATTAATTGATAGACACATATTTTACCGAGGTTCTTGTCTCTCAAGATGAGAGGAAGTTTACCCACGCCTTCATATTATATTGATATCGAGAGTACAAGTATTTCAGTAAAAGAAAGGATCGATGTGAGTTGTACAAGGAACTCGATGATATGACGTATCTAGGGTTTATTTGCTATAAGGTGAATTGCAATGATTGATAGGTGTGTCGCTTGGTGATGACTTGATGAAAGTTTGGCCCCTATGTCTACAAAAATATTTCTTCTACATATGAAAATATCTCTTACAAATTTTGAAAAATATGAACTAATCAATATATAAAAAAATAACATAACACAAACTAACATACCGTAATTTTGAATCTGATATTTCGGAGCATTGTTTTGGTCAGTCACTTCTTCAATATTAAACATGTGATTCGTTTCATAATACGTGAACTTGACGGTATTATTGAGTGCGATACCATATCATACACAAAATTTTCTCCACCGCGGTCCACATATTTGAAGTGCTATTTAACTTCACACATGTATTGCTCAAAAACATTTCCTGCTTGTCGAGGCAGAAGTAGTATTTAACTCCATGTGCACACTTACAAACCATCCAGTTCTAATTTGCGCCAATGGCAAGACTATCTAGCTAATATTATAAAGAGCATGGTACATTCTACATTTAATACAAAAGACAGAGAAACTAAGAACATATGAACGAAAAGAAAAACAATTGTATTCAGACGAATTGAAAGACATTACCTACAACCGATGTGAAATGTTCGTTATCGATCGGGATACTAAAAGTGTTGTCGCGATTGCTTCTACCACAAACATAGGTGGGTAAAGGCACATACCACAAAGCTCTTCTCCACAAGAGAAATCGTCTTCCGAAGAGCTATATTCCATTCTATATTTTGAAATAACAAAATAAATTTAGAACCTCGTACACATGCATATTTGCAGATACAGATTTTTCCCCATTTCACAACTCATATGGAAAGTCAAATTAAATTTTATATAATCCACCATTCGGGAACTCTAACAGGAGAATAACACAGGTAGAGAAGATAGAATTGACCTTTCAAATTGCTTTGTTAAATTGCTGCTAGAATCGACAACGATCGAAAAAAACCCGACGCCGACACGGCCGTGCTATAACCGCGCCCAGAAGTTGCGAAGGCCTTCTCTGCCTGTCCTCCCTTATCGACGGGTGACGACGATGACAATGACAATGGAAATCCTCCATGCGCCTCGAATCCTCCTCCTCTGCCCTTTCAACCCCACTCCTATTACTGTTGGAGATATGCCCAAGAGGCAATCATAGAGATGATGATATATCTATGTATCCATAATTTGTAATAATTTGTCTTGAATAACATCTTTGTATTGATTGGCAAGTATGTGACTTGTTTGTGAAACTCTTTACTTACATGGTTATTCTAAATATGTCTCTAGTCGGAGTTCATGTGAGGACACACCTGAACATTAGACTAGCACATGTATTGGTTGATGGCTATGTTTCTCAAGTCATCGACATGGTGATGTCAAAATAATAATATGAACTCATGTTATGAACATGGTGTTGGACTGACCCACCTTGAGACATTACAACAATGTTAATAGTTCTCTCTACACGATGTGCTTGCTTTGTCCTTAGGCCTGAGGTTGTCGCATGTTATTGAGATGTGAATCGACCTACTTTGGGACTATCAAACGCTACACCGTGATAGGGTAATTATAAAGGTAGCTTGCGGTTTTGTTATGAAGCATGCTGCAAGGCGTGGTCACTCAAGATGGGATTTTCCCCTCTCTTCACGAGAGAGAGATATTTCTCTGGGGCCCTCGCGTGATCGGATCCAGAAATGCATGGTCATGCTGAATAAGGTTAATAATTAACCTAGTAAGGGATTCTGATTCATAGGATCGAGAAAGAGTGATCCGCTAAGAGCATGATCAAATATCGTGAGGAAAAAGGAATAGCATAAACATGTGATGGTTCGTCCGATGTGATCTTTATGTCGTTTGGGAGTTGGCACATTTTGATAGAAGCCGCTACCAACTATTGGCCGAGTAGCTGTACTCGTGTCATGTCTAAACGTGCGTGAACCTATAAGGTCGCACACTTAAGGCGGAAGAAGCAGAATTCAGATTAGATCTGAAATGGGGTGGAAATGGAGTCCAGAGTGGGTTGTTTAGTGGCAGCCCATTATGGGGACGTCTATCTAAATGAGAGGAGGTTGTGTGTTTTAGGGTTGCTAATTCCGCACCATATTCCACCGCAGCCACTGTCTCTCCACGCCCCTGCCGCCCGTGCGGACCTAGCAGTCCGGCGAGCGGTGCTTCTATGCTGCATGTGTGGATACCGATAGAGGTGCTGCTTCTGTAGCACTTGGACGAGCCACCAAGAGGAGTTGTTGTGAGGGTAGATTATTAGTCATAGATGCAGTTGGATTACGGTCTATGTATCATGTTGTAATGCACGCATGAATCTCATAGTAATCATCATGTCTTGCATATGCAATACGGTGCAGCCTTTATTTCTGTCAATTGCCCAGATTTAATTTGTTTACCCAGCATGTTATCTATCTTTTATAGAGAGACACCACTACTGAACTGTGGACCCCGGTCCATTCTTTTACACTGATAATACAACTTACTGCAAGCACTGTTCTTTTTACTTCAATCATTGTTCCCTTTTCATTTACTGCAAACAAGCATCGTTTTCTACATTATACATCTAATCCTTTGTGTTAGCAAAACCGGTGAGATTGACAAACTCACTGTTTCCTTGGGGAAAAGTATATTGGTTGTGTTGTGTGCAGATGCCATGTTACTGCTGAGCCTGGTAGTGCGTCCTGCCAACATCAGCTGTCAACAACCTTCAAAAGTGATTTCTTTCTCCTACTAGTCGATTCAACCTTGGTTTCTTTCTGAGTGAAACTTGCTCCTGCACTCTTCATACCTTCCTCTTGGGGTGTCCCAACGAACGTGTGTCCACACACCATCAACCGCACTTTAATTTTGAAGGGTATCTTAGATTTCCACAAATGACTGAAAGATCTATCCACTCCCCCATTAGACAGAGAATTGTACATTGATCTGATAGTAAACTCACCATATTTTGTCCACCTCCACCTGGGCATGTCCTCACTGTTATTTAAGGCAACTCCCAACATTTTGTTCCTCAATTTTCTCATCTCTTCATGAAGATCACCGGTCAATCATCTTCTATAAGTAGGGGTCCATATCAAAATTTTCATCTCTCCTAGAGTCAACTACTGCTCATTAAAAATTGCAAATAACCCGGAGAAAAATCTTTGAGTGGTCTGTGACCATACCAAGCATCACTCTAGAAGTTTGTTCTTCTGTCATTGCCAACAATCATGATTCTACCCATCAAGTAAATATTCCTGATATATAACAGATCTGACCAAAAAGCAGAATCTTTTGGATTGTGTTTAATATTAGCATTGCCCCCCTCTCCAAGATATTTTGCTCCGATGAATTGCTGCCATGACCATCTACCTATTCTAACTTCCACCACCACTTGCACATGAGACTGATATTGAATTTTGCCAAATTCTTAATCTCGAGACCACCTTTTTTTCTAGGTTTATAGATTAGCTTCCAACTGATCAGGTGATACCTCCTTCTAGAAGCACTACTTTGTCACATGAAGGCCCTTCTTGGTTTATCCAGCTCTTCCAAAGTGGTCTTGTGTAATAGGAACAAAGACATGTGATAAACAGCAACAGAGGACAAGCAAACATCAGTCCTGATAAATCTGCCACAATAGATAGAGCCCCCATCCAACCATACATTATGTTTCTCGCCTTTTAACCCACGAATTTCATTTTCACTACTGAATTTCTTCTAGCGTTCATTGGCACTCCCACGTATTTGATTAGCCACACCCTTTTCTGGCAATTAAATAAATCTGCATAAATTTGCTTCTTCTCTTCATCTTCCATGATCAGTAGCAATTCACTCTTTTCAAAGTTCATCTTCAGGCCAAGCATACACTCAAAGATGTATAACAGGAGCTTAGGGTTCATAGCTCCCTCCAAATCATCTTGTATAAATAAGATTGTATCATCAGCATATTGCAGGATGGCAACACCACCAACTATCATCAAGCGATCAGCCAGGCCAACTATCAAACCAATATTTTGAGCTTTGTGTTCCATTTTGGCTAAGTTCTCAGCAGCAGCACTGAACAAGAAAGGAGATAAAGGGTCCCTGATGACCCACAAGTATAGGGGATCGCAAGAGTCTTCGAGGGAAGTAAAACCCAAATTTATTGATTCAACACAAGGGGAGCCAAAGAATATAACAAGTGAGTTGTCAATTCACCTGCACCTGAAAGTACTTTTGTTCGCAGTGGTTTATCAGTAGTAACAGTTTAATAGTAGCAACAGTAGTGAAATAATAGCAGCAGTGGAATAAAAACAGCAGCAGTAGTGTTTGAAGTAAACAGCGGGATTAAATACTGTAGACATAGGGATGGATGAACGGACGTTGCATGGATAAGATAGTTCATATAATAATCAAGACATGGGCATTGCAGATAAATAAGATAAAGCATCCAAACACTAAGTAACCATAGGCATGTGTTCCGTAAATAGTCGTACGTGCTCGCAATGAGAACTTGCACAACACCTTTTGTCCTACCAGCCCGTTTTCAGCGGGGCCTCAAGGGAACTACTGGTAATTAAGGTGTTCCATTTAATAGAACACCGGAGCAAAGCATTAACACTCTGTGAACACATGTGATCCTCACATCACAGCCATCCCCTCCGGTTGTCCCAATTTCTGTCACTTCGGGGCCTCGGGTTCCGGACAACAATATGTGTAAAAAACTTGCAGGTATGATCAAGAAACAATAATTATCATCGTGATTCAATAACATGTTCAGATCTGAGATCATGGCACTCGGGCCCAAAGTGACAAGCATTAAGCATAACAAGTTGCAACAATGTCGATAGCAATAATATAAGATACTATGCACTATGCCCTAACAATCACGGCATTATTACATGAACGATCTCATCCAATCCCTACCATCCCCTTCAGCCTACAACGGGGAATTACTCACACATGGATGGGGGAAACATGGATGGTCGATGGAGAGGCGTTGGTGATGACAATGGCGATGATCTCCTCCAGTTCCCCGTCCCGGAAGGGTGCGAGAACAGGAATTTCTGATCCCTAATTCGATGTTTGGTGTGGCGGCGGAGCTACAGACTTCTTTCTGGAAAACTATCGAACCCCCTCGGGTTTTAGGGTTGGAGGCTACTTGTAATCGAAAGGGGAGACCGAGGGGGGCTCTGGGTGGCCCACACCACCTGGTGGCGCGGCCAAGGGGGCGCGCCAAGGGGTGGTGTGGCCCCCCTCAGGTCCCTCTCCTGGCCTCCTTTTGGCTCCCGGGGTCTTCTGGTGTTTTAGGACCAATGCGGTCTTTTCTAGGTAATTTCCGGAAACTTGATTTTTCTGCACAAAAACGAGACACCAAAGTAATTATGCTGAAAACAGCGTTAGTCCGTGTTAGTTGCATTACACACAAGTTTAGAGGCAAACAATAGGAAAAGTGTTCGGAAAAGGAGATACGTTTTCGACGTATCAACTCCCCCCAAGCTTAGCTTATTGCTTGTCCTCAAGCAATTCAGTGACAACTGAGTGCGATAAAAGACTTTTACGAACACATTTGTTTCATATGATGTAAATATACTCACTATATGATCAAATACTTAATTGTGTTCATGATAAGATAAATGCAAGATATTGTCACTTAATAGCTATGCAAACCATGAGGAGATAATAACATATTAATAATAAACAACATGAAGCATAACTATTTGCAAGATTGTAGTATTCATAAAAGGATCTAATAAACTGGTATCTCGCTTGCCCTTAAGTGTGGGGCAAAACATAAATGCCGGGGCACCTCTGAAGTTCAAGGGAAGACTAGAAGTAAAGATATCAAAGAAACAAGTGTCAAGATTATACCACAATCAACCGTGCTTTGGGACAAACACATCACACTAAGAATGACCATTGTGCTCTCAAGAAAGTTCTCAAAGAATATGGCGGAGACTCAACATAAAAGTAAAAGAAATACTCTTCACAGAGGGAAGCATAGATCACTCATCTGCTAGAGCTTTTTATTTTATTAAACAGATGTATTGAAACCATTTTGAGACAGGTGTATGCTTATGTCAACGAATGGTAAACAGACAATACAGTACGTCACAAGCCAACTGGATTCACAAGAGAGGCTCCCATGTGAAGGACGCATCTGGGTAGAAGTTCATCCCTCTTTCTATTTTGTTTACACAATTATGCTTTGACTCATAAATTAGGGGCAAAAAGAGTGAAGAGAAATTGTGTGTATTAATTTGGGGTTGGGCACCCCGCTGCCAGCTCTTCTACCATTTGGATAAGCGGATGAAGCCACTAGTCCAGGGGTGTGAAATCCAATCAACAAGTGAGTAAAGATTATCTATTTACGTCCTCATGAGTTAAAACAGGGGCACAAAACAGGAATAATTTTTAAGCAGGTTTTAAAGGTAGCACATGAGCAATTTACTTGGAGCGACGGTTAAATACCACATATAGGTAGGTATGGTGGACACATTTGGCAAACTTTGGTTTTTTTTTGGAGTTGGATGCACGAGTAGAGCTCATACCCAGTATAGGTGGAGGTAGCAATAGACAGGGAGCGACAATCAAGAGAGCAACAACTATCATAATCATGTTTGCGATAAAATAAAGTTAACTAAGGCACAAAATTGATACTAGAACTCTGAGGCAAAATAAATCATCGAGGCTTATTGACTTTTTGTTTTCAGTCTTAGCATGCGCGAGCATGTGCCAAGTCGATTCAAATGAAACAGTCAGAGGAGGATACCACAATGTCATGTCCTTCTACGAATAGAACAATGTGAACAAATATTTATATGACATGTCATTTACCATTAATAAATTGGAACAAAACATGAGAGAGCACGAACTATTAAGTAGCCATTAAGTCACATATATCTTATACGAACAAACTAAGGATGCTCACATAGATGGATATATGTAAAAAAATGAAAGCAAATAGAGTTCATACCATCCTCTCACCACAACTTGAATTGTCATAGATCATCATTATTGCTCTTCACTTGTGGCTCGAATAATATATAATGAAAACCAAGCTCCAATGGAGTCACGAATGACTGTTGAACTCTGCAGCAAACTTTACAAAACCAAAGAAGAACAACAAATATTTTGGGGTTTTTCAACTAAAGCACGAACAGAAAGAGAACGAGCAAACAAAGCAAAATATTTTTGGATTTTTGAATATTAAACTGCAACTTAAAGGATAAAGCAAACCAACTAAAGAAACAAATAGAGAGAAACAACAGAAATATTTTTGGTCTTTTTTTGTGTTTTGGAAAACAAGAACAAAACAATAAAAACAAACAGAAATGAAAGAAACGAAAGAAAACAAAAACAAACAAAAGAAATGAAAACATGGATATACAAAGAACCGACCGAACATGATATATAAATAAGTGTGATGTCGGTATACCTCCCCCCAAGATTAGGCTTTTGGCCTAAGTGGAGATCAATCAAAGGATGGGAAATATCCCCACAGCGGTGGGTCGTCCCTCGCGTGGTCGTATTCGGGCGCCCAAGAAGAAGATGAAGCAGCGGGCACATATTCATAACCGGGGTGCTGGTATGGAATCCCCGTGGCGTCGTAGGGCTGGACGAAATCACCATCGTCCCCCTTGTCGGCATCCTCCCCTTGCTGGGGGGTGATGCTCAAGATATGTGTCCAGCTCACTCTCAGAAAGCTCCCATCCTTGCATGTTATTAAGATTAAACAAAAGAGGTGTAGGCAAAAGTACTTCCCTAACAGTTTTAACAACTCTCCACCCGGATCGTTTGGAGAAAGTTAATTCAAACGATAAATTATGCAAGTGAGCATGGGTAGAAAGAAACTTATGTTGAACCATGGAACAAGATTAAGCCTCTCTATCATAGACATGGGTAGAAAGAAACTGCAAGTCTAGAGGGTGTGGCTCCAAACCATGCAAAGCTAGCAAGCGCGAGGCAATAAGACATCCACAAACTCCGCCCTTCTCACGGTTATGTGAGAGAGGGTAAGCAATCAAAGCTCCAAAGTTATAATACCTATCACATCTTAAGGCAACTGCAAGAAACGCCAAATCATAGACATATACTCCCTCCGTTCAACAATAGATGACTTCCACATATCTAGATATGGATGTACCTAGACATGTTTTAGTGTCTAGATAGACAAATGCAAGTCATCTATTGTTGAACGGAGGGAGTAGCTTATTGGCAGTTTTCTAGCTAACACACACTTAGAAATAAAGTAGGCAAAGTATCGAATGATAGGAAGTTGAATTTCATGAATTTTACCACTCTCCCCTGTGAATCTTATGCCTTGGGAAATCTCTCCATATAAATCCAGTAGTGGTTTAGGCTGTCCACTTATCTTCTCACAATAACCCCACTCCGATACCTTAATAGCTGCACAAAAATCACTGAAAGGCAGACTCACAGCTTTATTGTAAATTTCATAATGGACCATTGGGTTAGTTGGGGACCATTTAAAATGAAAATCCTTCACCACAGACATAGTTAGTTTCACATATTGGATAGGCTCATCCTCAATGAAACGGTCCAGGCCTGCATCATGCACTAGAGTGTTAAAATCCTGCGAAATTTCCGTAATCCTCATGAATTCCTGACACGGATAGATTGATGGGAACACTCTCTCTTCGTGGTGCACGAGCATGACCTCATGCAACTCCAACTCATGCTGGTTTAGTTTATGAACATTGTGCTCCATCTCTGAATTTTTTTAACAATCATTACAAAAATTAATTTCAAACAACTATAAGGTGGAAACTACCATAGGAACCTATATGAGAGCTAAACATACATCAAAAACACATTATTTCTACTCAAATCAAGCATGCAAACTCACATAAGTTGTCACCTACAGTACCAAAATACTCAAGAAATACTTCAGTAAACAAAAATCTACTTGGATCATCGGAGGAGTCACATACCGGAGATCAAACACACCAGATATCAGCACAAATGATGGGTTTAAGAAGGAGATCGAAAATCCAGAGGAAGAACAACAAGAATACGGGTTCCAGGAAATGTTTTCAGTTTGAGAGGTGAGAGAGAAGACTTGGGCAGTGGAGAGAGTAAGTGGAGGGCCAGGGGGCCCCACACCATGTGCTGGCGCCACACTGTGGTATGCCTGACTGGTGGGTCTCCCAGGTGTCTTTCTGCCTCATTTTTGACGTAAAAATTCATTATAATTTTTCTGGAAATTTCCGAGAAACTTTATTTTTGAGGTATTTCCAGAATTTTAATAATTAATAAAAACCAGGAAAAACAACAGTGAAAAGGTGGAAAACAAAACCAAAACCAACACTACAGAGGTTCTATGACACTCTAATGAAAGAATATCCAAAGAAAACAAAGGTGGTAGTGGTGAAAACAAAAGTATGGGTGGTGAAAACATGCATAACCTCAGTAATCAGGGTGAAAACATCAGAAAAACATGCATAAGGATGGTGGAAAACATGATTGTACTAAAGTAGTAATGTAATAACAGAATTAAACATGGTGAAACCATAAATGGGAAGGTGAAAACATAGTGAAAACATTGCCCACTTCATTTAAAATCATTTTTTAACAAGGGTGATCAAGTCTTTCTACCAAAATAATTTTATATGAAACAAAACTTTGTTTATCACTAAATACTTATGTTACCTCAACCTTGATAGATATAGTCCCAATCATAATAATTTCATATTCTTTGGGTGGCTTTGGGATAGGACAATAAAATTCTCCAATCTTGATGGTCTCAATATTTTCAATGGAATTTAGACCATATTTTCTATCAATCTTATTGGGAAAATAAATATTGTGCTCTTTATCATTAACATTAAAAGTTACTTTTCCTTGATTGCAATCAACAAAAGCCCCTGCAGTATTAATAAAAGTTCTTCCAATAATAATAGACATATTATCATCTTCAGGCATTTCCAACACAACAAAGTCAGTTAATATCAGACAATTATTAGCAACTTGAACAGGAACATTCTTGCATATACCCACAGGAATAGCAGTAGACTTATCATCCATTTGCAAAGATATATCGGTTGGTATCAATTTTTCTAGGAGGAGTCTTTTATAGAGAGTAAAAGGCATGACACTAACTCCAGCTCCTAAATCACACAAAGCAGTTCTAACATAATTGTTTTTAATAGAACAAAGAATAGTTGGTATACCAGGATCTCCAAGCTTCTCAGGAACCTTGTCACTAAAAGAGTAATTAGCAAGCATAGTGGATATTTCCTCATTAGGAATCTTCCTTATGTTAGAGACAATATCTTTCAAATATTTTGCATAAGGAGGCAATTTAATAGCATGAGTTAAAGGAATTTGCAGGAACAAAGGTTTCATCGATTCACAAAACTTGTTATAATGTTCTTCTTCCTTAGATTTGTGTTTCTTATTAGGAAAAGTCATTGGTTTTTGTACCGAAGGTTCTCTCTCATTACCATGTTTATTAGCAATGAAATCTTCCTTAGTATACTTTGTAGTTTTAGTTTGCTTTTCAGGTTCAGCCACAGGTTCTTCTTTATCAGAAGCATCATTCTTTTCATTACCACTTTCAGTTTCAGCATCAGAGATAGATATACTATTAGGATCTTTAGCAAGTTCAGAGGATTCTACAACAGTTTTATGTTTCTTCTTCTTTTTCTTCTTAGTATGAATAACATTATCATTAGTTTGCTGAGAATCTTGTTCAATTCTTTTAGGATGTCCCTCAGGATATAAAGGATCCTGTGTAGCAATACCACTTCTAGTTCTTATTTCATAAGCATGTTTTTCTTTAGAAGCATTAACTAGCAAATCTTTTTGCACTTTATCAAGTTGATCAATTTGAGTTTGAACCATTTGAAAATGTTTAACAAGAATTTTAACATCATTAGAGATTCTTTCTATAATACCATGCAAATTATCAATAGCTCTAGAGTTTTCCATTAGGTGATTTTGCACTCTCATATTAAAATTATCTTGCTTAATAACATAATTATCAAATTCATCTAAACATTGATCAGGAGGTTTATTATAGGGAATATCTCTACTATGAAAATATTGGACAGAGTGTACCTCAATGGTGGATGAGTGAGGGATTGGCTTACATAATTCTTCTATAGGTGGAAGATTATTCACATCTTCGGATTTAATACCCCTCTCTTTAAGAAATTTCTTGGCTTCTCTCATCACTTCATCATTTTATTCAATCATTCCCCTCTTCTTGGGTGTTGGTGTTGGTGTTGATACTAGAGTAGGAGTCGGCCCAGGCTCAATCATAGTCCAATAATCATGATTTTGGCATATTTTAGCCATTAATTCCTCAGCTTCTTCTGGAGTTATTTGCCTGAAAACACAACCAGCACAACTATCCAGGTATGTCCTAGATTCAACAGTTAGTCCATTATATAATATATCAAAAAGTTTATTATTTTCTAGCTTATGCCCAGGTGTAGCCCTAACTAAAGAGCAGAACCTTGCCCAAGATACAGGAAATTTTTCTCCTTCCAGTTTCTTGAAATTAAATATATTTTGTAAAGCAGCATGTTGAGCACTAGCAGTAAAATATTTCTGAAAGAAAACATTAACCAAACCAATAGGACTATCAATAGATCCAGGAGACAAATTATTAAACCAAGTTTTAGCTCCGGCTTTTAATGAGAAAGGGAATATTTTAGCAACAAAGTAGCTACATTTCTTAAGATCACCAGAGAATAAACTACTCAAATAGGAGAGCTCATTCATATGTTTCATAGCACTTTCATTTTCAGTACCACAAAAAGATTCCTTCTCAACAATATATGTATAAGATAAATCAAGAGAGAAATCATAATCCTTATCCCTAATATTAATAGGAGAGGTGGCAACCTTAGCATCAGGAGATAATTTGTATTTAACAACACGACTTTCAATAAGACTCATAACAGCATCTTTATCCCTCATAGCATGTATTTCATCAATAAGCTAAGGTGAAACAGCAGGAGTAAAAGGATTTTTATCACGAGTTTCAGTGTTTGCAATATTTTTAGCTTTAGCAATATTAGCATTTAAGAAAGGACCGAGAGAACAACTCTCATCAAGCACAGTAGAAGCATCATCAAAAGTATCAGAAGTATTTTCTGATTCAGCAGAAGTAGCATGTGTAGTATGTCGTGGTGTAAGAAGCTTACTCATAACAGACGGTGAATCAAGAGCAACAGAGGTGTGCAGAGTTGTACCTCTTCTTGTAGTGGATGGTAATATAGGAAATTTTCCATCACGAGTCTTACCCATGATGAATGATGGCAGTAGATAATATTACTCTTCGGTGAGCTTGCAAATAAAGCTATGCTCCCCGGTAACGGCGCCAGAAAATAGTCTTGATGACCCACAAGTATAGGGGATCGCAACAGTCTTCGAGGGAAGTAAAACCCAAATTTATTGATTCGACACAAGGGGAGCCAAAGAATATTTGTGAGCCTTAACAAGTGAGTTGTCAATTCACCTGCACCTGAAAGTACTTTTGTTCGCAGTGGTTTATCAGTAGTAACAGTTTTATAGTAGCAGTAGTAGTGAAATAATAGCAGCACTGGAATGAAAACAACAGTAGCAGTAGTGTTTGAAGTAAACAACGGGATTAAATACTGTAGGCATATGGATGGATGAACGGGCCTTGCATGGATAAGATAGTTCATATAATAATCAAGACATGGGCATTGCAGATAAATAATATAAAACATCCAAACACTAAGTAACCATATGCATGTGTTCCGTAAATAGTCGTACGTGCTCGCAATGAGAACTTGCACAACATCTTTTGTCCTACCAGCCCGTTTTCAGCGGGGCCTCAAGGGAAGTACTGGTAATTAAGGTGTTTCTTTTAATAGAACACCGGAGCAAAGCATTAACACTCCGTGAACACATGTCATTCTCACATCACAGCAATCCCCTCCGGTTGTCCCAATTTATGTCACTTCGGGGCCTCGGGTTCCGGACAACAATATGTGTAAAAAACTTGCAGGTATGATCAAGAAACAATAATTATCATCGTGATTCAATAACATGTTCAGATCTGAGATCATGGCACTCTGGCCCAAAGTGGAAAGCATTAAGCATAACAAATTGCAACAATGTCAATAGCACAAATAGAAGATACTAGGCACTATGCCCTAACAATCACGGCATTATTACATGAACGATCTCATCCAATCCCTACCATCTCCTCCAGCCTACAGCGGGAATTACTCACACATGGATGGGGGAAACATGGATGGTCGATGGAGAGGAGTTGGTGATGACGATGGCGATGATCTCCTCCACTTCCCCGTCCCGGCAGGGTGCCGAAACAGGAATTCTAATCCCCGAATCGAGGTTTGGGGTGGCGGCGGAGATACGGACTTCTTTCTGGAAAACTATCGAACCCCCTCGGGTTTTAGGGTTGGAGGCTACTTGTAGTCGAAAGGGAAGACCGAGGGGGGCTCTAGGTGGCCCACAGCACCTGGTGGCGCGGCCAAGGGGGGGCGCGCCAGGGGGTGGTGTGGCCCCCCTCTGGTCCCTCTCCTGGCCTCCTTTTGGCTCTCGGGATCTTGTGGTGTTTTAGGTCTAATGGGGTCTTTTCTGGGCAATTTCCCGAAAGTTGATTTTTTTTGCACAAAAACGAGACACCAAAGTAATTCTGCTGAAAACTGCGTTAGTCCGTGTTTTGTTGCATTCAAAACACACAAGTTTAGAGGCAAACAATAGGAAAAGTGTTCGGAAAAGGAGATACGTTCTCGACGTATCAGGTCCCCTTCCTCACTCCTTTATGACTACCAAAAAGACCAAGCGCATCATTCAATTTAACATTAAAGGTCCCATGAGAAATTACTTTCCCGAGCCAAATCAACCATCTCCTGCTAAAGCCTTTTCGTCTACAAGTTTCCAACAGAAAGTCCCAATTCAACTTGTTATCTGTTTTTTCAAAATCTATCTTCAACACCACACCTTGCTTCTTCTGGAATTTCGACTCCTTCAAGATTTCTTGGAGCAGTTCAACTCCATTCAAGATATTTGTTTTTCTAATGAAAGCAGTTGGACACTTATTGGTTAAATTTCCCATGTAAGGTTTTGTTCTATTTGTCAAAGCTTTGATGAAAATCTTGAACAAGACACGCAACAAACATGTAGGCCAGATTCGGCATGCTTTCTGTTGCTACCATGAATCCATTCATGTTGCTCGCTGTAAAATGTGCTTAAGAAATGAAAATCCTTTATGTTAGGGGGAAAAAAGTGGCTAAGAGTACATGAAAAAACATTCTGATGTACATTAGAAATTGCCCTTGATTTTCTGTTAAGGCATTTTTAGGAAGTGTCTACAATTTTCTTTAGATGCTTTTTATTTGCGAATAATTTTCTTTAGATGCAATGCCTTAAATTTGTACAGTGCATGCTGCGGAGGAAGCTGATTCTTGCTCTCTGTTTCCGCGTGCCCAAACAGAGTCGACTTCGCTGCTCCGCCGCTTTCGCCGACTCGTCTCTCGCTTCCCGCCGGTGGCGTTACTGCTTGGTGTCGAAGAGATGACGCAGCTTGGCCTGTGAATAGTAGAGGTAGATTGTTTGTAGCCTTAGTGCTAGTTGTTGTCGTTATGGCGTGGAGGATTCGACCGTGGTTGCGACCGAGCCGCACCGCCGCGACGACGTTCACCCTTCTCCTTCTCCTCGTGCTCCCATGGTTGGAGCCAGTGGAGGAAGGGATGGATGGCGCCACCTCCCCTCTCCCTCATAAGCTCGAAGGTCAACTCCTTCTCCTAGGAGTTGAAGGTGCTAGTTCTTCGGAGGTGGACGAAGCAGAGGGGATTTCATCGCCTACTAGCCACGGAGGTTGTGGAGGTAGCTGTTGCCCCCTTTTGTTCTTGGTCATCTTTGCAGGACATGGTTTCGACTGCAAGCTGCAACTCCGAGCGCATCACACGGAGTCCATGGTCGCCTGCGTGATCTTAGGCCGAGATGGCGGCCCTCTCATCTCCTCATGTGCGGAGGTCTTTCGAGCCGTGTCCCGGAGCTCGATGTTGAGGAGAAGACAATTCTTCTTGGCAGCTGGTGGCACCGGCTCTGCGCTGGTTTTGGAGAGCGTCCGAGCGCCCTGCTCTCGTACCTCGGCATCCGCGCCTTGAGGTCGCCGACGAGTGGTAGCGGAGGGGATCAAGGACCTGATTGCTTTGTATTTTTTCGTTCTAGGGTCCTTTTTGAGTTTGTGTTGGCCTTATCTTCAAATTCTAGGTTTCTCAGGGGGAGAGTTGTAAAACGGCCAGCACACATTTTGTACCTGTTGCCTGGATCTTTATGAATGCAGCATCCGGGTCCGCGGGGCCTATTTCTTGTTCAAAAAAAAAACCAGAGTCGAACAATGGAAAACATGTTAGTACGATGCTGTCTTGAATAATCCTGATCGGCAGCACCGGCGCGGCAAGATGGATCTGCCACAACGGGCAACAACGTTCCACCGTCGGCGGTGTCGGCCAGTCGGTGGGCACGGCCGCCCACGATACTAGCTGCAAAACAAAACGCGTACAGACAGAAAGACGTGTTGCTGCAGTCGTAACCCGGCGGGAACTGGACGCACATGGACCGAAAAGTCAAATACAAATCCCGTTGGGCTCGGCCGGGGCATATTCGTGGTGCAGCCCGGCCGGCGGCCGTCCCATGCACGTTACTGCTCCTAGTAGTGCGTACCAGTACTTCCAGCTCAGATAGACAGACAGGTCGACGACTGCTTTTGTCGCCGCGCGACCCACGGAAGGAGAAAGAAAGACGCGGCCAGCGCACGGCTGGCCGGGAGCGACCGGTCGGTTGGAGTCTTCCCAGGCGCGTTCGCGGCAGCTTCCGGTGACCTGTTAGTATGTACGTCGGCCTCTGTTGACCCTCGCTGAAGCTTTTCGTTTCTCACATGCGCAAAAACTCGGCTCCTCTTGTACGTGCATCGGCCAACTGATTGCCGTCACCGTCTCACCGTCCGGCCGAGTAGTGTGTGTAAAAAGGAACGGTTAACGCTTTGCTGGCACAGAAAAACCAGAGGAGCTACGTACAGTATTGGCACGCTGATCAGGTAGCAAAATAGAAAATACATGAATAGCACCTCTCTCACTCTGTCGGTGCGAGGGTTATCGTTGCTGTTGCTACTACTCGAACGGAGTAGCACGAGGGGAAAGAGAGAATGAAAGAGCTTGCGCTTTTGGCAGCAACAATGATTTCCGTCGCCACCCCGCCCGCTTGGTGGTGGTAGGTGAGCACGGCTGCCCACATGTGCGCACATAGTACTGCGCCCAAAGTGGACACAGCGCCACGTTGCGTATCATTCCTGAGACCCGACGTGTCGGGCTCAATCATCATGAACAAGGAGAAATGAATGGATTAGTTGATCATCATGGAGCGGGCGGCGGGGTGCGAGCTCGTCGCGGGCGCCGCCGCGGGGGTCGGGGTGGGGCAGGCGCCGCCGCGGGGTGCGGGCGGAGGGGTGCGGGGTGCGAGCTCGTCGGGCATGGCCGCGCCGCGGTGCGCCTCTGCTCGTTGTATTTGACTTTTTTTTAAAGGCTGCCTGTCCGGTTTGAGATGAGCACTGCCGTAGGGTGCACCGGTCCAACAGGCCTGTCCGCGCCTCTCAGACACCGCTCAAAAAGATGAAATCCGGACAAATTGTGTCCGGATTTGAGCACTGCCGCTGGAGATGGCCAAGGACATCTCCTGCGGGGCTGCTTATATGCGGACCAAATTGCTGTCTGTTTTGTCTATTTGAGCAACCGTCCGGGACCGTGCCCGGCCAGTTTTGGCCACTGCCCCTGCGGGGCTGCTCAAATGGTGGCCACACTTCGAAATAAAGTATCAAAATGCACTAGATAATAGCAAAAGAATATCGGTGCATGCAAAAAGGGCCACGGTTCGGCCATACGGCCACGGTTCAGGCCATGCCGGCCACGGTTCGGGCAAGGTTCAGACGGCCAGGTGAGGCCATGCCAGCCCAAGGCCAGAATGTATAAAAGCGACGCCGGCCGCGGGTTCAGGCCGGCGTCGGGCACGGTCGAGGCCATGCGCGATCACTCCTCGCCCTGCATGTACCGCTGCTGCTTCTTCTCGAAGTAGGCCTTTTTCCTCGGGGTCAGGCAGCTCAGGTCCATGGCCATGATCTGCGCATCCTGGGCGTCCAGAGCGAGCTCGACCTCCTTCCTCTTGTTCTCGGCCTCCATGGCCCTGGTCGAGGCCTCCATGGCCCTGGTCTTGGCGTTCTCCTCCTCGATCTCGAGCTTCTTCGTTTGCACGATAAAGTAGTTCTTCGTGATCTCCTCGCGCTCCCGGCGCTTCTTCTCTTCCCTCTCGTCCTTCTTGTCGCTGGTCTTGTCCTTCTGCGAGATGAACCCTTGGAGGGTCTCTTGCAAAGCGATGGTCGTGGCGTCACGCTTGAGGTCGAGCTTGGAATTGCTTCGGCCCCTTGGCCGTTCAGTTGTCGTGCCATCGGCCGCCTGGCCCGTGGCCATCGGCGGCACCCCGCCCGGCATGGCCGCGCCTTTCTTGAGGGCGTTGTGGAGCTCCTTCCACTTTTGGTTGTCCTTGATCTTGCGGTAGCAATGGGCGAAGTTGAATGACTTTCCCCCATGCTCGGCCTTGTACAACGTTAACGCTTGGAAGGCCTACACAAACAAGAATTGGACACGGGAACGTGTGGGCAATACATATGAAGAACAAGGACGTGTGGCCACTCACCAAATCGCCGATGCCGATGCCACTTTGGGGCCGGGCCGCGGCGTGCTCGAAGGAGCCGGTGAACTTGCTGCACTCGGCCGAGATGAGCCCGAACCTCTTTTGGATGGAGAGCTCGGTCCTCGAGTGACCATGGAGTACGGTGGAAGGACGGCCCGTTCTTGGTAGTTCCTGTGCATCCTCCTCCAATAGGCGTTACCCTTCATCTCGGCCCCGACAATGGTGTTCTGCCCCACCTCTATCCATGTGTCGATGAGGCACTCGTCCTCCGCCTCGGTGAACCCAACGCCCCACTCTACGTTCCTCTTGGCCGCCTTGGCCTGCTGGGTCAGCTCGTCCATGAACATGGGCATGTCGTCGATGTGGGCCTCCTCGTCGTCCTCCTCGTACAGCTCGTCCCCAGGGTGGACGTAGCTCGCCTGGCCGTCCTCGTTGATCATGTTTGACATGAACCCCTCGACCTCCTCCCTTGTCAGGTCCGTGGGCTGCGTCTCCATGTCCTGCATTTCCTCGAACAGGTTGCGGGGCATCGGGTGAACGGCCGGCGGGGGACGGTGGGCGCCTTTTCTCGACGGGGCAGTCGACATGCCGGACACGGGCGCCGTGTTCAGGTTGATGGAGACCCTGGTTCGGGCCGGTGACGAGTCCTCCATGTCCACCAAGAAGAAGGGCGGCGGCGTCCGGTCACGACCGGGCAGGTAGCCGTAGGCCGGCGCGGGCGACTCCATCGTTCGGCGCGCGTCGAGGAGGACGCTCCGCGGCCGGGCCGCAGAGGCGTTCGAGCTGCATGCCTGCGCCGGAGCCGGTTTCATGGTGGGTGGCGGCTGCATGCCCAACATGATCATGGCGGCCTGCGCCGCCATCTGGGCGATCCTCTTCTGCTCGTCCTCCTTCTGCGGCGGCGGCGTCTTCTCTTCCTTCGCCCTCCTCCTCCGGTCCGCTCTCTTCGCCGACTCCTCCTTCGTCCGCGCCTCCGCGAGCGCGTCCTTGGGCTTCTTTGGCTTCGGCTTCTGCGGCGGGACGGAGACCCTGGTTCGGGTCGGGACGAGTTGGTCTGTGGTCACGGAGGCGGAGGCGGCGGCGGCTGGTGCTGCGTCGGCCATGCCTAGGGCAGTGGAGCAGCGGGGGGTGGATGAGGTTGGAAGAGGAAAGGGCATATGTTTATCACTTTTGGTGTGGGCCACGTCGGGGTTTCGGGACACATATTGTTGTCCTAAGCTGTCCGGACGCTGCTCAAAACTGGACCAAATTTGGTCTGGATTTAAGCATCCGGGGACAAAGAAAACGGACCGTGGTCCGTTTAAGCAGCGCCGCAGGGATCTGGTTTCGGCCCAGGCTACTCAAATCCGGACTGTCCGGGGCAAATGAGCAGTCCGGCATGAGATGTCCTAACCCGGGTGTTCTTTTCCTGCCGAACCAGCCGGCGACGATCCTAACTCTGCCGAACCCACACCGCAGTGTGGAATTCAAAGGCCAGTTGACGTGCCGAAACCACATGATAGGCTAAAACTGCGCGTCCCCGTCTCCCAGTCATTGACCCAGCAGCGATTCTCGGCGCCAGTCGCGCCGGGGGTCCAACTTTAGGCAGGTCGATCGTACTGGTGCAAGCGGCGCTACACACCACAACGACACACATTGAGATCTGGACGATGCGGTCGCTCGCAGTTCGGTAGGAGTTGAATCCTTCGGAGGGAGTGTGGACACGCTGCACGTACTGTGTTCTCAGAGAGGCAGATCGCGACAGAGCAAGGGCCTCGTCAGCTCATTAAATTTCCGGACGTCACGACGCAAACTAGTAAGCAGCTCTCCGATGGAAATTCAATTCCTGGCACAACGTTGTGACGTGGCTGAAAAACAATTTGCAGAGCGATACACAACAAGTTTAGATCACGGCAAATATGCATGATCTCCCACGAAAGATCTCCGTAATCTTATTTTGGCAGGAAGATCTCCGTAATTAAATGACAAGTAAATGTGGTTTTTTTTTTAAATGAGTAAATGCGGTTTCTGTAACCGTTTTCGCATATTCGTGGCATAAGTTAACACAAAAATAAACTTCCGCGGAAACCCAGATCTCAGACGAAAACCCAAAGGCTCCCCGTCACATCAAGCAACGCAAAGCGGCCCGAGGTTGAAGGTAACGCACGGAAACTCCCCCCGTCCTCCTCCTCCTCATCTCTCTGTTCCGATCCGCACTCATCGTCGTCGCTCCCTCTTTGCGTGCTGGATACGCCTGCGTCCGGTGTGATCGGACCCCTAATTCGCCGGTGCTTTGGCCAGTACAGTAGGGTTTATGGCGTTCCTTCCTTGCTCGCTTCAGACGCACTCAAAGGCGACTTTTTCTTCGTTAGCTGCTCCTGTACGTAGAGGTTACACCCGAATCGGGTGGGGGTGAGAAGGTACTCGTGCTCCTTTGCTCCGCTCCAATGTCGGTGGCAATCCGCGATTAGATTATGGTTGCGGGGAAAGGGAAAAGGGTGATTTGAGATTGCAGATCCGGTGTTTGTTAAAATGTCTCTGAGGGAGAGGGTTCTCTTTATTTTGCTGTTGTTGTGACTGCCGTTGATGTTGGTAGTGGTAGTGGTGGTTTTTAATCATGGTCTGTTTGATTTGTCTTCTTCTTATGCCATTTTCTGTCTTTCTTGATCTTGAAGCAGCTGACATATATAAATCTGGCTTGATTATATATTTCACTTACGACGCATATTTTTGTCGGTTGATTTTATATTTCACTCTACTTGAGAAATTTGCCATACAAGAAAAGGAAGTTCTGATCTGTGTTGTGTTGACTTGTTTGCTAAAACAAGTGGCAATAGTGCATGACTCGCTTAGGACTGTGCTAAAGAAAGTTGCCTAACTGTACCCTTTCCTTAACGATGCCTTAAAATGAAAGAAAGAAAGATGGGGTCTTCCCTAGTCCATTTGTTAGTTGCAGGAATCAAATGGCAGCGACTTAAGAGTGAGACTAAGAAAGTTCTTTATATTCCTGGCTGCATTTTTTTTTTCTAGATCTTTTTTAGTTTCATTTTACTATGGATGCTGTAGCTTTCCCGTGGAAGGTTCAGCCACGGTTTCTTAATCAGTAAACAGTGCAAACGGTTTATGAACACAAGTTCTGAACTTCTGGTTGGTGACCACTTGGAGAGTAGAGAGAGTATCATTGGGACAAGCAGCGGCGTCAACATCAGCTTCCTAATTTTGACCGTGTCTAGGCTTTGAGGAATTCTATTGCATGCTCCCTCCCATTGGTTGGACTTGGACACAACTTGGCAATTCTTACATCTCAATTGTGTACTGTAACTTCTGAGGCAATCCTGGTTATCTTCTGGCCTCAATTACTAGAGTGCTGTTATAGTTGACCATGGATTAAAATACTTCATGTGGTTGTTCCAAGTTATTCTTCTGACCATGCATGTTCATGTTCATGGGGAACAAGTCCACAGCCACCTCTGCTCTATTTTGCATACACTGAACAAGAGAAGAGAAAAAAAAAAAGGTCCTGGAACCTTCAGATCTGAACAGAAGCTATTTGATTATTCCATAACAGCGTAGCGTAGCACCTCTTGTTGATTCCTGTAGTATTTTTATTTTCCATTTTTCTGATTGGTTAAAGTAAAGAGGTTGGTGGTGTGTCATGGACTCATGAGGAACCTTTTCGATTAATGCAAGTTTGGTGGGCTCATGGAAGGCATGAGAGCAGCACCTCGCCTTGTATGACCAACTCACACCAACTCATTTATTCTGATTTTCTGACCACGCGGTTAATTTTTCAGAGGGGGAAAGAGCGAGGTAGATCCAGTTTGGTGGCTTCGGGGAAAAGGGTATATAAGGAGTTGTGGCCTTCTCTCTGCATACAACTCGTGGGCAGCTTCTTCTCTGCATACAAGAAGTCGCCTCTGTTCCTTCCTTCCCCGTAGCAGCTCCCTACCCGAGATCTTCTTCGAGCCCCTGAGATCTGGTGAGAGTCTTCCTCGATCTCGTGCATCTCCTTCGAATTAGTTTGTAGTTCGGTGTGTGATTCTTTCAAGAAGCGTGTTTCCCTTCTCTTGGTGTAGTCATCATTTCTCAATTTCTCTGAAGATGCTTGCTGTCTTCAGATCTGAGCATCTCCTCGTTTTAGATCCATTGTCTTGATTTAGTAACTTTGCTAGTACTCTATGCCATGAATTTTCCTTTTAATGGCTCTTGCCAGTCGCTGCTGCCCCTATATTAGATGATTGGTGTGATCTCGTTTCAGTCTGTCATACTATGTGTATGCAGTCTGCAGAAGTAGCCACATTTTTTTCATCTCAAGTTAGCTCATGCTGTGAAATTGCAAATATATGATTATTCAGAAGTGTTCATGCTTGTATGCCCAATAAATTGGTAGAGAGGCTTCTGTTTTTTCCAACTCTGCATTTCTGTCACATACTGTTGTCTTTCAAGATCTGAATCTCAGATTACCTCTGTTTGTTAACTTAGAGATATGCAATGACCTGTTATTCAGTCCTCTGAAACCCATTCTTTGCTATTATCGCAGATTGTAAGCAGACAAGATGGTGAAGATCTGCTGCATCGGAGCTGGCTACGTCGGTGGCCCAACAATGGCTGTCATTGCCATCAAGTGTCCAGCAATTGAGGTTGTTGTCGTCGACATCTCCAAGCCCCGCATTGACGCCTGGAACAGCGACACGCTCCCGATCTACGAGCCTGGCCTCGATGATGTTGTCAAGGCGTGCAGGGGCAAGAACCTCTTCTTCAGCACGGACGTCGAGAAGCACGTCGCGGAGGCCGACATCATCTTCGTGTCGGTGAACACCCCCACCAAGACCCGTGGTCTTGGAGCCGGCAAGGCTGCCGACCTCACCTACTGGGAAAGCGCTGCCCGTATGATCGCCGATGTCTCCAAGTCGGACAAGATCGTGGTGGAGAAGTCCACCGTCCCTGTGAAGACCGCGGAGGCCATTGAGAAGATCCTGACCCACAACAGCAAGGGCATCAAGTACCAGATCCTGTCCAACCCGGAGTTCCTTGCTGAGGGCACCGCGATCGAGGACCTGTACAAGCCCGACAGAGTGCTCATCGGTGGCCGGGAGACCCCCGAGGGCCAGAAGGCCGTTCAGGCACTGAAGGCGGTGTACGCCAACTGGGTCCCCGAGGACAACATCATCACCACCAACCTGTGGTCTGCCGAGCTTTCGAAGCTCGCCGCCAACGCGTTCCTGGCCCAGAGGATCTCCTCCGTGAACGCCATGTCGGCGCTCTGCGAGGCCACGGGCGCCGACGTGTCTGAGGTGTCCTACGCCATCGGCAAGGACTCGAGGATCGGGCCCAAGTTCCTGAACTCGAGCGTCGGGTTTGGCGGGTCATGCTTCCAGAAGGACATCCTGAACCTGGTGTACATCTGCGAGTGCAACGGCCTGCCCGAGGTGGCCAACTACTGGAAGCAGGTGATCAAGATCAACGACTACCAGAAGAGCCGGTTCGTGAACCGTGTGGTGTCCTCCATGTTCAACACCGTCTCCGGCAAGAAGGTTGCCGTGCTGGGCTTCGCATTCAAGAAGGACACCGGCGACACCAGGGAGACCCCCGCCATCGACGTGTGCAAGGGCCTCCTGGGCGACAAGGCCCAGGTGAGCATCTACGACCCGCAGGTGACCGAGGACCAGATCCAGCGGGACCTTGCCATGAACAAGTTCGACTGGGACCACCCGATGCACCTGCAGCCGACCAGCCCGTCGGCGGTGAAGCAGGTGAGCGTGGTGTGGGACGCGTACGAGGCCACCAAGGGCGCCCACGCCGTGTGCATCCTGACGGAGTGGAACGAGTTCAAGGCGCTGGACTACCAGAAGATCTTCGACAACATGCAGAAGCCGGCCTTCATCTTCGACGGCCGCAACGTGGTGGACGCCGAGAAGCTGAGGGAGATCGGCTTCATCGTCTACTCCATCGGCAAGCCGCTCGACGGCTGGCTCAAGGACATGCCCGCCGTGGCCTAATTCTCCTCACTCTGTCCGCAGTCCTCGTCCGCAGGGGAAAGGAAAATGGAGAAGTGGTTTGACCATTCTTTATAGTTTGCTTTTTGCAGGAGACGCTACACATTTTCGATTATCGGGCATAAGAATTGGGTTCCGTTAGTATTCAAATCTTTGTGTTTAAGTTGTTTTCGCCGCCACCCGTTTGTAGATCTTATAATCAAAATCCTCAGTACCTGTGCTGTGGTGGTCTGAGGAGGTTTTACTTGTATCCGTCCAATGAACTTTGTAGCCGGTTGATCCTTCAACTTGTTTTGCTGAAATCATTACAGAATCGATGTATTTTCCCCCCTCCAGATTTGCAGACTACCTTTGCTCTTGTTCCTATGTCTTGTGTTTCACTTTATTCCTAGCTTCTTCTAACATAAGTGCACTAGTCAACGTCCTCACTGAATGACTCTATTAAAGGATCCAGCCCTCTAGCAACTTTGACAATCTAGCCATTTGGCAAAACTTAGACACAAAATAAACTTTATTAAAAAAAGTTAGCCGGCCCTCTCGAAACAGGGTTTCGCTCCGCTTTATAAATAAAACAACCGTTCAACAGAGTCATACAACGTCAGAGATACACCCCAACACAGGCACGGCAACAGCACAACAAGGCCCAAAGGATAAAAAAGAGCGCGCTAGCGCAGGCGCGCACACACAGCAGCAAGAGGCGAACGGAGGGTGGTGTGGGTAGAGGGGGCGCCAAGCACCAGGAGCGAAGAACTTAGGGAGGTGCCGCAGAAGAGATGCGGCGCGCGACCACAAGCAGTCTGTCCATGGAGTCATCAAACCGCATCATGTCCTGCTGTCTACACATCGGATACCACTGCTGCAAAAATGCGAGAAAAGTGAACATCAAGTCAGAAGCGTGGCGCATGAAAACCTTCTCTATCACCATTTTGTTGCACACGGTCCATAACGACCATGCCATCGCCGCAAACACCAACCAAAAGAGGCGCCTACCTCATCTGGTCTGGTGCGCCTGGCTTTCAAGGAACTCGCCGAGGTCCGAGGCCTGCCAAGAAGGCCCCAGCCTCCCCCCAGACAAAGTTCCATAGAAATCAGGCAGCGGGACACGAACAAGATGTGAGCGCACGACTCAGGAATCTTACAGAGGGGACACATGTCGTCCCCCCGGGCCACGGCGTTTGGCCACCTCGATCCCTGAGGGTAGCATGTCCCGCAGCAGTTGCCACACAAAAATCTTTATCTTGAAGGGCAGCGGGGCCTTCCAAAGTGGCAAGGCCTGTGGTCGAGTGGGCCCAGTAAATTGGGTCCGATACGCCGATTTGACCGAGAAGGCCCCCAATGGGGCCAACGCCCAGGACACCTGGTCCGAACCGCCTGGCAGCACATCAGGGAGGGCAGCTCGGAGCGCCTCCCACGCCGCGGCCTCCATTGGTCCAAATGTTTGTTGGAACCCAATGTTCCAAGTCCCATTTTGGACAACGGATGCCACCACCAGGGAGGGGTCCGAGCAAATCGCAAAAATTCGCCGAAACTCTAGGTGCAACGGCCTCTCCCGGAGCCACGGGTCAAGCCAGAACATGATGCCCCGCCCATCCCAAACGGTGAACCTAACCCCCCCTCCTAATTTCCTGCTTGAGAGACTGGATAGATCTCCAAAACAGAGATCCATCATGTCGATCACAAGCAAGAAGCGGACGACCCTGGAGGTACTTCGCTTTGATGAGCCGGAGCCAGAAGCCCCCCCATCCCGTAGAATACGCCAGGCCCACTTAAGTAATAGGGCGGCGTTCATCTTCCGGAATGCCACAATACCTATGCCCCCCATATCCTTGGGGGCGCACACATCCGCCCATTTCACCATATGGTATTTACTCCTCCCCTTGGCTTCTTGCCAGAAGAATCGAGAAAGATCCTTGTCAAACGCCGCATGAATCTCTTCTGGCAGGAATAGATGCCCATCATGTAGGAGCGGATACTTGAGAGGCAAGAACCAATAAGCACAGACTTGCTCCCCTTAGAAGTGAAGCATCCTTTCCATGGTTTCGCCTTACGTCTAACTTTCCCCGACAAGGGCTCCATGTCCTTAATAAGGATCCTAGAGTCACTCAGCGGGACCCCCAGATAATTAATAGGGAAGGAGGACAACCTGCAGTTAAGATTGTCCGCTATCCGTTATTGCTCCTCCGGGGGATAGCCAAGCACCGCCTACGGAACGATCAATCCAACCAAACTCACCTTATCGGAAACCGCTTCAACACCACGTGGCCGGTCCACCACACCAATAGAACCTCAAGGATTAGTTGAGATAGATTGGAAAGTCCCTAACCAATTCCCAAGGGGAAAGGATAGCTAACCCGGTGTAGCCTTGATACGATCCTAGATACAAATCATAGGAGTAGGCTTGATAGGGTCCCAGATACAAATCATAGTAGTAGCCTCACAAGAGGGATACAAGAGAAAATCTCAAATGTCTAAATTCATCTCTAACCCTAGATCTAGTCCAAGGGGCTCCTTTAATAGCCAAGTGGGTAGGTGAGGGGTGAAAAGGGGAAAAGGGGGAAAATCCCATGACTGCAGAGAAACCGTCCTGGGAGGCCGGGATGGGAGCAGGGAGGCCGGGGTGGAGTCCGAGCGGCTCTGTTGGGTTCCCGACCTGAGGCACGCAGGGAGGCCGGCCTGGCCGGCCTATCAGGCCGGGGTTCCTGACTCCCGCCTCCTTCTTCCTCTTCTTCTTCCTTCTCGATGCCTTCTTCTCGGACATCTTCCACAACTTCTTGGGCATCATCTTGGGCACGTTCTTGAGCATCTTGGGCATCGTCTTGGGGCTCCATGGTGGGATCAAACCCGAGCACGTATAGGGTAAATCCATGAGGTAGTGCAACCTTCACCAAGACACCGAAGGCATATAGAGAGAGGAGTGAGTTCACCTTGTGTAGTATCGATGTAGGGCTTGGTGGAATGGGTTGTGTTGCATCATCTCCCCCTCCCCCTTGGAAAAGAGTCGAGCTCGACTCTTGATCCGTGCTTTCGCGTGTGTAACCATGATAGGAAGAAGGAATTTTGGCGACGAAGATGTCTTTGAAGTTGATCCGCTTATTGAAACCCATGCAAAGGTACGCTCGTAGTGGGGGTGGTCCAAATACGATGAAGATCTTGAAATGGTCCTCTTTGGTTGGTTGATGAAGATCGTGACTGTCGATGTAGTAGTCGTCGAATAGCTCAAAAGTCGGTTGCTCCATTGCTGTGGAAACGCTTGGGTGTAGAAGAATTTGACGTATTGGTTGCACTCCACTCCATATCTTGCATTATCGTTGATTCGCTTGTCAAAGTCCATGTATATCTTGACGTTTGGTATGTAGTCATGGAATGCATTATCGTTGATTCGCTTGTCGAAGTCCATGTACATCTTGACGTGTGGGATGTAGTCGTGGCATGCATTGTCGTTGATGCGCTTGTCGAACTCCATGTACATCGGATGTAGACGGAGAATGCGTTGTTGTTGATACGCGTGTCGAACTCCATGTACATCTTGACGTGTGGCATGTAGACGGAGAATGTGTTGTGGTTGATGCGTTTGTCGAACTCCATGTACATCTCGACGTGTGGGATGTAGACGGAGAATGTGTTGTGGTTGATGTGCTTGGCAAACTCCATGGACATCTTGACTTGTGGGATGTAGGCGAAGAATGCGTTGTCGTTGATGCGCTTGTCGAACTCCATGTAGAGCTTGACTAGCAGAATGTACTCCTTCCAAGTCTTTAAGTCGGTGTTGATGTTCATGCGGTGTGGAGAGCCATGTATGGTGAATAGTCCCTGAGGGATAGCATGCTTGATAGGGTCACCAAATTTCTTCAAAAGATACAACAAAGATGGAGAGAGAGTCAATAAGCACAAATGACTTGGAAGGAGTACATTCCGCTCGTCAAGCTCTACACGGAGTTCGACAAGCGCATCAACGACAACGCATTCTTCGTCTACATCCCACACGTCAAGATGTCCATGGAGTTTGCCAAGCGCATCAACAACAATGCATTCCCCGTCCACATCCCACATGTCAAGATGTACATGGAGTTCGACAAGCGCATCAACCACAACGCATTCTCCGTCTACATCCCACACGTCAAGATGTACATGGAGTTTGACAAGCGCATCAACCACAACGCATTCTCCGTCGACATCCCACACGTCAAGATGAGTGTCAATAAGAAAAAAATGGGATTTTTCTCTCAACTCTCATCTCACTTTTGATGACAATCAAGACTATGCCTCTTGGAACACTCATGCTTCTACCACTCATTCTAGGCTTGTGGCTCTCACTCACGAGATGGTGTATCTCTCTCTCACCACTCATCTCACTAGAAGCTTGAGAGGAAACAATAGAAGGCTCCAAATTCTTGGCACTTGATGTTGGGGTGCTTGGAGGTGGCGGTAGTGCCATGGCTTGTGTCGAAGAAGGCTCGGTCATCTCTGTGATGTGGTAGTGTAAGACATGCATTGTATCATCCTCAAGTGGTTGATGACAGTGAAGATGATATTCTTTAGGAGAATGGTGACGAGGATGTGGCCTTAGAGAGGTTGGAAAGAGATGAGCATGTTCCACAAGGTCATATGCACCAAAGTCTTCATCATAGATTGGTGGAGTTGCATCCTCATGTTCATGGTGATGTCGATCTTGTCGTATTGGAGGAGTAACTTTGCACCCATGATGTTGTTGTTGCACTTGTGGTCATGAAGGATGCTCATGCTCTTGATCATGAAGTCCATAGTCCTTCCTCATAGGATGTTTCACATGGAGGTTGTGGATCGTTGTTGGTGGTGAAGTGCCTCTCGCCTCTTTCCTTGATGAAAGAGTAGGATCATGATATCCATGGTGAGGTTGGCATTGATCATTGTCGATGGCGGGGCGCGATGAGAAAGTACATTCTTGGTGGCGATGAGGTGGAGGCTCCCACACTTCATGTGGACGATGACGATCATGTCCATTGAACCTAGGGACATTGAGGCAAATGGCACTCAAATTATTGTCTTCATGTTGTTGATGGGGTTGCTCAAGTGGTTCTTCATCCAAGATGGGAGGTGAAAGATCATGGGGAGCACCTTCATTTGCTTGTTGTTGATTTGGTCGCTCAAGTGGGTCTTCATCGAAGAGAGAATGTGAAATATCATGTGGAGCATCCTCACTTGCTTGTTGTTGACGGGGTCGCTCATGTGGGTCTTCATCAAAGATAGGAAGTGAAAGATCATGTGGAGCATCGTCACTTGCTTGTTGTTGACGGGGTCGCTCATGTGGGTCTTCATAAAAAATAGGAAGTGAAAGATCATGTGGAGCATCCTCACTTGCTTGTTGTTGATGGGGTCGCTCATATGGGTCTTCATCAAAGAGAGGAAGTGGAAGATCATGTGGATCGTCCTCATTGGCTTGGCGTTGGCGGTCATGATAGGGAGGATGGTGCTGATGGTCATTGTGGTGAAGTTGGTGGAGGCATGCTTCACGGTGTTCACTAGCATCATTGTCACAATTGTGTTGTGGAGGAGGGTGTTGCTCGTGGCGGTCATTGTGGTGGTGACTCGCATTGTGCCTTGGAAGCCTCTAAAGTGGCGAGCATTATCTATGAAGTCATGTAGACCATAGTCATTAGCGGAGCTTGGCGGAGGTTGGTGATGATGTTGGTGAAGATTCGGTCGTAGAGGGTGATCTTGAAGAGGGTCACCACGACCTTGGTGGTGTCGAGGAAGTGGTGATGGAGAGCTATCCTCATACCAATGTCGTCGAGGAGCTTGTGGAGGAGGAGGTGGTGATGTGGTATCAGAGCCAGGTTTTCCACCATCTTCCATGTGGGGGTGATGATCATGGCAACGAGCTTGGGGTTGGTGGCTTGAACGTCTCGACTTTGAGGACGATGATGATCCATGGCGGTTGGCAAGGTTGGCCAAGTTGATGTTGATACGCACCATGTGATCATTCAATCGAGCGTGTTGAGCTTGTAGTAGATGTTCCAAGCGCTCCAATCCGTCACGAACAAGTTGGCGAAGATGAAAATGTTTGTTCAGTTGACGAAGCTGTGGGCGTTGTCGTTGAAGAAGTGGTTTCCATCATCCTCCGAACTTGGACTTGTAAACACTCCTTCCCTATCCATCTCAAAAGCACACAAGTGTGATATGAAGAATAGATGTCTCACTTACCCAACATTACCTTTTTTGGTCGTATTGAGGCTAGTGGACGAGCCTAGGTGTAGGGCAGTATGTCAAAGGCGAGTTAAAAAATATCGAAAGAAAACCGCAAACAACAACACACACACTTTTTGTGGATGGAAAATGGGTGAGGAAAGTGGCAAAGAAAATCAACAAGTACGAAGAAAAGTTTGTTGTAAAACGTAGAGAAGAACCGAAATGAAATTTTAGAAAAATAACTAACCTAGTGGAGGAAAAAAATGGAACACACACACACAAGTGATAAATGGGGTTAGTGCGGCCAAAAGATGAGCGGAGACGAAATGTTCCTATCGAAGACTAAGCTCAATGCCACACCAACACAAGGAGGACGTTAGCTCAAACCTTAAACTTTAAAAGGCAACAAGATTCACACCGTGGCAACTGGTCACTCTTTTCTCTTTTGCGACGCAAAGCTACATGTTCCTACAAGTGATAGAAATCGGCATCGATCTTTTTCTTCTTTTTTTATTTTTCGATTTTTGATGATTCCAAAATGCCAATGCCTACTCGAAACTACACTCTCACAAGTGCCAAACACACACTCTCGGTTCCACTAGTGCAATGACAAGCGATGTAAAATAGCTAGTCCGAATGGGCATGGTACTCAAACAATGGGTTAGTTCAAGCGGAAGCAAGTTATACCTATTTGATGGACGATCATGGACTTGCGGCCGGGAATTGACGATGTCGTGTCGTTCCGTTGATGTAGTTACGTAGATGATGGTGTGGGCTTCGCGTGGAAACTTGAATCACTCAAATCGGACGAACAACGACAAAGAAAAACAACTTCGAAAATCTGTCCAGGAATCGAAGAGCGGGATTTTTTTGGGATTTTCGCCCAATTTCGAAATTCCTTCAAATCCAAGAAAACATTTGGACAAATTCAAGAATAGTGGTTGAATAGAAAGGTGGGGAATGGTCTTAAGCAACAAATCCACGAAAAAAATCAACAAATCAACAGATCGGCCGAAATCCCTTTTGAGGCTATTTTTGGTGAAATTTTCGAATTTAGGGTTGGGGAAGAAAATTTTGGTGGAAAGGGAGATAGTGGGGGTCGAATTCATGTAAATATACCTGCTGATACCAGATGATGGAGGGGTTAACCTCTTGGGTGGCCTGATCTGCACGAATCGACCAAGAACACGAAGAACAAGCGATGAATACGAAGAACACAAAGGGGAACGAGGGGGATCGAGGAGAGAAGATAACTAACAAGAACTAAAAGACTTGATCTCCCGTCAACTAAGCTGCAACAGCCGCCTACGGAACGATCAATCCAACCGAACTCACCTTATCGGAAACCGCTTCAATACCATGTGGCCGGCCCACCACGTCAATAGAACCTCAAGGGTTAGTTGAGATAGATTGGAAAGTCCCTAACTGATTCCAAAGGGGAAAGGATAGGTAACCCGGTGTAGCCTTGATAGGATCCTAGATACAAATCATAGGAGTATCCTTGATACGGTCGTAGATACAAATCATAGGAGTAGCCTCACAAGAGGGGTACAAGAGCAAAGCTCAAATGTCTAAATTCATCTCTAACCCTAGATCTAGTCCAATTCTTTTATTGCCAAGGGGGTAGGTGAGGGGTGAAAAGGGGGAAAAGGGGGGCAAATCCAGTGGCTGCAGGGAAACTAGTTTGGGAGGCCGGCCTGGCTGGCCTGGGGGGGCAGGGTGGGAGTAGGGAGGCCGGCCTGGCGTGCAGAGTGGCCGGCCTGATGCCGGGATGCAGGTCGGCCGCTTTAGGAGGCCACCCAGCCTGGCGTGCAGGGAGGCCGACCTGTCAGGCCGGGGTTCCTGCCTCCCGCCTCCTGCTTCCTCTTCTTCTTCCTTCTCGATGCCTTCTTCTCGGACTTCTTCCAGAACTTCTTGGGCACGTTCTTGAGCATCTTGGGCATCGTCTTGGGGCTCCATGGTGGGATCAAACCAGAGCATGTATAGGGGAAATCCATGAGGTAGCGCACCCTTCACCAAGACACCGAAGGCATATATAGAGAGGAGTGAGTTCACCTTGTCTAGTATCGATGTAGGGCTTGGTGGAATAGGATGTGCCGCACCACAAAGTCTTCACAAAGGTGGCCTCGTCCTTGGACTAAAATAAAATGTTTCCTTTTCCAAAGATCGTTCTTGTAGGGCTTGTGTTGAAGAAAAGATGCATGATGCCTCCCATTAATGCAAGACCATTATCTCATCAAAGATGATATTGAAGCATATCCATGTTGATCTCTTTGGTGCCTGCCCGAGGAAAGTATTGGAGGCAAGAAATATTGCTTGCTTATTGTCGATGATTATTCAAGATACACTGGGGTTTATTTCTTCAAGTTGAAGAGTGAGACCCAACAAACCATTATCAACTTCTCCAACCAAGTGCAACATCAACACAATGTTCCAATCATGGCTATTAGGAGTGACAATGGCACCGAGTTCAAGAACTACACCCTAAATTAATTTCTTAGTGAAGAGGGTATTCGTCATCAATATTCCGCAGCATATTCCCCTAAAACAAATGGTGTAGCCGAGAGGAGGAATCAGACTCTCTTGAATATGGCTAGGACCATGTTGGCGGAGTATTCTTCTCCCCAATATCTATGGGCCGAAGCCATCTCCATGTCATGCCACTCCTCTAACCGACTCAACATTCGCAAGGGCTTAGTGAAGACTCCATATGAAATCCTCACCGGCAAAAACCCAACATCTCCTACTTCCGTGTCTTTGGTTGTAAGTGTTTCTATTTGATAAAGGGTAATCGTTTGTCTAAATTCCAATCTAAACCTATTGAGGGTATATTTATTGGTTACGGTGCCAAATCCCACACTTATAGAGTCTTTTACAAGACCTTACCGATTATCATAGAATCTTGTAGTGTGGTTTTCGAAGAAAATGATGGCTCCCAAGTGGCCCAATTTCATGTTTCTAATGTAAATGTTGAAATGCCTCAATAAGCCATAGGAATGATGGGTGTGGGAATTTTCCGCCCCATCGAGGGACACCTTGGGGCGGATCGAGAAGAACTATGCTCTACTCAAGTGAAGCCCTCGTCTACAATAGAAGAATATGCCAAGGGAGCAAGTGATGAGCCTAACCAAGAACAAGCTCAAGACCCTTCTCTTGTTGACCAAGTTGCAACGCAAGAACCAAGCACTCCAATCATTTAAGCTAGCCAAGGTCAAGGCCAAGATCAACCTTCTTCATCTTCTTCTCATCAAGTTGAAGCAAGTCTTGGAGATGATGATCAAGGCCAACTTTCCGGTCAAGACAGGGACCCAAATGATTAAGATTATCTAGTGATTCCTCTCGCAATAATGAGGAGATCGAAGCCCGTCGTGCTAGAAGAATAGAAAATCCTTGAAGCATATTGATGCATCCGATGATAAGGTTTTGGAAGATGTTAAAGCTAGAAGATCCACAAGAGCACAATTGGCAAGATTTAGTGAGCATCAAGTTCACATATCCATGGTGGAACCAAATAAAGTGTTTGAAGCTCTTGAGGACTCGTATTGGTTGGAAGCTATGCATGATGAACTCAATAATTTTAAACTTAATAAAGTTTGGAAGCTATTTGAGAAGCCAAGAGATTACCACAATGTTATTTGCACGAAGGGGATATTCAAGAACAAGAATGATGAGCATGGTATTTTCATAAGGAACAAAGCAAGATTGGTGGCTCAAGGCTACACTCAAGTGGAAGACATTGGCTTTGATGAAACATATGCTCCTGTGGCTCGTCTTGAGTCCATTCGTATCATTCTTGCATATGCATCTTCACATAACTTTAAATTGCAACAAATGGATGTCAAAAGTGCTTTTCTAAATGGTCCATTGAAAGAGGAGGTATATGTTAAGAAACCTCCAGGGTTCGAGAACCCCAACTTCCCTAACCATGTCTACAATCTTGATAAGGCGCTCTATGGACTTAAATAAGCACCATGTGTGTGGTATGAGCACCTTAGAGAGTTATTGCATGACCGTGGATTTGAAGTTGGGAAGATCGACCCCACCCTTTTCACAAAGAGGGTAAAAGGGGAGATTTTCATATGACAACTCTACGTGGATGATATTATCTTTGGCTCAACTAACAAAGCTTTTAATAATGAATTCTCAAAGCTTATGACTGACATGTTTGAGATGTCTATGATGGGAGAGTTGAGATTCATTCTTGGATTTGGAATCAAGCAATTGGCTCGTGGGACTTTCATCTCTCAAGCCAAGTATACCCAATATATGCTCAAGAGGTTTAACTTCCAAGGTGCTAAAGAGAAGGTCTCTCCAATGCAAGTCAAATGCCATCTCAAGCGCAATCCGGACGGTAAAGACGTGGACCAAAAGTTGTATCGTTCTATGATTGGTTCTTTGCTTTACCTTTGTGCATATTGGCCCGATATCATGTTGAGTGTAGGTGTGTGTGAAAGCTATCAAGCGGCTCCTAAGAAAAGCCACTTGGTGTCGGTCCAAAGGATCTTTCAGTATTTGGTTTATACCTCAAGATTTGGTTTTTGGTACTGATACGTCCATTTTGCATCACTATTTTTTATTGTTATTTTCTGTTATTCATTGATATATTTCATGTCATGATGCATCACTTATGTTATTTTATCTTATTTTGCATGCTTTATAATTTTTGGAGGATAAAACATCGGGACTAGAAATCTGATGGAAAAAGGCACCGTCGAGATACCCTATTTCAGAAGATCAAAAGAAGAGGGGGGATACTGGAGGAGTCTTAGAAGTACCGAGGAGGAAGTCAGCCAGAAGGGCACCCGGAAGGGGGCCACCTGGGGCCCACACCACCAGGCGGCGCCCCCCCTCTGGCCACGCCTAGGGGTGGTCTGACCCCCCGGCCCACTCCTGGGTGCCCCCTTTCACGTAATTGATCCCGAGGGAACCATAAGCCCCAGAAAAAGGTTGAAGAATTATTCCCGCCGCCTCGGGATAGAAAACAACAGAGAGAGAAAAGCTCTCTGGCAGGGAAAAATCTGTCGTGGAAATTCCTCCCGGGAGAGGGAGAATAATCGCCATCATCAGCGTCATCGCTCCGGACATCATCAAGATCGTCATCGTCATCATCATCACCACCAGCACCATCACCCTCATCATCCACCTTCACCCTGCGGTAACAATTAGGGGTCCTTATCGTTGCTCTTCACTAGATCTCTCCCGGTGTGGATTACTTGTTAGTAGTTGATGCTTGTGATATTTATCTGTATTTACACTTCATGACCAGATTGTTATTATCCATTATATAACCTCTGATTATGATCCATATGATGTCTTGTGAGTAGTTCGTTTAGTTCTTGAGGGCGTGGGATAAGTCATGATGTTAATAGTTGAATTATGTTGAAGTAATATCTCGTGGTTCAGTATTTAAGTTGTGGTGCTATTCCTATAGTGGTGTCATGTGAATGTAGACTACATGATACTTCACCTTTATGCACCTAGGAGGATTTTGTGTATTTGGCTACTAATTGTGGGGTTGCCGGAGTGACCGAAACCTAAACTCCCGTTAGGAAACCAATGCACGAGGGAGCGTAGAATCCCGGAGTTTTAAGGTTGTGGTTAGATTTATCTTAATTACTTTCTTGTATTTGCGGATGCTTACGAGGGGTATAATCACAAGTATGTATTATTCCTAGTTGGGCGGTGCATTAGCATAGGTTCACCGTCACAACACTTCAGGAACCAATAAATATTAATCAACCGTAATGAAGCGAAAGCACTTGAAGAAATTCCCATGTGTCCTCGAGAACGTTTGGTAATTATAAGTAGAACAACCGTCTTGTCCTTTGCTCTCAAAAGGATTGGGCCACTCGGTGAAATATTATTTACTGTCTTTTATTTACTCGCACTTTATTTATCTGTGATATCAAAAACCACCAAAACCCCGTTTGCTAGTGTTTAAAGTGAATTCTCCATCCAACCTGCTTGTCAACACCTTCTGCTCCTCGTTGGGTTCGACACTCTTATTTATCTAAAGTACTACGATACACCCTCTATACTTGTGGGTCATAAAGACTATTTTTTGGCGCCGTTTCCGGAGAGTGAAGTGCTATTGGTAAGTGGAATTGGTAAGAGAAACTTTTACTGTGAGTGCTGTTTTTTTTTCTGTCAGCTATTTTATTTCATTATGGAGAATACTTTTAGTTCTCTGTTTAGGGGTACTTCTACCATTACTGCTAGGGTAGTAGGTGACCCGTTATCTTATGAATTAGATCTTTATAAAATACCTATGAAATTTTTTGGACGTGTTATGGATAACTGCTATTATGGTGATGGAACTGTCCATCTCGATGATCATTTGCTCTTTATACATTAATTATGCGAGTTATTCAGGTGTGCAGGTATTACAATGGATCAAGTTAAAAGGAAATTATTTTGTTTATCGCTGAAAGGAAGAGCCGCTGAATGGTTCAAATTGGTGAATCTATCGGATGGGAGGAAATTATTCCTCTCTTTTATTCTAAATTCTATCCTTTTAGTGAGATTCATAAAGACCAGAATCAAATATATAATTTATGGCCTCATGATGGAGAGATTATTGCCCAAGTGTGGGGGAGAATGAAGTTATTAATGTTTAAATTTTCCGTTCATGAGCTCTCGAGTAATATTGTTATCAATAATTTTTATGCAAGGCTTTCTCTTCATTATAAGGATTTATTGGATGCGTCTTGTTCTGGATCATTCACATGTATGAAGGAAGAAGCTAAATTGGATCTTCTTGATCGTATTCAAGAAAATACTGAAGGATGGGAGAATGACAAAGGTAGAAAGTCAGGTATAAATTATGATTATGAATGCATTAAATCTTTTATTAGAACTGATGATTTCTATAATGTTAGTGCTGTTTGTGGTCTTGATTCTCAAATCTCTGCAAACTATCTTAAAGATTTTGCCTCCTATCTTGATATTCCTAAAAAGAATTCAACAAGTACCATGCACCTTATAAACATATTGTTCCTACTAGTAATGTAGAAGTGCATGCTGTTAATCCTATTGTTCTTGAGACTTATATTGAGAAAATGCCTTTCTCTTCTAAGGTGAAAGAACACTCTATTGTAGCTAGTGTGGTTAATAAGAGCATTAAGAAATCTACTGAACCTGATGAACAAATAACTGTTGAACCTGCTGTAGCAATAATGAAAGATCTTATCTGTGGAAACATAGAGGATGAACATATTGTCTTTTGTGAGGATATTTCTAAAATTGTCTCGCATCCAAATAAACCTAAGAAAACTAGTGTTCCTGTGCTTTCTGTTAAGATTGGTGATCATTGCTATTATCGTTTGTGTGACATTGGTGCTAGTTCTAGTGCTATTCCTTATGAGCTTTATAAAGAAATTATGCATGAAATTGGTTCTTGTGAGCTTGAGGATATTTATGTTGTTATTCAGATTGCTAATAGAGAAACTGTCTTTCCGATTGGTATTGTTAGAGATGTGGAAGTTTTATGTGGTAAGACTAAATATCCCACTGATTTTGTAGTACTTGGTAAGGCTGCTAGTAAAACTTGTCCTATTATTTTTGGTAGACCTTTCTTGAACACTTGTGGTTCTATTATAGAGTGTAAGAGGGAGAATATTTTGACTAAATTTGATGGAAAATCTTATGAATTCAGTTTCTCCAAATTTGCTAGAGCACCTTATGAATCTGAATTGCCTAATGAGAATTTTAGAGTTGAACAACTTGCCTCTATTGCTCTTTCTCCTAAAAATGCTTTGCATCAATATATGGATGACCATGAAAGCGAGGTCTTTATGGAAAAGAGAAATGAGATTGATGATATTCTTCTTCGTCAACTGGTGATACTGAAACATAATTTACCTATGGAGGACTTGGGTACCACATTACCACCCAAGGAGGATCCTGTTTTTGATTTAAAAACTTTGTCTGATGATCTTAAATATGCTTATATTGATGATAAGAAAATATATCCTGTTATTATTAGTGCTAAACTTTCAGGTGAAGAAGAGGAAAGATTATTGTGAATATTGAAGAAACACGGTGGAGCTATTGGATATACTCTTGATGATTTGCAAGGGATCTCTCTCTCTCTCTATATGTCAGCATGTTATCAATATTGAACCTGATGCAAAGCCAGTAGTTGAACATCAATGCGTTTTAATTCCTAAGATGAAGGAAGTGGTAAGAAATGAGGTATTAAAACGTCTTGATGCTGGTATTATTTTTCCTATTGCTGATAGTAGATGGGTGAGCCATGTGCATTATGTCCCTAAGAAGGGAGGAATGACTGTTGTGCCTAATGAAAATAATGAGCTTATTCCTCAAAGAGTAGTAGTTGGTTATAGAATGTGCATTGATTTTAGGAAGGTTAACAAGGTTACTAAGAAAGATCATTATCCTTTGACTTTTATTGATCAAATGTTAGAGAGGTTGTCTAAGAAAACTCATTTTTGCTTTCTTGATGGTTATTCTGGGTTTTGTCAAATTGTTGTTAGGAAGCAAGATCAAGAGAAAACAACCTTTACTTGTCATTATGGTACTTATGCTTATAGGCGCATGCCTTTTGGTTTGTGTAATGCTCCTGCTACGTTTCAAAGATGCATGTATGCTATTCTTCATGGTTTTGGTGAAGAAATTGCGGAAGTATTCATGGACGATTTCTCCATCTATGTAACTTCTTTTGATAATTGCTTGCACAACCTTGATAAAGTTTTGCAGAGATGTGAGGAAACTAATCTAGTTCTTAATTGGGAGAAATGCCACTTTATGGTGAATGAAGGAATTGTTCTTGGACATAAAATTTCTGAAAGAGGTATTGAAGTTGATAGAGCTAAAGTGGAAGCAATAGAGAAAATTCCCTGTCCCAGAGATGTTAAAGGTATTCGTAGTGTTCTTGGTAATGCTGGTTTTTATAGGAGGTTTATTAAAGATTTCTCTAAAATGTCAAAGCCTCTTACTAATCTTCTTCAAAAAGATGTACCTTTTGTTTTCGATGATGATTGTAAGGAAGCTTTTGAAACTTTAAAGAAGGCTTTAACTACTTCTCCTATTGTTCAACCACCTGATTGGAATTTACCTTTTGAAATTATGCGTGATGCTAGTGATTTTGCTGTAGGTGCTGGTCTTGGACAGCGAGTAGATAAGAAGTTGAATGTTATTCATTATGCTAGTAAGACTCTTGATGCTGCTCAAAAGAATTATGCTACTACTGAAAAAGAGTTCTTAGTTATAGTCTTTGCATGTGCTAAGTTTAGACCTTATATTTTTGACTCAAAGGTTACTATGCATACTGATCATGATGTTATTAGATACCTTATGAAAAAGAAAGATACTAAGCCTAGGCTTATTAGACGGGTGTTTCTTTTACAAGAGTTTGATTTGCATATTGTGGATAGAAAGGGTGCTGAAAATCCTGTTGCAGATAACTTGTCTAGATTGGAAAACATTGCTTTTGACCTTATTCGTGTTAGTGATAGTTTTCCAAATGAACAGTTGGCTGCAATAAAGGTAAAATCCCAGGATAGTCCATGGTATGTTGATTATGCTAACTTTATTGTTTCAAAGTATTTGCCTCCAACATTTACAACTCTACAAAGAAGAAAATTCTTCTATGATTTGACGCATTATTTTTGGGATGACCCACATTTATATAAAGAAAAATAGATGGTATTATGAGAAGATGTGTTCCAGATCATGAACAACGTGAACTATTGAAAAAGTGCCATGGTAGTGCTTATGGAGGACATCGCGCCGGAGACAGAACCACACAGAAGGTTCTACAATCAGGTTTCTGTTGGCCTACTCTCTTTAAAGACAGCACGTAAATTTATTTTATCTTGTGATGAATGTCAAAGAGTTGGTAATATTTCTAGACGTAATGAAATGCCTATGAGTTATTCTCTTGTTATTGAACCTTTTGATTGTTGGGGATTTGACTTTATTTGTCCTTTTCCTCCTTCGAATGGTTACACACATATTCTTGTTGTTGTTGATTATGTTACTAAGTGGGTAGAAGCTATACCTACAAAAAGTGTTGATGGTGAGACCTCTTTAAAAATGCTTAAAGGTGTTATTTTCCCTAGGTTTGGTGTGCCTAGATATCTTATGACTGATGGAGGTTCTCATTTTATTCATGGTGGTTTTAGAAAAACCCTTGCTAAATATGATGTTAATCATAGAATTTCCTCGGCTTATCATCCTCAAACCAGTGGGCAAGTAGAATTATCAAATAGAGAAATTAAATCTATCTTGCAAAATACTGTTAATAAATGTAGGAAGAATTGGTCTGATAAGTTGAATGATACTTTATGGGCTTATAGAAATTCTTATAGAAATCCTATGGGTATGTCTCCTTATAAAATGGTTTATGGAAAATCTTGTCACTTGCCTTTAGAATTAGAACACAAAGCTTATTGGGTAGTGAAAGAACTTAATAAAGATTTTAAACTTGCTGGTAAGAAAAAAATGCTTGATTTGAATCATCTAGATGAATGGAGATGTGAAGCTTATGAAAATGCCAGACTCTTTAAAGAGAAAGTTAAACAATGGCATGATAGGAGAATTCTTAAAAGAGAGTTTCATGTTGGTGAAAAAGTTCTATTGTAACGGTCTCGTCTCAGATTTTTTGCAGGAAAATTACTCTCGAGATGGGAAGGTCCTTATGTTATTGAAGGAGTGTGTCGTTCAGGTGCAATCAAAATTGCTTCCCTCAAAGATAAAAGTACACAAGTAGTAAATGGGCAAAGACTCGAAAATTATATTTCCGGTGATTCTTATGATGAAGATGTTGATGTTATTCAAGTAATGACCCCGGAGAAGTTCATTAGAGGAAGATTCTAGAATCTGCAGAGTCCACTTTTGAATAGCTAACAGTTCTGTTAAGAAAAAATTGCGAATTATCTTCCAAGTTATAAATTATTGATTTTTGGAAAATATGAAAAATACCGAGCCGAAGAAGAGTAGGAGAAGGTGCCCGAGGGCACCATACCATGCCTGGGCGCGGCCCACCCTTGGCCGCGCCTGGCTATGGTGTAGGAGCCCCGGAGTCCTCTCTGACTCGTTTTCGACCTGGACTTTCCTTTCATTACTTATGTTTCTGATATTTAACCCCCCCGGAAACAGGTCGAAACAGAAACAAGACGAGAAAACGATATACGGACCCCCCTGAGGTCCGTATATCGTTTTCTCGTCTTGTTTCTGTTTTGACCTGTTTCTGCCAGGATCTGTTTTCAGTTTTAGAAGCACCATGGTATCCACCAACAACAACAAAGGGATGGGACCGAAGGAAGATGATCTCCAAGGACGGAAGCCGGAGGAGGAGATCAAGAGTGGAGCTGAAGGAGATGTAGAAGAAAACCCACGATTGCATCCACGCACCACCATCGCAAGCATTGGAGTGGTTGCAAAACCTTCCAAGCAAACGACGAGGATGAGCACTGGAGGGAAGGCCCCACGTCACTTCTTAGCTTCAAGGATTCCACTTCCATGTATTAAGAGACCTTTCCATACTTTAACTCATGAGCATCAATCTATGAGGGTACCCGAGGCAAAATTGCCTTCTTGCTGGGATATGGATCGTTCTAACCGTGCAGATAGAGAAAGCTCTCAACCTAAGGAAGTGTGGGGGGAAAATCTTGATGACTGGGATTCACCGTTTGACAAGCACATGAACCGTATTGATCGCAATACGGAGATGATGTGTATGCTTATGTTCGCAATTGAAGATTTGTAGAAATCAATTGATAAGCTCATTGAGAAGGATTCATCACCACCACCGAAGAATTGATTCGTCATTGGTATTGGCATCCTCTCGGCTTGTTCCAAGCTTGCGGGAGTGTCGCGGTATCACACCTTTATCTTTCACCTTTTTACCTTTTAGTAGAGTCATATCATGAGTAGAGGAAATATCATATAGTATGGTTTGCAGTATGGAAGTATCACTCTTTAGTTAGTTATCGTTGTATCCCTTGGTCTGAGTTTCCGTAATGAAATATTAATGAGAAGTTTCATCATCTACTTGCTTTACTTTATTTTAGTTTGCAATTTCTGTTATATGGTTGATCTTGTTATTAGTATTGGTATCAATTTTGGAGCTTCAAGTTAATCTAGTTGTTTTTCGCAAACTTAGCATTGGTCAATAGCAACGATACGTTGAGACTTAAGTAGAAAAGAGGGAGTTGCATGTAGATATATTGTTCCATGATCTTTCTTTCTTGTTAGCTCATAAGCTTAGTATTCTCAAGTAAGATTGTTTGTACCTTCAAGTAAAATTGCATGATTGGCTTTATCATATATGTATTTCTTTGTTTTACCTCAATTCTTATGCTTTCTACCCAACCTTGCTAGCCAAAAGCCTGTACTGAGAGGGAATGCTTCTCGTGCATCTAAACCTTGAGCCCCAAAACCTTGCCATTTGTGTCCACCGTACCTACCTAAATGTGGTATCTCACCGCCACTCCAAGTAAATTGCTTGTGTGCTACCTTTAAGACCTTCAAGATTACAGCTGTTTTGTGCCCCTGTTTTAGCTCACGAGGACGAAAATAGAGAATCTTTATCTCACTTGTTGATTGGATTTCACACCCTGGACTAGTGGCTTCATCCGCTTATGCAAATGCTAGAAGAGCTGGCAGCAGGGTTCCCAACCCCACATAATAATTAAAATTCTCATCACTATTTTTGCCCCTGATTTATCAGTCAAATAATAATTGTGTAAACAAAAGAGAAAGAGGAATGACCTTCTATACCAGTTGTGTACTTCAATGGAGCCGCTCTTGTGAAGTCTAGTTGGTTGTGACGTACTGTATTTTATGTTTGCCATTCGTTGACATAAGCATACGCCTCTCTAAAAATTAGACATTCCTCCATGGTATATGATTTTTGGCAGGCACCCGAGGATTCGGTTAGCCATGGTTTGTGTAAGAAAGGTTGGTAGGAGTGTCGACCATTTTATACCTCTGTTTAACAAAATAAAAGCTCTAGCACATGAGTGATCCATGCTTCCCTCTACGAAGGGCTTATCTTTTACCTTTATGTTGAGTCAGTAAACCTACTCCTTTCTGTCTTAAGAAAGTATTTGAGTTGTTGTGATCCATCCATCTATATGTTGATTTACTCAATCATGTTATTTATTCTTCCTTGTTTGTACAAATCCTTTTATCTGTTTGAATACCACTTTGAAAGCTACCAATGTATGCAAAGAGACTGTTATAATTGAGCATGATAAACTTTGCAATATAAGCTCTAATATAAAGACTTTGATCAAAAGATAAGTACACTGTTAATTGTTCTCTAACCAAGACTGAAGTTTTCCTTTACCAATTATGATTTCCTTTTGCACCTTTATTGTGATTTCCTCTACTTGTTTCAAGTTTGATTTTATGAGAGGAAGTTGCTGTCTAAAATGGCTTGTTCTTTGTTAGATGTGATGCCTCTTGTCTTTATTTTATTTATCGACACCTCACTCCATAAACCTGTGGTCATGTTTACTGAGTTCAGTTTTGCTTGGGGACAAGCGAGGTCTAATCTTTGGGGGAGTGATACGTCCATTTTGCATCACTATTTTATATAGTTTTTTATGTTATTCGTCGATATATTTCATGTTATGATGCATCACGATATCCCTCTCAAGCAACCCTGCAATTACGATACAAGAAGTCTCTTGTGTCCCCAACACACCTAATACAATTGTCAGTTGTATAGGTGCACTAGTTCGGCGAAGAGATAGTAAAATACAAGTGATATGGATGATTATAAGTGATAGTAGCAATCTGAAATAAAAATGGCAGCAAGCAAACATGTAGAAGAACTGATTTTAAATGGTGTTTTAATGCTTAGAAACAAGGCCTAGGGATCCTAGTTTCACTAGTGGACACTCTCAACAATGATAACATATTTGAATACATAAATATCCCTCTTCACTGTGCTACTCCGAACCACTCTCCGGTCGGATAACAAACACCAATTCATTGCGTAGGGCTACAAAGCACACATTAAAGTCGCATTACCATGTCTAGTTAACCCCACACTGTCAACTTGAGCGCCCTAGAAGGTACTAGACAAACACCAGAATTTCATAGGGTCATCCAACACAAAATATAAATATCATGCTAGACCACACGGTGCACACACTGTCACCATTACACCGTGATCAAAGTGTCTACCGAGATCTCATAACAAAACCACTTGAGTAGCATAACAGATGAAGAGTAACATCTACTTATTCAACTAGATTACAAAGCTCATGATCACATAAAGATCACACCATGGGAGATAGAGAGATGAAACACATAGCTACCGGTAGAGCCCTCAGCCCCAGGGGAGAACTACTCCCTCCTCATCATGGGAGACATCAACGACGATGAAGACGGCGGTGGAGTCAATGGATATGGCTCTGAGAGCACTTCCCCGTCCCAGCAGGGTGCTAGAACAGAGATTTCTGTCCCCCAAAACTTGTCGTCGGCGGCGGCGGAGCTACAAAACTTTTCGAGGAAGGGGGCCGATATCTTTAGGGTTTATGCATCGGGAGGCATATATAGGCGAAAGGGAAATGGCGGTGGGCGCCCGAGGGGCCCACACCACCTCCAGACGCGGCCAGGGGGCCACCCGCGCCTAGGCATGGTGTGGGGGATCCAGGGCCCCCCTCCGGGTCTCCTTTGGACTTCTTGGACGTGTCGGGAATTCTAAAACTTCTGTCTTTTGAATCGTACAATTCCAAGAATAATTCCACAACAACTTTTCTGAAACTATAAATAGCAGAAAACAGGAACTAGCTCTGTGGCATCTTGTCAATAGGTTAGTCCCGGGAAATCGATAAAAATGACATAAAGTGTAAGGAAAACATGTAGCATATGGCATGAAAAGAACATGGAACATCAGAAATTAAGGATACGTTTATGACGTATCAATACTTCACCTTTATGGGCCTAGGAGGATGCATTGTGTATTTGGCTACTAACTGTGGGGTTGCGGGAGTGACAGAAACCTAAACCCCCGTTAGGAAAACAATGCACGAGGGAGCATAGAATCCCGGAGTTTTAAGGCTGTGGTTAGATTTATCTTAATTACTTTCTTGTATTTGCGATGCTTACGAGGGGTATCATCACAAGTATGTATTAGTCCTAGTTGGGCGGTGCATTAGCATAGGTTCACCCACACAACACTTCACGAACCAATAAATATTAATCAACCATAATGAAACGAAAGCACTTGACGAAATTCCCATGTGTCCTCGAGAACGTTTGGTAATCATAAGTAGAGCAACTAGCTTATCCTTTGCTCTCAAAAGGATTGGGCCACTTGCTGCAATATTATTTACTATCTTTTATTTATTCGCACTTTATTTATCTGCTATATCAAAAACCACCAAAAACCCATTTGCTAGTATTTGCAGTGAATTCTCCATCTAACCTGCTTGTCAACACCTTCTGCTCCTCGTTGGGTTCGACACTCTTATTTATCGAAAGTACTACGATACACCCCCTATACTTGTGGGTCATCAGGTACCCAAAGGGGTCACAATTTTCTCTCCAAGGGTACACGGACTCAGATCGGGCCGGTGATCAAGATGATAGGAAATCAACTTCCGGGGCTTGCCAATTTATTGGTAGGTCTTTGGTGAATTGGTATTTCAAGAAGCAAAATTGCATATCTCTCTCCATCGCCAAATTCGAGTATGTGGCGGACGCTAGTGCTTGCACCCAATTGCTATGGACGAGGAAAACCCTCAAAGAGTATGATGTTCATTTGTATAAGGTTTCGATCTTGTGTGATTCGTCATCATTTCATCCGAGGCCATGTGGCCAGAGGTGATATCGAGCTAGCATATGTCCCAACCAAGGATAATCTCGTGGACATCTTCACGAAGTCGCTAGATGATTCAAGATTCACTTTTTGAGCAATGAGCTAAATATCATCGATTCAAGGAGTTTGAATTGAGGATCTTGCACACAACCCTATAGTTGACTATGTGTTTGGGTTTAGGTGTAGGATGGACATAGGGGGAGTGTTATCCTAACACATTGGGTTATCCCTCCCCCTATTAAGACCAAAGCAAAAAAAATCATTGTTATCACTCTATTTCTAATGTTGAATTGTGAGCTTCAATGTCGAGAATTGGCAATGCACCCCAAGATATATCTTCGCGGTGTCCTACCTTAATATCTTACATGGTGGCTTTGGCCACCAACCTCTTCTATTGAAGAGTTCGTTCTTATTGTTTTTCATGTCTCTTTGATGTCTTGGTTTATTCCGAACAATGCTCCTTGTTGCTATTTGATTCTTTGTACAGGTTCTCTCCAAGGAGTATGACTAGGAATTTGTTTGCTTCTTGTGTCTTTGCTGCCTCTGTCTTGTCTCTTCATCTAAATGCATATGACTTACTCCACACAAGTCACAATATTCCTAAGTTGTTCCACTCTGTTATTTCTGGCCTGTTCCGAATCAAATTCGGAAATATCGGAATTGTTCCGAGTAGGCTGGAATTAATCCGGAAATTCCTAGGTTTTCTCGACTCATTTGAAATACATTCGGAATTTCCAGAATAATTTTGGGCCAGCCGGATTCGCTCCGCAGCATTCTGGAAATGACAGGTTCCGCCTACTAGAGGCAGTTGCACGTCCGCAAGGGTGTCTTTTCTTCTCAACTTCATCTCCTCTTCGTACCTAGCCACCAAAACTCGCCCCAAGTTGCCTCCTTGCCCTAGGAAGGGAGTTTTGATCCTCTCCTTGTCAAGGAATCTCTCCATGGAAGGTATTTCGGGTTGGCCTCCCTCTAATTCGTTTTTGTGTTGGATGGATTTCTATCTAGATGCATCTTGACCTAGGGTTCATCTAGATTTCGAGTTCTATTCATCCTGTTCACCTAGGCTAATCCATCTACCGGTTAACTCCATGTTTCTAGAGTTCTAGCCTTCCCACTTACAATTTTAGGCCTGGATCTAATCTCTCCTTGATAAAATCCATGGTTTTCTGCACTTTAGTCTCCATTAATCACCACTTAGGATCTATCCCTCGTAATCTCTGGGTTTGGTGAAGTTTTTGAGGCAAGCAGACAAGATTTCGTGGCAGTTCAGATTCAGATCGAAGTTTCTGTAATCATTCCGGAAATGTCGGAACCATTCTGGGCAGCCAGAATAATCCGACATTTTGGAATAAATCCGGAAATTCCGGATTGAATCCGACTGGTCCTAGAAATCCTGAAATCTTGCACTTCATCCAACTTAGGGATTTTGTTTTCTCTGTTTGGCATATGAACTTATCCCATGCTATATATCTATGTAATTTGTTCAGAGGTCTAGGCTCTTGTGGTGGTACCGTTCAAAAGAGGAAGTCCACTATCACTCGTAGAGACTATGTTGGGGGTCGCGGTCCAGGTGGCCGCCCTACCGCTGGTCATGATGATGGTATGGTTGAGAATTTGCCTAAGGAAGATATGAAGAAGTACTCTGTGGGACAGTGGAAGCATGTCAAGAAGAAGAATCCTTACCTCTTTCCCGAGTCCACTTGTGAGGATCCCCGTTTCTGGACCAACCTTCAGCTCAAGGCTTGGGATGATTTATATTCCACTCTCACTCCTCCCGCCTATGAGCAATCGCCATTTGATATGGACTTCTATAATCATCACAAGACTGGAGAACTTCGTCATGTTCATGAGTGTTTTGTCAAGATGAACATTGCCCCTCTTCTGGAGATTGAGCATGAGTACTATCTAGATCTTATGTCTCAGGTTTACTGCACTGTGCACTGCAAGGGTGATGTGGTGCGCTCCATGACTTGGATGACCGGTGATCAGAAGATTAGCATTGATCTGACTGAGTTTTCTGCCGCTCTGGGTTATTCGTGGAAGGACACTTGGGGAGGTCATGGTTACCGTGTCCATGACGCTTCTGAGTATGATAACCCCATCTTGGAGTTTTGCTATCCTCCTGAGCTCCCGGACAAGAACATGCCCTTCAACTCTCTCATGTATCCATACTATAATGTGTTGTCCAAGATCTTACGCTCCACTCTCATGGTCAAAGTTGGAGATTATTTAGCTATCAGGGATTTTATAGTCAACATCATGGTCATCACCAAGCCCAATAACCAACGGAAGATTGATGTGATGGACTTTCTCTATCATGAGATTTTCTTGGGAATTATGGAAAAGAGGAAGCCGGCTTATGGTCTTTATATTCATAGGTTCACAAACTCAAAGGTTGGTGAAGAAATCATGGAGCACTACCCGGTTTTTAGGCCAAAGAAGTTTACTCCCTCCCTTATCCGTTGAACGGAGATTCCTAAGTTTGAAAAAGCCAAGGCCAAGATGTCTCATACTCCTTCTGGTTCCTCTAGTAGTGGTTCTCAGCGTCATTCTTCTAGTAGCATTGCAAATTTCTTCAATACTATGTTCAACATGTGCAGTGATACTAGAGCTATTGCTCACGAGGCTAGGGAGCTAGCTAAGAAGACTAGGCGTATGCAGAATGCTGACAGGAGGAATGCTGGGATTGATGTGCCTGCTGATCCTCCTTCTCTTGTTTTTGCTGATCTTGTTCCCATAGAGATGCCTGAGATCTATGATGATGACTTCTACTTTGGGGTGCCTCCAGCTGATGGGGATGATGATGAAGAGTCTGATGATGAGGATGACTTTGATGCTGCTGGCGACTGATGGTGCAGATCTTGCACTGATTGGGACACCCCAAGAGAAGGTATGATGAGCACAACAACAGTTTTCCCTCAGTAAGAAACCAAGGTTTAATCGACCAGTAGGAGGAAGGAGCAACTTCAGAAGGTTGAAGCAGCTGAGATGGCAGAGCGCACTACCGGTTCAGAAGCAACGTGGAACCTACACAACACAATCAAATCACTTTGCCCCAACGAAGCAGTGAGGTTGCCAATCTCACCGGTTTTGCTGAACACAAAGAGGTTAAACATATGGTGTGGAAAACAGTACGAAAATAGCATGAAAGCAGTATGAGAGCAGTATGAAAGCAGTAGGTGTTCTATCAGTATGAGGAAAAAGGACCAGGGTCCACAGTTCACTAGTGGTGTCTCTCCGTGAAAGATACATAACATGTGTGGTGAACAAAGTATAGCTGGGCAATTGACAGAAATGAAGGCTGCACAATAGTGCATATGCAAGACATAAAGATTACTATGTGATTCATGCAGGCATTACAACAAGATACATAGACCGTTATCCAACTGCATCTATGACTAAAAATCCACCCTTCGTATATCATCCGACAAACATTGGGTATTAAGTTGCAAGCAACAGATAATCGCAGTAAGCAAAGTGTGTAATGTAAAAATAACATCATCCTAAGACAAAGCATTGTTGTTTTCTCCCTAATGGCAACAACACATCCTCCATCCGTCACGTTTCTGTCACTCGAGCATAGATGAAAAGGAGGTATGAACCACTATCAAGCATAAATACTCCCTCTTGGAGTTACTAGCATCTACTTGGCCAGAGCATCTACTAATAACGGAGAGCATGCAAGATCATAAATAACATGAGCATGAAGATAACATAATAGATTGATAATCAGAAGACATAGCATTCAACATTCATCAGATCCCAGCAAACACAACATGTAGCATTACATAAAGATGATCTTGATCGTGATAGGCAGCTCACAAGATCTAAACATGAGGTAAAGTGGAGAGAACAACAATCTAGCTACTGCTATGGACCTGTAGTCTAGGGATGAACTACTCACGCATCACTTCGGAGGAGGGCATGGTGGTGTAGACCCCTCCGGTGATGATTTCCCCCTCCAGCAGGGTGCCGGGGAGAGCTCCAGAACCCTCCCGGTCTCGGGATGACGGTGACGGCGGCCTCGAGTGTTTCTCGGGTAAAAGTGGTCTCCCCCTAGGGTTTTTGTCTCGGGGGATTAAATAGGCGAAAGGGCAGAGGCGGTGGAGGCCTGGGGGCCCCACACCACCCCCCGGCGCGTCCAAGGGGGGGCGCCGCCCTATGGTGTGGGCCCCCTGAGGCCCCCCTCCGGGTCTCTTCGGGACTCCGTGGAACCTTCGGGAATTCTAAGACTTACGGGCTTTGAATTTTCCAATTCCGAGAATATTTCCAGAACAACTTTTCTGAAACTAAAATCAGCTGAAAACAGGGGACTGGCTCTGTGGCATCTTGTCAGTAGGTTAGTCCAGAAAATCGATAAAAATAACATAAAGTGTACACCAAACATATGGGAGACAATAAGAAAACAACATGGAACATCTGAAATTAAGGATACGTTTATGACGTATCAACATCCCCAAGCTTAGTTCCTACTCGACCTCGAGTAGGTAAACGATAAAAACACAATAATATCTGAGGTGACATGCTACCAACAAAAACTTGATCATCAATAATGTAAAAGCATAAGTAAGCTGGGATCATAGAACTTCAACACAAGCATGATAAATAAAACTTTAATAATAAAGCAGAGCAATCACTTTGCATCATGATAAGTAACTCAAATAAAAGATCATAATAACAATGCAAGGAAAGATATACGTTTGTTTCAAGTATAGAGAAAGCATGACAAAGTGATATTTCGCTAGTCCTAAGAATGGGGCAAAACATAAATGCCAGGAAACCTTCAAAGTTCATGAAGAAGACTAGAACAAATAATTAGAGAACAAGCAATAACACATCATGAATCAATTAATAATGTTCTGGGACAAATGCACATAAAACTCAGAATGGAAAAAGTGCTCTCTCAACTGTCCATAAAGTTAGAAGATGGAGACTCAACATAAAAGTAAAAGAAAGGCCCTTCGGAGAGGGAAGTAGGGATCACTCATGTGCTAGAGATTTTATTTTATTAAACAGAGGTATAAAAACTCGACACTCCTTCCCAACCATCTTTCACAAACCATGGCTAACCGAATCCTCAGGTGCCTGCCAACAATCACATACCGTGGAGGAGTGTATATATTTTAAGAGAGGTGTATGCTTATGTCAACGAATGGTAAACAAAACATACAGTACGTCACAATCCAACTATACTTCACAAGAGCGGCTCCCATAGAAGGACGCATCTAGGTAGAAGGTCATCCCCTTTCTCTTTTGTTTACACAATTATGCTTTGACTGATAAATCAGGGGCAAAAATAGTGAAGATAATTTGTGTTATTAATTTGGGGCTGGGCACCCCGCTGCCAGCTCTTCTATCAGGATAAGAGGATGAATCCACTAGTCCATGGTGTGAAAGTCCAATCAACAAGTGAGATAAAGATTCTCTATTTACGTCCTCATGAGCTAAAACAGGAGTAATTTTGAAAATTTTAAAGGTAACACATGAGCAATTTACTTTGGAGTGGCGGTTAATTACCACATGTAGGTAGGTATGGTGGACACAATAGGAAAACTTTGGTTTCAGGGAGTTGGATGCACGAGTAGAGCTCATACTCAGTACAGGTGGAGGCTAGCAAAAGACTGGGAGCGACAAATCAAGAGAGCATAAGAGCCATAATCATGCATAGCGACATAAACATCATTAATCAAAGCATAAGTGGTACAACAAATTCTAAAACTAAATGATCATGGAGGCTATTCGTGACTGGTTCATAGTCATAAACATGGTGTGAGCATGCGCCAAGTCAACCAAATAAAACATCCAAAGGAGAACGCCACAAATTTATGCTTCAATATGACAAGAACAACTCATGATTCTTTCAATGGCACATTAAACACTCTCAACTATTTGAGGCCAATCATTCTACTCAATAACCACAAGGCTTTAAAACTAAAATAACATCTAGCATGATATGAAAAAGTTGTAGCCACAGCCTATACAAGCTTCTACTTGCACCGTTAAAAATTCTACCTCAAGCAGGAGTTTCTTTTCCCAACAAGCACCATACAGATCATGCTTTAACAAAAATCCTCTACATGCTACAGCAAGAAAACATGAGAGTACTCACATAACACTACTAAAAATAAAAGCTCTGAATAAGAGATGTAATGAAAACGAGAGCTAAATAGGAATTTTTGCAGCAACTAGGAGAAAAACTAAGAACACTAGCATAGCAAGTATTCAAACGAAAAAACGGAGCCTGTCTCTCTCCCAAACAAAGAATTCTAGGATCCAACTATATTATTGCAGAAAGGAAAACAAAATAAAACAAAGGAAAACAAAATAAAAACAAAGAAACGCTCCAAGTAAACTTCATATGATGTGACCGAATAAAAATATAGTTTCACGAGAAGTGACCTGATAGATACTTGACGAAGAAGGGGATGCCTTGGGAATCCAAAGCTTATATGCTTGAGTCTTCTAAAAATATGCTTGGATGAACCACGGGGGCATCCCCAAGCTTTGGCCTTGCACTCTTCTTGATCACATATATCACCTCTTCTCTTGACACTTGAAAACTTCCTTCACACCACACTCAAACAGTAATTCGCATTAGAGGGTTAGTGAAAAAAATAAAAAACCATGAGTTATGTATGGCACAAGTGATACTTTTAAACATTAGCGACATACACTTATGTTTCATGAAGCAAAGAAATCCACTTGACACCGCAAAAGAGCAAATGCAAGAAAAATGGCAGAATCTGTCAAAACCAGAACAGTATGTAAAGAAGAATTATTTCGAGGCACTTACGTTGCTCAGATAAAAAAACAGAAAGAACGAAAAAGTTTCGTAATTAGCCGAGGAATAAGTACAAAAAATTTCAGATCATTCTGATCTTCCTGGAGTTTATACGATTTTTTACGGTGGACAGTAGAAATCTGTTTCATGCGCAGAAATCCGAAAACCAACTCCAACTCTCGTCAGAAACCTTACTTGGCACTACTAAGAGATGAAAAGAAACATACAGAGGAGTTGCTACATAAGTATACAACCCCTTGACTCAAAGAAAAGAGAGAAAAACAAAGCAAAAAATAAAACCATGGGTTATCTCCCAAGAAGTGCTTTTCTTTAACGCCTTTTAGCTAGGCCCAGAAAAATGGATTCAAGTGAAGAAGATGCTCACATAAGAAATATGAAATAAGAAAAACATACCATCAAGAATAAAGTATAAAACTAATTTAAGTCTAACCCACTTCATATGCATAGGAATCTTGTAAAGAAATAAATCAAAGAGGCTCAAACTAGAAATCATGGGAAGGTAAAACAAGAGCAATTTCAAAACTTTCAACGAAAAGAGAGGTGCTTTAGTAAGATGAAAATTGCTACAAGCATATTTTCCTCTCTCATAATAATTTTCAGTAGCATCATGAACAAACTCAACAATAGAAGTATCACATAAAGCATGTTTGTCATGTCCTAAAATCACACAATTCATATCAAGCTCAAAAATAGTGGGTTCAAAATTTAAAATACAGACCTCTTCTTTCCCACTTTTAGCAATAGCAAAACAAGATGATTGGTTACTATTAAAAGGTATGGGACACATTATAGCAATCATATTTTCAGTAGCATTATAATTTATAACATCAAGTAACATAGGACCATCATCTAGAGCATTATCATATAAATTTTCTAAATAAACTTCCTCATTATCATGCATATCAATAGTTGGAATAAATAGAGGATTCTCATAGGATTTATCAAATTAGCATGGATTACCATAAATAACAGCAGCAATATCATTCTCACAAGTTTCATTCATAGTAGTATAAAGATCACAAGTATAGCAAGCATCGATTTCATCAAAAAGGGATATTTCAAAAGAATCAATAGGATCATCAAAATTATGAGTTAAAAAGTTACTATCATTAGGAGGTAAACATGGGTAGATCCATTCTTCCTCCTCTTGATCATCACTCTCCTCCTATTTTTCATCCAATGAGCTTCCAGATTCAACAGTTTCTTCTTCCATAGGTTCCTGCAAGACATCAGTCTCTCCCTTTGGGGGAGAGAATTGATTAAGATATTGAATAATGTAGTAATTACAATCCTTGTAATTATCAAAGCAATATTAAAGTATATCATAAATCTCATATTTATAAGGTGCATCATCAATACTTTCAAGCAAATAGGCAATTGCAAATGCACCCTTCCAAGCAATAAATTCCTTAATTTGTTCCACGTCATCAAAGTCATATTTCCCTTAACATAAGAAGATATGGTAACATCATCATTATACTCGCATTGAAAAGGGAGGTGTTTATACCTCCTACAGCAACAAGATTTATCAAACAATAAGTAACATTATAAGTGGAGCACAAATTTTTAGCATAGTCATGCAATTTATTAATTTTCTCCCATAAGTGTTTCCCTTTTTGTGACAAGCGGTGTTCCTTATAATATTTTGTTGATCTTCCATGAACCCATCTTGCCAATAAGATCTAGTTTCAAAGACATCAAACATTGATAGCAAGCATGATAAAGCAAAAATAACAACTAGAATAAGAACTATTTTTTGTGTTTTTGATAAAGAGAAGCAAACAACACAAAATAAAATAAACTAAGAAAAACAAAAACAAAGTAAAGAGATTGGAAGTGAGAGACTCCCCTTGCAGAAATTCTCTTCCTCCCCGGCAACGGCGCCAGAAAAATAACTTGATGGTGCACATCTTGCACTCATTGGGAGACCCCGAGAGGAAGGTATGATGAGCACAGCAGCAGTTTTCCCTCAGTAAGAAACCAATGTTTAATCGACCAGTAGGAGGAAGGAGTAACTACAGAAGGTTGAAGCAGCTGAGATGGCAGGGCGCACTACAGGTTCAGAAGCAACATGGAAGCTACACGACACAATCAAATCACTGTGCCCCAACGAATCAGTGAGGTTGTCAATCTCACCGGTTTTGCTGAACATAAAGAGGTTAAACGTATGGTATGGAAAACAGTAGGAAAACAACATGAAAGCAGTACGAGAGCAGTATGAAAGCAGTAGGTGTTTTATAAATATGAGAAAAAAGGATTGGGGTCCACAGTTCACTAGTGGTGTCTCTTCGTGAAAGATAAATAACATGTGTGGTGAACAAATTACAGCTGGGAAATTGACAGAAATAAAGTCTGAACTGTAGTACATATGCAAGACATAAAGGTTACTATGTGAATCATGCGGGCATTACAACAAGATACATAGACCGTTATCCAACTGCATCTATGACTAAAAATCCACCCTTCTAATATCATCTGAACAAACTTTGGGTATTAAGTTGCAAGCAACAGATAATCACAGTAAGCAAAGTGTGTAATGTAAACAATAACATCATCCTTAGACAAAGCATTGTTGTTTTCTCCCTAATGGCAACAGCACATCCTCCATCCGTCACGTTTCTGTCACTCGAGCACAGATGAAAAGGAGGCATGAACCCACTATCGAGCATAAATACTCCCTCTTGGAGTTACTAGCATCTACTTGGCCAGAGCATCTACTAATAGAGGAGAGCATGCAAGATCATAAATAACATGAGCATGAAGATAACATGATAGATTGATAATCAGAAGACATAGCATTCAACATTCATCAGATCCCAGCAAACATAACATGTAGCATTACATAAAGATGATCTTGATCATGATAGGCAGCTCACAAGATCTAAACATGTAGTACAAAATGGAGATAACAACCATCTAGCTATTGCTATGGACCCGTGGTCCAGGGATGAACTACTCATGCATCACGTAGGAGGAGGGCATGGTGGTGTAGACCCCTCTGGTGATGATTTTCCCCCTCCGTCAGGGTGCCGGGGAGAGCTCTAGAACCCTCCCGATCTCGGGATGACGGTGATGGCGGCCTCAGGTGTTTCTCGGGTAAAAGTGGTCTCCCCCTAGGGTTTTTGTCTCGGGGGGATTAAATAGGCAAAAGGGCATAGGCGGTGGAGGCCTGGGGGCCCCACACCACCCCCCGGCGCGACCAAGGGGGCGCGGCGCCCTATGGTGTGGGCCCCCTCCGGGTCTCTTCGGGACTCCGTGGAACCTTCGGGAATTCTAAAACTTCCAGGCTTCGAATTTTCCAATTCCGAGAATATTTCCAGAACAACTTTTCTGAAACTAAAAACAGCAGAAAACATGGAACTGGCTCTGTGGCATCTTGTCAATAGGTTAGTCCGGAAAATCAATAAAAATAACATAAAGTGTATAGCAAACATGTGGGAAACAATAAGAAAACAACATGGAACATCAGAAATTAAGGATATGTTTTTGACGTATCAGCGACCGTAGTGGAAATGAGCAGGAAGAAGAACATGATGATGAGGAGCAAGGCGATGATGAAGAGGAAGTCGAGTGATCTCTTGGGACGCTAGTTGAGCTCCTTTTCTCCTTTTTGGCATATTTATGCCAAAGGGGGAGAAGGAGTTCTCTTTTTAGGATCTCACGGGATTTGCAAGGGTGGGGGCACAAGTTTTGGGTGGGGCACAAGTTTCTTGCCTTTTCGATTTGATCTGATAGGCTTGTGCTCCATTTTATTTTCTTCGTTCAAAACATTTGCTTTATGTGTGTGTGGAACCTTGGTGACTCATGTGTGTCACCCTTGCCCGTGTTAAGTTATTATCTTTCGAACTATGCTATGCTTGCTTAATATTGCTTATCCTCTATGCATGTGTTATTATAGTCTTGTTCCAAACTGCTTGGTTTCCAAAACATAGGGGGTGCAAAACTTAGTTGTTGTATGCCTCAACCGGTGCACACATCTAGGGGGTGCCCACTTATTTTTTGGAAATCATTTCTATCATTGTCTCTATGAAATCCCTGCATATCCTTATGTTGTCATCAAACACCAAAAAGTGGGAGATTGAAAGAACATTTCTTAATACCTTTGGTTTTCTGTGTTTGTTAACAACATAAGTGAAATCTTAGCGTGTGCCTATTCATCTCCCTCTTATTCACTTGAGGGAAGCTTGTCTTGGGTTTCCTTGTGGAAAACCTAGACCCCATTGCTACTCTTGGTGATTCTTGTGATTCTTGGGAGCCCCAAATTTGGTTGTGGGTGTGTGCCCCAAGCTTGTTGTAAGGAACTCGATTCCCGCCTCAAAGGGGATCAATAGTGGAAGGTGAACAAGGTTTTTGTGGAGGGGTTCATCGGAGAATAGGGTGAGGCATTTGTGGCATTGAGTTGGACTTTGTGGCGAAACTCACACCCCTCCAACGAGACGTACTCCCCTCAAAAGGAGGAACTCGGGGTTACATCCTTGTCTCCGCGTGCTTCCGTTATCGGTTACCTCGTTCCATCTCCTCTTGTTTATTGTTGTTCTTGTCATATAGATAAATTCACCATAGTTGCATATCTAGATAATTTACCTTTGTGTCAAGCCTAAATTTGAAGAAAAAATAAAATTGGTTGTAGCACCTATTCACCCCTTCTAGGTGCTCATACTATGCGTTCACCAAGGACGAGGTGAAGGTGGAGGCACCGTCCGGGCTCCTCGACGAGATGCAGGCCTTGCAGGAGAACCACACCAAACCTAACGAGCCCAAACACGTGATGACGACGTTCACCGAGTTGGTGAACATGAAGTCGGTGTTGCCAAAGAAGGCCGCCTGCACCCGGTCCTTCGTGGACCACTCCGCCATGCAAGGTGTCCCGGTTGTCCACATCGACTCCGACGATGATGACGACTTTTTTGTGGCGCGGCCAACGACCACGAGGCGGGGCCGAGCAACCAGCTGCATTTTCGATGCAACGACGACAACGGTGACGATGGAGGTGACACCGCATATGGCCCCAACATCTGGGTCATCAAGGAGGAGGACTATACGCCGGTCTGCCAGTACAGGTGGCTGCATAGTTTAGTTTAATTTGTGTTTTTATTTAAATATCATTCGATTTTTTGTAAAAATCTTAATTTTTTGAATGAAATCTGAATTTAATTTTTTGTTTGGGGGAGGCGAGTGGGGAAGGGCGCACCCAACAGCACGCTCCCATCCGGACGCACCCCATTACTCTCCCGATGGCGCCACATCCGGGCGACGAATGGGGCGTCCGACTGGAGATGCTCATCATCTCTTGCCGGAGTCCCCAAACCGGCCCCAAACGTGCGGGCGGACAGCCTGTGCGCGTTTTCAGCCCCAAACGTGCACCCAACCGGCCTCCTCAAAGTGAGCCCTAACCAACGGGCTATCCAGCAATCTCCGAACCTATAGCCCATATGTGGGCAGAGTTTGGGGCTGTCTAGATGTGCCCAGACAGCCAGCCACGTCGGTGTCCGCCCACCCTGTCCCAACATATATCCTCCACACTCAACACTACGGAGCAAACCCTAGTGCACTATCATCCGATCCCCTTGCTCACTCCACTCTCTTCGCCAACCATTGTCGACAATGTCGGGCTTCGGAAGCGGAACTGCGCATGAGATGTACTGGGATGCCCTTGTGGTGGAGGTGGAGGACGGATCAAGCGGAGAAGAAGTGGGAAGCAGGGAGAGGAAGAATATTTCCCCGCCACCGACCGGTTCTTGGCCGGAGCTCCTACCGCACATAGCATGCAAATGCTTCGAGTCTGGCTCCAACGGAGGCGGCCCAGCGCCACCTCCACTTCAGGTGTGTTGCTCCGCTGTAGTGTACAACGTAGTAGTGTGTGCACATTGTAGCTCAACATATCTTGTTCCATCCATAGAGTGGTAGAGGCCCCCAGTTCTCCGAGAAAGAGAATGCATTGTTGTTCCGGACTTGGTTGTCTTGGGTGGGGGTCCTTTTTTCTGGTCGAGAGTTCATGAAATGTTCAATTCGTATCCGCCTATATCCCTGCACCGAGCAATCTCTCCGCCATAGATGGTCATGCATCCAAGCCACCATCAGAAAGTTTGGCGGCTACTATGCCAAAGTTGGATGTCTATATTACATTTTACATTTCATGGTACTATTTGTTGAGTTGCTCTACTGTTTGGTAGGAGGAAGATGCCACCCGAATGTTCAATGGAGACTCGTCACATGAGTCGAAATGGCATCTCACTCGTTATAGGGAAATGATAAAGGATTCTCCGTTCGTCGACTACACGTTGACGTCCCAGAAGGTGAGGGGGATGCGCAAAGCGGAGATCCAGGGTCGGATGGCACGGTGAGCCCGACAAAAAGAACAAAAAATGGCGGACGCGGCCCGAGCGAATGAATATGATGACACCCGGAAGATGGAGGTCGCCGCTCGAAAGGCACGCCACGCGTTGCGGAGAGAACACGAAGTTGGCGAGAGAGAGGCCCGCCTGAGTCCCACGCTCTGATCCTACCGAGAGAGTGGTCGGCCTGAGTCCCACGCTCTGATCCTCCGTCTGTAAGAACTATGTCAGTTGAACTATCTGTCGGTCCTGAATTTGTAACCGTAGAACTCCATCGAACTAACTATAGGTCGAACTATCTTCAAATTCCGTAACTACGGATGTTGTATGCTTGGCATGGATTTGGGGTCGGGTTTTCGAGGCTTGTGATTATAGGAGTGCATATTTGGGGGTTGCCTGGGCACTATCCACGGACAATTTTGGGTTCGTGGCTTGAAATGCTCTTAGGACATCTCCTACGGGGCTACTCAAATCCGGATCCGACGTGTCCTGGATTTGTCCGTATGAGCAGCAGTCCGGGCTGGTGTCCGTTTGTTCCTAGGCACTGCACCCTACGGGGCTCCTCATTTGGTGGTCGGACCAAAAAAAAATCATTCTTTTCCATATCTCTAAAAAACAACTGACTTTGGCAATTATAAATTTAAACATTTTCTGACAAGTTTGACAATTGAAACAAATATAGCAAGTTCATAGTTTTACAACACAACCGGATAAATTAAAATAAATAAATAAATAAATTCAAAGTGCATAGTACAACGAAATGAAAGTTCTACTGGTTTTCTACGAAGTTCCACACGTGCTGAACCAGATCATTCTAAAGTTGAGTGTGAAAATCGCCAACTCATACTGAAACTTTAGGACCTCCTGAAATGTTGACACTCCTTGTTGAGGATCAACATTCTGACCCTGAAACTCCGAGTTTTCGTTGTAAAGACTGTCATCTCGCTCATCTTTTATGATCATGTTGTGCATGATCACACAAGCTGTCATCACCATCCACATAACCTCTGGGGCTCCATATTCTACCAGGGTGCCAAATAATAGCCCATCGAGATTTAAGCGCACCGAAGGCACACTCCACATCTTTCCGAGCACTCTCTTGCTCTTTCGCAAACCTTTGGCTCATCTCTCCGTGAAGATTGGAGATAGTCTTGACAAAAAATAGCCCACTGGGATAGATACCATCAAATAGGTAGTATTCCTTGGTGTATTCGTGGCCATTTATATGATAGCTCACCTCGGGAGAGTTGCTATCCGCGAGTCGACCGAACAACGGAGAGCGCTGAAGCACGTTGATATCATTGTGAGAACCTGCCATGCCAAAAAAGTGCCAAATCCAGATATCATGTGATGCAACAACTTCAAGAATGACAATGACTCCCCTACATGCCCATTGTACTGCCCCTGCCAACCAAATGGGCAGTTCCTCCACTCCCAATGCATACAGTCTATACTTCCAAGCATCAAAGGGAAACCTCTGCCCTCGATGATCCACAACAATCGTTGAGTGTCGGCAACCGTTGGTTCTCTCAAGTACTCCTGGCCAAAGACCTGAACCATAGGCTCACAAAACTTGTACTAGGCATATGGATTCACTCATGCACATGTATTCATCAACAGGTCTACGACTACTCCATACGCAAGCATCCGAATTGTTGCAGTGCATTTTTTACAAGAGGAGAAGCCAAGCTTACCACATTCATCCAGTTTGCACCTAAAAAAAACCATCGCTGTCCATGACTCAACTCCAATGCGGTTGAACAGATGTCCTTTCATCCGGAAACGGCGCCGGAATAACTTGGCAGTGTACACTGGATTGGTGAGATGGAAGTAGTCCTTGTACAACTGGGCATGGCCAGCTTCTCTGTCTCTCTCCAAGGTAGGCGCATCCCGGGGATAGACCCTTTAAAAACCGGCCTCATCCTGGCAATGTGATCATTGACCACAAGGGTGGCAATGAAGATGTTTCTCTCATCCTCGTAGTTGTCATTGGAGGAGGACGAGTACATGAGGACGTGGTTAAAGAAGAACTCGTCCCCACTGTCCGCCATTTTTTTGGCCGGAATGGTGATGAACTCGGGGAAGGCAAAGGGACGAGCACCTTGTGTGCGTCCCCTCGGGGTGTGCCCGGTGGCGCGGTCTGTCTAGCGGCGAGGCGGCAAAACGTGTGTGGGACCAGCGGCGTGGCCAGCGGCAGGGGCGAGGGCGGACGGTTTGGTGCAGCTGGGGGAGACGAACTACGGCCGAGGGTAGCCAAATCGGGGCGTTTGCGGCGGCAAGAAGGTGGGACAAGGAGGACAAGGCGCGAGGGGGCGGCTGTGCTGGGCGCGCCAGGCGCGTCGAGACGGGTGGGAAAACAGGACAAAAGCGTGTCCGGGCGCTGCTTAAAGTTGGACCAGATTTGATCCACGAATGAGCATCCGACAAAAAAAAGGACCACGGTCCATCTAGCCAGAGCCCTGATTTTCGGCCGGACTGGTCAAATCGGGCCTGTCCGGGCGAAGTGAGCAGCCCTGTACGAGATGTGCTTAGATTTTTCAAAATTGCTCTAGCACAACCGGACTTTCTCTAGCCCTTTCCGTAGAACTGAGTTTGCCGGCTATAGGCAGAGATGCCAGGAGGCTGCATATGACAAGACAACCGCGGCCCAGTGTCACATCCAGGCGCGGCTGCATCAACTTTGCTCAGCGTTGGCCACGTGACAAGAAGGCCCATCAACACGCGCGGCGGGGTTTAGCAAATGGAAACGGGAGATGAGCCTGGTTCGGAAAAAGAAATGAGAAGTGTCTTGTCGGGCCAGTCGAAACGAAGCCGCGTGATTTCCCTGTTCACACCGGAGTGGCGCGGATGACGCAACACAAACCCGTTGCACGTCGTGAAAACAACGTTGATGATCGAATCTGTAGCGGCACATACGTACGTACTCCGTAGCTGGCTCCAGGCCAATGTCCACTGCCAAATGGTACCGCGGCGTGCGTGCATGTGTTAGTCGACGCCGAGACCGCGTTGGTGGATCGACTTTCCTCACGCTTCACCGACGCTTTCTATGGAACGGCTAAGAGCATCCACAGCCCTGGAGCACTTGAGGCGGCGCATAAAATTGATAATCCTAGATACACAAGCGTCTGCGCTATTGAGCCTGAATTTCTCCTTGTTTTCCAAGCGCCATGCTCCTGTTTTTGCGTCGATGCCAACAAAAGGGCTGGGATTTTTGTGGGAACTGCTAAAACTGGTACTCCCTCGGTCCACTTTTATAAGGCACACTTATTACTATTAAAATGTTAAAAAATGTGCCTTATAAAAGTGGACAGATGGAGTAAGAATATTTTCCTAGGCCCCTGATTTAGCGCCACACTGTAGATGCTCTAAGGCATCACTATCTTGGGGAAGAACAGAGGAAACCGCAATAACAGATTTGAGTACTTTCCGGAGCCCTCTGACATTTGAACACTTTGTAATGCAATTAGACATTATCTCCTATCCATATGGGGCCCTTGTGTTTAATCAATCCATTTTCTAACACATATTCAGATTGTGCGTTACCTGTACAGCCACTAAACCCAGTAGCTTCTTTACTTTTGGATCATGTTGATAGCCCAATATGATTTCTTCTAGCCAAGCTAGTCGACGAGAAGAAACTGTGGAGATTGCCAATACACATTCATGCCTTTTCTGAGATAGTGCATCCCCTGTTGCATTCTCCTTGTCTTTGTGGTACACTATCCGGTAGTGCAAGCCCAATAATTTAGCAAATGATTTTACTTGCCAAGGAGTATTCGGTCTCTGCTCCTCGAGATGCACCAAACGCTTTTGATCTGTGTGAATTACAAATTCATCATGTCGTAAATATGGACACTAATGATCAATTGCTAGCAACACATCCAAGTACTATTTTTTATAAATGGACAAACCACAATTTTTGGTCCCAATGGTTTGCTTAAGTAAGCAATAGGATGGCCCTGTTGCTTTAACACTGCACCAATTCCCTGATCGCACCGTCGGTTTTCGACGATAAATTGCTTTGTGAAATCCGGAATAGCCTATAATGGAGCAGTCACCGATGCCTTTTTAACACTTGGAAGATAGTGTCAGCAATACGGGACCATTTGTACACATTGTTATTTTTCAATAGCTGCGTTATAGGTTTGCGAATTTTCCGTGGAAACCTGCTAACCCTAGAAATCTCCTTAGGAGGTGTTTGGTTCGTGAGAGGGAACGCAAACGTAAACGGAATAAAGTTAGGCTGTTAATTTAAATGCAATCACGAAAAACTGAAACTTGTTTGGATCGAGATTGTAACGTTAACGAAATAGTCCTCTTCAAAAGGAAAAAGCTAACAAATCCGGCGGTGCACCTCACCTCCACAAACTCCGGTAGGTGGCAGGGCAGGAGCAAAGGAGGCTGGCCCTGGGCGCAGGCTAGCAGTTCCGTTCCTCCTCCGTGCAGGCTCCGACCGGTGGGCGCTGGCTATCAGTTCCATTGAGGTGCCGACCTAAACTGTCCAGGAGACGGCGAGTGACAAAGGCGACATTGACAGCGGTGTGGTGGTGCTTGCAAGATTTGGACCGTGGAGCTGGCAGCAGGCTACGTGGAGGAGACATTTAGAGGATAGAAGTCGTGGCCTCGTGGCAGAGGATCCCAGGCCGAAAAAATCCTGTGCGGAACGGTATTTGATAATAGAGATTTTGGGCCGTAATCAGATTACTATAGGGCTGGGATTTGTTACCGTGGTACGCAATTACAGTCTAGCCAAACCAAACACGATTTAACGGTATCACTGTTAACGGGTTACGTTACGATCTGATGAAACAAACACGTTCTTAATTCATTCACATTGTTAGGCACTGTTCAATTCTGAATTTCCTTGATTTTATCCGGATCAGTAGAGACCCCCTCTATACTAATTATGTGGCCAAGATACGCCAGACTTTATTGAGAAAATCCACACTTAGAAGTCTTCACTTTCCATTTGTCTTTCCGTAACAGGGACAAGAATTCCCCCAAATGATTAATCTGCCTCCCCAAATCAGGACTGTCAATCAATATATCATCAAAGAACGAATACACGGGAGGATTCGTATAGTTATTTTCATCACACGTTATTAATCTTTATCATTTTGGTAAGTTTATGTGAGTAGACCTATGCTGGTGCACCTTCTCATCCAAGATAAACGTACACTTACGATTACACTACTTGCAAGCGTCCGCAACTACAAGATAGTAATTGAGAATAAATCTAACCGTAGCAATAAACTACTGGTATCTACTACTCTCTTATGTAAAGTATTGGGAACTGAGATTCAGGTTTCTGTCACTTCGGCAACCCCTCCCAATAAACGATGCATTTCTCTAGGCTCATAAAGGTGAAGTGTTATGTTTTCGACGTTCACGTAACACCACTAGAGAAATATCAACATAACTTAAATATCAAACTGGTAAATATTACTCAACGAATCATGACTACTAATAACGAGACTTATCCCATGTTCTCAAGAACTAAATGAACTATTCACAAGACATCATATCTATCACGATCATAGGTGATATAGTGATGAATAATAATCCGGTCTTATGATTGTGTGTTTCACTGTACTTGAGAAATTTGACATATAAGAAAAGGAAGCTCTGATTTGTGTTGACTTGTTAGCTAAAACAAGTGGCAATAGTACATGACTCGCTTAGGACTGTGCTAAAAAAAGTTGCGAACAGTACCCTTTCCTTAACGATGCCTTAAAATGAAAGAAAGATCGGAGTCTTCCGTAGTCCATTAGCTGCAGGAATCAAATGGCAGAGGCTTAAGTGTGAGACTAGGAAAGTTCTTTGTATTCGTGACTGCATTGTTTTCTAGAGTTTCTTCTTACTATGGATGTTGTAGCTTTCTTGCGGAAGGTTCAAACCATGTATCTTAATCAGTAAACAGTGGAAACGGTTTATGACCGCAAGTTCAGAATTTCTGATTTGTGACCACTTAGAGAGAGTAGAGAGTGTATCACTGGGACAAACAGCGGCGTCAACATCAGCTTCCCAATTTTGACCGTGTGTAGGTTTTGAAGATTTCTATTGCACGCTCCCTCCCATTGGTGGATATAGCTTGACATTTCTTACAACTCAATCGTGCACTGTAAACTTCTGAGGTAATCCTGGTTATCTTCTGAGAGCTCAATTACTAGGGTGTTGTTATAGTTGACCATGCATTAAAATACTACATGTGATTGTTCCAAGTTATTCTTCAGACCATGCATGTTCATGTTCACGGGGAACAAGTCCACAACCACCTCTGATCTATTTTTCGTACACTCAACAAGAGAAGACAGATGAAAAAATAATGGTACTGGTGAACCTTCAGATCTGAAAAAATAATATTTGATTTTCCATAGCAGCGTAGCACCTCTTGTTGATTCGTCTAGTATTTTCATTTTTCATTTTTCTGATTGGTTAAAATAAAGAGGTTGGTGGTGTGTCATGGACCCATGAGGAACCTTTTCGATTATGCGAGTTTGGTAGGCTCATGGATGGCATGAGAGCAGCACCTCGCCTTGTATGACCAACTCACACCAACTCATTTATTCTGATTTTCTGACCATGCGGTTAATTTTCAAGAGGGGAAAGAGCGAGATAGATCCAGTTTGGTGGCTTCGGGGAAAAGGGTATATAAGGGCGCGTTTGGTAGCCTGCAACCCTTTTAGGCCTAAAGGGGGGCAGGTCGGCCAGGGCCTAGCCACGCTCATACGCACCATATACATGTTGTGCAACCTGTTAGGTAGCCTGTATTGAACTTTTGTCTATGCGTTGGTAATTTGAGTGCACTGTGTTTGGTAGCCTTCATAGCTTGCTTTGGGGGTAAACTGAAACGGCAGCGCCGTATTTGGTTGCATGCAATACACAAGTTATGGTTACCTAGTTCAAATATGGTGAGCTTACCAGTGTCACGACTACATCTGAGCATACTACATCTGAGCTAGAAGAAAAGGAGCTTCACAATCACCACATCCAGAACGATGGTGATGAAGTCCTTGATCCTACTACCTGGGACCTCATTTGGCACTTCGGGTATGATTTCATGAGCTGGTAGCTCATGAGGTACCTCATCAATGGTGTTGAGGAAGTAGGAGTAGTTCTGTTGTGGCTCCTCCAAAGTTTCAAACCCTTCGTAGTTGTTGTTCGAGTATCCATTGACTTGTTCTTGGCAGCTCCTCCACGAACTATTCACTCCAGGATGCATCCCTCTGTACACGACATAGAAGTTCATCTGTCAAGATATTGCAAACATGAGAAGATCATCACTACAGCATGGCTGAACCAACAACAGATCAAGCATCACAAGTTCGAGCCAACATAAAACTAAAGCAACATGCATGTCCATTAGCAAAATAATATCACAAGTTCATCCTACCACTATGGTTTTAACCTACCACCACATCAAAAGTGGGTGTCATCCTACCACCACCACCAGTAAGATCACCATGATCTGAGGGGTTAGTATATACCACCTCATCAAAATATATAAACCATAAGAGAAGTTTTTAAGCCCTAACTAACCCAAAATATACATCATCATCATCATAAACATCGTTGTCCTCGCATCATGCTGCTGCCACCTCCACCCCCACAAGGCACGCTTAGTTATAGTACTTGCCCAGGAAGGTCCTGAGTCAGAGGGTCCTGTGCTTCTCTGTCATGCCGACAAAGTTCGCACCTTGATCCTTGTGGTCGACGAGGTGGTTGAGAGACACCATGAGGGTCTCCTCGATGAAGCCAACAACGTCCATGACAGCAGCGTAGAGGTCAGGGTGCAGGTCCGTAGGCTGGTTACCCTGATGGCCGCGGCCACCTCCTTCACTGCCTCGGTCATGCTTGAGAAGGACTGGATCTCGTCGTCCCTCAGGGATCCTCTCTTCCTGTCGTGGATGAGTAAAGACAAATTCCATGGGATGGCTAAAGTGTTGGGGCCGATGGACGTTGTAGGTATTCGGGGAGGGATCGCACGTCAAGTAGACGCGCACAGAAACACGGCAAACACCTCGATCTACCCAGGTTCGGGGCCCTCCTGTGGAGGTAACACCCCTACTCTTGCCTATCTCTCTGTATATAGTTTTGCCGAGTAGCCACAGTACAATCAGGCCTTCAGCCGAGTAGCCACTCTCTAGTTCTCTCTCTGTGTAGCACTAAGGAGTGCAATAAATGCTCTCAGGGCAACGTCCTCCTCGCGCAGGAGGAGGCTGGGCACCTTATATACTGGTGCCTAGTCGAGTAAACAACGATTAGAAAGGACATGATTAGACAACACCACTGTGATAGTAGCAGCACGCTTCCGTGTTCCCGCTGACGCCGGTGCGAGAAGTCGCCGCGCCGTCCGGCTGACAGGACTTGTCCACCCTGTCAGTCTCACAGAGTAGGCCCCTGACATGTCCTGTCCCCCCTGTCACTGACAAGAAAAGACAGGTGCCCACCCTCACTGTACCCACGCAGTAGCGCAGATAATCATGCGTCTTGTAAGTTGAACCGCACGCCTGTACGGCTGCGAACGGCTCCATTGACTTTGTGCCCGAGTAGGATGGATGCTCATCTACTCGGACCACCTGATCTCTACTCGGATGATTCCAAACTTTCTCCTCATCTTCTCTTGGCCTTCAATACTTATTATCGAGTAGCATCTACCGGATAGCAGGTACCCGGGTAGCCGCCTACCCGGTAAACAGTACTCTGATCTCTGTTTTACCACCTGTCTTACCCCTACTCGGGGGTAGCCCCCCGACACTTCCTCTTGGCACCGAGGATGGGGGCATCATCAGACTTGTCCTTATCCGCACCATGTTGATGAAGGTGTTAGACTCCTGTGTATCGACATCCTCCGGGAGGGGCACGCCAAGGGGATCCCTGAGCCCATGGCATGTTTTCTGGTGGCTAGCCCGTAGGACAAGATGACTTGCATCTAAAAATAGTTTAGAATGGGCTTGTTCAGTAACTCCGCGTCCTTTGGATGATCCTAAAATTGGGAGTACATATTGTTAGCGGTCAGTTAGATTGGTGGATCAACACGGAAACATCATAGACAAGCTCAAACAAACAAGGATCTAGAGATCAATGGATCACGAGCACAAAGAAGACAACCATTAACATTCTATACCAACAGATCTACATAACCCTATGTTCACGGATCTACAAAATCACATGCACATGAACCAGCTTAGTGCGAGATAACTTACAACCATCGAAGCTGCTTGCCCGGACGGTGAAAATCTGTCGCCGCCGTTGCCGCCGACCGGAGTTGGATGGAGACGAGTCGCCGATTACCTGCTCGGTGGAGTGAGGAGAGATCTCGAGTGCATGGAAATGGCGGGTCGGGTGAGAGCAGTGAGATTGGAGGGTAGAAATATGTGAGAGTTTCGGCGGGAGGTGACCGAATTTTCCCGCCCCTCGTTTCCTCTTTTCGCTGCACCGCGTGCGCTCCCGCCATCTCCATGATCGCACGAGCAGAGTGCAAAGAGATGTGGAATTTTGCATCGAGGAGGTGGGAACGAGCCAGGCTCCACGGAAACGACCGATTCGGCCGTTCCCATGGGGCCTGGCCCTGTCTGTTTTAAAGTTTGTGCATGCCACCTTTTTGGGTCGCATGCAACCAAACATTGGGCCATCTTTGCATTTGGTGGGCCTGGACGAAGGAGCTGCAGGCTACCAAACGTGCCCTAAGGCCTTGTTTGACAGACATGGATTAGCATGGTATTTTAGAGTAGTATACACCGTGTATTGGGTGGAAACACCCGAATCACCCAATACGCTCAAATCCACTCAAATCCAAACTCGTCCTCCAAAAGTGCAGTTTGGCAAGCAGTTATTGCTAGATCAAAGAAAGTGTAATCTTCCATCTTTGAGAAATCAATGGAACCGATGAGCTGACGTCTCACTTCTATGGAGCTTCTCTTGTGAACTGAGAGCTGACATGCTATGGGTATCGCACCCATCAGACCCTACCGCCACAGCCGCTAATGGCTGCAAGCGTGTGGACGCCGCTTCCAATCCCCATATGTGCAAGTTCCCTCCAATTAGAACCACTACGAGGAAGAACCCAAGTCAGACGTGGAATAAACCGAGGTCGCGGACTTAGCCTTCTTTTTGTGCCGCCGAAGCACTGCGTCTTCCATGCGTTGAGCCGAGAAAAACGCGAGGCAGGTGGCGTGTCTCATTTACACGTCGACCCTACGAGTTTTTTTTTTTGAGAATTCACCTGTCCTTTTATTCAAATATCAAAACTTTCGGAATACAAACCCCCATAGGTGGCTCAATGAGCCAGATATAGCGCCCAGTTGGCGACCCCAACACAGCTTGAGCTACAACACGGGGTTCAGTATTTGAAGAACGATGTTCGTGAACGAAAGAAACCTGCATGAAAGAGGACTTTGTAGTAGTCGATATTTCATGCAGCATATTGCTATATCTTCCGAGGTTCTTTCTTTTTGTCGCCTCAATGACCGAAAGACAATCGCTCGCCACTCGAATATGTAGTAACGATAGGTCCAGCGCAAGATTTAGTCCTTCCCTTAATGCCAAAGCCTCCAAAACTTCCGGGTCTGTGATGCCCTCAAAAATTACCGACAATGCACCCAAGTATACTCCTTGTGCATTTATTTCCACGGTAGCAACCGCACCTTTCTCCCTTTTCCTAGCCACACGGGCATCCACATTTATCTTCGTCGCTCCACCTGGCGGAGGGATCCACATCACCCTAGTTGAAGGAGCTTGAGTGCCCCTCTTTCCTGCTTCCTTTGCCCCTGTTTGGGCTAGCCAGCGAGGAAATTTTCGTTGAAACTGTGCGTGCTCAACGGGCTCTGAAAACCATCTTCATGAATTTCCCTCCTCCTTACGTGCCACAAGGCCCATAGAGTCACGGACATACGAGTGAGCTGTTCATGGTTTAGGGTGTCGATCATCTCAAACAACCATGTCCTAGCTTCTGGTTCCTGCACCTTCGACATGTGTTCTGTCAGTTCATCATCCGCAAGTGCTCAAACACACCTTGCCATCGTGCAGTCAAAGAGAGAGTGCCTCCATGAGTCATCCGCCCCATAGATAGAACAAGTACTCGCCTCTGAGATATGACGGTGGTGCAAAACATCCGCTGTGGGCAGAGATTGCTTATCTAGCCGCCATAAAAACACCTTGAGTTTCGTCGGCACTTTAATCTTCCACAAGATGGACCAGCTCTTCTCTTGGCCCCTAACATCTGATATTCTTGCCCTATTCTCCAGCCATGCCTCCCTTTTCTTCATTGTGATAGATAACATCTTATAAGCCGACTGGACACTGAAAATGCCATGCTTGTCATAATGCCATGCCCAAAAGTCCAGTTGCAATCTCGTGCTGATCGGAATGGTTTTGACCGCTTCCACATCCATTGGAAAAAAATGATTTTGGAGCTTCCCAATATCCCATTGTCGGACCGATTGGTCTATGAGTTCAACTACCATCGAGGGTGGGTCGTCTTGAGGGCATGCAATCGTCCGTAGAGCTCCATCTCTAGGCAACCAATTGTCGTTCCAAGGATTTGTATCAAGACCTGACTCTATGCGCCTTATAAGTCCTTGCACCAGAACTGATCTCCCCTCGATCAGCGATTGCCAAACACAAGAAGGGTGGGATCCCAACTCGGCTGTCAAGAAATTCGCTTGCTCGAAGTATATACCTTTCAGTATTTTTGCACTCAAAGTCTACGGGTTCTGAATCATACGCCACTCTTGACACGCTAGAAGTGCCAAATTGGAGAGTTCAATATCACGGAACCCGAGCCTCCCGAGGAATTTTGGTTTCGTCATTTGTTCCCAAGCCACCCAACACATTTTCCTCTTACCTTCCTTGCTCCCCCACCAGAAGTTCCTGATCAAGGAATTAATATGTTGGCATAAACCCTGTGGTAATTTGAAACATGCCATAGAATATGTCGTAATGGCTTGCGCCACCGATTTTATTAGGACCTCCTTGCCACTGGAGACAGGCATTGCTCCATCCACCCTTGGACCCTCTTCCATACTCTGTCCTTCAAATACTTAAACGCCCCCGTCGAGGAATGTCCTACAACAGAAGGCATCCCCAAGTATTTCTCCTTTAAGGTTTCACTTTGGACCTCAAGTGTAGTCTTCATCTCTTGCTTTATAACCTCTGGACACCGTTTGCTAAATAAAATAGAGGATTTATCTAGATTCGCCCTCTGTCCCGAAGCACGACAGTATAAGTCCAAAGTATCTCGGTCCTCCCGAGCACTCTCTCCGTTTTCTTTAATAAACAACAGGTTGTCATATGCAAAAGGAAGGTGGTTAACTGCCGAGGCACTGGGCGCCACCTTTAATCCCTGTAGTCTTGATGATTGACTTCTGGTTTTTAAAAGGCATGACATGCCCTCTGCTGCTATCAAAAATAAATAAGGCGAGATTAGATCTCCTTGCCTGATACCTCGTGATGGTTTGAACTCTGGTAAAGGCTCACCATTTAGCAGAACCGAAAAGGTCATGGAGGTGACCATCCTCATGATCATGTTAACCCACTCATCATGAAAACCGAATTTCAGCATAATTGCCTTTAGATACTCCCACTCCATGCGGTCGTAGGCCTTCCGCATATCAAGTTTTAGAGCCCCAAATCTATGTTTGACAGCCTTATTCCTCTTCATAAAATAGAGACACTCATATGCCATAATAATGTTGTCTGTTATCAACCTTCCTGGAACAAACACCGACTGCTCCTCCGATATGATCTCCGGGAGCACTTTCATAAACCTATTATCAAGGACTTTCGATGCTATTTTGTATATCACATTGCACGGGCTAATAGGGCGAAACTGACCCAACTCTTGCAGCTTGCTCACCTTTGGAATTAAAACTATGAAGGTATTGTTGAAAGCAGACGGGTCATCTTCTCCGTGTAACATACGTAACACAATCCTCGAAACCTCCTCTCCACATAAATCCCAATGGGGTTGGAAAAAATGCGTAGGGAGTCCATCTGGCCCGGGGGCTTTTGTTGGAAACATTTGGAACAGTGATTCCTTTACTTCTTTCTCCCCAATCATGCTCAAGAGATCTTTATTCATCTCAGCCGTCACCCTGCATGGGACATGGTCGAGTACTGACTCCATATCTTCTGTGCCATCCTACCTGTATAGATCACCATAAAAATCATTATTCATCGCAGCTATCATCTATGGATCTTCAGTCATAGCACCATCAGATTTTCGAAGTGTTGCAATTTTATTCTTCCGCTTCCTTTGGCTGGCTCGCAAGTGAAAAAACTTGGTGTTTTTGTCGCCCTCCATTAGCCACTATATCCGCGACCGCTTCTTCCACATCACCTCTTCACGGTGATCCAATTCCACCAGACGGTCCACTATTTTTTATCACCGCATGGGATGGCCCCGTGCGTAATGGGTACTCACGTAGGTGCCGTAGCTTTTTCCTCTTGCTACATATTTTCATCCTAACACCTCCGAAGGTGCTCATTCCCCAGCTCTGTAGTGTTCCAATGACAGAATTGAGTTTCTCTTGCAGTTCCATCAGCGTTCCTGCTTTTTCAAGGTTGCTCCAGGCTTGCTGGAGTGTGGGCTAGAAGTTTTCATGCCGCTCCCACATCACCTCGTAATGAAACATTTTCCCCTCGGCCCTCCGTCGAGGCAAACATCCCCTCTCCTCCTATCTCACTAGTATTGGAAAGTGATCGGAGAAGGCCATCGTATGGTGTTGAACAACAGACATCGGGAACCTAGAGCACCAGCCCGGTGTCGCAAGAGGAAGATCCAGTCTAACCCGACAGTACGAACCCCCAGCCACTCTCTTCTCAAAGGTCCAGCTGGTTCCTTGGTATCCCAAGTCATTTATTCCACACACATCAATCATATCACGAAAGCCAGCGATTTGTTCATGGCTTCTCTCTTGCACCCCTATGTGTTCGTGGCGGTGTAGTACTTCATTAAAATTCCCTAGACACATCTAGGGCAAATCTGAGGACGAACGGATATATTTCAGCATGTCCCATTTTTTAATCCTCTCGCTTGTTTGAGCCTCTCCGTAGACACACGTAATGTGCCACGGTTCCTTTCCTCCCTCAGTCACAATAGCATCAATGTGGTACAGCAAATAAGGTAAAATTTCAATAGATATATCGTTGTTCCAGAAAATGTCGAGCCCTCCACTATGGCCCTTGCTGCTTACAGCAAAACATCTATCAAAACCTAGCGAAAGAGCCAGGGATTCCACCCGTTTCTTATGTAATTGAGTTTCCAAGACACCCAAAACGGTGGGGGCGTGTTTCTTCGCTATATCGCGAAGCTCCCGGACTGTCGCTGCCCCACCTAAGCCACGAAAGTTTATTGATAAGGCACTCATTAATCTTGGCATCCCTCCTTGCCGGAGGCCGCCAATTCATTGTCTGTTGTATCATCCTTCTTTTTCTCGATCCCACTACAATGGCCTTCAGTCCTGTTTCTGCTATCCATGTCCGCTTCTCCGGCCACTTTTTCAGCTTCTTCTTCTCCCTTGGGTTCACATAAGTTGGGGGTGGTGGTGGTATCTTCAACCCTTCATCTTCCCTGGCCTCCATATCTAGCTTCCTCCTAGCTAATGGTTCCTAGTTCACCCCCTGCCTCATTATCATCTGCATCCTTACCATCTGCCTGCAGTTTCTTGAGAGGGCTTTCAGCAGTATCCTCCAGTTACTCCTCTTTATCATCTCCAAAACCAGCTTCTTCAAAGTTACATTTATGGTTTGTGTTAGCATTATTCATCACCCACTTCCGAAATACACGTCCTGGTCTAGGGCCCCTTCCTCCCCGGCCTCCTCTGGAGCCTTGGCCCTGATAGCCTCCATCATTCCAAGGGGGGTGAGCACGTGTGCCCGAGATCCCTCTCTTCCAGTATTCCTCCTCCGAGATCATCCATCTACCAAATTGTAGCTCGGATGCCTTATACTCTCCTGTACCACCTTCCAGGTGAGTGTGATCCATCAAACCACAGTGTTCACAATAAGTATCTTCTCATATTTGATCTGTAAGAACATGCGGTTACATCCCTCTAATGTCCCATGTACATCTTGTGAGGGGACTAGTTGAGTCCAAATTCACTCTCACACGGTGAAACACACCTGATCGGGTTTGGACTGCATTAATATCAAGCGCGACCACTTCTCCCACCCTCCGAGCCAGCTGCTCGATGACCTCCTTCTTGCGAAATAATGGTGGGATCTTATGGATCTGTGCCCAGACTAAAACCCGGATCGGCACCACAGGGGACCTTACCGTTGCCCCATTGAAGGGTTCCAGCATCAGAGCTTTTCCCGAAAGGTTAGGTTCAATCTCATGTAAGATCACCTCCCGCGCAGGATTCCACGCCGCATGCATAGTTTTCTTCAAAGAATTCATAGTGAACGCTTTCCTTGTCAGGATCTTAGCCACCGCCAGCCACTTCACCCAGGGCCGGCTCTAGCCCAGGGTAGGAGGGGCGACGGCCCGGGGCCCGACCAAACTAGGGGGGCATGTATGGTACGTAGGTACGTACAAGGCACACTAGAAAAAATAGGCCCATCTCTTCTATACACGGACAACCAGGTCCAGGAATGTAACATCCAAGTATGAAAACCCCTAGTTGTTTTACTTCTTGTTTTATTTTAAAGCAATGCATCATGTCATCATCCCCATATTTATTTCCGTTTGCATTGTTTTCATAATAAAAGCCAAACTTAATCAACCTTTGTTTTCACACTTGTCTGTTACCTTTCTTTCAAATAAAGATTTGCAAACCCAAAAACATAACCATTTTTGAATTCATGTTGATACCAAATCAAACTATTTCAACATTGCCTAATTATCTTAGGGGTACCCTATTTAAAATGTTGGGTTTTGTTAATGATCTTTAATATTAAAAATATCACCTAAATTTGGTTCCAATTTCAAAAGCCATCAAACATTTAAATTTTTGAAAATAAAAGTTGCCACATGTTAGTTTTTGACCTAAGGAGCTTCTCCAATTTTTTTCCAAATTTTTCCATCAACCAAACCTATTCTTTTCTTACCAATTCAATTTCAGCAGGAAAAAAAAACACAAACCGAAATAATAAAAGGAAAAAAAAAACGTTTAGGAGGGGGAGAAGGCCCAGCCCACCAAGGGGCAGCCCGCTCGGTCTCCTCCTACCTCCGTACGGAGGATGGCGTCCATGGAGGACAGCGACAGGCGCCTCCTCCCCAACCACCCGATGGAAACCCCACCTCCTATATCTTCTCCTCCTCTCCCCTCCCGTGGCTAAACCCTAACCCTAGGCGCCTCCTTTCCCTCCTATCTCTCCCTCAGCCGCCACCAGTGAGGAGACCTACCTCTGTACTGGTGCCACGGCCGCCGGCCGCCGGAGCACGGCGCCGCCGCCTCCGCCACCCTCCGGCCGCTCCGAGGACGCCCCTGCGAAGAGGGTGATGCCACCTCTCCATTCCCCCTCCTACTCCCTCTTTTCCCTGATGTTTTGATCACCGATTTCTTCCACGAAAGATCTCTATTTCGCTCTGTTTCATGGCAGTAACCGAGCTGCTGTACGTGCGTTTGCAGGTTCAGATACTAGCAGCGTTTGCAAGCTCAAAACCAACCAGCGCCCTATCCATTCAACGAACCAGCAGCTAGCCCTTCTGGTTTGATGCGCGCGTAGAGAACCCCCAGGTCCCAGGTTCGATTCCCATCCCCACACCTTTTCTTGTTTTATTTCGGTACAGCCAGTACCAATAGCTTATGCCTAGCCGAGTTGCAATCCCACCAACACAAACCGCATTAGCCTAGTGGTTGAGTTCCTTTGCATCAACCAGGAGGTGGAGGGATCAAGTCCCCTCTCTCCCAATTAAAACCAAGTTTTATTTTTACAATGTTTTGGTACTGAAATATTTAGCAAATCACACCTAGGCCCCTGGCCCTTATTTCTAGCCCCTGGAAATTTTTTTTCCTAAGTCCCTAGAGGCATTAAAATGGCAGATTGCACCCTATACTTCTAAAATGCATAACAAATTCATTTTAACTCCAAAATTAACTTTTTAAATATGTTTTCAATACCAAATTAAATGTTCTATCCAAATATAAAATTTTTTTACTGTTTTGAATATTTTAAATTGGTGCAAAATTTGAATTCTTGTCAAATTCCCTTAAATTTGCAAAATTCATAACTTGTTCATAAAAATTCCAAATTTCACAAACCAAATATGTTTTCCAATCAATTTTTCATGTACTTTCCAAATATAAATTTTGTTTTCTGGTTTGAATAATTTAAATTGCCTAAACAATTTAAATCTTGTTTAATTCAATTAAAAATTGTTTAATATTGTTTAATTCATAATTAAATAATCCAAAGTCCAATTTCAAAATGTGAAACATGTAATCCAACTAAAATTTGATAACCTTTTCAAATATCAACTTTGTTATTTGTTTTGCACCCTTTAACTTGATGAAAACAATCACTACTTGTTTAACACCATTAAGTAACAATAATTTCCAAACTTGATTAACGTTTTCTAAAAATGGTTAACTATCATTCCAATTGCATTTAAATTGTTATCTTCTTGTTATTCATCATGCATGCATCATGCTAACTCACCAACACCTGATGCTTAGTGTTAGAACAATTAATTCAACTCTAAGGCATGGTTTTGCCATATGCAATCTTTGCATATGGAATCCATTTAAACTTGTGTATCATATCCACTAGTTTATTTTGGTGCATCTATTAAACATGACATGCATCATTCCAATGTTTGTGCACCTATGCCATGTATTGATTGCCCGTCTTCCTTCGTTGTTGTTTTTGCTTCTTCTCGCTTAGACGACGACGTTGGTACCGACGAGCCTTACGACACCACTACCCAGGACCTAGCCCAGTACCCGGCTGCTGAGCTTCCAGGCAAGTTATCACTCACATGAATCATCGAGTTCTCTTCCACACTTGTTGTCGATACTATCCTTTTGTCTACTATTGCTAGCCCTATGTATCGTTGCTATTCTCCGAACCCATCACATGATTCCCTGAACCAATGATATTGCCTCACCTCCATACCCACAGCCTTTGTTTGTGCCTGTTCTTATCTAGCATGCTTAGGGTTGCTTTTGCTCGAGCCTGTTGACGGTTACTTCTTTTATTATCGTGCTATTATTGTCTGTTACCGTTCCGAGGGCTCGAATGTTAATCAATCAATCCTGTTAATGCTGCTGTTAATAATAATTTGATGATAAGGCACCGGCAGGAGGCCCTTTGTGGTTTTGAGGCCTGCTAGTGTCGACCCTAATAGGAAAAGGGTCTTGTCTACTGATCCATGATGAGCGCACTACCCGCATGTGGGAAGCGAGTATGGGTGCCCCCCTCAACTTGACTCGATTCGCATCTCGTCCAAATCGCCGTACTAGTTCGGGCTTTCCATTTGCTGCATCATATGCAGGTACGAACCCGAGGCCAGGGTGGAACTTTTGTAGTCGGCATTTAGGGCGGCGTGGTCTTCCAGTGCTATGAGGGTCCTCCTTTTCTTCGGGGGGCTCGATTAGCCGCGCACGCACAGCACGCGGTGCTTTGGGCTTGATGCGAAGAACAGTTGGTTGTGTTGAGTGTCTCGCTTGGTGGGTTTGATTCCCATCTGGCGGGATATTCTTACGTGTACGGTTACTATGGTGCACCCCTGTAGGGATAAATCTTCTCGAGAAGCCGTGTTTTCCGCGGTTATGGATTACTTGGTGAAAGTACTGGCTAACAAGTACTCAGGACAACTTCAACATAATGATCAATCATGTTCACCCAATGACTAATAACTTGACTAGTAATAGATTATTCACACAATAACTTGATTCACCTGATTACAACGGTGTGAGTCATCCTCGGATTGCTTCTTCGGATAAGGGGCGAGATCCAGGATGGGTTTGTTTGAAGTTATCTTTCAGTTGGTTACAATTCCTCGATCTTATCTTTTCTATTAGCCGGACACAAGTAGTATTTTCTGTAGTTGGTTAGAGCAGCCCGCTGCAGCTTTTATAATACCTATCTCCTTCCGTTGATCCCAAGCATCAATGCTTGTGTTGACGGGTAACTCCTTGATGAAGTGTGAGTCTTGCTTGCCAGTACTTGGATGTACTGACCCCGTTGGGGCTGTGGTTTACGCAGAGTACGACTACGGCTATGATGATCACCAGGATGGCTACTTTGTGGAGTTCGACGACACTGCAGACGAGTAGTTGGCTGGACCCCGGGCAGGATCCAGGACCTACGTGGATGGGCTTCGTTTTCTTTATTTTCTCCGGCTTCTTAAGCCTTGGATTTGTCTGTACTCAGACCCATTTGATTGCTTCCGCTGATGTAATGGATGATATGTTGGGACATGTGTCCTCTGGATGAGTGTTTTGCTATCTCTGCCTTAGTGAAGGCTATTTGCAAACTTATTTCATTCTTTTGTGTCTTAGAGACAGTTTGTGCTATCATTTCGTTCAAAGCTGTTGACGTACAGTGCGTGCTTGAATATGAAGTACGTCGACAGTAGTGCCTTAGGTTCCTAGCGGATAGTTTACTTCGACGGTGGGAGCAGGGCTTGTGTTGTCGCGCATAAGCGCAGGCCTACCAGGAAGCTGGGACGTGGGAGCAGGTATGCCCCATAATCCAAGCACCTGACTTCCAGTTCGTGCGATGAGTATCCTCTAGAAACCGGGGTGCGACAAATGGTATCAGAGCCTGTCTGCCTGTAGGATCCCTTTTTACTGGTCGCAGTTGAGTCTAGAAACTATTTTGTAGCTATATAGGAAAAATGAAACGTGAGAGTAGGAATTCTGCCATTTTTCTTCTTTCCCCACCCACCCACCCTTTTCTGGTAAGGAAGTGCAACGTTGTTTTCTGTTCTCACCTAAACTTTCAAGTTAGGATTTCACGTGTTTTGGGTTCTCCTTAGTACCTCAGGACTTTTGGTCTCGTTTTCCCGATGTTGCTTCGTTATCATGTTCTTCCGAAGAACCTTTCGTCCGTTCAAACCTTGTTGTTGTTTTTCCACATCCTTTTTCTTCTACCGGAGTCTAATCAAAACCTTTCCCAATCATCTGCAGATGGGTCTCAGCTACTACCCGCAGGTGGTTCGCATGACTCGCTGTGAGAGCACCGCCGGTTTTCCGGAGATGCTGAGGGACATGGTTACCTATCTGGGGTTCCGTTGGGCACCAGAGTACCAGGTCTACGAGCACCAGCGAGAGTTTGACCAGACCTTCTACCGGGCCATCGTCTACATTCTGTCGGATGATGGCAGGAGCATTGCACACCAGTACGAGGCAGTAGGGTCCACAGTGGATATGGCAGTGCAGCAGGCAGCGTATGTGAGCCTCACCGTCCTCCGTGCTGACTACTGGGGCTTTGATAAGTCCAGTTTTCGTCACATCCCCCGTGGTTACATCACGGCAGCGGGAGTTCACTTCACTGTCCACCGCGACCTGGATACCTACGAGACTGATAGCTCCAGGCTGCAGACCACTGCCCAGTTCGTGTGGCACAGTGATGCCGTTGCTTCCACACTTGCTCAGGAGTTAGCCTCAGTCAGGGAGCAGCTCTGTCTGGCTTTGACTCGTCTGGCGACGTACACCACAGACTTCGTTGGAGACGAGCGCTTTGCACGTTTCCAGCAGACACTGGGTTTTCCTCTGCCAGATGCTGGAGGTTACGAGCCGATCAGAGGCCCACTTCTCGACCTCGGAGCTGGTTACACAGGGATTCCCCGCTATGGAGCACAGGGACACGACGCTTTCTACTTCACCACACCGAGAGTTGCTCTCAGAGCAGTTCCTATCTACATGGATCGTCGTGATACCTACTTCCGTGGGGTTCCTCCTCACCGTATCTCTCGTCGTACTACTCACCGCCGTCCTGCGTGATGAGCATGGGAGTACCGTTGTATCCATTACTAGCTGTGTCTAGTTTATCCTTTCGTTTTCGAACCATGTATTGGTCTGTTGGATATTCTGATGTATTTGAACTCATGATGTACCTGTTGGTTATCTATTCATGCGTCGGAATAATCTCTCTTTCGGTTGCTGAGTTTATCCATTCCTATTGTTGTGCTAAAATGCATTTCTGTTCAGGATGCCTCCAACAAGGAACACGCCTGAGCCACCGCCGATCGCTGAGCTTTTGACTCAGATGACTCAGGTCATGGCTCAGATGGTCCAGGTTCAGAACCACCAGAACAACCACCACCAGACTGCTCCAAGGGTCACCATCAAGGACTTCCTCAGTGTGGGTCCCAAGGCTTTCGTGGCAACACGCGAGCCGCTGGATGCTGATGACTGGATCCGTGACGTAGCAAGAGCCCTGGAGATTGCTCATGTTGCGGAAGAGGACAAGGTCAACTATGCTGCTTACCTGCTGAAGGGTCAGGCAGCCTCGTGGTGGGAGAACTACCAGGCCATGATAGCTGGCTATCCTATCACTTGGGGTTGCTTCAAGGATGCCTTCCTGAAGTACCACATCCCCGATGGTCTCATGGAGAGGATGCGTGAAGAGTTTTGCTCGCTGAAGCAGGGCAAGCTCGACGTCATCGGCTACCAGAACGAGTTCAATCGCCTCGCTCGGTACGCTGGAGACGAGGTGTCTACTGAGACCAAGAAGATGGCAAGGTTCCGCCGAGGTTTTAACCCGGAACTGAAGTACGCTCTCACAAACATCAAGTGCAAGGACTTCGTCGAGCTCGTGAACACCGCGCTCAATGAGGAGAATGGGCGCAAGGCGTTCGAAGAGTCGCGCAAGCACTCGCGTGAGGGTGGTTCCTCCTCCAACATGACCACCCCTCCGCAGAAGCGCTGCATCTGGGTGCCAAACAGTGCTGTCACTAGGGCTCCAAATGCCCAAGCTTCTCCAGGCTTTGGTCCCCGCCCACCCAACCCAGCTCAGATGCATGGGCAGAGGTTTCCAGTGGCGCAGCCAAGGCCAGATCCTCCGCGTGTCGTCACTTGCTTCAAGTGCAAGGAGACTGGGCACTACGCAGACAAGTGCACTCAGAGGATGCTGCCTTCTCCACCACCTCGCCCCAACACCAACCAGGCGATGGTCCGCGCTCCTCCGCATAAGGCCTTCAACACCAACAACAGGCCTGTTGGGAGGACCGCAAGGGTGAACCACGTCAAGGTTGACACAGCTGAGGAATCTGCCGACGTTGTTCTCGGTACATTACCCGTAAACTCTAACCCAGCTAAAGTGTTGTTTGATACCGGAGCATCGCATTCGTTCGTGTCAAAGATCTTTGCTACAGCAGTTAAACTACCTTTTGTTGGTTTGGGTTCCCCGCTAGTAGTAAACTCTCCTGGAGCAACTATGCAAACTTCCAAGATCAGTCATGAGAATCAGATCTTAATTGGAGGTCATATATTCCTTGCTTCCCTCATCCTGCTTGGAAATTCTGACATTGATGTCATCCTTGGCATGGATTGGTTGAAGGCCAATAAAGCTACGATTGATTGTGCTAAGAAGTCAATAACTCTGTTCCACCCTTCCGGCCAGATAGTCTATTCTCCGAAGGAATCAAGTTCTGTTCAGCTGTTCAACCTCGATGCCAAACCCCTTCCTGCAATTGAAAATGTTCCGGTGGTTTGTGAATTCCCTGACGTCTTTCCAGAAGAGTTGCCAGGGATGCCTCCGGACAGAGCAGTTGAGTTCGTGATCGAGCTTGAGCCAGGTACTGCTCCAATCTCTAAGCATCCATATAAGATAGCTCCTCCTGAACTGAAATTGTTGAAGGAGCAAATCGATATGTATATGGAGAAAGGTTTCATTCAGCCTAGTTCCTCCGCTTGGGGTTGCCCAACTCTGTTTGTTGCCAAGAAGGATCAAACTAAAAGACTCGTGGTTGACTATCGTCCTCTCAACGAGAAAACCATCAAGAACAAGTATCCACTTCCTCGTATCGATGATCTTTTTGATCAACTTGCTGGTGCCTCAATATTCTCAAAGTTGGACTTGAGGATGGGTTACCATCAAATAAAGATCAGAAAGGAAGATATTCCAAAAACAGCTTTCACCACTCGTTACGGTCTATATGAATACACCGTAATGTCCTTTGGTCTCACCAATGCACCGGCGACCTTCTCTCGACTGATGAATTCTGTCTTCCACGAATACCTCGACAAGTTCGTTGTGGTATATCTTGATGATATCCTTGTCTACTCAAAATCCGAGGAAGAGCATGAAGAACATCTTCGTCTCACTCTCATGAAACTCCGCGAGCATCGTCTATATGCCAAATACTCCAAATGTGAGTTCTGGATTCCAGAAGTTGCATATCTTGGTCATATCATCTCTGCCAAAGGCATTGCCATTGATCCTGAAAAGGTTAAGGCAATTGTTGATTGGAAACCCCCTAAGACGGTGAAGCAAGTTAGAAGCTTTCTTGGCTTGGCTAGCTATTGCCGTCGTTTCGTCCAAAACTTTTCCAAGATTGCTAAACCTCTCACTGATCTCACAAAGAAGGACAAAAAGTTCGTTTGGACTCCACAATGTGATGAGAGTTTCAACAACCTGAAGACTAAACTCACTTCCACACCTGTTCTAGTTGGCCCCGACACTACCAAACCTTTCCAGATATTCTGTGATGCATCTCTCCAAGGCCTAGGAGCAGTTCTTATGCAAGAACGTCAAGTTGTGGCTTATGCTTCACGTCACTTGAACCCACATGAGCAAAACTATCCCACTCATGATCTTGAACTTGCAGCAGTTGTGTTTGCCCTCAAGAAATGGAGACAATACTTGTTGGGTAACAAAACTGAGATCTTTTCCGATCATAAGAGTCTGAAATACATCTTCACTCAGCCAGATCTGAACCTCAGGCAAAGGAGATGGATTGAGAAGATTAAAGACTTTGATCTCACCATTTCTTACACTCCAGGCAAGGCTAATGTTATGGCCAATGCTCTCAGTCGCAAATCCTATTGCAATAATCTCATGATCATGGAAAGCCAACCTCCACTTCATGAAGAATTCCAGAAGCTGAACCTTGGTCTTGTTCCTCAAGGCTATCTTGCTAGCTTGACAGCCAGTCCAACTCTCGAGGACAAGATTCGTTCTGAACAACTTCGTGATAATGAAATCAAGAAGATGGTAGAGCAAATCAAAGAGGGCAGTGATAAGTTCAAGTCCTTCTCTATTGATGACAAAGGAACTGTGTTCTTTGAAGGACGCATTGCAGTTCCTCAGGTTCAAAGTCTCAAGGATATCATTCTCAAGGAGGCTCATGAAACTCCCCTATCCATTCACCCTGGAAGTACAAAGATGTACCAGGATCTCAAGACTCTGTATTGGTGGTCTGGCATGAAACGTGAAATTGCTCAATACGTTTCTGAATGCGACGTTTGTCAACGTGTTAAGGCAGTCCATCAGAAGACAGCAGGTCTACTCCAACCTCTGAAAATTCCTGAGTGGAAGTGGGACATGATTGAAATGGACTTCGTTACTGGGTTTCCAAAGTCCAAGAAGGGCAACGATGCAATCTTCGTTGTTATTGATCGTCTCACTAAGGTTGCTCACTTCTATGCTGTAAAGGAAACTATCTCAGCTAGCCAGTTAGCAGAGCTCTACACAGCAAAGGTTGTTCCTCTTCATGGTGTTCCATTGGAAATAAGCTCAGACCGTGGAAGTATTTTCACTTCTCATTTCTGGAAAAGCTTTCAAGAAGCATTGGGCACCAAACTTCTGTTCAGCACAGCTTACCACCCTCGGTCTCAGGGGCAAGTCGAAAGAGTCAATCAGATTCTCGAGGATATGCTCAGAGCATGTGGTCTCTCCTTTGGCATGAAATGAGAGGATTGCCTTCCATATGCTGAATTCTCCTACAACAACAGCTACCAGGCAAGCCTAGGCATGGCACCATTTGAGGCACTGTATGGTCGCAGATGCAGGAGTCCAATCAATTGGTCTGGAGCTGGTGAACGTTCACTTTTAGGCCCTGACATTGTTAAGGAAGCCGAGGAGAAAGTTCGTATCATTCGTGACAATCTCAGGATTGCTCAATCTCGTCAGAAGAGCTATTATGATAGCAAGCACAGGGATATGATCTATGCACCTGGTGATAAGGCATATCTCCGTGTAACTCCCCTCAGAGGTACTCATCGTTTTGGTGTGAAAGGAAAGCTTGCACCAAGATACATTGGTCCTTTCAACATCCTCTCAAGGCGTGCAGAAAATGCTTATCGTCTTGAACTTCCAGAAAAACTATCCAAGGTGCACGATGTGTTCCACGTGTCACAACTCAAGAAGTGCTTCAAGGATCCAGATCGTGCAGTTGATCATGATTCTATCGAACTGCAAGATGATCTATCTTATGAGGAGCACCCTATTCGAATTCTCGATGAGACCGAGCGTAAGACTCGCAACAAGAGCACCAAGTTCTTGAAAGTCCAATGGTCGCATCATTCTGATAAAGAGGCAACGTGGGAGACCGAAGAGGATCTTCGCAAGAAGTATCCGGACCTGTTCATTTCTCAGTAGGGAATCTCGGGGCGCAATTCCTTCAAGGGGGGCGTTTTGTAACATCCAAGTATGAAAACCCCTAGTTGTTTTACTTCTTGTTTTATTTTAAAGCAATGCATCATGTCATCATCCCCATATTTATTTCCGTTTGCATTGTTTTCATAATAAAAGCCAAACTTAATCAACCTTTGTTTTCACACTTGTCTGTTACCTTTCTTTCAAATAAAGATTTGCAAACCCAAAAACATAACCATTTTTGAATTCATGTTGATACCAAATCAAACTATTTCAACATTGCCTAATTATCTTAGGGGTACCCTATTTAAAATGTTGGGTTTTGTTAATGATCTTTAATATTAAAAATATCACCTAAATTTGGTTCCAATTTCAAAAGCCATCAAACATTTAAATTTTTGAAAATAAAAGTTGCCACATGTTAGTTTTTGACCTAAGGAGCTTCTCCAATTTTTTTCCAAATTTTTCCATCAACCAAACCTATTCTTTTCTTACCAATTCAATTTCAGCAGGAAAAAAAAACACAAACCGAAATAATAAAAGGAAAAAAAAACGTTTAGGAGGGGGAGAAGGCCCAGCCCACCAAGGGGCAGCCCGCTCGGTCTCCTCCTACCTCCGTACGGAGGATGACGTCCATGGAGGACAGCGACAGGCGCCTCCTCTCCAACCACCCGATGGAAACCCCACCTCCTATATCTTCTCCTCCTCTCCCCTCCCGTGGCTAAACCCTAACCCTAGGCGCCTCCTTTCCCTCCTATCTCTCCCTCAGCCGCCACCAGTGAGGAGACCTACCTCTGTACTGGTGCCACGGCCGCCGGCCGCCGGAGCACGGCGCCGCCGCCTCCGCCACCCTCCGGCCGCTCCGAGGACGCCCCTGCGAAGAGGGTGATGCCACCTCTCCATTCCCCCTCCTACTCCCTCTTTTCCCTGATGTTTTGATCACCGATTTCTTCCACGAAAGATCTCTATTTCGCTCTGTTTCATGGCAGTAACCGAGCTGCTGTACGTGCGTTTGCAGGTTCAGATACTAGCAGCGTTTGCAAGCTCAAAACCAACCAGCGCCCTATCCATTCAACGAACCAGCAGCTAGCCCTTCTGGTTTGATGCGCGCGTAGAGAACCCCCAGGTCCCAGGTTCGATTCCCATCCCCACACCTTTTCTTGTTTTATTTCGGTACAGCCAGTACCAATAGCTTATGCCTAGCCGAGTTGCAATCCCACCAACACAAACCGCATTAGCCTAGTGGTTGAGTTCCTTTGCATCAACCAGGAGGTGGAGGGATCAAGTCCCCTCTCTCCCAATTAAAACCAAGTTTTATTTTTACAATGTTTTGGTACTGAAATATTTAGCAAATCACACCTAGGCCCCTGGCCCTTATTTCTAGCCCCTGGAAAATTTTTTTCCTAAGTCCCTAGAGGCATTAAAATGGCAGATTGCACCCTATACTTCTAAAATGCATAACAAATTCATTTTAACTCCAAAATTAACTTTTTAAATATGTTTTCAATACCAAATTAAATGTTCTATCCAAATATAAAATTTGTTTACTGTTTTGAATATTTTAAATTGGTGCAAAATTTGAATTCTTGTCAAATTCCCTTAAATTTGCAAAATTCATAACTTGTTCATAAAAATTCCAAATTTCACAAACCAAATATGTTTTCCAATCAATTTTTCATGTACTTTCCAAATATAAATTTTGTTTTCTGGTTTGAATAATTTAAATTGCCTAAACAATTTAAATCTTGTTTAATTCAATTAAAAATTGTTTAATATTGTTTAATTCATAATTAAATAATCCAAAGTCCAATTTCAAAATGTGAAACATGTAATCCAACTAAAATTTGATAACCTTTTCAAATATCAACTTTGTTATTTGTTTTGCACCCTTTAACTTGATGAAAACAATCACTACTTGTTTAACACCATTAAGTAACAATAATTTCCAAACTTGATTAACGTTTTCTAAAAATGGTTAACTATCATTCCAATTGCATTTAAATTGTTATCTTCTTGTTATTCATCATGCATGCATCATGCTAAATCACCAACACCTGATGCTTAGTGTTAGAACAATTAATTCAACTCTAAGGCATGGTTTTGCCATATGCAATCTTTGCATATGGAATCCATTTAAACTTGTGTATCATATCCACTAGTTTATTTTGGTGCATCTATTAAACATGACATGCATCATTCCAATGTTTGTGCACCTATGCCATGTATTGATTGCCTGTCTTCCTTCGTTGTTGTTTTTGCTTCTTCTCGCTTAGACGACGACGTTGGTACCGACGAGCCTTACGACACCACTACCCAGGACCTAGCCCAGTACCCGGCTGCTGAGCTTCCAGGCAAGTTATCACTCACATGAATCATCGAGTTCTCTTCCACACTTGTTGTCGATACTATCCTTTTGTCTACTATTGCTAGCCCTATGTATCGTTGCTATTCTCCGAACCCATCACATGATTCCCTGAACCAATGATATTGCCTCACCTCCATACCCACAGCCTTTGTTTGTGCCTGTTCTTATCTAGCATGCTTAGGGTTGCTTTTGCTCGAGCCTGTTGATGGTTACTTCTTTTATTATCGTGCTATTATTATCTGTTACCGTTCCGAGGGCTCGAATGTTAATCAATCAATCCTGTTAATGCTGCTGTTAATAATAATTTGATGATAAGGCACCGGCAGGAGGCCCTTTGTGGTTTTGAGGCCTGCTAGTGTCGACCCTAATAGGAAAAGGGTCTTGTCTACTGATCCATGATGAGCGCACTACCCGCATGTGGGAAGCGAGTATGGGCGCCCCCCTCAACTTGACTCGATTCGCATCTCGTCCAAATCGCCGTACTAGTTCGGGCTTTCCATTTGCTGCATCATATGCAGGTACGAACCCGAGGCCAGGGTGGAACTTTTGTAGTCGGCATTTAGGGCGGTGTGGTCTTCCAGTGCTATGAGGGTCCTCCTTTTCTTCGGGGGGCTCGATTAGCCGCGCACGCACAGCACGCGGTGCTTTGGGCTTGATGCGAAGAACAGTTGGTTGTGTTGAGTGTCTCGCTTGGTGGGTTTGATTCCATCTGCGGGATATTCTTACGTGTACGGTTACTATGGTGCACCCCTGCAGGGATAAATCTTCTCGAGAAGCCGTGTTTTTCCGCGGTTATGGATTACTTGGTGAAAGTACTGGCTAACAAGTACTCAGGACAACTTCAACATAATGATCAATCATGTTCACCCAATGACTAATAACTTGACTAGTAATAGATTATTCACACAATAACTTGATTCACCTGATTACAACGGTTGTGAGTCATCCTCGGATTGCTTCTTCGGATAAGGGGCGAGATCCAGGATGGGTTTGTTTGAAGTTATCTTTCAGTTGGTTACAATTCCTCGATCTTATCTTTTCTATTAGCCGGACACAAGTAGTATTTTCTGTAGTTGGTTAGAGCAGCCCGCTGCAGCTTTTATAATACCTATCTCCTTCCGTTGATCCCAAGCATCAATGCTTGTGTTGACGGGTAACTCCTTGATGAAGTGTGAGTCTTGCTTGCCAGTACTTGGATGTACTGACCCCGTTGGGGCTGTGGTTTACGCAGAGTACGACTACGGCTACGATGATCACCAGGATGGCTACTTTGTGGAGTTCGACGACACTGCAGACGAGTAGTTGGCTGGACCCCGGGCAGGATCCAGGACCTACGTGGATGGGCTTCGTTTTCTTTATTTTCTCCGGCTTCTTAAGCCTTGGATTTGTCTGTACTCAGACCCATTTGATTGCTTCCGCTGATGTAATGGATGATATGTTGGGACATGTGTCCTCTGGATGAGTGTTTTGCTATCTCTGCCTTAGTGAAGGCTATTTGCAAACTTATTTCATTCTTTTGTGTCTTAGAGACAGTTTGTGCTATCATTTCGTTCAAAGCTGTTGACGTACAGTGCGTGCTTGAATATGAAGTACGTCGACAGTAGTGCCTTAGGTTCCTAGCGGATAGTTTACTTCGACGGTGGGAGCAGGGCTTGTGTTGTCGCGCATAAGCGCAGGCCTACCAGGAAGCTGGGACGTGGGAGCAGGTATGCCCCATAATCCAAGCACCTGACTTCCAGTTCGTGCGATGAGTATCCTCTAGAAACCGGGGTGCGACAAGGAATCCAGCAAGCATGAACGGAACCTAAAAAAATAATCACGCACAGAGGCGGACGTTTCCTTTTCCGTTGTTCCCTCGCTTCTCGCCTCGCCCTGAATCCAAATCTGAGACGCAAGCATGAAAGTGGAAGCTGCTATGCTTTACCCCTTACGAGCTACGACAAGAAGTCGGAGCGATATAAATTAAAGGCGCGTGCAAGGCGCAAGTCGCGCTAGATTTGCCAAATCTAGGTCCCCTCGTGAGCCATCCGATCAACATCCTACGTACAGAAATCAGCATAGCCCACTTTGCATTTTAGCCCCCTATTTTCGGATATAGAACCCGTACTCCACAGCAGCCCCACTTAAACGAAGGGGTATACTGTGTTGCCCTCGGTCATCTCGATAATTACAGCAAAGCTGCCATCGCAATAAATTCACTTGTGTCGCGACAAAAGTTATCGCCCTCGTGTACAAAAATAAAATTTATTGCAACAAATTTTTACAAATCTTTTTCGAAAAAATAAGTAATGTTACAAATAATAGTTAAACAATATGTTATTGCGTTACAATAAATTTTTTTAAACAATTCAACAAAAAATCACAACCTATTGCAACAAAAAAATTATTTGCATCAATTAAAAAGTTGCTAAGTAACAAAATAATTTGTCACTGCTTCAATTGCAACAAAAATCATCACCTATTTCAACAAAAAAGTAAATCGATAGCAACAAAAAAATCACATGTTTACAACATGTGAATGAGCGCATAAACATATCATTCCAAATGAATTCTAAATATACATGTATTTGTCAAGAAAAAATATTGCAACATCTCGTTTGTGTTTTCTCAACAAAATATGGGCAAAAATGTTACAAATTTTTAATACGTACGCAACGTTGGCCGAACATGGTGAAAACACTTCGTGTATATGTGGATACTCCTAGTTACTGTGGTGGGATGTTTGCACACAAAACAGGGCCTAAAATCGAAATTGGACCTAGTTGGGCCAACCAGACACGTGCAAGGAGCCCAAACCCTTTGGCTTCGCTCCTCGCCCCTGGCTCGCGCGGAGCGACCTGCGCTAGCGAATCTTAGGTCGGCCTAAGATAAGCTTTTTCCTAAATTAAAAATACTAACAGGTAATCCACATATCAAAAACTCTATTTGATCCGACTGACCGCTCGGATTTTTCGTGTTCTTTATCTGAAATTAAATCCCGTGACTTATTTTCCTATATTATTACAAGACTGGTGGCTGCTTCTGTTAGTCATCATCTATTGATTCACTCAGTTTGTCTCTTCAGGATCTGTGACAAAATCTCGGATGAGCTTTCCACATGCTGGGCTAGAGCAGGTCTCAATAGAGCGAAATGGATAGGCTAGAGCAGGTCTCTACCCCTGTATAGTTCTTTCTCTTTTTAGTTTCTCCCTTTTGTTCTTCCTTTGGCGCCCCACCTAAGGCCTCTACTATTGCACTATGTTTCGGTTGTCCCCCCTTAATGAAATGATCGCAGTATTAAACTGCTGCACTAGCCAATTATCCCAAAAGTCCGAACTGATGAAAAGGGGCTAGACAATATATTTATATTCAACACTCCTCCTCACGTCTAGGCTATTTTAGTTCTTAGCATGGGTTCGGTGCAGGTCGCAATTTTATTTTTAGTACTACGTGAGTGGTCATGGTGAGGTAAAGACAGATGCCATGAGATGGCTTAAGTTTGGGGCCGATGGACACTGTGGGTATCCGGGGAGGGATTGCACGCCTAGACGGTGCGCTCACTACACTGCAAACACCAAGATGTACCCAGATTCGAGACCCTCGTGTGGAGGTAATACCCCTACTCCTGCCTGTTTGTCAATATATGTGGATAACCGAGTACAATGTGGTTCCTAAAGCTCACAAATCTAGAGGAAGAAGAATCTCTCTCTTCTATCTAAGGAAAATGTCTACTGGTTGCCTCGTCTGGATCGTCGAGCATCGTCCCTCGCGCAGGAGGGGTGTGGCCACCTTATATACTCGTGGCCATCAACCGAACGTACATGGTTAGGCGAAATACACTGTGCTGTAGCGCACGCTCCCTTCTATACGCCGAAAGTCGTCTCCTCCGTAGCTGTTGCCATGTCATGTCCCCCTTGTCAGAGACAGGGCGTGGCCGCGCCCATGCCTGCACTGCTCCGTTGTACGTGTATACATCATCATGTCTAGTAAGTTGAACCGCACACGCGTACTCTCTCGTGATCTTCGGGATCTCAACTGCTCCGTTGATCCTGCTCCGGGATGGATTATTCTTCATCTACCCGGACTCTCCAAGTGTATCTCGGATAACCCGGGGAGACACTCGTTTGTTCATTATTGCTCCTTGCTCTTCTTACCGAGATTGATCCATTTCGGTACCTTCAACTTGGTACTCATATGGATCTCGGATGACAGCATTTTGGTAAACAGTATCTCGGTATCCACTCCTTGGATGCCATTTAACACCAAGCTTGACCCTACTCAGGGGTATCCCCCGACATTAGTCCCCGAAGCTCGTATGGTCCACCGAACTCAGACGGTGGACTGTGCCAGCTTAAACCAATAAACCTCAGAATATTTGACCGAGATACTCTTATCTCGGCCCAAGCTCCATCTCAAACTCGGATTCAATCCGCAACCACCATTATGGATTTTCCACCAAAATCCGAGATGCTTGTGCAGCATTTGATCTTACCGAGATCCCAACACTTAGCCATATTTCCATAAGTTCCATAGTGTGAGGCAGGGTCGCCTCATTTTCTTCACGTTATGGACGCACCACGTGGAGAAGAACCGCTACCCACGTCGCCTCGATTCTCGCTCGGAGCCGCGCATGCGCCACGCACACGCTCTCTCCTATGCGCGACCCCACCCGCAGTCTCATCAGTTACAACGCACTCAAGTGCACGCCGCGGACAATGTGGGATTTACTTCGCAGGTTACGCGCGATAAATCCGATTCGTGCGTTTCTCCGTGCGTGGTAAATGCCACGGTCACACCTTTTTAGTCACGATCAATCCGGGACAGTTATTACTCCACGGGGGTATAAATACCCGCGATACCCCTTCCTCCTCGTTTCCTTCATCATTTGCCCCCAAATCTTCTTCCTCTCTGCCGCTCGTGACCGCTGTGCTCCTCTGCTCCACCGCGCGCAGACGAATGCCGTCGCGCTCCCCCCGCAGCGCTACACACCGGAGCGCCACCGCGTCAAGCTCTTCACCGCGCGGATCTACACCCCACTGCATCGTCTCTGCGCCACCCGCACCGAGCTTTTCGTCGCACCCGTACCGCTACGGAGTTCTTCCTCCGCGCCGCCGCCGCGCTTCTACGTCCTCTGCGCCCCGAGCACCTCCCCGCGCCCTCAAGCATCTCAGAGGCGCTAAGATCTCCAATCCGCGCCATGGATCTTGAAGTCGTGGAGGCGGTGGAGCTAGAGGGATCCGCATCCACGCGCGGTGCGTGGGCCGGCTTCGTGATCCGAGAAGACGACATAACATGGCAGTTGGATACCCGCCGCATCCCGGCGGGCATTGTGTGCCGGATTCCCGACAAGGAGATCGAGCCGGAACCCCTCGAGGGCGTGTACATGGTCTTCCGCGGCCACTTCGCTCGTGGGTTTGGCCTCCCCCTTTCTCCTTTCATGCACAGATTCCTTCTTCACTTTGGTCTTCAACCACATCATCTCCCCGCAAATGCCATCACCACTCTTTCCTCCTTCATCACCTTCTCGAAGGCCTATCTCGGCATCCTTCCCACTGTAGAGTTGTGGATCAAGTACTTTCATTTCCGCAAACAAGTTCTCCCCAACCCGGTGAATCCAAACGCACCCAGCGCATGACGCAGTGCGGGGCCGCGATGGTGGTCCGCGCCCGGGATGCATGTTTCCTCAGATTCCGGGTTTAGAATCATGCCGAAAGTGGCAGCGGGGAATCTTCTACGTCAAGAATCCCCCAAGATGGATCTGATAGCGCTTCCTGCATTCCATGTTGACCCCCCCACCGAGATGGTGAATTGGAGCTAGAACCCCAAGAAGGACGTTCCCGAGGTGAATATCATCCACGACCGACTTGTACAACTCCTCCGAGATGGACTACGCGAAGATGACCTTCTCGCCACATGGGGAAGCCGCCGGGTTCTTCCACTCCAGCGCAGAATCCACAAGATGTGCTTCATGAATGGAAGCCGAGGTCCCACCCAAGTTACAACCTTTGAGCTCAGCAAGAAGGAGGTGGTTACTCGGATCAAGTCGATCGCCAAGACCAGTCTCGGCGAGGACTGGCGTGGGGGCTCGAGCCCTACAACAAAGAGAATCGGGCACCCAACGTAAGTATGTCACACTCAGTCGAGTTACCTTCATCTCGGTATTATCCGAGATCACATAACTTTGGAACCAATGCTTTATGTTTCGCATGCATAGATCTTTCCCCGCGAGGTAGAAGAGGATGGCGAGACTCCCTCGACCATTGGGGTGAGGACCGTACTGAGGATGACACTCGGGAGTATGATTATGAGGACAACCTCCTCATCCTGGACGCCCTGCTCGCCGCCCAAGCCGGTAAGTTCCGAGTCCCAGCCTCCATTTGAGACTGGTCCGAGGACGATGATGATGATGAATGCATTCTTTTAGAGGTACCTGACCCCTCCTCGATCTTATTTGCGTATCCTCCGTCCTCTGCCTTAGTTGATTAGGGAGAGCAGGTGATAAATGCGCAGCCCGTAGCCATGGTTGCCCCCATGGAAGTGAGGAAGAGGCTCGGGAGCGGCGCAGTTTCTCCTTGGCCCCAAGAGAACCAAGAAGAAATCCGGGATCAAGGGCCAGACCAGCCGAAAGGCCCAAACGGCCCATGTCGGATGGGTAAGTCAGTTCCGAGATGCCTCCCCTTTGCACTTCCTTTACTTCTTTGCTTTTCTGGCCGAGTTGATTCAACTATGTTTGGTTTCCTTGTCCCTCTTTTTCTCTTGTAGTGATCCGATTGCCATTGAGATCATCGATCTTCCTGCGTTCACCTTGACGCCGAGATGTTCTGCCTCGGCGAGACCGAGTACCATGCTTCCTCCTGTGATCCCTCTCCCGGATGTGAGTGGCTACGTCGACCTTGATGCCGAGGACTCGGAAGCCAATGCCATGGACATGCCGGAGATGCAGATCCCGGAGAGGGAAGACCAAGACCTTGGTGCGAGCGACATGGGCGCCGATATGGAAACTAATGAGGCTCCGGAACGCCCGTAGCCGGCTCCAGAGCAACAACAACAGCATCAGCAGCAAGAAGAGGAACCGCAACAACAAACCTCACCAGCAGCAACTCCAGCAGCACCACCAACAACACCAACACCACCGAGAGCACCAACACCACCGATGGCACCCTCTGCCACCCCAGTAGCAACAACAACAGCGACACCACCAACTCCAGTAGCAGCTCCAACAGGCCCATCAGCAACTCCTCCTCCCACTCGGAAGAGACCTGTAACCCGTTCATCTCCTCTGCTTCCACCAAAACAGGCCTGCGCGCCTACGCAGGGTAGCTCAAAGAGGACCGCCGAGGGGAAAGAGCCTTCCCTCGTGAAGTTTCCACTGACCACTCAGTCAAAGAAAGCCTATGTGCCCTATAAGAAGGCTGGGTTGGGACAGCCAAAAGCAGGCACTCTGGCGATCGGCTCTGACACACAAATGGTCCCGCACCAAGGACTTGGAGTGCGCCAGAAGGACCTGGAGGTGAGCCTTGACCATGTCGGGTACATCCCCGAGGTTCACACCAGGAAGAAACTGGGTCCGTTGGATCACCATCGCCAAGATCGGAACCAAGCCGATGTCGGCCAGGTGACCATGGCTGTTTCGTCCACCAGCAGTACGCTTGCGCACAAAATGTACTCCTTGCCCTGTGCCGCTGAAGATGCTAAGATCACTTCTCAGGTAAGTAACCTTCTTCTTTTTCAGCTTTTTCTGAGATTGCAAATTGCAAACCCGAGATCAGTACATACATCCAGTCCCCGAGATTTGGGACGAGTAGACATCACTAGACCGAACTAAAATTTACTCGGGTCGAATCTTCAAACTCACTATCCCTTTGTTTCTTCTCAGGTGTGCACGGAGACCCGCGCCAAGCTATACCAGAAGCTTCTTTGGACCCAGCGGGACCTTACCGAGCACAACATTCATATCCAGCAGCAACTGGGAGGCAAAGGTACCATTTACAACACTGATATATCGAGTATGCTTTTTACTACATCGATTTTGTAACTCTAGTTCTCCTTATTTTCACCAGTCGTCTTGGAGCAGCAGCTGATGGATTCCATCACCAAGATCTCTGCTTTGGAAAGTAAGTTCTTCCTTCTGTATCTCACATTTTGTGTTTACGCCCTTTTTCGCTGGCTAACTCGGCTGTCCCGATGCAGATGAGCACAAATTTTTTGCCGAGAAGCATCAGGATTGCACCACACTCGCTGAGTCCGCATAGAGCAAGATCTCGGCCCTTGAGAGTAAGCTTCTTTTCTTCTCTCCTGTCATGTTTCCATGACTTTGATTGCCCGCTAACAGGACTGTTATTCTGTAGCCAAACATAATTTTTTTTACTGAAAAGCACCAAGACTGTCTCACTCTGGCCGAGACACAGATGCAGCTCACTGATTGCGAGGCCAGGTTCAAGGACGAGCTCCAGACCGAGAAGGCCGAGGTGACTCGGCTGAAGCTGGAACTGGCCGAGATGCAAAGGCAGAAGGCCGAGGCCGAGAAAGCCAAGGCCGAGCTGGAGAAGGATGCTGCTGCCAAGAAGGCCCGCCAAGAAGTAAAAAATCAAGAATCACAAGGACCAGAACACCGAGTTTGAGTCTAGGGCGAACTCTTTGCAAATCCAGCTGGACAGGGCCAACTCGGATGCCGATAGGTGGCTGACCAAGCTCTCCGCACTGAACTTGGATCTAAAAAGTAAGCCTCTTTTCTTCTCTGTTTCTTCTAACTCTTGACCTGATCTACCGTACTGATGTTGATTTAACTCGGACAACTTATCTCACAGGAGCTTTCCCTGATTTGGAAGGTAGCGCCCTAAAGGCCATCGAGAACTCCAAGGAGAAAAGATGTCAGGTTGGGGACGTTGTCAGGATCTCGTCGAGGCCATGAAGGCCCGAGTTATGCCCCTCATGTCAATTGGAGCCAATCTCTTCTCAAGTGCACTACGGGTGTACCGGAACATCTGGCCGGGTAAGGCGGCCCGGACATCAATTGACAAGTTGTCCAAGTGTCTCGACCAGACCAAGGATCGCCTCAACGAGTGGCGCACTTCTGCAGCTCGGGCTGGTGCAGATGAGACTCTGCAGTTCATTCTCTCCTGGTACGAGTCCACCAACCTAAACGCGTTCAAGACCATGCAGACCAAGTCCAAATGGTCCACGGATGAAGACCGCATTCGGGCTCGCCAGGAAACCGCATGCTGGCTCGCCTCCTATGCCGAGACCAACAAGTTCATCGAGGTTCCCCCGAGCCCGAGACCGAGGACGAGGAGGAAGATGAGTCCGAGGACGAGGGCGAAGCTGAGGCGAACGAGGGTGGCGATGCCGAGGGAGAAGCCGAAGCGGACAAGGGATCCGAGGAAATCGACGAGGTTATCGAGTCCGAGGTCGACCCAGCCACCATTACCGAGACAACTGCTACCCTAGCTGCCGATACGGTGACCACCGATGCTGCCATCGAGTCAACCATCCCGGCTGGGACTGACACGGCTTCCACTCCTCCGGCTGTGGCCTGAACTTTATCAAACATTCTCTAAATTCGTCAGATCCCCGGTATGCCGGGTGCAGATGTAATCAATACGTTTATCTTTTGCCACTTTGCTTTTAATTAAGTTTGCGCACGAATGGCTGAATGCTGGATTGCTTTAAGTCGAGTCCCCGAGTATGTTTTCTTATCCACTCGGCTTTTTTCTTCTCTACTCTTGCCTACCACTTGTGGTTTTTTGACAGTCGAGTCACGATATTTCGAAAACCAAGTTTATAATATTCACAAATCTAAGATAAGAATTAAAACTGCCCAACACTTAGCCGAAAATGGAAGAAACAACAACTTATGTCAGTTGATTAGCTCTTTCTTTCCTTAGTAGTTTTTCATGTGATAATTGGCCCTTAGCTTGTTCTCTTGCTTGCCATGAAGCCGGGTTTCGGACAGCAGCAAAGTCGAAGAGTTGACCCTTAGGTTTAAGCACACTACTAAACCTACACATGAAATTCTGAGATGACTAACCGACATACAAAATTAAAAAAACAAGTACACAGAGCAAGTTAGGCACAGGCAGTCCCCGAGTTCCTTCTTGGGGTGACGACATAGATTCAACTCAGTAAGGAGATACATACAATGCATTTTCAGGAATGAAAACGACAGAGTAGAGCTACATTCCTGGGGCGTTTAGTTTCCTCTCCGGACTTGTCCATCCTGTTCTTCTCTAGTTCCTGTGCATCAATGAGATAGTATGCATCATTGTGTAGAACATTTCTCACCATGAACGGACCTTCCCATGGAGGTGAAAGTTTGTGCATCTCGGCTGTGCGTTGCACCAGCCTAAGCACTAGATCTCCTTCTCGGAATACCCGTGGGCTTATTTTCCGGCTATGATAGCATCTCAGATTCTGTTGATATACAGCTAATCTCGACAGAGTTAATTCTCTTACTTCTTCTAGCAAATCAACATCATCTTCTCGGGATTCTCTTGCCTATGCCTCTGTATAGAGGGTCACTCTCGGTGAGTCATGCTCTATGTTGGTTGGCAGCACAGCCTCTGCTCCATATACCAGGAAGAATGGTGTGTATCCGGTAGATCGGTTAGGGGTAGTTCTTAGACTCCACAACACCGCTGGTAGCTCATCCAGCCAACAACCCTGGGTTCGCTGTAATGGTTCAATAAACCGAGATTTTATCCCGGATAAAACCATGCCATTGGCTCTTTCAACTTTTCCATTTGATTCCGGATGCGCGACTGACGCAATGTCAAGTCGGATCCTCTTCTCCTTGCAGAACCAAGAAAAAGCTCCCTCAGCGAAATTTGTTCCATTATCCGAGATGATCCCATGCGGGTAGCCATACTTAGGATAATATCCTTCAGAAAGGTCACAATTGTATGCCCATCACACTTCCGGATTGGCTTCACCTTAATCCACTTGGTAAACTTGTCAACCATGACCAAGATGTGAGTCATGTTGCCCCGAACTGGCTTGAAGGGCCCCACCATGTCCAAGCACCATACTGCAAATGGCCAAGTGATAGGAATGGTCTTGAGCTCGGAAGCTGGCATATGGATCTTGCTAGCGTATCTCTGGCACCCATTGCACTTTCTTACTAAATCTTCTGCTTGCTGCAAAGCAGTGAGCCAAAAGAAGTCATGTTGAAATGCTTTCTTTACTAGAGCCCGAGATGAGGCGTGGTGCCCACATTCCCCCTGATGTATCTCTCGGAGAATCTCTTCCCCCTCTTCTGGTTCGACACAGCGCTGGAGCACGCCTATGGTACTTCTCTTGTGCAACACTTTGTTGATGATGGTGTAGCCTTTGGATCTTCTCTGTATCTGCCTGGCCGAGATCTCATCACTCAGAAAAGTACCATCCGCCAGGTAAGACATTATGGGCTGGGCCCAACCCGGTATCGACTGAATAGGAAAAAATGGGCTCATCAATCTCCACAGGTTCGGCCGACATGACAAGTTCCGAGATGGGAACGAGTCCCCGAGTTCTGCGAGGCAGTCCCCGAGATGAGGGAGACAGTCCCCGAGTTCCCCATGATGCATCCCACATCTACTTCCATTGGAACAACTTCTGGTTCCGGATTAGTCGGGACAAAGATTGAATCCGACTCGGGTGATGGCTTAATGGATGGCTTCCTGAGATGCTCCAAAGCAATTCCTGTCGGGATGGCCTGCCGAGATGAATGACAACCCACAAGTATAGGGGATCGCAACAGTCTTCGAGGGAAGTAAAATCAAATTTATTGATTCGACACAAGGGGAGCCAAAGAATATTTGTGAGCCTTAACAAGTGAGTTGTAAATTCATCTGCACCTGAAAGTGGACTTGTTCGCAATGGTTTATCAGTAGTAACAGTTTTATAGTAGCAGCAGTAGTGAAATAATAGCAGCAGTGAAATGAAAACAACAGTAGTAGTGTTTGAAGTAAACATCAAGATTAAATACTGTAGGCATAGGGATAGATGAACGAGCGTTGCATGGATAAGATAGTTCATATAATAATCAAGACATGGGAATTGCAGATAAATAAGATAAAGCATCAAACACTAAGTAACCATAGGCATGTATTCCGTAAATAGTCGTACGTGCTCGCAATGAGAACTTGCACAACATCTTTTGTCCTACCAGCCCGTTTTCAGCGGGGCCTCAAGGGAACTACTGGTAATTAAGGTGCTCCTTTTAATTAAACACCGGAGCAAAGCATTAACACTCCGTGAGCACATGTGATCCTCACATCACAGCCATCTCCTCCGGTTGTCCCAATTTCTGTCACTTTGGGGCCTCGGGTTCCGGACAATGATATGTGTAAAAAACTTGCAGGTATGATCAAGAAACAATAATTATCATCATGATTCAATAACATGTTCAGATCTGTGATCATGGCTCTCGGGCCAAAAGTGACAAGCATTAAGCATAACAAGTTGCAACAATGTCAATAGCACCAATACAGGATACTAGGCACTATACCCTAACAATCACGACATTATTACATGAACAATCTCATCCAATCCCTACCATCCCCTTAAGCCTACAACGGGGGAATCACTCACACATGGATGGGGGAAACATGGGTGGTCGATGGAGAGGCGTTGGTGATGACGATGTCGATGATCTCCTCCAATTCCCCGTCCCGGCAGGGTGCCAGAACAGAGTTTCTGAACCCCGAAAAAGGATTCGCGATGGTGGCGGAGCTATGGACCTCTTTGTGGAAAACTATCAAACCACCTCGGGTTTTATGGTTGAAGGCAATATGTAGTCTATAGGGGAGCCCGAGGGGGTCTCTGGGTGGCCCACACCACCAGGTGGCGCGGCCTAGGGGGGCGCCAGCGGGTAGTGTGGCCCCCTCTGGCCCCTCTCCTGGCCCCCTTCTGGCTCCCGGGGTCTTCCGGTGTTTTAAGACCAATGGGGTCTTTTCTGGGCAATTTCCCGAAAGTTGATTTTTCTGCACAAAAACGAGACACCAAGGTAATTCTGCTGAAAACAGTGTTAGTCTGTGTTAGTTGCATTCAAAACACACAAGTTTAGAGGAAAACAATAAGAAAAGTGTTCGAAAAGGAGATACGTTTTCGACGTATCAACTCCCCCAAGCTTAGCTTATTGCTTGTCCTCAAGCAATTTAGTGACAACTGAGTGCGATAAAAGACTTTTACAAACACATTTGTTTCATATGATGTAAATGTACCCACTATACGATCAAATACTTAATTATGCTCATGATAAGATACATGCAAGATACTGTCACTTAATAGCTATGCAAACCATGAAGAGATAACAACATATTAGTAATAAACAACATGAAGCATAACTATTTTCAAGATTGTAATATTCATAATAGGATCTTATAAAGTGGTATCTCGCTTGCCCTTATGTGTGGGGCAAAACATAAATGCCAAGGCACCTCTGAAGTTCAAGGGAAGACTAGAAGTAAATATATCAAAGATACAAATATCAAAGTTATACCATAATTAACTGTGTTCTGGGACAAGCACATTACACTAATAATAACAACCATTGCTCTCAAGAAGGTGCATAAAGTGAGAACGTGAAGACTCAACATAAAAGTAAAAGAAAGACCCTTCGTAGAGGGAAGCATGGATCACTCATGTGCTAGAGCATTTATTTTATTAAACAGAGGTATTGGAAACATTTTTTTAGAGAGGTGTATGCTTATGTCAACGAATGGTAAACAGAAAATACAGTACGTCACAAGCCAACTAGATTTCACAAGAGCGGATCCCATTTGAAGGACGCAACTGGTGTAGAAGGTCATCCCTCTTTCTCTTTTGTTTACACAATTATGATTTGACTGATAAATCAGGGGCAAAAATAGTGAAGAGATTTTGTGTGTATTAATTTGGGGCTAGGCACCCCGCTGCCAGCTCTTCTATCAATTGGATAAGCGGATGAAGCCACTAGTCCAGGGTGTGAAATTCAATCAACAAGTGAGATAAAGATTCTCTATTTACGTCCTCATGAGCTAAAACAGGGGCACAAAACAGGAATAATTTTTAGAAGGTTTTAAAAGTAGCACATGAGCAATTTACTTGGAGTGGCGGTTAAATACCACATATAGGTAGGTATGGTGGACACATTTGGCAAACTTTGATTTTTGGGAGTTGGATGCACGAGTAGAGCTCATACTCAGTACAGGTGAAGGCTATCAATAGACAGGGAGCGACAATCAAGAGAGCAGCAACTATCATAATCATGCTTGCGACAAAACAAAATTAACCGAGGCATAAAATTGATACTAGAACTCTGAGGCAAAATAAATCATCGAGGCTTATTGACTTTTTGTTTTCAGTTTTAGCATGCGTGAGCATGTGCCAAGTCGATTCAAATGAAACAGTCAGAGGAGGCTACCATAATGTCATACCCTTCTTCGAATAGAACAATTCGAACAAATATTTATACGACAGGTCATTTACTATTAATAAATTGGAACAAAACATGAGAGAGCACGAACTATTAAGCAGCCATTAAATCACATATATCTTATATGAACAAACTAAGCATGCTCACATGGATGGATATATGTACAAAAATGAAAACAAATAGAGTTCATACCAGCCTCTCACCACAACTTGAATTGTCATAGACCATCATTATTGCTCTTCACTTGTGGCTCGAATAATATATAATGAAAATCAAGCTCCAATGGAGTCACGGACGACTGTTTAACTCTGCAGCAAAATTACAAAACAAAAGAAGAACAACAAATATTTTTGGGTTTTTCAATTAAAACAAGAACAGAAAGAGAACAAGCAAACAAACAAAAATATTTTTCGATTTTTTTGATTATGAACCAAAACAAGAGAAGAAAGCAACCCAAACAAAGAAACTAAAGAAGCAAACAAAGAGAAACAAAAAAAATATTTTTGGTCTTTTTGTGTTTTGAAAAAACAAGAACGGAACAATAAAATGAAGAGAAATGAAAGAAACGAAAGAAACGAAACAAAACAAAAACAAACAAAAGAAACGAAAACATGGATATACAAAGAACCGATCAAACATGATATATAAATGAGTGTGATGTCGGTATACCCCCCCCCCAAGCTTACGCTTTTGTCCTAAGTGGAGATCAATCACCAAGGGGACCATGAGGTGGCGCCCCCATAGTATGCTAAGGAGGAACCCTCCTCCTGATATGTGCTCGAGGATGCGCTGGTGTATTGCGTGTTGTAGTCCTCTAGAGGCGCGTCTCGCCTCTCCTGCTGCCTGTGAAACTCTGTGGTGCTCAGATGCTCGTCTACCTGCTCCTTAGAGAGCGACCATGGTGACCTGTCAATCTTAAACAAAACAGGATGCGACAAAGTAACTTTTCGCTCCTCTCCATCTATATATAAAACTCTATATACTAAACGTTCGGCAATATAGTTAGCAGTAACAAAGTGATGGGACTTCATGGCAGCGAGATTAAGCCTATATATGGAGCAATTATTTAGTCATTAGGGGCACTGGAAACATTTAAAGCAGATGCTACACGTGTAGCGATAATGCCCCCAAAATAGGCCCAGTAGCAGCAAGGCAGCGTGCAACAAGCACACCAAGACTATACTTCGTGCTATGGTTCAGTGCAGCATCAATAAAAGCAAGGTGATAACTAGAAATATTACTCGTGTTTCCCCTACCAAGGATGCTAGTAGCAAGATAGTAAGTGAAATATCTAAGAGCAGGAAGTTGAATGTTCCTTATCTTCCCACGCTAGGATGAACGATCGTCATCGTTGGTGATTTCTCGGCAGAGCCCCTGGAGGTCTGCTGGTTTATCCTGAATCTTGCTCGCTGTCCCGGTGGCGTTCATACCTATAATAGTAGAAAAATCTACCAAGGACAAAGAAACAGGACTACTATATAACTTGAATGCAATAGTTGGACCAAAATGTGTGTTCTAAAATTTAAAGCTCTCAACAAAAGTTTTTGTGAGAGTGGCATACTGAGGGATTTCATCCTCCATAAAGTTGGTTAGACCAACTCTTTCAATAAGCATACAAAACTCATCTAATAAACCTGCAGTTCTTAAAAATGTAATGCAAGGAAAGCAAGATGGGTTAACGATACCATCACCTCCCGCATCGTCAATACTTGGTGCAATAACGTCTTCATTGTACGATGGCCTCACTGAAGTGGATGAGCGTGAGGGCCTTGTCCTTCTAGGAGCATCACTCCTAAATATCTCTCCAAAATTATAATTATCCATCTCTGAAATTTTTCAACAATCATCACAAAAATTAATTTCAAGCAACTATAAGGCGGAAACTACCATAGGGACTTATATGAGAGCTAAACATGCATCAAAAATACATTATTTCTAATCAAATCAAGCATCAAAACTCACATAAGCTGTCACCTACAGTACCAAAATACTCAAGAAATACTTCACTAAACAAAATTCTACTTGGATCATCGGAAGAGTCACATACCAGAGATCGAACACACCAAATCTCAGCACAAATGATGGGCTGAAGAAGGAGATCAAAAATCCAGCGGAAGAATAGCAAGAACACGGGTTCCAGGAAATGTTTTCAGTTTGGGAGGTGAGAGAGAAGACTTTGGCAAGGGAGAGAGTTAGTGGGGGCCCGGGGGGCCCACACAATGTGCTGGCGCCACCAGGGGCTGGCAGCACCATCCCATGGTGTGCCTGACTGGTGGGTCCCCGTGGGGCCTCCCGGGTGGCTCTCTGCCTCATTTTTGACATAAAAAATTATTATAATTTTTCTGGAATTTTTCGAGAAACTTTATTTTTCGGACTTTTCCAGAATTTTAATAAATAATAATATCCGCTGGAAAACGAAGATGGAATGATGGAAAACGTCATCAAAACCAAACCTACAGCAGTTCTAAGACACTCTATTAAACATAAACTCACTGAAAACGGAAGAAAACATATGGAAAACATGGTTGTGAATAGTGAAAACGTGAGTAGACGATGGAAAACGAGCGAAAACGAGGTAAAAACGTGTGTGGGCATGAGTGAACATAGTGAAAACAATAAGAAAACAAGATATACTTTATGTAAGCAAAGCGAAAACGAGCACATGAATAAGTAAACATAGTGAAAACGTAGTGATAACATTGTTTTCTTCATTTAAAATCACTTTGTTAACAAGGTTGATAAAGTCTTGCTACCAAAATAATTTTATATGAAACAAAACTTTGTTTCTCACTAAATACTCATGTTACCTCAACCTTGATTGATATAGTCCCAATCATGATAGTCTCATATTCTTTGGGTGGATTTGGAATAGGACAATAAAATTCTCCAATCTTGATGGTCTCAATATTTTCAATTGAATTTAGACCATATTTCTTATCAATCTTCTTGGGAAAATAAACAGTGTGCTCTTTATCATTTACATTAAAAGTAACTTTTCCTTTATTGCAATCAATAATATCCCCTGCAGTATTAAGAAAAGTTCTTCCAAGAATAATAGACATATTATCATCTTAAGGCATTTCCAACACAACAAAGTCAGTTAATATCAGACAATTATTAGCAAGTTGAACAGGAACATCCTCACATATATCCATAGGAATAGCAGTAGACTTATTAGCCATTTGCAAAGATATATCAGTTGGTATCAATTTTTCTAGGAGGAGTCTTTTATAGAGAGTAAAAGGACAAAGCAGTTCTAACATAATTATTTTTAATAGAACAGGGAATAGTTGGTATACCAGGATCTCCAAGCTTCTTAGGAACCTTGCCATTAAAAGATTAATTAGCAAGCATAGTGGAGATTTCCTCATTAGGAATATTCCTTTTGTTAGAGACAATATCTTTCATATATTTTGCATAAGGAGGCAATTGAATAGCATCGGTTAAAGGAATTTGCAAGAACAAAGGTTTCATCCATTCACAAAACTTGTTGTAATGTTCTTCTTCCTTTGATTTGTGTTTCTTATTAGGATAAGGCATTGGTTTTTGTACCCAAGGTTCTCTCTCATTACCATGTTTATTAGCAATAAAATCTTCCTTAGTGTACTTTGTATTTTTAGTTTGCTTTTCAGGTTCCTCTTCAATTTCTTCTTTATCAGAAGCATTTTTCTCTTCATTACCACTTTCAGTTTCAACATCAAAGATAGATATACTATTAGGATCTTTAGCAAGTTCAGAGGATTCTACAACAGTTTTATGTTTCTTCTTCTTTTTCTTCTTAGTATGAATAACATTATTATTAGTTTGCTGAGAATCTTGTTCAATTCTGTTAGGATGTCCCTCGGGATATAAAGGATCTTGTGCAGCAGTACCACTTCTAGTTCTTATTTCATAAGCATGTTTTTCTTTAGAAGAATTAGCTAGCAAATCTTTTTGCACTTTAGCAAGTTGATCAATTTCAGTTTGAACCATTTGAAAATGTTTAACAAGCATTTTAACATCATTAGAGGTTCTTTCTATAATACCATGCAAATTATCAATAGCTCTAGAGTTTTCCATTAGGTGATTTTGCACTCTCATATTAAAATTATCTTGCTTAATAACATAATTATCAAATTCATCTAAACATTGATCACGAGGTTTATTATAGGGAGTATCTCCACTATCGAAATGTTGGAGAGAGTGTACCTCAATGGTGGATGAGTGAGGGATTGGATTACATAATTCCTCTATAGGTGGAAGATTCTTCACATCTTCAGATTTAATACCACTCTCTTTAAGAGATTTCTTGGCTTCTCTCATCACTTCATCATTTAATTCAATCATTCCCCTCTTCTTGGGTGTTGGTGTTGGTGTTGATACTGGAGTAGGGGTCGGCTCAGGCTCAACCATAGTCCAATCATCATGATTTTGGCTTATTTTAGCCATTAATTCCTCGGCTTCATATGGAGTTCTTTGCCTGAAACACAACCAGCACAACTATCCAGGTATGTCCTAGATTCAAGAGTTAGTCCATTGTAGAATATATCAAGAAGTTCATTATTTTCTAGCTTATGCCCAGGTGTAGCCCTAACTAAAGATAAGAACCTTGCCCAAGATACAGGCTATTTCTCTCCTTCCAATTGCTTGAAATTAAATATATTTTGTAAAGCAGCATGTTGAGCACTAGCAGAAAACTATTTCTGAAAGAAAGCATTAATCAAACCAATAGGACTATCAATAGATCCCGGAGACAAATTATTAAACCAAGTTTTAGCTTCATCTTTTAATGAGAAAGGGAATATTTTAGCAACAAATTAGCTACGTTTCTTAAGATCATCCGAGAATAAACTACTCAAAGAGGAGAGCTCATTCATATGTTTCATAGAACTTTCATTTGTAGTACCACAAAAAGGTTCTTTCTCAACAATATATATATATGATAAATCAAGAGAGAAATCATAATCCTTATCCCTAATATTATTGGGAGAAGTGGAAAACTTACCATCAGGAGATAATTTATATTTAACAACACGACTTCAATAAGAATTATAACCACATATCTATCCTTCATATCATGTGTTTCATCAATAAGATCATCATTAAGTTCAATATAGGAACCATCAAAATCATCACTAGGATTTTCTCTAAGCTCAGGTGAAACAGCAGGAGTAACTGGATTTTCATCAGGAGTTTCAGTGTTTGCAATATTTTTAGCTTTAGCAATAGTAGCATCTAAGAAAGGATCGAGAGAACCACTCTTATCAGGCACAGTAGAAGCATCATCAAAAGTATTTTCAGATTCAGCAGAAGTAGCACGTGTAGCATGTGTATGTGGTGGTGTAAGCAGCTTACTCATAACAGACGGTGAATCAAGATCAACTGAAGTGTTGAGAGTTGTGCCTCTTCTTGTAGTGGATGGTAATATAGGAAACTTTCCATCACGAGTCTTACCCATGATGAATGATTGGCAGTAGATAATAGTACTCTCCGGTGAGCTCGCAAATAAAGCTATGCTCCCTGGCAACGGTGCCATAAAATAGTCTTGATAACCCACAAGTATAGGGGATCGCAACAGTCTTCGAGGGAAGTAAAACCAAATTTATTGATTCGACACAAGGGGAGCCAAAGAATATTTGTGATCCTTAACAAGTGAGTTGTCAATTCACCTGCACCTGAAAGTGGACTTGTTCGCAGTGGTTTATCAGTAGTAACAGTTTTATAGTAGCAGCAGTAGTGAAATAATAGCAGTAGTGAAATGAAAACAACAGTAGTAGTGTAACATCGAGATATAATAGTGTAGGCATAGGGATAGATGAACGGGCGTTGCATGGATAAGATAGTTCATATAATAATAAAGACATGGGCATTCAAGATAAATAAGATAAAGCATCCAAGAACTAAGTAACCATAGGCATGTATTTCGTAAATAGTCGTACGTGCTCGCAATGAGATCTTGCACAACATCTTTTGTCCTACCAGCCCGTTTTCAGCGGGGCCTCAAGGGAACTACTGGTAATTAAGGTGCTCCTTTTAATAGAACACCGGAGCAAAGCATTAACACTCCGTGAACACATGTGATCCTCACATCACAGCCATCCCCTCTGGTTGTCCCAATTTCTGTCACTTTGGGGCGGTTCCGGACAATGATATGTGTAAAAAACTTCCAGGTATGATCAAGAAACAATAATTATCATTGTGATTCAATAACATGTTCAGATCTGTGATCATGGCACTCGATCCCAAAGTGACAAGCATTAAGCATAACAAGTTGCAACAATGTCAATAGCTCCAATAGAGGATACTAGGCACTATGCCCTAACAATCACGACATTATTACATGAACAGTCTCATCCAATCCCTACCATCCCCTTAAGCCTGCAGTGGGGGAATTACTCACACATGGGTGGGGGAAACATGGATGGTCGATGGAGAGGCGTTGGTGATGACGATGTTCATGATCTCCTCCAATTCCCCGTCCCGGTAGGGTGCCAGAACGGAGTTTCTGAACCCCGAAAAAGGATTCGCGATGGTGGCGGAGCTACGGACTTCTTTCTGGAAAACTATCAAACCACCTCGGGTTTTACGGTTGAAGGCAATATGTAGTCTATAGAGGAGCCTGAGGGGGTCTCTGGGTGGCCCACACCACCAGGTGGCGTGGCCTAGGGGGCGCCAGCGGGTGGTGTGGACCCCCTCTGGCCCCTCTCCTAGCCCCCTTCTGGCTCCCGGGGTCTTCCGGTGTTTTAAGACCAATGGGGTCTTTTCTGGGCAATTTCCCAAAAGTTGATTCTTCTGCACAAAAACGAGACACCAAGGTAATTCTGCTGAAAACAGTGTTAGTCCGTGTTAGTTGCATTCAAAACACACAAGTTTAGAGGAAAACAATAAGAAAAGTTTTCAAAAAAGGAGGTACGTTTTTGACGTATCAATCAACCCAACTTGGACAGAGCATCAACAACATCATTTTCAGCTCGATGGATATGATGAAACTCACATCTATCAAAGAATCCCGAGATATTCTGGACAAGGAACCGATATGATGCCATGTTGGCATCCCACGCGTCCCAAGTCCCAGAAGCTTGCTGAACCAATAAGTACGAATCACCATAGCATGTTATTTGGCGAATACCAATTTCCTTGGCTACTTTCAGTCTGTGGACTAAGGCCTCATACTCGGCCTCATTATTGGATGCTGATCGTTCTTGGGCGAGGTGAGCACAACACCAGCACCGAGACCTTCTTTCACCTTGGAGACATCGAAATGCATTCGCCAATAATTTGTTTCCGGCAGTGGAGGCTCATATTTCATCTCGGCCCAATCAACAAAGAAATCTGCCAGTGCTTGAGACTTGATGGCTTCTCTTCTCGCATACATCGGGGTGTAAGCAGCTAACTCAATGGCCCATTTGGCTACTCGGCCACTTGCATCCTTGTTTCCCATGATCTCCGAGATGGGGGGCAGTACTCACCACTGTCATTGGATGCTCTTGAAAGTAGTGCTTGAGCTTGTTGGCAGCCATATAGACTCCATATGTCATCTTCTGGTAGTGAGGGTAATTTTGCTTCGAGTTGGAGATCACCTCGCTGAGATAGTACACTTGCCTCTGCATAGATTTTCCTTCCTCCTCTCGCTCCACTACTACTACCACACTGACAACTCGGTTGGTAGCTGCAATATAGAGCAACATGGGCTCCTTAGGCAGAGGAGACGCCAGTACTGGAGCAGTACCCAACATGGTCTTGAGATCTCGGAAAGCCGCATCAGCTTGCGGGGTCCAGACAAATTTGTCACTCTTCTTCAACAGCTGGTACAGAGGTAAGGACTTCTCTCCCATTCTCCCAATGAACCTACTAAGGGAAGCCAAGCAACCCGTAAATTTCTGCACATCCTTCAATGATCTCGGCAGAGACATGTTCTCAATTGCTCTTATCTTGGAGGGGTTGGCCTCGGTACCTCGGCTGGATACAAGGAAACCGAGTAACTTTCCTGCCGGGACACCAAAGGTGCACTTGGTCGGGTTCAGCTTCATCCGGTACTTTCACAGATTTGCGAATGTTTCTCGGATATGATCTAGGAGTGTGTGTTTCTCCTTGGTCTTTGTCGTGGGATAATCACGGCAGACGTTACCAGGGGTAACTTATCTTGGGGAAATTCGACTCTGGTGTTTGGGAGAGGGTTTACCTCAGGGGAAATCATGCTATCAATCGATCTGGTAGCTCTAGCAATAAAGTCGCCGAGTCTCCGATCTAGGGTTACAACTATCAGCTCTCGTATTACAGGGATACTCGAATAGCGGGTGAAGCTACCTTTTCCTAACCCTAGGAGCCGGCTTATATCTTACCCGACTCCCTGGCTTCCTGTACAAGGCATACTCGGAATCCTACCCGGAAACCGCACATAACCCTAAGCTTCCTAATTGTAACCCCAAGGGCCGGGTTACAAGGCCTACGCTCCTTCTTGGGCCTTCTAGAAGCTCCTCTTCCTTGAGCTGGGTCTTGTACGGTTGCCTTTGGGCCAGGTTTCACCTTGACGTTAGCCTACAGGGTTATCATCCCTCCATCAGTAGTCCCCAGAATAGCCTAGGCTTCTCAGGATCAACCATTAAGCGCACTCTATTCCCTGCAAAACAATAAACATACAAATTCATGAACTACCGGGTTAGAACGCTTTGATAATAGCTAGGCCTTTCTCTGTAGGTGGTCCATATAATAACCCGGTTTTTCCCGAATCAAACATCATTTTCCCGGGTCAACACTCCGAGAAAACGTGATAAGACCTGGGCTCGCACCGTTGCCAATTAATCTGAATATCACGCTCGCAATCCACTTTAATATCTTTCCGGATATCCCGTAACGGGCACTTTAATACTTACCCCAAAATATTCGGGCCGAATAACCCCTTTTCCGAAAATTTGGCACTTGCCGCCCAGGCCTAGGGCATTTCCCCCCCACTCCTATAAATAGGCACCCAGGGGTCACCCTTTAGATCTACTAGCCATTCCCCTTCTTATCCCTTCGTCTCCACTTCTCCTTGGCGCTTGCGACCCCGAGCTCGAGCCCGCACCAGCAGCACCGCTGCGCCGCCCTCGAGTGCGCCACCGGAATCACGCCGCCGCCACCCGGTCGCTACTGCCTGCGCCCGTAACGCCGCCGTCGATCTCCGCCGCCGCGCCCACGAGCAATCCGCCGGAGATCTCAAGGCACCACCGCCGTCAAGCTCTCCGCCGCCGCCGCGCATCCCATCTCGATTCGTCCGGTAAGCTCCTTCAATTTCTTGGATCTAATTCTTGATTTCACGCTGGTAGATTGGACCTAATTTCACCTCCAAATCCTCCACTATTTATCACTAGTTGAATACACCATAATCTTGCTTTTTTTTCACGGCTGGTACTTAGTTAGATCCAAGCATGCACCTCTGAGCATATCTTCACCATTTGCAAACGTGAATTTTTTCCTCTATATGTTTTTGACTAGATCCAATCTGCCAACTTTTCTGCAAGTAATTTCCATTAAGTCGGATAGCTGTAATTTACGGGTCTCTCGTTATTCATACTCTGTATTTGCCTCTTTTTTAGATCTTCACCTATGGCTCCTAAGGCCAGTGCTAAGCTGAAGGGAAAACACCCGGCCAGCAAGCAAAAGCCGAGTCAATCGATCTCCGCCAACTGGGCGAGATCGACTGTGACAAAGGCTAAGCTCGACGAGCTCACGGAGTCGGGTGTTCTACCCACCCGGGAGGATATCCACTGGAGGATACCCGGAGAGGAGACTCGGCCTTCTCCGGGTCTTGACGAGGTGGTGGTTTTTGTCGAACACGTGATCCGGGGTTTCCGCCCCCCCGGGTCACCCTTTCTCCCGTGAGCTCCTGGACCACTACAAGCTCCGGGTATTCGACATCGGCCCCAACTCCATGCTTAATATCACTCACTTCATAGTTTTGTGTGAATCGTATCTATGCATTCCTCCAAATTTAGCTCTGTTCCTTGAACTTTTTCAATGTAAGCCGTGCCGAGAGAGCGGCGATGGGGCCCTCCTAGTCTGTGGAGGGGTCTCCATCCAGAGGCGGAAAAATTCCCTCATGCCGACTCTGAGCCTCAGTTCGCACGTCAAACACTGGCAGAAAACTTATTTTTATTGCCAAGACACCTCTTCAGCCGGCGAAAAGCCACTGCCGAGTTTCACCGACGATCTCATCAATCTTTCCGATAATATCAGCTCTTTTGCTTCTGAGGCCGAGAGGCAGCCTATCCAGCCTCTTCTCAATAAACTTGCTGTACTCTCGGCCCAAGGTCTCCTAGGGTCAATCTGATTAAAACCTGGGTGAGCTGCCGGATTCAGCCTAACAGCACCCGGACAAAACTTATGTGCCACTACTCCGGACATCTTACTGACTCTCTCCGATACTCGGAGAAAAATTACCCGGCTGGTGACATAAACAAGCTCATGAAGACCTTCTTAGCCGAGAAACTCGATGCTATCAAGAATATAGCCGGGCTTAACCCCTTCACGCGAGATAACCCGGCTCCTCCAGTAAGACCCGGATATTGCCCCTTCATTCGACTAATATTCCTTATGTACATTTACTAACCCTTGTCATGGTGTTTCTTTCTCAGGAAGATGACGCTTTCTGGAAGATAGTTACTCCTCCCCCTTCCAAAAACTCGAAAGAAGACGAGGAGCCGGTTGATAGCGACGAAGGTAAATCCGAATCACACTCATATCCTTTCTTTTGTTAACTTGTTTGGATCAAACTTTTCCCCTTTTCCAACAACGTACCTTGTTTCCAGGGCTGGAGGACAAAGAGGATACACAGTCGGATGAGAGCGAGGCTGAGCCAGAAGTAGAGGTTGGGGCGAAGAGGAGGACCCGGGGAGTTGTCTTCAAGGTGCCTTATTCCTCTATTGCCTCCAAACCATACTCGTATGCTAACATGTGCGAACTTAACCAACGCTTGATCGATTCATCACCCTTGAAGGAACCTGCCCCGGTCAAACGTAGGGTAACCCGGAACTCTCCGGGTGACGATCCTCTTCACCCGGGCATCCCTTCATCCCCCGTTCGCCGAGCCGGTATTCCCCAAACTTATTCATCTTATGTCCCTCGGAAATTTCCATCTCCAAACCACCCATTAGCTGGCCAGCTTAGGGTCTCACTTTCCGACTCTTTATCAGCCTCTTCCGGGTCTAGCAACGATCTCCCGGCAGATTTCTTCGTGAACACCGGGTAACTTACCTTTCTTGCTATTTGATACACTAGTTTTTTCCATATGTTTCATTCATCATATACTGACTATTTCTCTCTCTTCCTCAGGGCCAAGGTCACAATCAGTGATCCTGAGGACATGGATGTGGATAACCCGGCTATGGAAGAGCCGGAAGTTGTTGTGCAGCCCGCGGCTGGCGGTGCAGAAGAAGAACAAGAAGGTTTGCTGAGAGACCCGGCGGAGCAGGAAGCCGAGTTTCCGCTGCCAGGTGACAAGGACATCGAGTTCCTGGGATCACGGATGGGTGAACCCACTCCTAACACCCAGGCAACCCGGGTCCATTCCCCCAAGCAGGAAAGGACACCGCCTCCGGGTAACCAAGACCCTGGCTCCTCCAGGCCCAGACTTGATGATCTTGACTTTGAAGGGAAGCTAACTGAGCTATTCTCCCTGAAGACCACTGAAAAGAATATCATTGAATCCCTAGCCGCTGAGCACCAGGTAACTTTAATCAACATTGCTTGTATATTCATCTAGTCCCCAAGTTCCGGGTTAACTATGTAAAGTTTACTCGGTACTTTCAAAACTGTATAATTTTTCATACCCGGCTTTGTCTCGCATCCGGTTTAATTTGTAATACCCGGTTTCCTCGTCTACTTCCGCAGGCGCACGTGGCCCGGTCTGAGGAGGTGTTGGCAAAAACCAACGAGCTCCTTCGGGCCGAAACCAAGCTGCGGGAAGAGCTGGAAACTGAGGTAGAGGAGCTTACCAAGGATGTGGAAAAGTACAAGAAGCCATCTCAGAAGGCTGAGGGTGTGCTGAAGAAAATTTCAGCTCAAATTGCCAATACTTACCGCTCTTTACTTGGTAAAAAATTCTAACTTACTAATTATAACCCGAATCTTCCTGTAAGGTTTTATAACCCGGATCTTATTGCTTTGTTTTTTTTCTGGTATCCTGTAGCTCCGGGTGAACAGGCTATGAATGACGATGATATTGAAAAGCTGAAGACGATGAAGGCCGTGATCCGGCAATTCTCAGTGGGGACCAAATGGACCTTGGAGGCTTTGAAGTGGCCTGGGACTCCTGGCGGCGCGGACAAGATGCTTGAGGCGTGCTCAACTATCCCCGCCTGGATCGAGCACTGGAAGCGTTCAGCGTGCCGGGTTGGGGTAACCCGCGGGCTTGCTCTGGCCAAGGCCTATTTTCCTAGGCTTGATCCGGAAAAGCTCGTGGGCGGGTTTCCCGAGTTCAACAACGACGGCTCCAAGTTCACTGCCAAGGATTACAAGTCCATTCATACTCAAGTGCGTCACTTCGGCAGGCTTGATAGCCGACAGTCTGGACGTGAGCAAGATTACTCCGCCCTACGATGCTAATGACAAGCCAATTCAATCTGAACTCCCCAAGCCCTTCGACATGCTGGCACGGTGGCAGGAGGAAGCTGCCAAGAGGAAGGCCGAGGCCGAAAATGCGCCATCTACATCTACTCCGGCTGTTCCTCCTCCAGCTCGCGCCGACACTGCGTCTAACCAGGACATGGAGGCAGGGAAGACCACCGAGGGGCATGTTGAAGACCCGGCCGCCAAGAACACTGCTGATGACTCGGCCATGGATGCCGAGTGAGGTTTTATTTGTTTCTCGCCCCAAACACTTTATTCGGCCAATAGGCATTATTTAATATGCCTGATACAATTATTCTTTTGATAGTGCGCATGTGCACTTTTCGATACTATTTCCCTGGTTTGTAATACGTTTAAACTTTAATAGCTATGGTGGCCCTTCTGGCCCCTCACCTTGATATGTTTATTTCCTAGTTTTGAACTTTCTTGCTGCTTTTCTGATTTTCGCTCTTTTTCCTTCTGTGAGACTCGGTTTCCGGGTCTCGGGAGTTTTGACCAAGTGGACTTTATTTCTTAAGTCCCCAAGTCCCCAAGACTCGGATTTTTGGGTTTTTTAAGCTTAATAGCTAAACAATTTGTTGCTTTTCTCAAATTCCCAAGTCCCCAAGGCCCGAATTTCCGAGTCTAAGGATTTGTGGTTTTCAAAAAAGAAAATTGTTTTTACTAAGGCCCAAAACCTAGAGTTGCTCACACAGGTTTGAAGTTATGCTTAATATATTGTGAGTTTCTGGCTGATAACCTTGTACTCTGCATAACTTGTGGTTTGGATGACCCTTTTGATCCTCTTTGTTGTAAGCCGGCTTTCGCGTGGATATTCAATGCCGCTATCACTTTATAAAAACAGGGTCAGGCAAGCCCCATTGGACATCATGACTGATTGTAATTACACGTTAGCAAAGCATGCCACATTTTTGCGAGTCACATCAATCTTAAACAAGAGAAATCAAGGAAATTTGGCTCTATTGTCCGGTTATAAGATTGTAACCGTACTTATTGCGAGTAATCGGTCCTTATAACTTAATGGCATCGTGGCCGGGTCTTTGAGTTTGTAACTGTGCTATTCAAGCAATCAGCCCCCAAGACCTATATATACAATCGAGGAGAAAACATAAAACTAATGTATTATAAGCAAACAACTAATACTTACCTGGTAAAGTAAAAAACAGAAGGTAAAAAACATAAAGATAACAGCTTAATAGAAATAAACAAGAAAGAAACAATATCATAGTTTAACCATCTCTTTTATTGATATGAGAAAAGTTAGGTCAGCAAGCCGCCTCATTAAAAACCATCCAGTCCCCTTAGGTACCCTGGATAGGAAAAGAGTGCGTCTGAAACCTGCTGCCTGTTACATCGTGTAATTCACTTGTAAATCTAGCCTATGCTAGGTGTAGTAAGGATGTAGCTGAGCCACGTTCCATGGTCTTTCCCTCTCTTGCATAGATGAAGTGGTATGGGCGGTGTCATTGACAGTATCCGACTCTTCCCTTGCATCTACTAAGTAATATGATCCGTTGTGCAGGTTCCGGCTTATGATGAACGGTCCTTCCCATGGTGGAGATAACTTGTGCTTTCCCTCCTTTGATTGTACCAAGCGCAATATCAGGTCCCCTTCCTGGAAGACCCGGGTTTTGAATCGCCGACTATGGTATCTCCTCAGATCCTGCTGATATATGGCTGATCTCTCCAGAGCTTGCTCCCTGTGTTCTTCTAGCATATCCACGGCATCCTGCCGGGTCTTCTCATTCTACACCTCGACATAAGCCGACACTCGGGGCGAGTCATGAATAATATCACTCGGCAACACTGCCTCTGCACCATAAACCATGAAAAACGGGGTCATCTGTGTAGATCTGTTAGGTGTAGTGTTAATTCCCCAAACTACTGATGGTAACTCCTCAACCCATGCTCCAGCAGCTCTGATGCACGGGACTTGCAGCCGTGGTTTTAACCCACGAAGTAACTCCTGATTTGCCCTCTCCACCTGTCCATTAGCTTGTGGGTGGGCTACCAAGGCTATGTCAAGCCGGATACCATTGTTCCCACAAAATTTCTCCATCTCACCTAAGGACATGTTGGTTCCATTGTCTGTTCTTATGCTGTGAGGGTATCCAAACCGGTAGATAATCCTTTTCAGGAACTTAACTGTTGTGATTGCTTCACAATTGGTAACTGGCATAACTTCAACCCACTTAGTAAACATGTCAATAGCTACCAAAAGATGAGTCTTTTTGCAAGGTGACATGTGGAAGGGGCCCACCATATCCATACCCCAAACAGCAAACCGCCAGGTCAGCGGGATTGTTTGCAACTCCATAGCCGGCACATGGGTTTGGCAAGCGTACCTTTGACATCCATCACACCTTGCCACCAAGCGCTCCGCGTCTGCTAAGGCCATGAGCCAGAAGAAACCGTGTCGATATGCTTTGGCCACAAGGGATCTTGTGGAGGCATGATGCCCACAATCACCTTCATGGATCTCCTTCAAAATTTTTCGGCCTTCTTCTGGTGCTACACAGCGCAAAAAGACTCCTGCTGCACTTCTTTTATACAACTCCCCATTGATAATAGAATAGCCATTTTCTAGTCTCAGAATTTGCCTTGCTAAAACTTCCTGCGGTGGTAACTTGCCCCGTGATAGGTAGGCCAAAAACGGCTCTGTCCACTCGGGAACAGCGCGTACTGTGGCCATGAGCTCCAAATCCGGGTCTTGGTTAGCCACCTCTTCCTCAGACTCGGTTTTAACAGATGGCCGCCATAACTCATCCAGGAAAACATTAGGTGGAACCGGCTCTCTGTGCGAGCCGAGTCTTGCGAGCGCATTTGCTGCCTCGTTCTTTCGCCTGTCAATATGTTCCACCTCATACCCGGAAAAAGACCCGGCAACTCTGTCCACCTCTCTGCGATATGCTGCCATTGTTGCATCTTTTCTATCCCAAGTTCCTGAGACCTGCTGTACCACAAGGTCCGAGTCTCCATAGCACCGTATTCGCCTAATGTTCATCTCCTTCGCTATTCTCAATCCATGTAATAATGCCTCATAATCGGCCACATTGTTGGAGCAATCGAAGTGAATCTGCAACACGTAGCTCAATTTGTCTCCTTTGGGTGATGTGAGTACCACCCCAGCTCCTGACCCCTCATACTGCTTAGAACCATCAAAGTGCATCACCCAAGACTCGGAACTTGGCATCATTGTGGGCATGCTTGTGTGAGTCCAATCATTGATAAAATCAGCTAAAGCTTGAGATTTGATTGCAGACCTGGGCTCGTAGTTGATGTGATAATCTCCCATCTCAATGGCCCACTTGGATATTCTACCTTTCGAGTCTGAATTTCTGATAATATCTGCCATTGGTATAGAGCTAACCACTGTTATGGGGTGTTCCTGAAAATATGGTTTCAATTTCCGGCTGGCCATGAAGACCCCGAAAACTAGTTTTTGCCAATGTGGGTGACGCTGCTTTGCTTCCGATAGTACTTCACTCACATAATAAACCGGCCTTTGTACCGGGTGATCCTTTCCATCCTCTTTGCGCTCGACAACAACCACGTCGCTAACCGCCCGGGGCCCGGCCGCAACGTATAACAACATGGGCTCTTTAGGACCCGGTGCCGCCAGAATCGGTGCCTCAGATAATTGCTTTTTCAGAGCTTCGATCGCCTCGTCCGCCTCTTGGTCCCAAACAAATTTGTCGGTTTTCCTCAAGAGCCGGTATAAAGGTATTGCCTTCTCTCCAAGCCTGGATATAAACCGGCTTAATGCTGCTACACATCCTGTAAGCTTTTGAACATGCTTCAGGCCTTCCGGCTTTTTCAGATTCTGAATAGCTTTAATCTTGTCCGGGTTTGCCTCAATTCCTCTCTCGGAAACAATGAAACCGAGTAACTTTCCTGCTGGCACTCCAAACACGCACTTTGTGGGGTTAAGCTTCATGTGATATCTTCTCAAATTCCTGAACGTTTCCTTTAGGTCATCAATGAATGTTTCAGCCTTCCTGGTTTTAATCACCACATCATCAACATAAGCATGAACGTTGCGCCCAATCTGATCCTCAAAACACTTCTGAATGCACCGTTGGTATGTTGCGCCAGCGTTCTTTAGCCGAAAAGTCATGGTTTTGTAACAGAAAGCTCCAAAGGGGGTTATGAACGATGTTTTGTCCCAATCTTCCTTCTTGAGCTTGATCTGGTGATACCCGGAATAGGCATCCAGGAAACACAATAGGTCACTTCCAGCCACTGCGTCTATAATCTGATCTATCCTTGGAAGGGCAAACGGATCCTTTGGGCAATGTTTGTTGAGACTCGTGTAATCTATGCACATCCTCCACTCGTTGCTCTTTTTCATCACCAGAACCGGATTTGCCAGCCAATCCGGGTGAAAGACCTCCATGATAAAGCCGGCTGCGAGGAGCCGAGCTATCTCCGCTCCTATAGCCTTTCTTCTTTCCTCGTTCATCTTTCTCAGGCCCTGCTTCACAGGCCGAGACTTGGGATCGACATGCAAACTGTGCTCAGCTAACTCGGTCAGGATACCCGGCATGTCGCTAGGCGTCCAAGCGAAAACATCCTGATTACCACGGATAAACTCAATGAGTGCTCTTCCTGCTTACTGTCTAGGTTAGATCCTATAGCAAATTGCTTGGAGGGATCGCCTTCGACAAAAGCCACCATCTTTGTGTCCTGTGCTGCTTTGAATTTTGCTCTCTCGTCTTCCGTATTCGGTCTTTTCAATGTTGTTCTATCTTCCGGGTCTACCTGAGACCGGTAATACTTGAGCTCTTCCTTCCTGCACGCCTGCTCTGCCATTGCCGCATCTCCTTCGTCACACTCAGCTGCTATAACCCGGTTGCCATGTATAGTAATCGTTTGCTTGGGACCCGGGATCTTTAGCTGTAGGTATACATAACACGGCCTAGCCATGAACTTGGCGTAAGCCGGCCTTCCAAACAACGCGTGATAAGGACTGCGCAATTTTACCACCTCGAACGTGAGCCACTCCACTCGGAAATTGTCCTTCGATTCTCCAAAAGCAACCTCTAGTGTTATCTTTCCTTCTGGGCACGCTGAGTGACCCGGAACGATCCCATGAAAAACTGTAGAACTTTTCTGCAACTGAGACTCCTTGAGCCCCATGCGCAGGAAAGTTTCCCAATATAAGATATTGATGCTACTCCCACCATCCATCAGAACCTTTTTCAGCTCGTAACCATTGACCTGTGGCGCAACCACCAAAGCCAGCACACCCGGATGTTCTATTGTTTCCGGGTGATCTCTCCTGCTCCATGTGACCTCTTGGTCTGACCATCTCAAGTATCTCGGAACAGCTGAAGAAACCGAGTTTACTGCTCTTTTGAGTATCTTTCTATCTTTATTGGGAGTCCCCGTAGTATGGACGTGGTACTGCCCCAGCTGCTTTGGGTTGGCTTGGAAACCTCCAGCGCCTCCTTGATTGTTACCCGGATTACCACCTCCTGCGTTGCCAGCCGGGGGTGGGCCATTGCCCGGGTTTCCGCCCGGACCCGGTCCTGCTCCCCGGCCTGCGCCTCGCATGGCCTTCTGTATTTCCTCATTTTTCCATCTCTGTAAAACTACGCACTGCTCCAATGAATGATTAGCCGGCCTGCCGTTCCTGCTATGACGCGGACAGGGCATCCTGAAGGCCTCTATATGATTAGCCGGCCTTGGTGGTCCTTGATAATTTCCTCCATTGAAGTTTCCTCCCTTGAAATTTCCCTCAGCTCTGGGTCTTGCAAACCCGGCTTCTGTATTGGCGACAAACTCGGAGTTTCCTTCATATGGGCGCTTGTGCTGGTTGTTTCCGTTATTCCCTCCATTATTACCCGGTGCAGCTCCATTGCCGGGTCTTCCACCATTACTCGCGTTGGCTTTTGCTTTCTTATCATCGACATCCTCCTCTGTGGTATCTATGGCGGCGTGCTTGTTGCATGCATCCATCAACTCTCCCATTGTAACCTCTGAAGCATGCCGACTAGACTTCATGTGTGTCAGTTTTTGCACTAAGGGTATGTACTTGCATGTTTTTGCCATAGCTTGTAATGCATCCTTTGGCTGGATATCAGTGGACGAGTGGAGAATTTCCATAACCCGGCGCACCCAACTGCGTGCCGACTCTCCCTTCTTCTGGACACATCGCTCTAAATCATCAATCGTAGACAACTTCCTGCGTGTTCCATGAAAGTGCTTGATAAAGGCAGTTTTCAGCTCACCCCATGAATTGACGGATTTCTCGGGTAGGTTATTGAACCATAACTTTGCTGCTCCCTCTGACATCATTAGGTACATAAATTTGGCTTGAAGATTCTCAGATGCGTTGCGAATTGACATGGCCATCTCATAACTGCTCAACCAGGTTTCTGGATCCATGGTCGGCTCATAATTAACCACTTTACCCGGTTCGTTGAACTTATCCGGGTAAGGCTCGGCCCTGATGGTGTCCGACAAACACTTAGGCCCGGCGAGATTTGCCGGTACTGGCCTCACCCGGGAAACGTGCGATCCCGTGGCCGGTACGGCGGGGGGCGCAACCGCTACCGGACCTCGTACCGCAGACCCGTCCGCTGCACGCCTGGCTCGAGAACTGTCCACAATAGCTTGTGCCGCTGATGCTGCAGGCGTTGCCGGCCTACGGGGAGGAGGCGGCATTTGCTGCTGCTCTGCCCTCCGCCGCGCTGAACTCGACTGGATATGGCCGGTATTTCCGTTCTGCCGGCTTACATAAGGTGTTCCGTGCATTCCACTCCTGTTATCCGGGTAATTGGCCTGCTGAACTATTGCCGTGCGCAGCAAATCTATTGCCCGTCGGGTCTCCGCTGCATGGGGTGACTCTCCTACGGGGATGCGATCAAGTGCCAACGTTGCTGCATATACGTTATCCATGGGGTTATTGAAGTGACCTGGTGGAGTGTGAAATCGTGGTGGTGGTGGCGGTGGAGCTGCATTGCCAGTGGCGATTCCTGTTTGCAACGTGGGTAACCCGGCTTGCACGTTTGCCGGATGTCCTCCCAGGGTTGCAGCTTGATGTCCGGTTTCCTGATTCACAGCTGGAATTGGTTGATCCTGAGGGGTAATGAACAGTGCGGCTGGTTGCAGGTTTCCACCTGTAGCTGGTAATCTCGTCTGGTGCCTCTGATTGTAGATCCTAGTCGACTGAACCTGTAGCCGGTTCTCCAATTCTTCCAGCTCGCGCTGGCGCGCGGCTACCCCTTGTTTCTCAGCTTCAACATCTCTCCTTTGCTGATCCAATGCACGGCGAGCTACATCCAGATCTCGGGCGCGCTCCGCCGCGTTTTCTGGGGTTATCACCGTTGCTAGCACCGTGGGATCTAAGACCAGGTTGTTGTTGAACAGAGCCGGGTTACGCGGATTCGAAGGTCCCGCTCCTGGTGTTCTGTTCGCCATAAACCCAAACATGTTTCTCTGCCGCTCGCTTTCCCCGGTACGGCTGGTGACTGAAGCCGACTCTCCGTCAACCCGGGCTATAACCGGGTTTCCATCAACCGGAACTTGCTGCTGGGCCAGCGCTCGTGCCGCTCCAGTCGCGGTCGTCGTCACATCTCCCTGATTGAGATTGGTTGCAGAGGCTATGTAGAACGCGACCTGGCGCGCGATGCCTGGCGAAGACTCGTATTCTTCCTCATCACAGCTATCCTCCTCGTATCGATCTTCCAGCAGGTGCAGGATAGACTCGGGGTCATCTTCTCTCATGACCCGGCCACGTGGGGTCCATACCGGCTCCTCCGGCTGTTCCCTCTTCGTGGTGGGCTCTTCTACCGGATCGGTTGTCCCGACCGATTCTTCTCCGTCTGACTGAACGCATGTCGCTTCTCCTGACACAGAATCATATTCAATATCATCGGGTATAGAACCCGACGTACGTACCATGCCGACGAAGACGTTGACCCGGCCGATCGTGACGATAGATCCGGTTCTTAGCAGATCCGACTAAAGTCGTCTACCATCTTCTCTCCTTCGGGGTTGGTGTAGATCTCGCCAACGACGAGGTTCTTCATGCTTTCCCGAGCTTCTCCCGTGATGTAAACACCCTTGGACGTAGGCCCCACGGTGGGCGCCAACTGTTGTGGCAAACATTTTTACCAATCTGCTCGTGCAAACATTTTTGCATGCATCTCTGGTATGTGGCACCAGCATTTCTCAAACCGAAACACATGACACGATAGCAATAAGCCCCGTACGGGGTAATAAAGGCAGTCTTTCTTTGATCAGCTGGGTTTAAAGGGATCTGGTGAAAACCAGAGTAAGCATCTATGAATCATAACAGCTCACACCCGGCCGTGGAGGCGATCACTTAATCTATCCGGGGCAACGGGAATGGATCTTTCGGACAAGCCTTGTTCAGGCCGGTGTAGTCCACACACATACGCCAGACCACAACAGCCATTGGGTCATCTTTCTTCTTCTCTACCAAGACCGGGTTAGCCAACCAGTCCGGGTGCAACACCTCCATGATGAATCCACTTGCTAGCAGCCTTGTGATCTCGTCACCTATGGATTTTCTTCTCTTTGCAGCAAACCGCCGTAGAGCCTGCTTCACTGGCTTGGCCTCCGGTCTCACATGCAATGAGTTCTCAACCAACTCCCTCGGGACACCCGGCAGTTCCTGATTGGACCATGCAAAGACATCCCAATTCTCACGGACGAAGTGGATGAGCTCGCTTTCCTATTTCTCCTCCAACCCGGCACCAATGATGTCCACACGCTCGGGGAACTCGGGGTCGATCTGCACCTTCTTGGTCTCCTGGGAGGCTTGTAAGGTGGCATTGTGCTGAGGGTTGGGCATCCCGGGCATACCGAGTTGAGCTGCTTGAGCCATGGCCACCACCTCATGTATCTTCTTCTTCTCGGCAGCAATGACTAATGACTCGGCCAACCGAGATCCAACTGATACACACTCCAGAGTGCGCTTGTAATCACCCGAGATGGTGATGATACCATTGGGACCCGGGAGCTTCATCTTCAGATAGGCCGCAGGAGTTAGGGCCATGAACTTGGACAGGGCTGGTCTGCCGACTAGAGCATGATAAGGTGTGACGCCCCGAGATCGGGCACTATGCAGATTTCAGCATTTCCGCCAAAATCCACATAATAACCGATTCCAGGTTGCCACTTGTGATAACATTACAACAGTTCACGAATAATCCACAACAACAACAGAGGAGGTATATACTAGACGACTCAAACGAGTCAAGGATACAACTGATACAATACAAAGATCCAAATGACAGCGGAAGAAACAACATAGTGTCCGACTACGGACAAGATACAAATTGGACTAAGAGTCCTGAAGATAACCGATGGCGTCCAATCCCTGCCCAGGCCAAGCCGGAGGGATTCCCAAGCTAACGTCGTCAGACTCCAAACCTGTTGACTGCAATGTGGAATATGCAGCCACGAAATGGATTCGTGGGTCAGTACGGTTAAGTACTGCCAAGTGGATAAACCATACTCACAAGATACCAGCATAACCAATCATCACAAGATACAAATACTTTGGGTACAACGGAAAGGAAGGGATTAGTGCAAAGAAGCGGCAGCGGGCTGCACTAACTAACTACAGAGACGCGCTACAACATCCGGCTAAAAGAAAGGGATAAGATAGCGAATTAGAACCAACTACAACTACTCACCAAACAATACCCATCCAATGTTACCCCCTACTAAGGAAGCAACCCAAGGAGACTCACACTGTTGATTAAGGTGAGATTCATTTTTATGGTGGAGGTAATCTATATTACTAGTCAAGTTATTATCGTTAAGTGTAAGTTGTCTGAGTACTTGTTAGCCAGCACTTTCACCAAGTCATCCATAACCGCGGACAACACGGCTTCTCGAGAAGATTTAACCCTACAGGGATGCACCAATTTGGCCGTACACGTAAGAATGACCCGCCAGATGGAAATGCACTTCCACCAAGCGAGGCACTCAACACAACCCAACTCTTCTTCGCATCAAGCCCAAAGAACCACATGCTGTGCGTGCGCGGCTAATCGAGCCCCCACGAAGAAAAGGGGGACCCTCATAGCACTGGAAGACCACGCCGCCCTAAATGCCGACTACAAAAGTTCCACCCTGGCGCCAAGGGCTCGCACCTGCATATGCATGCATCAAATGTAAAGCCCGAACTAAGTGTGGCGATTTGGACGAGATGCGAATCGAATCAGAATTGCGGGGGGCGCCCATACTCGCTTCCCACATGCGGTTAGTGCGCTCATCATGGATCGGAGGACAAGACCCTTTTCCTGATTAAGTTCGACACTAGCAGGCCTCAAAGCCACGCCGGGCCTCCTGCCGGTGCCTTATCATCAAATTAATATTACCCAAAACATTAACATGTTGTTGATTAAGATGAAACCCAACTATCAAACTAAACATGTGATAAGACGGACAACAAGACTTGAGTGCAAACAACACTAAGCATGCAACTACGACACGAGGGCCAACAGGGTAACCAAACAACAGTTAATAGGAAGTGGAAGGAAGGATATATCATGGTTGCAAGGTAAACATATGATAGGATCGAGACACAAGCATCGAATCATAAGGCTAGCATAAGAACAACGGAAAGAATCGGTAACAAGTGATGAAAGGCAGCCATAGGCAGCAAGTGAGTATACTTTCCTGGAATCCAGCAAGTAGAGGTACATCCGCAGAACTTGTCGTTGCTCACATCATCTCAACGTCCTATCCGCGAAGAAGCAACGAACTAGAAAAAACACCGGATGCAACAATTATTACTACGGCAAAAGATCCAGCATGATCCTATTCTATATGCATGACAAGTTAAAGGGTGCATCAAAGATAAACTAGTTGACATGGTAAACATATTTAAATGGGCCCATATGCAATTTGGATTGCATATGGAAAAGCCCATGAATTGATGTTGAATTAAATGATCTACAAATAACCATCATGTGAAAGTTGATTAGAATGATTCATGGATGATGAAAACAATAAGAAAACAACAATAGCTTCAGTTTGATATGTTGTTTACCAAGTGTGGAATTTTATTTATTAAGTTATGAAATTTTGGCTTCTTAAATGAGTTACACAAGCATTTGTTGTTTTCACCCATTTTAAATGTTCAAAATAGATAACCAAATTCATATTTGGAAAGAACACAAAATTTTAGATGGAATACATGTCTCATTTGTTGAAAAGGATTTAAAATGAGCAAGTTATTAATTTGACAATTTTAAATGCATTAATTAAGAAATAGTTGTTTTCAGCAATTTAAATTATTCAAAATGGAAAACAAAGTTTATATTTGGAAAGCTTATTCAATTTTGCATGGAAAACATATTTGGTTTGTTGAATTTGGAATCTTTATGCCCAAGTTATGAATTTTGCAATTTAAAGGTTTAATTAAAGCATTGATTATTGCACCACTTTTAATTAGAAAAAACAGTAAACAAAATGTATTGAAAATGTTGAAAACATGTAGCAAATGTTTCACTGAACATTTTGAGCTATTAAACATAATTTTTGGGTTATTATTGAATTTATTATGCAATTTTTCATAGTCATTTTTATTCTGCCCCTTTTTCGTAAACAGAGGGAAACATGTTCAAATTTAATTCAATTGTGACCAAATAAAATACCAATGTGTAGAGTTTGCTAAAAAAAAATTTTAGAGCCCAAGTTTGCTCAAATTGGATGAACATAACTCAAATTATGAAATTCCAAAGTTTCACATTTTTATTGCATTTTCTGTATTTAATTATTTAGTGCAAAAATTATTACAGAAACATGTTGCAACTTTGACATTAACAGAAAGAGCACAAGATTTTGAATCCATAGCAATTTGAATCATTGAAATTGGATCATTATTCAATTTGTTATTGATTTTACAATTAAGCCCTCAGATCTGCTTTTCTGAAATTCGAGAAAAAAAAAGAAAAAGGCTGAGAAAAAGGGGGTGGCTTGCGCCGGGGGGGATTTGAACTCAGGCCCTCCTGGATGCGCGCGCACGGTTGCAACCAGTGGGGTGCGGAACGGTTTTTGATAGGTATTGGGGCGATGGTTTTTTTAGGCAAAGGGGCTGTCGAAACTGAACCGAGATGCAGTTAACTACACCAATCGGTACAGATCATCGACGACGACAAACAGCGAGCTGCTCGCCGCGGCTGCTGGCGAGGGCGACGGGCGCGCGTGTGGAGGGAAAGGAGAAGGGGAGAGGAGAGAGAGGAGAGAGGGGAGAGAGGAGAGGAGAGAGGAGAGAGAGCGAGCTCACCGGGGCCTGTCGAGGAGCAGCGACAGGAAGATGGCGGTGGCGGAGAGGCGCTCGCCGGCGGCGATCCCGGGCCTCCCGGGCCCCGTCGAGGATGCGAGGAGGGAGAGGGTGGTGGGGGCTCTCCATTCCCACGGTCACCTTGGCCGGAAGGGGGCCGTAGCGACGGCGCCATGGCCTCAAGCTCACGGCCATGGTGGCTGTTTCTTTTTCAGGTTCAGAGAAGAATACAGAGAGTGGAGGGAGCAGAGGAGGAAGAAAGAAGGGCGGCGGCGATGGAGAGGAGGAAGGGGGAAGATAGGGTTAGGGTTTGGGAAGGAGGGGGAGAGGGGCTTTAAGGGAGGAGGGGAGCAGGTGGGGAATCGGTGGGGGGAGGGGAGCGCTGCTTTCCACCTGTGCTCGTACGGACAGAGGTAGGGGAAGGGGGGTAGCGGGCCAGACAGAGAGGGAGGTGGGCTGGGGTTGGAGAAGGCCCGTGGTGGGCTGGGCTGAAAGGCCTGCCTTCCCCTCTCATCTGTTTGTTTTTTTTTTTGCTCACACATTTTTTTGTAGGAAAGAGAGAGAGAGAGAGAGAGAGAGAGAGAAAGAAAGAGTTTTTAGGGGTTTTCATTTTATGAATTAATTGTTATTGAATTACAAAACAGTGAGGTCAAGGTTTGTGAACTTTATTTCCAAAAATTTTAAAAAGTCAATTTGATTTGAATTTCAAATAGGGTGACATAAAGAATGGTTTTTTGAAATACCCAAGCAAAAATTAATTCCAATCAACTTATATTGAAAAACAATTTGAGTTTGAAAATCACAGGTGCATTGTTTGAAAAAAAATTAAATGGATTTGAATTTTTGTGTTCTGTTTGAATTGGTTTGCAAAGAAGGTGCAGATGATGCATGTGATGCAATGCAAAAAAAAAGGAAAACAACCAACTTTCTAACTTAGGGAAAACACCCCAGGTGTTACGTAAGGGCTCTGAAGATCAACCACCTGAACTGCAGGCACTCAGTTCGGCAGTTGTCTCGAGTACCGAAAAGCACATCGATCCATACCCTACCCACGGGGGAACACGATACTCCCGGCACAATTTTGTAGAAGGTAGTCCGACTAGGTTGCAACATGTTCTCGGAAATACCGAGTGTCACCATTGCATCTCGGTGCAGAATGTTGATGCTGGTCCCGAACCCGTTGGTGAACTTCACATTGATCTCGGGCCCAATAAAGGATGGGTCCAGCACGAGGGCATAACTGCTCGGGTTCGGCATGATCTTGGGGTGATCAGCCCGAGACCAAACAATCTCTTGATCACACCAGTACATGTATTCCGGCATAGCTGACATCACCACATTGACCTCCTTTGTGCGTATGCACAAGCTCTTCTTGTCATGCTGCTCGGTGATGAACACCATATAGCTTTGGTGGTGCTCCTGGTAATCATTTTGGCCTCTGCCGCCAGAATTGTTGTTGTAGTTGTAGTAGTAGTAGTTGTTGTTGTGGTTGTTGCGGTTGTTGTTGTAGTAGTTGTTGTTTTTGGCTCCCTGAGCCACTTGATTCATGTTCTCGGGCCTCCTCTGGTTCTCTGCAGGTCTTGGGGCTGCTCCCATAGGTTGAACATTTGCACCCCAAGAGTGGCAGAGGTGGAGGCGGAGGCAAGGCACCGAAACCCTCGCTCTTGATTTGGTCCCACCAACCGCACTGCCTGGTAGTATGGTTAGCCAACCTACTCGGATGTCGAGTGTGGTAGTTGCACGACCCATCTCTCATTGTTTCAAAGGTGAACCTCTGCTGGTCATCTCCGAGCTTTTTTTGGGTCCATCCATTGCTTCTTGTAGTTATGGTTCTGCCCATACGGAGGCCCAGTGTTCTTTTTCCTTTGGCTGCTGCCTGCATCAGGTTGATCCGGATCAACCGTGGCTACATGGTTCGATCCATAGCGGATATCCGGCATGCCATCTCTTCTCTTGTTCCAGAAGTCCGGCGGTCATTCCGCCTGGAGGATCCGACACCATCATTGCCGTGATGCCTTATACTCAGCTCAACCGAGTCCAGCAAAGGTTGTGTTAGATCTCCCAGCGCATATATGTCGGCGATCTTGATGGTCTCGGCCAAAGTACTCGACATCTCCCTCTGCGATTTTTGCCAAAGCATGCTACCATGCCCGCACCCTTGCACAAACTAGGCAATGGCCTAGAACTCATTCACCCCTTCATAGGTGTTGTTCCATGTGCTCTACTGAGTGAGATAGTCTCGGTCAGTCTCCTATTTTCTCTGCTTGCACGTAGAGAGTTTTTGTGGACGGTTTGGCCTCCAGTATGTGCTGGTGAAGTTGCTGATGAAAGCATGCAAGAAGTCCAGCCATCAATTGATGTTGTCTCTCGGCAAGTTGTTTAGCCAGATCTTGGTTGGGCCCTCCAACATTTGAGGCACATATCTCACCACCCACCGGCGGTTACCACCGGCAATGTGCACGTCAGTGACATAATAATTCCAATCTTCCGGCTTGGTGCTGCCGTCATAACTTTTTGTTCCCCTAGCCAGCTGGAACTTGGACACGGCCGGCTCATTCATGATCCGAGGATCGAAACAAAGCGGTCCCGGAGGGTCTTTCTCCTCCATCTCCTCCAACAGACAGATTCCGTCGAGCTTGTATCTTGCATCATTTGGCTGTAGCACTCGGGGGCCCAATCGAGCATCGACTACCCCAGCATCCGCCTAGTGATTGTATCTCGGATACCCGACCTTCTCCATTTCCGAGTAGCCATCATTGTATCGGTCTTGACGTCCAGCACCGGGTTGCTTTTGAGCCGGGTTGACACCGGCTGCCGAGAAGGACCATCTCGGTTGTGGTCATTCCCGGCGACATGAACTCGATTGGCAGCATGCCCCCCTTGAGCAACATGTCCTTTCCCGGCCTGGCCCTGTACAACTAACTGTTTTCCGGCGCCAGCCGGGTCGTAGACCTGGATCTTCTTGTTCTTCCCGGAGTTCACACTCCGAATTCGTTCGCCCCCGAGATGGGGAGATGAGGCTTGGCCCACAGATTTCCCTCCATTGGAGTGGATCATTTGAGAAGCACCTTCCCCCGGATTCGCCTTTCCAAAAGCCTCATTTTGCCTGCTTGCCTCCATAACAAGCTCATTAAGTCGGTCTTTCTTCCTAGCGCGAGCTTCACCAGTCAAATGCGGCAACTCGGCGGCAACTGCCTCAGCAGCCCTAAGGTTCTTAGCAGGAGAACTATATTTGGGCCTACCAACCGAGGTGACACTAGCAGACTTACTAGCAGCTCTACCATCTCTAGCCATCTCGGCACCGAGATCGCGACCTCGGTTCCGCACAACACCTAACCGACTAGGATTGTTTACAACAGGAGTATAACCATGAGATTTGTTGTACTCGGTTAAGTCGAGATCGAATGCTTGCCTGGCTTTGGACATCTCGACAGCCTCTGCGAGAATGGCCTGGCGCTGCTCCTCGAGTTGCTGCTGCACAGCTGCCGGATCTGCATCAGCAGCTACTGGCACGTTCAACTTCTCGATGACAACAACAAATGGAAGTGGCCTTGGGGTTGGTTCACGTCTCTCTCCATTGTCTTGTGAGCTGGCCGAGCCAACTTGCCAGCAGTCTCGGCGACATCGATCGCGCTCTTTCCGGATGCAGGAGCTGGGCCGGTCATCATCACCTCCACGCCGCCCGCGGAGCGACCGATAGGCTGGCCGCGGACAGCAAGAATGAAAGCAGGATCCGCAGCAACGAGCACCACCTTGGGGTACCCGAGGATGACTGTGGTGGCGACGTACACCAGATGCGCGCCGAAACTGATGACAGAGCTGTCTGTGGGCACGGGCCTGCCGCCGAAATCACCAGCGTTGTCGGTGACGAAGTCGAGGGAGGCGAATCTTTGGACAATGCCACAGACCACGCACTCGCCCGAACGAAGCAAAGATCTCGTCCGGATAGAAACCCCAGCCATCGCCGCTGCTAGGCGCCAACTGTCGTGGTGAGGTAAAGACAGATGCCATGGGATGACTTAAGTTTGGGGCCGATGGACACTATGGGTATCCGGGAAATGATATTTCTGTTCTTCCATCAAATACCCCTACTCCTGCCTGTCTGTCAATATATATGGGTAACTGAGTACAATGTGGTTCCTCAAGCTCATAGAGCTAGAGGAAGAAGAGGCTCTCTCTTCTCTCTAAGGAAAATGTCTACTGGTTGCCTCGTAGATCTAGAGGGAGGAAGAACCGCACGCGCGTACTCTCCCGTGATCTTCGGGATGTCAACTGCTCCTTTGACCCGGCTCCGGGATGGATATATCTTCGTCTACACGGATTCTCCAAGTGTATCCCGGATAACCCGGGGAGGCACTCGTTTCTTCATTATTGCTCCTTGCTCTTCTTACCGGGATAGATCCATCTCGATACCCTTCAACTCGGTACCCATATGGATCTCAGATGACAACATCTCGGTATCCACTCCTTGGATACCATTTAACACGAAGTTTGACTGTCAAAGAGTCGTGTCGACAAATCCCCCGGGTGAGCCGGTAGGGTTTCGAGTAGAGGAACAATGCACGCGCTGGTGATCTCGACGGCTAACAAGGAGGCAAGATTTACCCAGGTTCGGGGCCCTCGTAGAGGTAAAACCCTTACTCCTTCTTGTCTGATCTGTATTATGGCGAAATAGTCGAGTTGTTTACAATGGCGATGCCAAGGTGAGGCATACGGGGTATCCCGTGTATTGCCTAATCTAGTAGTGGCTTGTATCTTCCTCTCTCTAGATTGGATCCCCGATTGGATGTCTTTTTCTCTCCTCCCTCCTGGCTTTATATATGCAGCCAGGAGGGGGTTACATGAGTCCTTGTAGAGTACGTATAGGAGTTCTTGTCCTGACCCGCAAGTCTTATGGGTGGGCCTTCGTTTGGCCTTCTAGTAGCACAGGATAACACCTTTCTTTGGGCCTAGGTGTTGAGCCTTGGACCGGGTAGGCTCACCCGATAGGTCTAGGAGTCATCCCCACGTCATTGACCCTATCGGAGGTATCCCCCGACATGAGCAGAGTCTTGAACTTGACACCTCGTGACTATGATACCATATTAAACTGTTGTACTAGTCAATTATCCTAAAACTCTGAATTGAGGGAAATGGGCTAGACAATATATTTATATTCAACACGCATCGCTCACTGCCATCGCCCGAAAAAAACTCGGTTTATCTGTGGAGGAGATAGCCAGAGCCAGTCATTCAGATTTCCTGGTCATGGAGTCTTCGAGTTTTGCTGATTTGCATCAACATTGAGGTTTCCTTTCTTCTTTTCTTTTATCATGTTGCCTCAAAATCATTTATCTAGTTGCGAGAAAATAAACAAGAAAACACAGTTAGGGAAGTTGATTGCATCTTAGAAAGGGGTTATGAATAGATTCGTGTTGAGTAATGACTCTAGCAAGAATTCTGAGCAAATAAATGACATTAAATTCAAAAAAGAACCAGATCATGTATAGAATACATCGAGATTTTTTTTCTAGGTTGGGCCCACCGCTAGAGTTCGCCCTGGGCCCTTGAAATCCTAGAGTCGACCCTAACTTCACCGCAGGCCAGCTTTTCACCTCCGCCTCTGCCAGCACTACGTCGTTGAGTTCTTCTCCGTGAAGGTTCGGGCTCTTGAGCAACTCGTCGACGTTAAAATCCATCCCGATCCCCTCCTTACTCACAGTTGAGCTTTCCGCCATGGCGACCTAGATGATCGCCCGTGCAACCGATCTCGCCTCCCCCGACACGACCACTCCACCTCGACCAGAGCCCGAGATGGCAGGGGTTGCAGGAGGCTTGGGCGTGAACGGATGTGCTTTCCCTGCGCCGGCGAGGAAAATCGCCGTCGTAGTCGCAAACCCTAGGAGAGCAGTCCTTCACTACTAGCCGATTATAGGATCTAATAGTGTACAATTGATACTTCGACCCTACGAGTTTTCTTGGGATTTCTGGGTTTCAGCCCGTCCAAATTTGGCCTGCCAACAGCGTATGTAGTGTTTTTGGGTGTTTCGGGTTGGGCTCGGAAAATGCACCGAAAAACCTGTCAAAACTCGCGGGCCAAACGAGGCCTAAGGAGTAAGGAGTTGTGGCATTCTCTCTGCATACAACTCGTGGGCAGCTTCTTCTCTGTATACAAGAAGTCGCCTCTGTTCCTTCCCCGTAGCAGCTCCCTAGCCGAGATCTTCTCCGAGTTCCTGAGATCTGGTGAGAGTCTTCCCTGATCTCGTGCCTCTCCTTCGAATTAGTTCGTAGTTTGGCCTGAGATTCTTTCAAGAAGCGTGTTTCCCTTCTCTTGGTGTAGTTATCCTTTCTCAAATTCTCTAAAGATGCTTACTGTCTTCAGATCTGACCAACTGCTCATTTAAGGTCCATTGTCTTGATTTAGTAAATTCGGTAGTCCTCTATGCCATGAATTTTTCCTTTTACTGACTGTTGCCAGTCGCTGCTGCCCCTAAATTAGACGATTGGTGTGATTTCGTTTCAGTCTATCATACTCTGTGTCTGCGGTCTGCAGAAGTAGCCGCATTTTTTTCACCTCAAGTTAGCTCATGCTGTGAAATTGCCAATATATGATTATTCAGAAGTGTTCATGCTTGTATGCCAAATTAATTGGGTAGAGAGGCTTCTGTTGTTTCAACTCTGCATTTCTGTAACATACCATTGTCGTTTCAAGATCTGAATCTCGATTTCCCATGTTTGTCAACTTAGATATGTGCGGTAAGATAGAGCAGTCGATGGTCTGTTCTTCAGTCCTCTGAAACCCATAATAATTTGCTAATATCGCAGATTGTAAGCAGACAAGATGGTGAAGATCTGCTGCATCGGTGCTGGCTACGTTGGCGGCCCAACAATGGCTGTCATTGCCATCAAGTGCCCAGCAATTGAGGTTGTTGTCGTAGACATCTCCAAGCCCCGCATTGACGCCTGGAACAGCGACACGCTCCCGATCTACGAGCCTGGCCTCGACGATGTTGTCAAGGCTTGCAGGGGCAAGAACCTCTTTTTCAGCACCGACGTCGAGAAGCACGTCGCGGAAGCCGACATCATCTTCGTGTCGGTGAACACCCCCACCAAGACCCGTGGTCTTGGAGCCGGCAAGGCTGCTGACCTCACCTACTGGGAAAGCGCTGCCCGTATGATCGCCGATGTCTCCAAGTCGGACAAGATCGTGGTGGAGAAGTCCACCGTCCCTGTGAAGACCGCGGAGGCCATTGAGAAGATCCTGACCCACAACAGCAAGGGCATCAAGTACCAGATCCTGTCCAACCCGGAGTTCCTTGCTGAGGGCACCGCGATCGAGGACCTGTACAAGCCCGACAGAGTGCTCATTGGTGGCCGGGAGACCCCCGAGGGCCAGAAGGCCGTTCAGGCACTGAAGGCGGTGTACGCCAACTGGGTCCCCGAGGACAACATCATCACCACCAACCTGTGGTCCGCCGAGCTCTCAAAGCTCGCCGCCAACGCGTTCCTGGCCCAGAGGATCTCCTCGGTGAACGCCATGTCGGCGCTCTGCGAGGCGACGGGCGCGGACGTGTCGGAGGTGTCGTATGCCATCGGCAAGGACTCGAGGATCGGGCCCAAGTTCCTGAACTCGAGCGTGGGGTTCGGTGGGTCGTGCTTCCAGAAGGACATCCTGAACCTGGTGTACATCTGCGAGTGCAACGGCCTGCCCGAGGTGGCCAACTACTGGAAGCAGGTGATCAAGATCAACGACTACCAGAAGAGCCGGTTCGTGAACCGCGTGGTGTCCTCCATGTTCAACACCGTGTCCGGCAAGAAGGTGGCGGTGCTGGGCTTCGCGTTCAAGAAGGACACGGGCGACACGAGGGAGACCCCCGCCATCGACGTGTGCAAGGGCCTCCTGGGCGACAAGGCCCAGGTGAGCATCTACGACCCGCAGGTGACCGAGGACCAGATCCAGCGGGACCTTGCCATGAACAAGTTCGACTGGGACCACCCAATGCACCTGCAGCCGACCAGCCCGTCGGCGGTGAAGCAGGTGAGCGTGGTGTGGGACGCGTACGAGGCCACCAAGGGCGCCCACGCCGTGTGCATCCTGACAGAGTGGAACGAGTTCAAGGCGCTGGACTACCAGAGGATCTTCGACAACATGCAGAAGCCGGCCTTCATCTTCGATGGCCGCAACGTGGTGGACGCCGAGAAGCTGAGGGAGATCGGCTTCATCGTCTACTCCATCGGCAAGCCGCTCGACGGCTGGCTCAAGGACATGCCCGCCGTGGCCTGATTTGATTCTTTAGTCGTCATCATCGAAGCCGTTTGACCATTCTTTATAGTTTGCTTTTTGCAGGAGACGCTACACATTTTCGATTATCGGGCATAAGAACTGGGTTGCGTTAGTATTCAAATCTGTGTGTTTAAGTTGTTTTCGCCACCACCCGTTTGTAGATCTTATAATCAAAATCCTCAGTACCTGTGCTGTGGTGGTCTGAGGAGGTTTTACTTGTATCCGTCCAGTGAACTTTGTAGCCAGCCGGTTGATCCTTCAACTGTTTTGCTGAATTCATTACAGAATCGGTGTATTTTCTACCCCCTCCAGAGTTGCAGACTAGGTTTGCTCTGTTTCATGTCTTGTGTTTCACTTGATTAATTGACTTGTACTGTCAGTGCGCTGGTCGACGTCCTCGCTGAATGACTGAATCAAAGGACCCAGCCCTCTGCCGTAGAACCGAGTTTGCCGGCTGTAGGCATAGATGCCACGAGGCTGCATATGACATCCAGGCGCGGCCCAGTGTCACATGCAGGCGCGGCCGCGTCAACTTTGCTCAGCGCATCTGCACGCGCGCAAATGGAAACGGGAGATAACACGTGCAGGTTATACTCCACGTCACCAAAGAAGTCCTCGCGAACGAGATCTAGGAGGCGACGCCTAAGGCTCCAACTACAGCGGCGGCCGCCGGTCCCTGCCTCCTCCGTTAGCCACTCCGGCGACGCGAGGAGGTGAGGACCATGGCGCTTCGGCGCCGGTCTGTAGTTAGGGTTAGCCTACTGCTTTCTTGGGGCGTCGTTGGGGTGGTGGGAGCGGCGTCCGGGCAAATAAATCTGCCCCAACTCCACTCCCATACCGGCGGCAACCTTCAGAGCGGCGTCTCGGAGTTGATGGCAAAGTGTGCTGCTTGGTTCTTCAGATCAACAGCTTGGTCTTCTCGCCGTTTTTCAGATCTGGCGAGATCAGTTTCTCGGTGTGTCGCTGGCGTTCGTGGTTATTCACGATGGCGCTGGCGGCCGGGGCGAGATGGTTCTTCTGGAGCGCGGATGCTGGTCCGAAGGTGGTGGATCTGTCGTTCCTCTCCGACTTCGTCGATGGGAGGCGACATATCTTGGTCTAAGACAGCACGGGGACGTCCCCCGGTCGACGTGCCACAGCGACATGTGCCTTGCTGCGTGCAGCGGGTCTGTTCATCGACTCACAAAGCCTCGTTGGCGATGGTGCTTTCTCGGATCTTGCAATGGTGGAGGCTCAGCGTTTCTTTCGGTGTTCATCTCGACGGCGCTGGAGGAAAACGGCGGCCGCTCGCTACGGTGGTTGCAGTAAACCCTAGGGGTCGTTTTGTATTTCTCGATCTTTTAGGGTTTTATTTGCAAATTCAGGATAATCATTTTATCCCGGTCTGTCTTTTAGTTTCCATATGTGTTTCTTATTGTAACTTGATTTTCTATTAATGAAATATGTGGTTGCTCTAAAAAAAAAATGGAAACGGGAGACAAGCCCCCAACTCCAGAATGGGGACGGGGCTTCGTGGTTCTCTCTGGTGGCCGGCTTGTGTGGGGCGTCGTTAGCGGCAAGTCCCGTGGCGGCGGCCCCGAGGCGTGAGGTGCGGCGGTTCCTAGGCGAGGTGATCAGAAGGCCCATCTGCACGCTCGGCGGGGTTCTGCAAATGGAAACGGGAGACGAGCCCACAACTCCAGAATGGGGACGGGGCTTCATGGTTCTCTCATGCAGGTGGTGGCCGGCTCGTGTGGGGCGTCGTTAGCGGAAGTCCCATGGCGGCGGCCCCGAGGCGTGAGGTGCGGCGGTTCCTAGGCGAGGTGACCAGAAGACCCATCTGCACGCTCGGCGGGGTTCAGCAAATGGAAACGGGAGACGAGCCTGGTTCGAAAAAAGAAATGAGCGGTGGCTTGCCGGGCTAGTCGAGACGAAGCCGCGTGGTCTCCCCATTGGCCCCGTTCACACCGGAGCGGCGCAGATGACGCAACACAAACCGGGGCGCGTGGTGAAAACAACGTTGATGATCGAGTCTACAACGGCACATACGTACATACTTTGTAGCTGGCTCCAGGTCAAGGTCCACAGCCAAATGGTGCCACGGCGTGCGTGCATGTCAGTTGATGCTGAGACCGCGTCGGTGGATTGCCTTTCCTCGCACTTCATCGACACCTAAGTGTTCTTTTGCGCGATACCTTCGCGTCTATGGCGTCACCTCTGGACTTTGGTTGGTAGGGCATGTTTGGTTCCATATGAGGCCTTCAGCCAGTCTCTGGGCACACGCAAAAAAGTCACGTTTGGTTTCTTGGCCCGTTTCGCGTTTGTGGTCCGCATGAAGATTAAATCATGCCTCACCCAGACCCGATAGGAACGTCTTATTTGGCCCTTTTACTGAGCCACCCTCTCGCTGTGGAATTTTCGGAAATCATTCGTCCAACTTGTTTCCGACCGTCCGACCTTGGAGATGGTGCGAACTCACGCGTGGGGGGAAATAGCGGAAGGAGATCGGTCACCATCCACGCATTTCGCCCCCTCCTATATCATCTTCTTCGGAAGAAGTCAGGTGCAATCTTTCTCGCTCGAAGTAGTCATTATAGCCCCGAACATGCATAATTCACATAAACACTCCCCTCTTCATCGAACCGTTGGCTGGGTTATCAAAAAAATCTCATTGTATAGCAGCACATTCCCCTATTGTCCTTCGTTTGTTCGTTTTGGCTAGCCGTGCCAGCCTCGATCCTTAATGTTTAGGAGCGGCTTCCAACTCCTGTTGCACAGCTAATAGAACATTGAGGACCATCTGATTCTCTTAGTCATTGGCTGCGAGATTGGCGCCCTCTTCCATCATTAGGTGAAACATGATCTCATCGTCTATATCCAGAGACTATTGGACAAAAATGAAACAATGGAACTAGGCAGTTAATCAACAATTAAGCAAATTAACTAGTGGCAAACGACCGAACACTTTACGTGCGGGACGGAAGGTAGATAGTGGTGGCGCCGTCATGACGAGTCGGGGCGGCGAGTCGGAGTGCATGGTCGTTGCGGACTCCCGCGGCGAGTTAGCCTCAGACTAGGGTTGGCGGCGTCGCGACGATGATGATTCAGCGGCTAGACAAAACTGAAGACGGGTTGGGGAGGGAAAATGACTACCGGTATCCACTGCACCATGCCTATGACATGGGGAACCCAGATAATTTGTCCATAAATTGTCCGGCACATGCGAGCATGGCTCCAAGTGGGGTTGGTCTTGGAGTTTCGTACCATTTTTGGGACTGCACAGACGTATGGCAATGTTGTCAGGGCGAATTTTACATCCAGACTCCACCATTGGACATTTTTTGAAATAAGGACTCCATTGGACAATTGGAGTGTGGCATTTTGGGGGCGTTGGTGGCGTAAGAGCATCTCCATCGGGCGCCCCCATTGCCCCCCAAATCCCATGAGGGAAAGCCCGAGGAAAAACGGCACCCAATTGCTCGCCCCAATGGGTCTTCCCGTCCGAACGCGTCCCAATTGTCGTTCAGAGAACTCAGCCCAACCCCGTCGTCTAGGGGTAATACATCCCAGACGTATCTACTTTTCGAAGCTTTTTTGCTATTATTTTACATCTAAGTTGCATGATTTGGATTGAATTAACCCAGATTAAGGCTAATGTCGACAGAATTACCCTTCGTGTCTACTTTTTTTAATGCAGAAATCAACTTTTCCGAAAAATTCTCCAAAATTCACTGGAAAACCCACGGAGCCGGGAGGGCACCTGGAGGTGGGCCACGAGGTGACCAGGCGCGACCTTGCCCCCACCCGCGCCATGAGGTCGCCTGGTGGCGTGGGGCCACCCCGGACTCTCCTTTGGTACTTATGTTGCCTCTTCCCCGAAACGGAGAACTTTGAAGGATTTTCCGAGATACGATATAGAGCGCTGCTGCCACCCGAAACCCTTGTTCGGGAGACAGAAGGTCCTGTACTGTCACCTTGCCGAGACGGGGATCCAGGGAAATCGTCGCCATCATCATCACCAACGTATCTCCATCAATCAACCATGTTTCCCTCATCCATGTGTGAGTAATTACATGTCGTGGAAAGAGTGGATGGTGGGGATTGGATGAGATCAATCATATAATAGATCGACAGATTATTAGGCATGATGCCTAGTATCCACTATTGTTGTTAATTATCGTTGTTGCAACGTGTTATGCTTAATGCTTGTCACTAGGGCTCGGGTGCCGTGATTTCAGATCTGAACATGTTATGTTTTCATGAATATAAATGTTGTTTCAGATCATACCTGCAAGTTGTATGCACCTATTATTATCCGAACCCCGAGACCTCAAGGTGACAGGTTGGGATATCAGAGTGGAAGGATTCTAGTTTGAGGATTACATGTGTCCATTGAGTGTTAATGCTTTGATCACGTGCTTAGTGAAACAAGTGCCTTAATTACCATTAGTTCCAAATTGGCTCACTAGAAACAAGATGGTTGGACAAAATATGTTGCGCAAGTTCTTATTGCAAGCGTGTACGACTATTTTCGGGACACATGCCTATTATTAGTTAATGACTTGGATGCTCTCTTATTTATCTGTGTTGCCCCATGTTAAGTCTATTACATGGTTTATCTCATTCATACAACGCCCGTACATCCATCCCTATGCCTACGGTGTTTTTAGCACTGTTGTCCACTTCATTTACTTTCGTTGTTACTATTGATGCCATTACTTTGCTGCGGCTGTTACTATCATAGTAGTGTTGCCATCTTATCACTGTTACTACTAATAAATTATGTTAAGCAAGTTCCTTTCCAAGTGCATCTGAATTGACAACTCAGTTGTTAGGGCTTATAAATATTCTTTGGCCCCCTTGTGTCGAATCAATAAATTGGGCTAATTTACCCTCAAAGAATCTTGCGATCCCCTACACTTGTGGGTCATCAAGACTTTTTCTGACGCTGTTGTCAGGGACCATAGCTTTACTTATAAGTTCACCTTGGGAATTATTTTGTTTCCTGCAATTTATTTTCACCATGGGAAAGACCACTGATCCAAAGGTTCAAATATTACCTTCCACTACAAGGAAAGGTACATCTCTGAACACTGTTGTTCCTTATAATTCACCGTCTATTTTAAGTAAGCTTGTTACACCATCACATCTTTCACGTGCTATTACTGCTGAGTCTGATGTTGTGTCTGATGCTTCTATTGTGCTTAATATACAGGTTCGTTAGGTCCTTTTCTTGAATCAAAAATTGTTAAACCGAAAGAAAATGAACACGATGAAATTGTTGAAGAACTATTGTTTTCACCTAATAGATCACCTGATTATCCTGACCCTACAACTTTTGCGAATGTAGTTTATAATGATAGTTTTGTTGAGATTGATGATGAGTTATTGAAAGAATATATGTGTTATACTACCGCTCCTCATCCCGATACTGTTGGAAAGTTGCTTGAGAAACATTCTATGAAAAATAAGTTTGTTCCCGATCCTGAATTTGCCAAATCTCCTATAAACATTAAAGACGATGAGTTTGATTTATCTATTTATCTCTCACTTATACATATGGTTGAAGCCAATCCTTTTTTTGGTAAAGAAAATGAAGATGTTGTTGCTCATTTGACCAAACTTTTTGAGATAGATTCTCTTTTTTCTGATAGAAATTTGATACGAGGCTATTATGTGGTAAAATTGTTTCCTTGTTAAAGGATGATGCTAAAGCTTTGTATGATAATTTAGCCTATGGATGTATTGAGAGACCTCAAGGCTTGAATCGTATCTTTTTGCGAGAAATATTTTCCTACTCACATGCAACATGCTGTTTACAAAAGATTTTTAATTTTAATCAACTTTAGGATGAGAAACTGCCCAAATCTCGGGGGAGGTTTTGTGCTACAATTAAGGTCAGACCTGACCATGAGGTATCTAAACATGATCTTATTGGTACATTCTATAATGGACTAACTATTGAATCTAGGACATACGTGGAAAAAAATGCAAATGAAGCTAAAGAATTAATGGGTAATATAGACAAGAACCATGATGATTGGAATATTCCTGATCCTCCACCATCACCCACACCAAAGAAGAGGGGATTTCTTTTTCTCAGTCCTAAAGATATGCAAGAAGCTGATAAATCTATTAAAGAGAAGAGTATTAAATCTGACGATGTCAAGAATCTACCTCCTATTGAAACCTTATGTGAGGCTACCACTCATCCTCCTATGGTAGAGGTACACTCTCTTTATAAATTTTATGTTGGTGTTATTCCTTTGGTAAATCTTCTGAGAAATGTTTAGATGAATCTGATAATTTCATTGTTAAACAAAACTATTTTAATAAGCAAATTCAAAATCAATTGAGTGAAAACACTCTTATTAAAAATATGGTTGATGCTTTAGGAAGAACTGCTAATTTTGTTAAAGGGCTTTCTAAGCATCTCGAAAGGGTTCAAACTCAAAATGAAAAAATTACTAAGGTGCAAAAGATCTATATGCTGAAATGGCTAATCAAGCTAAAAGCAAGCTTGCAGTGTAAAAACTAGAGCTGGTGCTTTCACTCAGGATCCTCTATATCCCAAGGGATATCCAAAAATAATTGAAAACTCTCAAGTTCTTAATAAAAATATTGTTAGATATCCTAAAAATAAAAATAAGAAGAAACAAAAAAGAATTAAAGAGTCTATGATAATGATGCTGATAAAGAACCTAGTAAAGATTCTAATAGTATATCTATTACTAATGTTGAAACTGAAAGTGGTAATGAATATGATAATGATAATGATAATAATGATACTTTCAATAAATAAGATAGTGAAGAAGAGCCTGAAAAACTTCCTAAGAATAAAAAGTATGATAAAGAAGAATTTGTTGCTACGAATCATGGTAAAGAAAGAGAACCTTGGGTGCAAAAGCCTATGCCTTTCCCTAGAAATCTCTTAAGACTAAAGAAGAGGAGCACTATAATAAATTTTATGAGTGGATGAAACCTCTCTTCTTGCAAATTCGTTTGAATGATGCTATTAAGTTGCCTCCTTATTCCAAGTATATCAAAGATACTATTACTAATAAGAGGAAAATTCCTAATGACGAGATTTCCACTATGCTTGCTAATTATTCCTTTAGTGTAAAATTACTAAGAAGTTGTGAGATCCAGGTATACATACTTTTCCTTGATCTATCAAAAATAATTATGTGAGAACTACTTTATGTGATCTTGGTGCAGGAGTAAGTGTTATTCGTTTCTCTCCCTATAAGAGACTTTATTTAGATAAGTTGATACCTAGTGATATTTCTTTGAGAATGGCTGATAAATCAACAGTTGTTCCTATTGGTATTTGTGAGGATGTTCCTGTCCAAGTTGCAAATTATTTAAACTTAACTGACTTTGTTGTGCTAGAAATGCATGAGGATGATAATATGTCTTTTATTCTTGGAAGACCTTTTCTTAATACTGTAGGGGCTGTTATTGATTGTAATAAAGCGAAAGGTCGCTTTCAATGTCAATGATGAAAAACACATAGTATATTTTCCAAAGAAGATTGACAAGATGCATGGCTTAAATTCTATTAAAAATATTGAGACCGTGAAGATTGGAGTTGTTGATTGCCCCATTCAAGTTCATCGTAAAGAATATAAAATTTAATGACTGGGGAAACGCCAATCAAAGTTGAGGTAACATAGTTATTTAAGTGAAATTCAAAAGTTTTATGTCATGGAAAATTGTCTTGGTAACAAGACTTGACCAACCTTGTTAACAATTGATTTTAAATTAATAAAACTATGGTTTCACTATGTTTTCCAATGTATCACTATGTTTTCCAATGTTAGCTCTATGTTTTCCAACATATCACTATGTTTTTCCCGTGTTTTCATCATATTTCACATGTTTCCACATGTTCTCCCCATGTTTTCACATGCACACACACATGTTTTCACTTGTTTTCCACACAGTAGCATGTCATAGCACTTGTGTAATTTTAGTTTTGCATTTTTTCCATTATTTTATAAAATGTTTAATGCGTTGCACTCAGTTCTAAATTTTCTGAAAATTCCCGAAAGAAAATTGTCTCGAAAAATCCTGGAAATTCACAATCAATTTTTGTGCGTAAAATGAGCCACAATGTTCACGTGAGACCACATCCAGTTATGGAACCAGGGTTATCAATCCAGTACGACCTTCGAAGTCTCTCACTAGGTTGCTTGTTATCTGTCGCTTCCACAAGCGTGGACCTACACACAAACACAAACTCTCTTTTGCTCCCAACTTTCTGAGAAGGTTGTCAATTTCCTGTCTTGCTGAAAACTAGAGAATTAATTGTATCGAATGGTTGGAGATGATTAAATGAAACGGAATAGCGAGAAAGTGATGATGAAATGCAACTAAGCGAGGTTGTAATCAATGAGGAAAATAGAACCAGGGGCCCATAGTTTCACTAGTGGTGTCTCTCCTAAGAACAATAAACATGCTGGGTAAAAAAATTACAGCTCGAGAATTGACAAATCATGAACATATAACAATACTATTATGACGAGATAAATTTCACGGGTTCTAACATTGTAGGAATTACGTCAAGATAAATAGACCGCCATCCAACAACATATATCACTAAATATCATGAAAAAAATAGCGCGCTATTCCGGTGCTAATAGCACGATATAGCATATCTGAAGGGTCCACACTAAATTTTAACACTTTTACTCATTATTGCGCTATTCATGAAATAACATGCTATATCACGCTAAAAAAGCGTAACATTATAGCACGCTATTATTTTTCCAGCCTATAGGACCAAATGCCCGAGTTTTCCACCTTAGGAAGAAGAAAAGGTTGCTTCATATTTTGTTGGCAATGAAAAACAATCGTGAAGATGACATTGCTAGGTTTATAATTTTGAAAAAATAATTTATACTGTGTTATTTCCCCGTGGGATGCTGATGTTAGGATCTAACCAACTAGAGAACAATTTTTATGTGGTTATACATATACTGTTCTGACATTTTTGGATTGTATAATTAATTCTTGTTCAAATTCTTCATTTTTAAGATATATTTGATAGTTCTTTCAAAACGCTATTTTGATATAGCACGCTATTATCACGCTATAGAGTGCACTTCATATGAAGGAGGCTGCTGCTATTTCTCAAAGCACACTGCTTTTTTTCCTTGCTAAATATCCACCTTGAGACATCAATCCAGCAATTCTCACTAGGTATTAAGTTGCAGCAACGAATGATTGCTTGTGTGAGCAATAATTCTCATTCGTAGACAATAACACGGATGTTTTCTCCCTAGTGGCAACATCACATCCCCCTGCCGCACGTTTCTGCCACTCGGGCACATGTCAATGGAGGAATGAACCCACTATCTAGCATATAAACCCTCTCTTGGAGGTGCATACAATAACTTGGACAGGGAAATCATACACACCGGAGATCATTGCAAGACAAGATTAAAACTCCCTAAAGATATAAGTGAAACATCTCAATATGACATGAACAAAATAATAATAATCTCATGGATCATCGGATCCCAGCAAACACAAAATGTAGCAATTACATAACGGTGATCTTGATCATGTACGGCAGCTCACAAGATCTAAACATGGTGGCACAAAGTGGAGAGAACACCATATAGCTACTGCTATGGACCCGTAGTCCCGGGATGAACTACTCACATCAATCTGGAGGCAATCATGGTGATGTAGAGGCCTCTGGTGATGACCCCTCTTCGGCAGGGTGCTAGAGCAAGACTTCAGAAGCCATGGATTAAACTTTCGAGGTGACGACGCCTCTATATCTGTTTCGTGGAAAATTTCTGTGTGAATTTTCAGGACTTTTGGCGGATATTTTCGTCAGAACTTTTCTGAAACATAAAAATAGGAACTGGCTCTGGCATCTTGTTAATAGGTTAGTCCATGAAAACATCCGAAAAACGAAAGAAAACATATACAAAACTTGGAAGAACATAAAGAAAACAAGCATGGAGCATAAAAAATTATAGATACGTTTGAGACGTATCAGCATCCCCAAGCTTAACTCCTTCTCGTCCTCGGGTAGGTAAGTGATAACAAAGGTAATATTTGAGGTGACAAACATCCAACACAAACTTGATCAGTCATTATGTAAAAGCATTGTAAGGTGAGATCGAAACTCTTTAACTAAGGCATGCTAATTTTTATCTGAACAATTAAAACTTTGCAACTATGTTGCACATGACAAGTAGCACAAATAAATGACAATGAGAAATACCGCATTGAAAGTGATACGTTTGTTCGTCATAATGAAAAACATGATAAATTTGTATCCCGCTTATCCTTCGTGGAATAGCAAAACATAAAAAATTTAGATACCAGTAATGTTTAGACAAGTAATACCATAATCATATTCCAATCAATAATAAATTTCGGGACTATGCACATTATACTTGTCGTGGGATAGTCACGGCAGACGTTACCGGGGGTAACTGATCTTGGGGCAAGACGACACAGGCGTTTGGGAGAGGGTTTAGCTCAGAGGAAAACATGGTGGAACTCGATCTGGTAGCCGGCAATCAAGTCGCCGAGTCTCCGATCTCAATATATTAACTCGATCTCTTGTATACACTGGATGCTCGATATCAAGCGGTGCTACTAGGGTTCTTGGATCTCTCAACTAGACCTAGGGGTCGGTTTATAAAGCACCCGCACCCCCCGGCTTGTCCTCTAAGACACACCCTGGACCCTACCCGGACACGGCATACAAACCCTAACCTTCCTTTACCGTAACCCACAATCCGGGTTACTAGGCCTACAAACTTGGGCCTTCCGGAAGTTTCTTTATCCTTAGCCGGATCCTGCACAGAGTCCTTTGGGCCGGATTACGCCTTGGAGTTGGCCTACCGGGTTATTATCCCTCCATCAGTAGTCCCCAGAATAGCTTGGGCTTCACGGATTCTTCCTTGAAGTGCTCGCTATTCCCTGCAAAAAATACCAATCTCACAAATATATGGAGGCCGGGTTAAGATGCTTTGATAAATAGCTAGGCCCAACTCCATGGTGGCCATATGGTAACCCGGCTCTTCTCCAAATACCCGGCTTAGCTTTCCGGGTCTATGCCCTGATAAAAGTGTCAAGATTCTGCACTTTACTCGATAATTGACCTTGATATTATGAAGAATAACTCCTTCTTATTTCTGCCCAGATATCACGTTCAACACTTAAAGCATATTTCGCAAAATTCAAACAAATAGCCGTTACTCCGTAATCCCCGGCTCCCGCTCGCGGAACCAAACTTATCCACATGAACCATTATAAATATGCCCGTAGGGGTAACCCTAACCCCAACGGCTCACTTCCCCCCATTCCTCTTCCTTTCTTCCTCCGTGCTCAATCTCACAGAGCGCCGCCACGGAAATCCCACGCGCATCTCCGGAGCCTATTGGCCGGCGGCTGCGTTCCACCACAGCTCACTCTGCACCGCCGCCAAGATCCGCCGCCAAACCCCCAACCGGTCCGTCGGGAATCGCAAAGGGACACCAATCTTGCGCGATTTGCCTCCGTCGAGCTTCACTTCAATCTCCTCTAGTAAGATTTTCATACCCATTAATTGGCCTCCGCAATTTCTTGATTTTCCTCAAATTAGATCTAGGTCAACCCGCCGGTCATTTTCCCGGTCATGCCGAATTAGATCGCTTGTATTCATTCTAGCTCATCCAATACGTGGGATATAGACTTTATTGCGTTTTCCTACCGCCCACATTTGTTAATTTTACCGCAAATCTGAAAACGAAGTCTCCAATCTGGGCCCGGGCCACTCAGAGTTTCCGCCCTTATCTCTGTCACCCGGAAAATCCTCCCCTTTCCGGTTCTTTTTATTCGCAATAAGTGCCTGTGCAACCATTCAGCGTCCTCAAAAGCTCTTCCAATGCATAGACCCCCATAACCTTTATTACGATGCTCGATGCCCGGATAATTCGAACCTCACTATGCAGATTGACACCCGGATAGTATGCAATTTCCATGTCTCGATATCACCCACCGATACTCGGCCAGCTCATAGTTTCCGTGTCTTATTCCTTGTATCCTTCTACCTCGTGCTTTGCAGGTCAACCACATGGCTCCCAAGAAGCAGGGAAAAACACCGACCAAGGCCAAGACCACCAACTCCATATCCGCCAACTGGGCGCGTTCTACGGTCACCAAGGCCAAATTAGAAGAACTGGTCGAGCTAGGAATTCTTCCCCCTCAAGAGGATATCCAGTGGAGGGTGCCGGGTAAGGAGACCCGGCCTACACCGGCAAAGGATGAGGTAATATGCTTTGTAGAGCACGTGACTCGGGGCTTTCGTCCTCCGGGTCACCCCTTCTTCCGCGACGTCCTGAGCCACTATGGCCTTCGTGTATTTGACATAGGTCCTAATTCTGTGTTAAATATCTCCCACTTTATCGTCCTTTCCGAGTCATACTTGTGCACTCCGCCAAGTCTGGCTCTTTTCGTTGAGATTTTCCAGTGCAAACCGTGCCGCGAAAGCGGTGACGGGGCACTTCTCGCTTGCGGCGGGGTTTCTATCCAGCGCCGCAAGAATTCTCTGATGCCACCTCTTACCCTTAACTCCCACGTCAAGCACTGGCAGCTCTCGTACTTTTACTGCCAAGACACTTCCCCACCCGGCCAAAAGAGGCTGCCGGGTTACTCAGAGGGCCTTCTTGACATCTCTGAGAAATTTAATGCCTTTGCCCCTGACTCGGACAGGGAGGCAATTCAACCTCTGCTAGCCAAAATCACCACTCTCGCGGCCCAAGGTCTCATCGGGCTCAACCTGGTGAAAACTTGGGTCGACTTCCGGATTCAACCCAATTCCATCCGCACAAAGTTAATGTGCGAGTATTCAGGGCAAACCACGGACCCGCTCCAGTATTCTGACAACAGCTTCGCGGCTGGTGACACCCATAAAACTATCAAGGGTTTTCTGACAGAAAAACTTGAGGTAGTCCGGAACATAGCCGGGTTAGAGCCCTTCACACTCGAGAACCCAACCCCCAAGGTGAGGATCCAATTTTGGCGTCTTTACCCTTGCTCTTTCCACTTGATACAGTTGATAACCCTTGTACTAATACTTTTATTTCAGGTTGATGATGATTTTTGGAAGATCAACACTTCTCCTAGCTCCGAGAGTCCAGAGGAGCAAGAAGAGGCCGTTAACTCGGACGAAGGTGCTCTCCGGATTTTACTTGGTTCCTTTAAGTTCATCGCAACTCCTTCATTTTCTAACTAACTTTGATGATACCCAGAACAAGAGGAGGACGACGAGGAAGAAGAAACTGACGGCAAAGTGAAATCCGCCAGCGATGAAGACGAAGTGGAGCCGACAATTAAAGTCGGATCTAAGAGAAAACCCCGAGGGGTCGTCTTCAAGGTTTCATATCGCCTCCTTGTATTCGATTCGTATTCCTTTGGCGATATACATGAGCTAACTTGGCATTATTCCACTGGCCGTATTTGAAGGAGTCGCCTATGACCAAGCACAGAGCGACTCGGAATTACCCGGGTGATGACGCTCTTAACCCGGGTACTCCGTTGTCTCCGGCTCGGTGCACCGGTATTTACCTTATCCTTTATCGGTAGAAACAATCTTTCCGAACCATTCTCTTACGAAATCTCACTTGATATTATTCAGATTCACCCGGGTCTGGCAACGAATTCCCTTCAGACTTTGCGGTGAATCCCGGGTAAAGTTCCTTTTCTGACGTTCTATCGCATTTTCATCACCCTTTCCTGATTGCACACTGACTGCTCACTCTCACTATCTGTAGGGCCACTGTCGTTATTAGTGACCAAGAGGATATGGCAACCGATAACCCGGGTAAGGGGAACCCAACTGATAAAACAACAGCCGAGTCTAGCGGCGAAGAACAAGCGTCACCAATAAACCCGGGCACACAAGAAGCCGAGTATCCGATTGCCTCCCACACAAGCAAGAAGAAAAGAGCTGCAACCTTGGGTGCAGGAGAAGGAGCATCGGAGTCCGACATTCGAATGACCAGGGTGCCGCCTCCCACTAAGAAGAAAACTCCTTCTCGGAATTTCCAAGGCCCCGGGTCCTCTGATACGGGTAATGACACTTTTGATCAACTGATGGACACTCTCCTCACTATGAAGACTTCAGAGAGCAGTATTCTGGAGCGCATGGCCGCAGAGCACCAGGTAATAATACTTGATATCTCGTAGTGCACGCCTAGTCCCCAAGTTCCGAGCATGACTTGCTGAAGTTGTGCTTGGTACTTTACGCAATACTCAGCTTGCCATAATATCCGACTGATACTTGTGCTCCTTGCTACTTACAGGCGCAGATTACTCGGTCTGATGAAATTTTGCTCAAGACCGAGCAACTTCTTCTTGCCGAGGTAAAGCGGAGAGAAATCCTCGAGGATGACGTGGAAAATTTGAAGAAGGATGTTTCTAAATACCAGAAGAAGTGCGATACCGCTCAAACCGCACTGAAGAAACTATCGGACCAGGTCACCGATACCTATCAGATCTTGCTTAGTAAGTTTTTGCTGCCGACTGTCTTCGTGCCTTTACTTTATTGTATGATACTCGGGATCACTAATACGTCCTTCCTTTGCTTCAACTGCAGGTGCCAACCTTGCGGCCCCAGAGGAGGATGCCCTTGCAAAGGCTAAAACTTTAAAGACTGTGCTCCGGACGTTCTTTGCCGGCACGAAATTTATATTGGACGCCGTGAAGTGGCCTACTGAAGTATACCCGGGTGAAGAAAATCTCATCAAAGCCTGCTCCACCGTGCCTGGCTGGATTGAAATATGGAAACGCTCGTCATGCCGGATTGGTATGACCCGGGCCTTTACCCTGGCTAAGGCTTACTTTCCAAAGCTTGACCCGGCAAAAATAATATCCGGGTTTCCAGAATTTAAAGCAGATGGCTCCAAGTTTACACCCAAGGACTTCAAGGCCGTACAGTCTGCAGTGCGTCATTCGGCCACCGCTTTGGCTGATAGTATGGATCTGAACACGATTATGAGTTCATACGACGCTGAAGGCAAAATTGTTACAGAGGAAGCACCCCCGCCTTTTGATATTTTGGAGAAATGGGCTGCTGATTCGGCTAGGAAGAGGGAAGCAACTGCGAAGAGAGAGGCCGAATTATCAGGTCCAGCCACCTCTACCCCAGCTGTTCCTCCACCAGTCCGTCCTGCCGCAAGGAATCCGAGTGATGATGCCGGAAAAAAGCAAGTCCAGGAGCAAGACCCGGAGGGTAAGGGCAAAGATGTGGACTCTACTCAGGAAGCCGAATGAGCAAAACGCCATAAAAATACTTCAATCATTTGATGTTTTTACTCAAAACAAGTATTCTTTTGACGGTGCGCCTGTGCACCCTTGATACTAGTGTCGCAACTTGTAACGCACTTTAATTCTGTGATACACCTCGTGCCTTTCTAGGCCTTTTGATGAACTTGATACTTGTCTATTTTTGGACTTATTCTTGATATCCGACTTTTTTATTTCCTTCTTTATTTCCGAGTGTCGTGGGTTTTGACATGTGGACTTTTCTTTAAGTCCCCAAGTCCCCACGACTCGGACGTTGGGGTCTTTCGAGCTTAGCAACGAAACAGCTTGATTCTGTTTTGAAACCCACAGTCCCCAAGGCCCGAATATCCGAGTCTGTGGTGTGTGGTTTTTTCGAAGAGAACAAACTTGTTGTCGCTAAGTCGAAACACAGAATTGTTTCATGTAGATAATGAAGTTATGCCTGATAATCGTTGAGTTTCCAGCTATTAGCCTTGTACTCTGCATAACTTGTGGTTTAGATGACCCTTTTGACTATCTTGTACTGTAAGCCGGCTTTCGCGTGGATACCATGTTGTTACATCTATACGAAAACAGGGTCAGACAAGTCCCATTGGGCTTCATGGCTGATTGTAATCGTAAGCGAGCAAATCATGCCACTTTAGTGCGAGTCACATCGAGCTTAAGTAAGAAAAGTCAAAAAAATTTGGCTCCTTTGTCCAGTTATAAGATTGCAGCCGTACTCGTTTGCGAATAATCGGCCCTTATAACTTATAGGCATCAAGGCCGGGTCTTTGGGTTTGTGGCTGCGCTACTTGAGCAACCAGCCCCCGAGACCTATATATACTCAACATTCTTAATGATACTGATGTATTGATGTCACATGGATACTACTTACTTGTAATCGGAGTAAAGGCTGTAACAAGATAGGACTTGATAACCATCTCTTTATTGATGCGAGAAAGTTTGGATCAGCAGGCCGCCTCATTAAAAACCTTCCAGTCCCCTTAGGTACCCTGGGTAGGAAAAGAGCGCGTCTGAAACCTGCTGCCCGTTACATTGTTTAGTTCTTCTTGGGCACCGGTCCCGGGCTGGCGTGACCGATACACATTCTCCACATGTTGGACTTTTTCATGATGAGTACCGGGTTTACTAGCCAACCCGGGTGAGGTGTTTCCATAACGCGGCTGGTTGTGAGCGGCCGTGCAGTTTCTTCTCTTATAGCGGATTGTTTGGGGGAGTCATCCTCGATAAAAGCCACCATTTAGTATCTTGTGCTACCTTGGACTTTGCTCTTTCGCCTTCAGTACTCGGCCTCTTTGATGTGGTTCTGTCCTCCGGGTCTGCTTGAGACCGGTAGTGCTTGAGTTCTTCTTTTCTACAGGCTTGCTCGGCCATTGCTGCGTCTCCTTCATCGCATTCAGCTGCTATGTCTCGATTTCCATGTATGGTAATGGTCTTCTTGGGACCCGGGATTTTTAGCTGTAGATACACGTAACACGGCCTAGCCATGAATTTGGCATAAGCCGGTCTTCCGAATAACGCGTGATAAGGACTGCGCAATTTGACCACCTCAAAGGTGAGCCACTCAACTCGATAGTTATCCTTTGACTCCCCAAAAGCTACCTCCAATGCGATTTTTCCCTCGGGGCACGCTGAGTGACCCGGCACTATCCCATGAAAAATTGTTGAGCTTTTTTGTAGCTGAGACTCCTTGAGGCCCATGCGTAGGAAGGTTTCCCAATATAGTATATTGATGCTGCTTCCACCATCCATCAAAACCTTTTTCAGCTCATACCCATTGACCTGCGGTGCGACTACTAACGCCAAGACTCCCGGGTGTTCTACTCTTTCCGGGTGGTCCCTTCTGCTCCATGTTACATCTTGTTCTGACCATCTCAGGTATCTCGGGACAGCCGAAGAAACTGAATTGACCGCTTGCTTCAATATCTTTTTGTCCTTGTTAGAACCTCCTGTGGTATGCACATGATATTGACCCAACTATTTGGGGTTAGCCTGGAAACCTCCTGCCCCCCTTGGTTATTACCTTGATTTCCAGCTGCCGGGTTACCGGCTGGGGGTGGGCCGTTGCCCGGGTTTCCCCCTGGACCCGGTCCTCCTCCCCGTCCTGTACCTCGCATAGCTCTGTTCACTTCCTCATTTTTCCATCTTTGTAAATCGGCGCACTGCTCCAAGGAGTGGTTAGCTGGCCTGCCGTTCCTGCTGTGCTTCGGGCATGCCATTCTGAATATGTCCCAATTGTTACTCGGTCTTGGTGGTCCTTGATAGTTTCCTCCATTGTGATTACCTCCATTGAAATTTCCTTCTGCTCTGGGTCTCGAAGACCCGGCCTCTGTGTTGGCGACAAACTCGGAGCCTCCTTCAAACGGGCGCTTGTTCTGGCTATTTCCGTTATTACCCGGTGCTGATCCATTGCCGGTTCTTCCACTATTACTTGTGTTTGCTTTTACCTTCTTGTCATCAACTTCCTCCTCTGTAGTATCTGTCGCAAGCGTGTTTGTTGCACGCATCCATCAATTCTCCCATTGTAACCTCCGACGCATTCCGACTGGATTTCATGCGAGTTAACTTTTGCACTAAAGGTATATACTTGCATGTTTTTTCCATAGCTTGTAGTGCATCCTTGGGCTGAATATCTGTGGACGAGTGAAGTATCTCCATAACCCGGCGCACCCAACTGCGCGCCGACTCTCCGTTCTTCTGGACGCATCGCTCTAGATCATCAATAGTGAACAATTTTCTGCACGTCCCATGAAAGTGCTTGACAAACGCGGTCTTCAATTCCTCCCAGGACTTGATCGATCCTTCCGGCAAATTGGTGAACCACAACTTTGCTGCTCCTTCTGACATCATCAAGTACATGAACTTGGCTTGGAGATTCTCGGATGCGTTGCGAATCGACATTGCCATCTCATAACTGCTTAGCCATGTTTCTGGATCCATAGTTGGCTCGTAATTCATTACTTTTCCTGGCTCTTTGAATTTTTCCGGGTAAGGTTCAGCTCTGATATTGTCCGAGAGACACTTGGGTCCTGCAAGAATGGTCGAGGCCGGCCTTGCTCGAGAAACGTGTGATCCAGCGGGGGGCGCGGCTGGGCGCGGCGCTGCGGGTAGTCCATGCGATGCAGACCCGGCCGCGGCCCTCCGAGCCCTGGAACTGTCCACAACAGCCTGTGCTGCTGATGCTGCCTGAACGCGGGGAGGAGGCGGCATTTGCTGCTGCTCTTCCCTCCGCCGTGCTGAACTTGTTTGGATATTCCCTTGTTGCTGACTGGCATATGGCGTCCCGTGCATCCCACTTCTATGATCCGGATAATTGGCTTGCTGCGCCACCGCAGTGTGCAACAGATCGATTGCTTGCCGGGTCTTCTCTGCATGGGGTGACTCTCCCACGGGGATTTGATTTAATGCGAGTGTTGCCGCATACACGTTGTCCATGGGATTGTTGTAGTGACCTGCTGGTGTGCGAAATCGTGATGGTGGTGGTGGTGGTAGATCGTTGCCGGTTGTGACTCTAGTCTGTGGTAGGGGTAACCCGGCCCGCTCATTTGCCGGATGTGCCCCCGCTGTTGCCGGTTGGGGTGCGGTTTCCCTGGTTCACCACTGGTATCGGCTGATCCTGAGGTGTGATAAACAAAGCAGCCGGATTAATAACCCCACCCGTTGCTGGTAACCTAGTTTGATGCCTTTGATGTACTCTAGATGTTTCCTCTCGGAGCCGAGTTTCCAGCGCATCCAGCTCACGTTGCCGTGTGGCCATCCCTTGCCTTTCCGCTTCTACTTGCCTTCTTTGCTGTTCCAACGCACGACGAGCCACATCCAGATCCCTGACACGTTCTGCTGCGTTTTCTGGAGTGATAACCGTAGCAAGAACCGTGGGGTCTAGGATCAAATTATTATCGAATAAGGCCGGGTGACGCGGGTTCGAAGGACCCGCCCCTGGTTTCCGGTTTCCCAGGAATCCGAACGTATTTGCGTGCAACTCCTCGTCTGCTGCACGGCTGGTCACTGATGCCGATTCTCCATCAACCCGAGCCAGAACCGGGTCTCCGTTAACCGCGCCCTTCTGCTGGGCCAATGCCTGAGCCGCCCCGACTGCTGCTGCGGTTGCGTTCTCTTGGTTGAGATTGGCCGCGGGAGCCGTGTAGACCGCAACTCGACGTACGATACTTGGTGTAAATTCATGCTGTTCTTCTTCGCCGTTATTCTCTTCATACCGGTTCTCCAACAGATCCAGGATAGACTCGGTATCATCCTCTCTTTCGACCCGGTCGCGCGAGGTCCATGCCGGTTCCTCCGGCTGTTCCCACTTCGCGATGGGTTCTTCCGCCGGATATGTCGTTCCAATTGATTCTTCATCTTCTGATTGGATAGAAGTGGCTTCCCCTGACACAGAATCAGATCCAAAATTGTCAGGGATCGAACCAGAAGTACATACCATACCAATGAAGACGCTGATCCGGCCGATTGTCACGACGGATCCGGATTCGAGGTGATCCGATTCTGGCCCCCAGCCGAAATCGTCCACCGTCTTTTCTCCTTTGTGGTCGATGTAGATCTCGCCGACGACAAGATTCTCCATGTTCTTCCGAGCTTCTCCCGTGATGTAAACACCTTTGGACGCAGGCCCCACGGTGGGCGCCAACTGTCGTGGGATAGTCACGGCAGACGTTACCGGGGGTAACTGATCTTGGGGCAAGACGACACAGGCGTTTGGGAGAGGGTTTAGCTCAGAGGAAAACATGGTGGAACTCGATCTGGTAGCCGGCAATCAAGTCGCCGAGTCTCCGATCTCAATATATTAACTCGATCTCTTGTATACACTGGATGCTCGATATCAAGCGATACTACTAGGGTTCTTGGATCTCTCAACTAGACCTAGGGGTCGGTTTATAAAGCACCCGCACCCCCCCCGGCTTGTCCTCCAAGACACACCCTGGACCCTACCCGGACACGGTATACAAACCCTAACCTTCCTTTACCGTAACCCACAATCCGGGTTACTAGGCCTACAAACTTGGGCCTTCCGGAAGTTTCTTTATCCTTAGCCGGATCCTGCACAGAGTCCTTTGGGCCGGATTACGCCTTGGAGTTGGCCTACCGGGTTATTATCCCTCCATCAATACTCAAAATGAAAACTATGATCTTTCAATTGGTGCATAAAGTAAGAAAGTGAAGACTCATCCTATATCTAAAAGAAAGGCCTCATACGTCCATTTTGCATCACTATTTTATATCATAATTTTCTGTTATTCATCGATATATTTCATGTTATGATGCATCCCTTATGTTATTTTATCTTATTTTGCATGTTTCATAATTTTTGGAGAATAAACACCGGGACCAGGAATCTGATGGAAAAAGCGCCGCAGAGATACCATATTTCAGAAGATCAGAAGAAGAAGAGGGACACCGGGGGTGTCTTAGAAGTTCAGAGGAGGAACTCAGCCAGAAGGAGAGCCAGAGGGGTGTGGCCACCAGGACCCACCTCTGGGGGGGGGTATTTTTGGCGTGCTTGGCCCCCAGGAAACCCTAAGCCTCATACCATCGTCAAAGAATTATTCCGCCGCCGCCTCGGGGCGGAAAATACCCGAGAGAGAAAAGCTCTCTGGCAGGGAGAAATCTGCCGGGGAAATTCCTCTCCGGAGAGGGGAAATCACCGCCATCGTCACCATCATCACTCCGGGCATCATCAAGATCGTCATCATCATCATCATCACCATCAGCACCATCACCCTCATCATCCACCATCATCCCGCTATAACAATTAGGGGCCTCTACCGTTGTTTTGCATCAGATCTCTCTCCCGGTGTGGATTACTTGTTAGTAGTTGATGCTTGTGAGATTTATCGGTGTTTGCACTTTATGACCAGATTGTTATCATCCATTATATCACCTCTGATCATGATCCATATGCTGTCTTGTAAGTAGTTCTTGTTGTTCTTGAGGACATGGGAGAAGTCAAATTGTTAGTAGTGAAGTAATGTTGAATAATATTTAATGTTTGATATTTAAGTTGTGGTGTTATTCTTCTAGTGGTGTCATGTGAACGTCGACTACATGACACTTCACCATTTATGGGCCTAGGGGAATGCATCGTGTATTTGACTACTAATTGTGGGGTTTTCGGAGTGACAGAAACCAAAACCCCCGTTAGGAAACCTTTGCACGAGGGAGTGTAGGATCCTAGAGTTTAAAGCTGTGGTTAGATTTATTTCTTAATTACTTTCTTGTAGTTGCGGATGCTTGCAAGGGGTATAATCACAAGTATGTATTAGTCTTGGATGGGACGATACATTAGCATAGGTTCACCCACACAACACTTATCAAAACACCTAAGATTATTCAGCTGCATGGAACAAAAGCACTTGACAGAAACCTCTCGTGTGTCCTCGAGAATGTTTGTTAATCATAAGTAAACCTACCGGCTTGTCCTTTTCTGAAGAAAGGATTGGGCCACATGCTGCAATTATTACTACTGCATTTTATTTACTCGCACTTTATTTATCTGCAATATCAAAAACCCCTAGAAATCCATCTTTCAGTATTTACAGTTATTCCTTCATCGAAACCGCTTGTCAACACCTTCTGCTCCTCGTTGGGTTCGGCACTCTTATTTATCGAAAGTACTACGATACACCCCCTATACTTGTGGGTCATCAAGGCCCTTCGCAGAGGAAATAAGAGATCACTCATGTGCTATAGCCTTTTATTTTATAAAATAGAGCATATTGAAAATATAATTTTGAGAGAGGTATATGTCTATGTCAACGAATGCTAATAAATGTTTTATTATATTTTCATGTCAAATGGATTCTAAGAGCGGCTCCCATAGAGGAACGATAACATTCCTCTTCTCCTTTGTTTACACAAGCTATGTTTGAACTGATTTCTCAAGAACAAAGTGTGAGCAGATTAATTGTTATTGTTGTAATTTGCATTTTGTGGGTTGGGAACCCATTTTCCAACTCTTTTTACAGTATTAGGGACAAGGGAATTATGCAACGTGAATCCATCCAACATGAAGAAATAATAAAGCATTTAATACTTCCTAATGAGCTAAAACAGGAATTCAAAACAAGGTTTAATAATTTTGAAGGTTTTAAAGGTAGCACACGAATAATTTACTTGGAATGGCTATAAAATACCATCCATGGGTAGGTATGGTGGAAACATTGGAATAACTTTGGTTTAAGGGTATTGGATTCATGAGTAGAGATCATATTCAGTATAGGTGAAGGCTAGCAAGAGACTGGGAGCGACCAACTAAGAGAGCAATAACGGCCATAGTCAGGCATATCGACAAAACATCATTGATCAAAGCATAAAGTGATATTACGAGTCTAAAAATAAATGATCATCAAGGATAAATATGAGTTTTTTTTATAGTCATAACATGGTCTGGTATGCGCCAAGTCAATCCAAATAAATCTTCAAAGGAGAATACCACAATAATATAATTCATTATGATCAAGAACAACACACGATTTAATGTCAATAGCACATTAAGAACTCTCTATTATTTAAGACTAGTCATGATGCACCATAAATAACTAAGCAAAAATTAAAACAACATCTAACATGGCATGTCAAAGCCTAGCCACAGTCTAAACAAGCTTCCTTTGCACCACTATAGGCATGCAATATTTTTCTCCCATCAAAACACCAATCAAATTATTTGAAACAAATATCTTAGTAAGTAATAAATAAAGACCAGATAGCTAATCATATATAAATATAGAAAACTAACAAGCTCTAGACAAAATAAGAAAGGAAAACAAGAGCTAAAAACAACAATGGCAAAAACTGAACACTCACAAAGCGATAAGAGTAAAAACTAGAGTGTTCCAAGCAATATAATGGAGTGTTTTTCTCTCCAACAACGAATTCTAGGATCCAACCATTTATCACAAGCAGGTAAATAAAAAAAACTAAAATTAAAATAAAATGACGCTCCAGAAATAACACATGGTATATGCAGCAATAAAAATATAGCGTCTTGAAGGTTGACCTGATAATTTTGTTGATGAAGAAGGGGATGCCTTGGGCATCCCCAAGCTTTGACGCTTGTGATTCTTGGATATTTCATGGGGATGACATGGGCATCCCCAAGCTTGAGATTCTTCCATCCTTCATATTCCCATATTATCCTTCTCTCCTTACACTTGAAAACTTCCTCTATACAAAATTTCGCACAATCTTCATTAGGGGGTTAGTGCATCAAATAAATAAATCCACGTGGTCCAGCTTTAACACAATAAAAACACTAAATTTAAAATTAGCTACTTTCACAACTTATTCTAAAACCCTCCTCCTTAAGGTAACACAAAAAGAAAAGGATTAAGACGCGAATGCAAACAAAGGTAGAAATCTATCAAAACAGAACTAACTGTAAAGATGAATTTTTCCGAGGCACTTCCATAGATCAAATAAAGAAGTGGTCAGGTAATGGAAGTTAGATAACAACCTGGGGTAGGTGCCCTTTTTCAGAATTTATCGCACTCTGGCTGAGAGATACGGTTTTTTTGTAAATAATAAAAAATGGTGCAGGAAACAACAAATTGCACCTCCTTTCAAATAGAGGTTACTCTTGGCACAAAAATAAAATAAAAGGATAAAGAGTGGTTTCTACAAAGGTAAAAACTTCAATTACTCATGAAAAACATAGGGAAAACAAGAGAAAACAAGGTGGGTTGTCTCCCACAAGCGCTTTTGTTTAACGCCTTTTAGCTAGGCATAAAGAAAGAATCAAGTATTATCAATAGAATCCTAACTAGCCCTCAAAATGGACTCAAAAGTTAACTTCATTCTCTTTCTAGGGAAATGTTCCATGCCCTTTTTTTAGGGGAAAATTATACTTATAAGTCTATCTTTCATATCAATCACAATACCAACAGTGCGAAGAAAAGGTCTTCCAAAATAATAGGACAAGAAGCATTCATTCAATATCCAAAACAAGAAAATCAATGGGAACATAATTATGATTCGAAATAATAATAACATCATCAATCCTACCCAAAGGTCTCTTAACGGTGGAATCAACAAGACGGACTCCCAAAATACTAGCATCCAAAGGATTCAATTCAAGCATATCATAGATTTTTTTGGCATACTATAAGAACAAACACCAATATCACATAAAACATTGAAAGCAAAGCCATTCACTATTATTATAATAGTAGGTTCCCAACCATCTTGTAACTTTCAAGAAATGGAGGCTTCAAGTTTGAGCCTTTCTTCTCTAGCTTCAATAAGAGCATTAGTGATGTGTTTGGTGAAAGCAATATTTAACTCACTAGAATTAGGGTCTTTGGCCATATTTTATAAGAACTTTATAGCATCAGAGAGGGTGTAATTATAAAAATCAAGTTTATCATCCTCAAATACAGTTTTTAAATTTTCTCCTAAAATCATATTATCATCAAGACCACTTTTAAGAATTTTCTTACTAGAAAAAATCACACTCTCCAAATTTTGGGGACTCCTTCTACCTAAATCTTGACCTTTACAACCCCTTTGTTTGTCCATTAACATGTTCAGAACCATTAGGATACTCATGAGTACTGAAAGTTTTAAGTTCTTCAAAAAGTTGGACGGTGCAAATTTTAACTGACTCTCTTTTAGCAAAATTTTCAGTAGCTTCTTCTCTTTCTCTTCTAGCACAGATTTGAGCTAATGTTCTTATAGTATCATTTATTTGAAATTGTTAGAATTTTATAGGTTCAGTTTCTTGTCTTCAATAGGTGTAGTCCTAATTTTTAAAATTTCAACATAATGAGTAACATTATCAACTTTCAAGACAAGATTATCTATTTTTTCAAGCTTTTCCTCAATAGTTTAATTGAAAACCTTTTGTGAAGAAATAAATTCTTTGAGCATGTTTTCTAGATCAGAGGTGGAACTTTTAGGATTGTTATAAGCATTTCCATAGTAATTCCCACACGAATTGCTATTATTAGGAGGATATGGCCTATATTTGTTACCACCAAAATTATTTTTATAAGCACTCTTGCTAAAATTGTTTCTGGCAATAAAATCCACATCAACTTGATTATTTTCATTAGCAACCCGAGAGTTAAAGGGGGAGTAAATAAATAAGCAAGCATATCAATCTTATAACTAAAAGAAGAGACCTCCTCAACAAAATTAACTTTTTTTACCTCTTGGAGTCCTTTCTGTGTGCCATTGGGGAATAGTTTGTTATCAAATCATACAATAACTTATTTGCTACACCTAATGTTGGATTAATAAAGGTTTCTCCTATGGTTGAATCTAATATATTCCTCAAAGAAAAATTTAAGCCTGCATAAAAAGTTTGGACAGCCATCCACGTAGTTAATCCGTGTGTGGGACAATTCTTTACCATAGTTTTCATTCTTTCCCAAGATTAAGAAACATGTCCAATATCATTCTATCTAAAGTTCATAATAATACCATCTAAAGTTCATAATCATACCAGGCTTCAAGAATAATGTGATATGGTGATTAAAGAGTGTAATCATGGTATTATCATTCATCTCGTCTCGAGGTATTGATTGGTATCGCGAAGTAATAGGAACTTACTTAACAACCAATAGTTTCGGCAGTTTTCTTCATATAACTTGTACGAATCAATATGGACGTCCACGGTCCTAATGTTGATTACTGATTAGGAAAAGGGTTTTCCAATCATGTCTACTAGTTCTCGAACCTGTAGGGGTCACACACTTAAGGCGTCAAAGTCAGTTGTTCACATTGTTTGGTCCGGAGGAGAGCGAGTATCATTCGGGTAATTTTGACGTGATAGAATTAATATTTAAGAGAGATTACGTAGGACATGGGATGTCCCGGGATGTCTTAAATATGTTTCAAACATAAATAGGTAATGGTCGATGTCGTTATGATATCACAGAAACAAGTTTGGTGCCAATCAGAGCAGTTTCAGAGAAGTTACTATGAGAGGGAAATACTTTTCACGCTTTACAGAGAAAGTGCATAGGGGAATGAGATGTCCCGGAGATGTTATAATACATTTATAACATCGTTAGATAGAGTCGATGATTTTATCTATATGGATTATATGGCTCAAGAAGAGTTTCGAGGAAAACCGATAGGGGGGAGTGAGGGGGGCAGAATCGCCCTCATGCACTCCCACACATGGCACATAGAGCCTACCATAAATTATTTGGTTTGAATAAAAAAAGTAAAAAATCAAAAAGGAAAAAAGGGAAGGGGGAGATGGACTCCAACTAGGAATCTAATACGAACTCCCCTAGGGGATTGGTGCGGCTAGCCTTAGGGCTGCCAAACCGACTAACCCTTCAAGGTAAGTCCTCCCCTTTGTCCCACTATATAATCCCCACCCCTGCTTCATTGCAAGACACACAATTGGCTCCAAGCCTTTCTGTTTCTCTTGTAGAATTATACACTCTAATTAGAGACCTTCTAATTGTATTATAGCCTCTAATTAGAATCTCTCTAATTGGATTAGAGCCTCTAATTAGAATATCTCTAATTTGATTAGAGCTTCTAATTAGAGAACCTATAATTGTCTTAGAGATTTTTCTAATTGGGAGAGGACATGTCATATCCCAATTAGACCTAGATCTAATCTCCCGCTCTCTCTCTCTTTCCCATTTGTTGGGATCTCTCACCTCAATTCTTAACCTGTACCGATTAGCCCTGAACGACGAAGCGCTGCAGGATTTTGACGGATGTATGTGTGTGAACTCTCAGAGGGGTAACACGTGAGACCCTCAGTCTACTGTATCCAAAAGGCACAATATGGGGAGATATAACAGTATCAACGCAAGGCTTAGCCGCGAGACTCTTCATCAGGCATTGATACGTCTCCAACGTATCTATAATTTATGCTATTCCATGTTGATATTATGCCAATTGCTACATGTTTTATACACACTTCATAGCATAATTATGCATTTTATGGGACTAATCTATTGACAAGATGCCACAGTGCCAGTTCCTGTTTTCAGCTGTTTTTTATTTTAGAAAACTTGTTCTGGAAATATTCTTGGAATTGGACGAAACGAAAACCCAGGGTCCTATTTTTTCCGACACGTCAACAGAGTCCAAAGCAAAGACCGAATGGGGCACCGAGGTGGCCACACCATAGGGTGGCGCGGGTGCCCCCTATCCGCGCCACCACTTGGTGTGGGCCCTTCGGGCGCCGACCAACATCGCCCTTTCGCCTATATATTGCCCCCAATGCAAAAAACCATAAATCAATCAGCTTCCATCAACGAAAATTTCTGTAGCTCCGTCGCCACCGAAGACAAGTTTCGGGGGACAAAAATTTCTGTTCCAGCACCCTGCCAGGACGGGGAATTGCCCCCGGAGCCATCTCCATCGACTCCACCACCATGTTCATCGCTGTTGCTGACTCTCATGATGAGGAGGGAGTACTTCTCCCCCTGATACGTCATAAACGTATCCTTAATTTCTAATGTTCCATGTTGTTTTCATGTTATTTCCTACATATTTGCTATACACTTTATCTCTTTTTTATCGATTTTCGGGACTAACCTATTGACAAGATGCCACACAACCAGTTCCTTTTTTTCTGCTGTTTTTTGTTTCAGAAAAGTTGTTCTGGAAATATTATCGGAATTGGAAAATCGAAGCCGAAAGTCTTAGAATTCCTGAAGGTTCCTGATGCAAACGTTGATGGTGCCTTGACGGTGAGACTTCTTGATGATGATTAAGTCCCCGGCAACGGCACCATAAATTCTTGTTGCTATGGATGGTGTGTTGGGAACTCCAAGAGGAGGGTGTGATGAGTGCAGCGGTAAGAATTTCCCTCAGTTAAGAACCAAGGTTATCAATCTAGTAGGAGAAAGAGGATCTTCGGAAGGTTGATGCCACTGACGGTGGTGATGGTGCCTCACCGGTGTCAGCAACAACGCGGAACCTGCGCACAACACAACCAAAATACTTTGTCCCAACGGTGCAGTGAGGTTGTCAATCTCACAAGTCTTGCTGAAAACAAAGATTAGACGTATAGTGTGGAAAATGGTGTATACTTGCAGTAAGTAAAGAAAGCAGGGAATTGTAGTGGTTTGTTTAACAGTGTAGGAAAAATGGACCGCGGGTTCATAGGTTCACTAGTGGTGTCTCTCCATAAAAGATAGCATGCTGGGTGAACAAATTACAGCTAGGCAATTGACAAATAGAGCTTGCACCGTAGTGCACATTCATGACATGATGAATACTATGATATTTAGTGCGGACATTACAACAATATACATAGACCGTAATCCAACTGCATCTATGACTAATAATCCACCCTTAGGTTATCATCCGAACCCCCTTAGGTACTAAGTTGTAAGCAACAGATAATCGCATTAAGCAATGTGTGTAATGTAAGCAATGATTGTACACCAGGGCACTCTCACCGCCGTTTTCTCCCTAGTGGCAACATCACGTCCTCCCCCGTCACATTTCTGTCACTCGAGCACAGGCGAAAAGGAGGCATGAACCAAACTATCGAGCATAAATATTCCCTCTTGGGGTCACTAGCAACTACTTGGCCAGAGCAACCACTAGGAACAGAAAGAATGCAAGATCACAAATAACATATGCAATAAAGACTATAATCAACTTGGCATAAGTTCAATATTCATCACATCCCAGCAAACACAACACATAGAATTACATAAGAACAATCTCGATCATGTTAGGCAGCTCACGAGATCGAAACACTGAGGCATAGGAGGAGAAGACAACCATCTAGCTACTGCTATGGACCCGTAGTCCAAGGATGAACTACTCACGCATCACTCCGGAGGAAGGCATGGTGATGAAGAGGACTCCGGAGATGATCTCCTCTCCGACAGGGTGCCGGGAGACAGCTTCAGAACCACCCTGATCTAGGGTTGATGACGACGGTAGCTGCGGAATTTTTCGGGGATTTTTGATCAGGTTCTTAGGGTTCTCCTTCGGAGGGGAATAAATAGGCGAAAGGGCAAAGGCGGTGGATCCCTGGGGGCCCCACACCACCCCCGGTGCGGCCAAGGGGGGCGGCGCGTCGCCTTAAGGTGTGGGCCCCCTGAGGCCCCTCTCCGGGTCCCTTTGGGACTCCGTGGAACCTTCAGGAATTCTTATTCTTCCGGGCTTCGCATTTTCCAATTCCGAGAATATTTCAAGAATAACTTTTCTGAAACTAAAAACAGAGAAAACTGGGAACTGGCTCTGTGGCATCTTGTCAATAGGTTAGTCCGAAAAATCAATAAAAATGACATAAAGAAGGGAGAAAACATGTAGCAATTGGCAAACTATCATCATGGAACATCAGAAATTATAGATACGTTGGAGATGTATCAAGCATCCCTACGCTTAGTCCCTACTCGTCCTCGAGTAGGTAAACGATAAAACAAAATAATTTCTGAGGTGACATTCTACCACACAATCTTGATCATGATATGTAAAAGCATATGTAAGCTGAGATCATAGAACTTAAACACAAACATGATAAATAGAACTTTAATAATAAAGCATAGCAATCACTTTGCATCATGAGAATTAACTCAAATAAAAGATCATGAATAACAATGCAAAGAAATATATATGTTTGTTTCAAGTATAGAGAAAGCATAGCAAAGTGGTATTTCGCTAGTCCTTAAGAGTGGGGCAAAACATAAATTCCAGGACACCTTCAAAGCTCATGAGGAAGACTAGAACAAATAGTTTGAGAACAAGAAATAACACATCATGAATCAATTAATAATGTTTTTGGGACAAATGCACATAAAACTCAGAATGGCAAAAGTGCTCTCTCAATTGTGCATAAAGTTAGAAGGTGGAGACTCAACATAAAAGTAAAAGAAAGGCCCTTCGCAGAGGGAAGCAGGGATCACTCATGTGTTAGAGCTTTTATTTTATTAAAAAGAGGTATTAAAAGTTTGACACTCCTCCCATCCATATTACACAAACCATGGCTAACCGAATCCTCGGGTGCCTGCCAACAATCACATACCATGGAGGACTGTCTATATTTTAAGGGGGGTGTATGCTAGTGTCAACGAATGGTAAACAGAAAATACAGTACATCACAAGCCAACTAGATTTCACAAGAGAGGATCCCATATGATGGACGCAATTGGTATAGAAGGTCATCCCTGTTTCTCTTTTGTTTACATGATTATGTTTTGACTGATAAATCAGGGGCAAAAATAGTGAGGAGAATTTGTTTTCATTAATTTGGGGCTGGGCACCCCGCTGCCAGCTCTTCTATGAATTGGATAAGCGGATGAAGCCACTAGTCCAGGGTGTGAAATCCAATCAACAAGTGAGATAAAGATTCTCTATTTACGTCCTCATGAGCAAAAACAGGAACACAAAGCAGGAGTAATTTTGAAGGTTTTAAAGGTACCACATGAGAAATTTACTTGGAGTGGCAGTTAAATACCACATGTAGGTAGTTATGGTGGACACAATGGTAAAACTTGGTTTTAGGGAGTTGGATGCACGAGTAGAATTCCATACTTAGTACAGGTGGAGGCTAGCAAAAGACTAGGAGCGACAAATCAAGAGAGCATAAGAGCCATAATCATGCATAGCGACATAAACATCATTAATCAAAGCATAAGTGGTATCATAAGTTCAAAAACTAAATGATCATAGAGGCTATTAGTGACTGGTTCATAGTCATAAACATGGTGTGAGCATGCGCCAAGTCAACCAAATAAAACATTCAAAAGAGAATACCACAAATTTATGCTTCAATATGACAAGAACAACTCATGATTCTTTCAATGGCACATTAAACACTCTCAGCTATTTGCGGCTAATCATGATACTCAATAACCACAAGGCTTTAAAACTAAAATAACATCTAGCATGATACGAAAAAGTTCTAGCCACAGTCTATACAAGCTTCTACTTGCACCATTAAAAAAATTACTTCAAGCAGCAGTTTCTTTTCCCAACAAGCACCATACAAGATATGTTTTAACAAAAATACTCTTCATGATACAGCAAGCAAAAATGGGAGTACTCACATAACAGTACTAAAACTAACAGCTCTTAGATAAGAGATGCATGCAAAATAGGAGCTAAATAAATGCAGCAACCAGACAAAGATTAAGAATACAAAGTATCCCCATGAAAAAGCGGAGCGTGTCACTCTTCAATAAAAGAATGCTGGGGTCCAACCAAGCTTATTGAAAGAATAAAATAAACTGAAAGCAAAAATAAAATATGCTCCAAGTAAAGCACGTAAGATGTGACCGAATAAAAATATAGTTTCACTAGAAGTGACCTGATAATTTGTCGATGAAGAAGAGGATGCCCTGGGCATCCCCAAGCTTAGACGCTTGAGTCTGTGGGGACCCCAGACTAGATGTCCGAGACCGCCAATATGCATACACTCATGATCCCAGATCGACAGTCATGAGCAACATATTTAGAGAAGGTACAAAAAAGTTCACATCCATTACACGAATCACATAGTGTTACGCAAATGTTCTATCGACCAAGTCTAAGACAACTGCCGCGCAGGGCAGCGGAAAACACACATTACAACTACTTTATTCAGCGGAAGCAAACACAACGAGTAGAACCCATGTCAACGCCTTAGCACCACAGGCTGCTGACCGGGAGACGTGCCTAGTACGCGGGATCGTCATAGTACTCCTCCTCAAAGGTATCCTCATGAGGCAGCTCCTCACAGTCTGACCAAGACAATAGCCAGGGACGAAACCATATGAGTACATTGGAATGTACTCACAAGACACCCTAAATGACAGCTTCACAAATGCAAGTATGCAAATAAATATGTGGTAGGAAGGTTATTATTTAGGGTCTGGTCTATCCATGGTGAGTATAAGACCCATCATGGTTGAGAAAGTGTTAGTTGTTTTGTTGAAGAAGATACTTCAAAAGATAAAATGTTTCTGTTGTAGATATCGCATGTCCACAAGGTTTTGTTAAAGCATTACTATAAAAAGAAAAGTTTTTCCTTTGAAAAGCTTCTTGGAAGACCACAACTCCAAGGCCAACATTTCTCCTGTATCTCAAAGGTACGATCATTCCCTTTCTAGTACCTCCCAGGTACCGCAACATAAACACTTTCCATCTTTTTGAAAACATTGACACAATGCTAGCTACATGGCCATTCAACTGTCCATATCCGAGGACGCGGCTATTCTGAATAGTTTACTCTGCAGAGGTGTTCACAATCCACAAGATCCAGTACATCCGCCGTGAACAACCACGGACTGTCCAAGACAGTATGCAGACATCAGATAACGGGTCCTAACTATCCACTATGCAAGTGCTAGTAAATGGCTACCTCTTCAATTGGGTTTGTTCTCCCCGGCACCGAGTGAGTCAGCCGTATCGATCCGATTTCCCCTGACAACACACCGCCATGGCAGGAGACCCAACTGTTGCAACCGGTGGCGAACTTAATCCCACACTCTGAATGTCCCGTTACTCCCTCCTGGCGACAATTTGGTTCAGGGGACTCTAACCCCTATAGCACATTGAGGTAGACACGGACTAATATCGACAAGATTTTAGCAATATCCCTTTCCCATATTGAGGTAATGTGGCAGTACGACTTGGTTGTCCGGCGAAGACTAGGTTATGTGTCATTTTTGGAAAACAAGTTGAAAAACACTTCCTCCTTCACAAATCCTCCCTCGGACAAGGTCCCACCTTTCCTCGGGGTTTTTCCAAATACTTTTGTTTTCCAAAAACATTAAGTTAAGATGTCCACTACGGGACTTAAGTTAATTAAGTGATGGCTCCAAAATAACTAAAGGGCTTGGTAACACCAAGATTATATAGTGGCTATACAACTAGATAAAAGCGATAGTGGTATATTCCACTTAAACGAATAGTTTGAAAAGCAACAACAAGTAAAATCTTCAGAAGTAAAACATGCATGATAGATAATGATAAGTAAACAACAATCAAGCATTTAGAGTGGCTTGCCTTGGCCCTGGTCTTGATCACACTCTTGAAATAAACAAGAGTTACAAAAAACCACTTCAGGATTCACAGTTTCTTTGTTATCTAACGTCGTAAAAAGTAAAAAGGAAAAACACTCAATTAGTACAAGACAAAGTCAAGCACAAACTAATACAGCACACATACAAAAAGAATTCACTCAAAATGAAACACCCAAAAAATAATAGCACTAAAGCATTCTACAACACTCAAACATGCATAAATAACATACATAACATGGTATAGTTTCATAAAATACATGCACCAAACATATGGCATGAGTCCAGTGGGTGTACCACTCTCATATAAGGCCATAAAGAGTGTAATGACTCTCTGGTCATTCACAAGGATGAGTAAAACATCTAGGAAGCAACTACACAAGCATATAAGAGTAAAATAGGCATTTTTATGAACATGCAACACTTAATACACTTGTATACATGAAAGGAGCATGCAACCAGAAGCTAAACATGCACATAACAGAGGAATATCACAACATACAAAGCATGGAAACAAACATGGCATGAAGGTGAGCATGGTAGACAAATCTAATAGGCATATAAACTAGAAAACAAGCATGAAACATAACATGCATGCCAATCCATAATGTTTTCATGAACAAGATCTATTCTAACATCGTAGATATGCAAGATAAAAATCATATGACAGTGAAAACAACACCTACACATGCTAGTCGGATCACACAATGCATCTCAATACTTAACAAACATAAAATACATAACATCTAGAAATGGCAGAATACTACCAGATCTTGCAATGCATACCAAATTAATTTACAGCTCAAAACAACACACCAAGCTAGGATATCATAGATTTACTCATACATAAGCACATCCAAAAGGATTCATCTCAAAAATCATTTTAGAAAAATTCAAAAAAATCATTTAGTGGCTCTCTGGTCATTTACCATTCTGCATTTCATTTTTGATAGGAAACTCAAATGCATATGAGGCCATGTGCTCTAGTTAGCTATCAACAATATCTATCTAGATAGCTAAACCTCACTTCCATTGGATCCCCAGATCAAAAGTAATCTCATGTTTAAACTTTCAGATAGGTTGTCCTTAGGAATTTCTCCAGGATGATTCATAGGTGAAAATGCAGATCTACCACTTGCATGTGGTTAAGAAAACATGCATGTACCCTAGATAAATAGGGGGTGGCCAGATCTGTTGATTTAGCATTTTATTTTCGATTAAAGTGATTGGTTAGTTTCCTGGAAAACATAAAATGGATTTTATTCCTCAGCGCGGGCTCAACAGGCCGTTGTCCCTTACGCGACAGAGCGCGCTGCGCTGGGCCGTCCCAGCTCGTATGCGCGCGCAAACGAACCGGTATGCAGCCGTAAGATCAATATCTGAGGGTGCACGATTGATCCTAAAGGATTCAATGGTGCCCGTGCATATGGAGATGAACGGCGAGCATTCCTTCTCCTTCCTCGCGACCAGATCACGCCGCCGGCGAGCTCAAGAACAACACACACGGGAAGGGGCTCACCTAGGTCTATATAGGAAGCGATGGCCGATGACGAGGATGCAGTACGGGGTTGATGGAGTCGAGTGGAGGCAGCAGCAACAGCAGGTTCACCTCGCAGATCCCGCGCGCACCGAGGCGTTCCCGGCGGCGTCGAGCTCAACGGAGAGGTTTCTGCATGCAAAAGACAACGACACGATGTCAGGAAAGTGTGCCTTGGCAAGGAGTGCAAGATGGAGAAGAAATGAGACAGATTAAGAGAGAGACGAGTGCGGGAGAGACGTACTCGTTCTGCTCGGGCAGAACGCGAGAGCGTGCTGCTCTCGCTCTACAGAGAGAACAATGGCCTGGGCATTGCTGTTGGGTGGATGAGGAGTGAGTTGTAAGTTGAGTGGAGAGGTAGGAGGGGTGGAGGTTCTCTTATACTAGAGATTCACGGGTGAGGCGAGCTCGGGCGCTCGACAGCAAGACAGGGAGATCTCCGGGCGCGTGTGCACTTCCCAGATGATGAGCAACACGTGGAGTGGAGATATGAGCTTGGTGGCACCGCGTTCATGTCTCCATTGGCTCAAAATCGCGAATGGAGGAGAAAGGGCACGGGTGTGCACTGCCTGATCGATGACATCCAGGCCCTCGAGCCACAATCTTTGGCCCTATGTTGTTCTTCCTCTCTGTGAGTTTCTAGATGAAACCAGCACATGGTTTTGGTCGATGGGGGTTTGGGGTACTTGTGTGGCAAGGTTGCACACGGTTTGGATGAAAGGAAATACGAATTTGAGCAAGATTTGAATCAGGTGCAACTGACAGAAAATGCAGTTTCAGTTTAGACAGTTTCAGTTAAGACTTAGAAATTTTTCTAAGTCATGATTCTGTTAAAAGATAGGAAATGTCTGGATGTATTTTATACAGAAAAGAAAATTCAAATGGAAAAGTGAGAGTATGGTTTTGAAGGGTATGATGTCTAGTTTCAGAAACACATTTTTTTGAATTTACAAAATGTTTTGGTGTCTGAAAACAAGATAGAAACAGGTGATGTTTCTGTTTTCTCTGTTTTTCATTTTCGCGTTTTATCAACTAGGAAGAAAAACACCCTAGAAAACAGTGGTTTCAACTGGCAAGTCCATACCACAAGGATGGATCACATCCAAAGAAAAAAATTTGAGTTGATATTCATAGATAGAAATGGTGCTCAAAAGAGAGTAATAGCCAGAAACAGAAAAGAAAAAGACATGCTTTTCCTTAGGGTTTTCAAGGGAATTTTTTGGTGATCCATAACCAAGATTAAAAAGGATGATAGAGATGAAAAGGAATCAAGATAACAAAATTTCACTTTTATTTCTCATTGAAAACATAAAATTCACATCAGGAGTTACACCATGAGGGAATAATAGGATCAACTAATTTTTTTTTGTTGGTCCTAAATTTTGAGTTCTCCTCCTTACAACATTGTTCTCAAATGAGGATGTGACAGACCTCCCTCCTTAAAAGAATCTCATCCCGAGATTCGGGGGTTTAGTCATAGTGGAAATCAGAAAACTCCTTGTTAATGTAATCTTCGCGTTCCCAGGTGGCTTCTTCCTTAGAGTGATTAGTCCACTGAATTTTGAGGAATTTGATTGCACGCTTCCTGGTTACACGAACATTTTTCTCAAGAACACGGAGTGGTCGATCACGATAAGTCAAATCATAATTGATGTCAATGGTCCGGTAGTTGATGTCCTTATAAGAATGGTTCTTATCCGACACTTGGAGACATTTCCTGAGTAGAGACACATGAAAGACATCATGGAATTCTGAGAGATCAGCAGGTAGCTCAAGTTGATATGATACTTCGCCGCGACGGGCTAGGATCTTGAAAGGTCCAATGTATCGGGGTGCAAGTTTTCCCTTGATGTAACATCCCAAGTATGAAAAACCATCCCTAGAATGTTTGTTCCTTGTTTTATTAAGTTTTGCATCATGTCATCATACTCATTGAATTGTTTGCATTTGTTTTACTTTGTTTTCATTTGGTTTGCATCTGTTTTTCTCTGTTTTCACAATTGAAATTCAAACAATTTCAAATGCTTTATTTCATACTTGCTCTGTTACAACCTTTTAAATAAAAAGTTCAAATAAAAACAACCATTTGTTCCCCTGTAATCCATAATGTTCAACAACTAAAATGGTGGCTTTTAATCAATCAACTAATTCCAATTTGCATTCAAAAATTCAAATCACATCCCAAACAGCACCCAATTTCAAATTATGAAAATCACCAAAACAACTTTGATCATTTGTTCTATTTAAGCAATAGGGTTCACCCTATTAAAAATCTTGTTTTTAATAATAATCACTTAATAAGCAAATTCTTTCAAATATGATTTAAATCACCAACAACAATTTAAATTTGAAACTTTGAAAAACAAAGTTGGCAATCAGTTCCTTTTGTAATTACTAACTCACACTAATTTTTTTCTAAAATTTTTACTAACTTAAAAACCCCAATTTTCTTCCATTTGTCATTTCTGCAAAAAAAAAACAGAGGAGAAAAATCAAAAATAAAAAGAAAACGCTTCCCAGAGGGGGGAGCCCGCGCGGCCCAGCCCACTTACCTCTCCGCGCGGCCCGTACCTGTTCGCCCTCGTCTTCAAGCTGTACGACACAGCATCCGCCGGTGCCACGGCGGCACAGTAGCAGAGCGACGGCCGAGCGCGCGCCCCCTAGCCTATATAGTCTACCCCTAGGGTTCCCGAGCGCAGCCCTACCCCTATCTCCCTCCTCCCTCGCAGAGTGCCGTCGTTTTCCTCTCTCTCCGGCGTTTCTCCCCTCTCTGCAACCACCCACCGTCGCCACTCTCTGAACCTCGCCGAGGAACGCCGCCGTCACCGCGCGCTTCCCCGCTGGCTAGCCTGGAACGGAACTGCCACCGTTCCCTCTCCATCACCGACACCTACGTGGAGCACGAGGGAACCCGTAGCCACGCCGCCGTCCACGCAGCTCGTCGCCGGTCGTCTCCCCCGGCCCTCTGCATCCACTACACCGGAGGTGATCGCCGTGCCTCCTTCCTCCTCCCTGTCCTCTCTGAAACGCGAGCACGCACACCACCCACACCAGCACCAGCACACGCAAGCACAACGACAGCAGCAACGGCGATCGCCGCCGGCCACCACGCCGTTTCTGTCAAGTTCAGAAACAATTCGTTCGTCAGTTAAGTTTCAGGTTCGCGAGCTACACCTTATCTTGTCAGCGACGCGTATACTGATAAGAAACGATTCGTAGCGCACTGGTAGCAGGCAGTGCGCGCGTGCGAGAGATCCAGGGTTCGAGTTCCCCTCCCGCGGGGAAAAACCCCAATCTTTTTTGCGCAGCGCGCTGACAGGGTGGCCCCCCTGTCAGCTGCTGTGTGAGCCCGCAGTGCCACGCTGGCCCAGGGCCCATTGGCTCTGCCCTAGGTAGCTATCTGTGCGGTATAAAATGAATTTCAACCTTTTCTGTTTCAAAAACAAGTCCTTTTAATTGCAGAATGGTCCCTGAAACTAAATTGCTACTAACTTTTGTTTTATAAATCCAAATAATAAAAGTAAAATATGTGCACTGCCCCAAATTTAATTATCTATCTATCTAAACCATTTGTATTCTGTTTTGAATGATTCAAATACATCCAAATTTCAAATTCAAACAATTCATTTGTAATTTGGTAAATTGCATAACTAATTCATACTTAATCCAAATAATGCAAATAAAATATGTTTTCCATACCATTTTGACCCCTCTTTTCAAATATAAATTTTGTTTCATGTTTTGAATAATTAAAATTGCTTAAATAATTTAAACCTTGTTTAAATCATTTAAATTTGCTAAATTCATAACTTGCTCAAATTAAATTATTTTTGAACATGTGAAATATGTTTTCAAACTAGAAAAGTATAAAATTTTCAAATATGACTTTGAATTTATGTTTTGAGCAAATAAAATTCAAATAATATTCAAACTTGTTTTAAATTCATTTAAATCTTGTTTAAACTTGTTTAATTCATAATTAAATCATTGTAATTCCTTTTCAATAATTGAAACATGTAATCCACCTAAAATTTTGTGTACTTTCCAAATATGAATTTTGTTATTTATTTTGAACAATTTAAATTGCTGAAAACAACAAATAATTGTGTAGCACCTTTAAGTAACCCAAAATTTCTTAATTTACTAAATAAATTTCTAAATTGGTAAACCTTATTTCCAATTGATTCTATTGTTGTTATTTTTCTGTTTTCCTCATCCATGCATCATACTAAACCACCTTCACCTGCTGGTTAGTTGAAAAAAAAATATTCCAACCTTATTTGATGGGCTTTTCATATGCAACCCCAATTTGCATGTGGGTCCATTTAATCATGTTGTTACCATGTCAACTAGTTTATTTTGATGCATCAATTAAATTGTCATGCATCATCCCATGATTGTGCATTATGCCATGTTATTGATTGTTTGTTCTCTGCGTTGTTTGTTTGCTTTTTCTCGGATAGACGACGACGTTGAGACAGACGATACTTACGACACCCCTTCTGAGGATCTAGCTCAGTACCAGGCTGCTGAGTTTGCAGGCAAGTTATCACTCACATGAACCACTGTGTTCCTTTCAACATTGGTTACCGATACTTTCCGTTGTCTATTTCTGCTAGCCATATGAATAGTTGTTTCTATTACGAACCTATCACATGTATCCTTTAACCCTGATATTGCCTCACCTCCACTCCTATAACCCCGTTGGTTGAGCCCGTGTCTTACTAGCATGCTTAGGGCTGTTTTTGCTCAAGTCTGTTACCCGTTACCTTCTGTTACTATATTTCTATTATGTTCTGGGGCTCGATGTTAAACAACAACCTGTTAATCTTGAGGTAATGATAATTTGCTGATAAGGCACCGGCAGGAGGCCCGGCGTGGTTTTGAGGCCTGCTAGTGTCGACCCTAATTAGGAAAAGGGTCTTGTCTACTGATCCATGATGAGCGCACTATCCGCATGTGGGAAGCGTGTATGGGCGCCCCCCTCAATTTCATTCGATTCGCATCTCGTCCAAATCGCCACACTTAGTTCGGGCTTTCCATTTGATGCACGCATATACAGGTACGAACCCGAGGCCAGGGTGGAACTTTTGTAGTCGGCATTTAGGGCGGCGTGGTCTTCCAGTGCTATGAGGGTCCCCTTTTCTTCGTGGGGCTCGATTAGCCGCGCACGCACAGCACGTGGTGCTTTGGGCTTGATGCGAAGAAGAGTTGAGTTGTGTTGAGTGCCCCGCTTGGTGGAAGGGCCCTTCCATCTGGCGGGTTATTCTTACGTGTACGGCTAAATTGGTGCACCCCTGCAGGGATCAATCTTCTCGAGAAGCCGTGTTTTCCGCGGTTATGGTTAACTTGGTGAAAGTACTGGCTAACAAGTACTCAGAACAACTTACACCCAACTAATGATAACTTGACTAGTAATAGCCTTATTGTCACAACAACTTGATCCATCATTAATCCAACTGTGTGAGTTTATCCTCGGATTGCTTCTTTGGATAAGGGGCGAGATCCAGGATGGGTTTGTTTGGTGGTTAGTTATAGTTGGTTACGATACGCTATCTTATCCCCTTTCTGATAGCTGAAAGTTGTATCATGCTTCTGTAGTTGGTTAGTGCAGCCAGTTGCAGCATCTTTTATATCCCCTTTTCTTCCGTTGGACCCAAGGCATCTGTGCTTGTTGTTGACGGGTTACACTTTGGTGAATTGTGAGTCTTGCTTGCCAGTACATTTATGTACTGACCCCTTTGGGGTTGTGGTTTCCGCAGACTACGCTTACGAGGATCCCCGTGACGGCTACTACGTGGAGTTTGACGAGGCTGCTGACGAGTAGATAGCGGACATGGGCAGGATCCGAGACATCGTGGATGGGCTCCGTCTTCTTTTCATTCCCGGCTTCTTAAGCCTATTTGGATTTGTCTGTACTCAGACCCTTTGAATGCTTCCGTTGAGATGTAATGATGTTATGTTGGGACATGTGTCCTCTGGATGATTGTATTTGCTATCTTTGCTCTAGTGAGAGCTATTTGCAGCTTATTTCCATCTTTTGTGTCCTAGAGATCTGTTGTGTTATCATTTTGTTCAACGCCGTTGACGTACCATGTGTGTATGGTATGAAGTACGTCAATGGTAGTATCCTGATTTCTATGGGATGGTTTACGTAGACGATGAACAGATAGGGGTTGGTTGTCACACATACGTGTGTTGGCCTACTCGTAAGAGATGCGGGTGCCGGTAAGCCCCGTAATCCAATCCACTACTGTTCAACGGAACTGCGAGTATCCTCTAGAAGTCCGGGTGCGACACTTGACATGAAAACGCTGCATCCCTTTAAGAGGTGTGACTCTAAGATACACGAAATCCCCCACACGGAAAGAGACTTTGCATCGCTTGGAGTCGGCATAACTCTTCTGACGAGATTGAGCAGCTTTGAGACGGTCACGGATAAGTTGGAACAGTTCCTCTGCAGCACGCAATGTATCCACACCAAATATCTGACTGTCACCAGATTCAGACCAGTTTAGGGGCGTGCGACACTTGCGTCCATACAAGGCCTCAAAAGGAGCCATTTATAGACTAGCTTGATAGCTATTGTTGTAAGAGAATTCCGCAAATGGTAGACAATCTTCCCACTTTGCACCATATGACAATACACAAGCACGGAGCATGTCTTCCAGGATTTGGTTGACACGCTCGGTTTGTCCTCCGGTTTGTGGGTGATAAGCTGTGCTGAAAGAAAATTTGGTTCCAAGAGCTTCATGCAATTTCATCCAGAACCGAGATGTGAATTGAGTCCCCCAATCAGAAACAATCTTCTCGGGCACTCCATGAAAACTCACAATCCGAGATATATAGAGATCAGCCAATTGGTCTCCACGATGAGTTGTGCGAACAGGGATAAAGTGCGCCACTTTTGTAAGTCTGTCCACAATAACCCATATGGCATCATGCCCTTGGTTTGACTTGGGAAGTCCAGTGATGAAATCCATTCCAACTTCATCCCATTTCCATTTGGGTACTTGGATTGGTTGCAATAGACCAGCTAGACGTTGGTGTTCTTCCTTCACACGCCGACAAATATCACACTTTCATACCATGCCACCAAAACTTCTCTTTAATATCTTGATACATTTTTGTTCCTCCGGGGTGGATGGAATAAGGAGTGTCATGAGCCTCGGCGATTATAACTTGCTTTAGCTCTGACTCGTATGGAACGCAAAAGCGACCTTTATACCAGAGTATTCCTTCGGAATCGACAAAGAAACCAGGCACTAGTTCCTTCTTCATTCGATCCTTAATTCCTTCAATACTTTTCTGGCCCTTCTGAGATTGTTTCACTTGATCAACTAGGGTAGGTTTGATTTCAATAGTATTCAACACTCCATGGTTGACTACTTCAATACCCAGTTGGTCAAGTTCTTTCCACAACTCAGGTTGTCTGACCTTAATGATATCATTCAAAGAGGCGGGTTCTCGACTGAGTGCATCAGCGACAACATTTGCCTTTCCAGGATGATAGTGGATACTCATATCATAATATTTGATGAGTTCAATCCACATGCGTTGCCTCATATTGAGTTCACGTTGAGAGAAGATATACTTCAAGCTCTTGTGGTCAGTAAAAATCTCACATCTATTACCCATAAGGAAGTGTCGCCATGCCTTGAGAGCATGAACAACAGCCGCAAGCTCCAAGTCATGCGTGGGGTAATTTTGCTCATGAGGTTTTAACTGACGAGAAATATAAGAGATGACCTTCCCGTATTGCATGAGAACACTGCCGAGTCCAAGTTTTGAGGCATCACAATACACATCAAAACTCTTTGTGACATCCGACATAGTAATAACGGGAGCGGTCACCAATCTTCTCTTCAATTCTTGGAAACTTTCTTCACATTTGTCAGTCCACTCAAACTTCTTGTCTTTCTTGAGCAATTAAGTGAGTGGTCTGGCGATACTAGAGAATCCTTGAACAAATTTGCGGTAATAACCAGCCAAACCAAGAAATGATCTCACTTCAGTTGGGTTGGTTGGAGCAGTACGCTTCATGACAGACTAAATCAAAGCGGGATCAACAGATATCCCACCTTCAGATACCACATGTCCAAGAAAACCCACTTCTCTAAGCCAAAATTAGCATTTGCTAAACTTAGCATACAACCGATGCTTCCGAAATGGTCCAAGTACCAATCTCAAATGTTCTTCGTGTTCTTCTTCGTCTCTGGAGTAGATAAGAATATCGTCGATGAACACCACGATGAATTTATCCAGAAATCCATGAATACCTCATTCATGAGATTCATGGAATAGGCAGGAGCATTAGTTAGACCAAAGGACATTACGGTGTATTCATACAACCCGTAACGAGTAGTGAAAGCATTCTTCGGAATATCCGATTCCCGCACCTTCAATTGGTGATAACCAGTGCGGAGATCTATCTTGGAGAAGACACGAGCTCCATTCATCTGGTCGAAGAGATCTTCAATCTTGGATAACGAGTATTTGTTCTTGATGGTAACATCATTCAACTTCTGGTAATCCACACATAGACGTGAGGTACCGTCCCGTTTGTCCACAAAGATGACAGGTGATCCCTAAGGAGAAGCACTTGGGAGAATCAATCCCTTTTTAAGCATACCATCCAGTTGCTTCTTCAACTCCTCTAATTCCTCCAGGTTCATCCGGTAAGGTCTCTGAGCTATGGGTTCAGTTCCAGGAAATAACTCAATGATGAACTCGATATCCCTGTCAGGGGGCATACCGGGTAGTTCTTCTGGAAAGACATATGAATACTCACATACCACAGGAATCTGCTCAAGTGAGGGGTTGGAAATACTCTTATGGGAATGAATTTTGGAGGTGGGTTTGACTGCCTTATACTTAACCTCTTCTCCATTACTACTGGTCAAGGATATGGTTTTTGTGGTGCAGTCAATAACTCCCTTGTACCTGGTCATCCAATTCATACCAAGTACAACCTCAATGCCTTGTGCGCCTAGCACTATCAGATCAACATGAAATGTTTTCCCATTGATTTCAATGGGCACATTGTTGCAGGAGTGAGTGGCTTTGGTTTTCTCGCCTGGGATTTGCACTAGCATAGTTCTATACATAGGGCTGACTTTTAAACCACTTTTCTTCACACAAGGTTTGGTGACAAAAGAATGTGATGCACCAGAATCAAACAGAACATGGCCTGGTAAGGAGTTGACAGGGAACGTACCAATCACCATTTCTGGGGTGTCCTGAGCTTCTTCCGCGGTGACGCAGTTCAGATGTCCCTTAACAACATTCCCCGACTTATTATGAGATGGTCCATGTGTCATCTTGGCTGCATTAGGGAGGGCAGGTGCAGGATTCTTACTGGGACACTCCCGAGAGAAATGCCCTCCTTTTCTGCATGAGAAACATGTCCCTGGTGGCTTGGGTGCAGTTGGGGCAGCATGGGTGAAGGTATTCCCGGTATTCTCTCCTCCAGGACGAGGCACATAAGGAGCATTTCCAGAAGTCGGAGGCTTCGGGAAGGATGGAAATCTTGGGCGAGGAGCATAACCAGGTGTCCTATTGAAGGGTGGCCTCGCAGGTGGAGTGCTGCGAGTCCTAAGGACACTCGGTCCTCCTTGCTGCATCATTTTCCTCTTGCGATTTTAATAGGCTGACTGACGCTTGTGTTCCATAAGGATAGCAGCATTGGCAAGAGACTCGAGATCTTGAAAAGGAATTACCAGGAGAGTACACTGCAGCTCATCGTGTAATCCATTGAGGAATCTATCCTTCTTCCTTTCTTCAGTGTCCACATCATGGGGAGCATACCTAGCCAGGGTAGTAAACTCATCCCAATACTTGGACACATTCATGCCACCTTGCCTGAGCTTCAGAAATTTATCTCGCATGATACCCATCACACCTTCAGGGATATGATACTTGCGAAACTTGGTGACGAACTCCTCCCAGGTAGTGACATGATCAGGTGCCACTGTAGCACGGGTGGTTTCCCACCAAGTCCTCGTCGGTCCAGCGAGAAAATGAGAAGCATACATGACTTTGTCCTTGTCTTCAACACTAGCAATTTCCAGGTTGTTAGCAATGGTGCGAAGCCAATCATCAGCATCCAGGGGCTCTACAATTCGAGAGAAGATGGGTGGGTTGGTATTCTGAAACTCCTTGAGCTTGGAGCGAGTACCGTTGCCACCATTGGTTCCAAGAGTTGCCAGATGCGCGAGAGTCGCAAGAGTTGCAGTGCGCTCGGTACGGGCAGCCTCTCGGTCTTCCATGTACAAAGCCAGGAATTGAGCCGCAGTCGGCTCGGGTGGTGGTGGTGGATCAAGCGACATGCTGAACGAAAGAAGATATAAGATAAAAAGATAGAAGTATTATTTGTCTTACCACGACAAACGAGAACCAAAGAAGATGAAAACATGGAACTTTAGACATGCTTGGTAATTTATTTAGAGAAGCCAAAGCACAAACACAACATACATAAAGCAGGAAAGTTCAAGCATACACACCACATCATACAACAACGACTAGCAAACAAGTGGTTTCCGAAGAACCACACTACAGAAGCAGCGATTCAGGGTCATCGCATCTAACTAGTACTAGGTGCTTACACAGCACAGTCTAATAACACGGCCTACCGCCTAGGCGTCTCCATAATCGCCGTCGAAAAGGATCTCCTCGGGGTCCTCCTCGTCTCCGGCGAGATCGTCGTCCTCCTGGTCGCTCTGCTCACTCATATCCATGCCATCGGAAGGGATATCATCATCAGGAAGAAGATCCTCGTTCTCCTCGCGGAGCTCGGCAATCTCCTCCTCCAACTCCTCGATGGTCGAATCCCTCGCGGCAAGGTCCCCCCTAGCAGTCTTCAGCCGGCCATGGAGTATGGCGTTGGCGTTCTCGAGCGACTCGGACTTCTTGAAGAGGCGAGTACAGGCCAAATGTGTGGTCCGCGTCTAGCCCTCCAAGGCTCTCTTCTTGGCGGCGAGGTTGGCGTGAACAATCCTCAGATAGTCCAGGTTGTTCTGAGTGTAGTGCATGTAGTACTCCAGGTCCTCCATGTGGGAGCACACAATGTCACGGGGGGCACGAACAAGGGAGTGGATGGCCCTCATCGCCACGCCTCCCGTGGCGCTGGAAAGGAGTCCCAACAAACCGGGTCTCGTAGATCTGAGCCAAGCGTGCAACAGCCAGCTCGATCACACGAACAACCGCGTCCTTCCACGAGCGGTCAATCGCGTGGAAGACGTGCACAGGTTCGGACGGCGAAGTCAATGGCGAACGGAGGGTGCACTCCACCAGCCAAGACAACTCTGCAAGAGAGCTGGTGATCTCCCCTCGTCTAAGCTCAGGTAGTGGACACCCAAGTATCTTGGACATATCCACAATCTCCCTCTCGAAACGGAACGCAATGTCCCGAGCAAGTCCCAACTGTAGAGACTCGGTGAAGACGACGTCCATCTACACAAGTTTTAAGTTAATGACCAGTGTGCAAAATTTTAGGTTTATGGAAAATGAAACTTAATGTAAATAACCATGTGGAAAAACAAGCAGAGGGGGTTACAAGACATAGCTTTGGTATATAGTCATACTTAAGGCTTGTATAGAAACTAAGGTAGATGTTGGAGTACGAACTAACGCCCATGCTAACTAAGGTCTCCTATGGTCAGGATGGCTCTGATACCAACTCTGTGGGGACCCCAGACTAGATGTCCAAGACCGCCAATATGCATACACTCATGATCCCAGATCGACAGTCATGAGCAACATATTTAGAGAAGGTACAACAGAGTTCACATCCATTACACGAATCACATAGTCTTACACAAATGGTCTATCGACCAAGTCTGAGACAACTTCCGCGCAGGGCAGCAGCAAACACACATTACAACTACTTTATTCAGCGGAAGCAAACACAACGAGTAGAACCCATGTCAACGCCTTAGCACCACAGGCTGCTGACCAGGAGACGTGCCTAGTACGCGGGATCGTCATAGTACTCCTCCTCAAAGGTATCCTCCTGAGGCAGCTCCTCACAGTCTGACCAAGACAATAGCCAGGGACGAAACCATATGAGTACATTGGAATGTACTCGCAACACACCCTAAATGAAAGCTTCACAAATGCAAGTATGCAAATATATAGGTGGTAGGAAGGTTATTATTTAGGGGCTGGTCTATCCATGGTGAGTATAAGACCCATTGACATCCCACAAGTATAGGGGATCGTGTGTAGCCTTTTCGATAAGTAAGAGTGTCGAACCCAACGAGGAGCTAAAGGTAGGATAAATATTCTCTCAAGTTCAATCAACCACTGATACAACTCTACACACACTAAACGTTTGCATTATCTAGGAAATAAAACTAGAGCAATAATATGGGTATGAGAGATAGCTTTACAAGATAATAAATACAAGAAAGTAAATGTTAGTGCTGCAGCAATAAAATATACTAAGTAACCATAAACTAACAGTACCATGAGTGTGGAAAAGTGGTCGTAATTGTGGTGGCTTTGTCCAAGAATTAGGGTTTTCCTCTCCTTATATGTGATGGGACAATGCTCCCCGGCCCTCCGATGGATAGACCCTTGATCCAAAGGCTCTTGGGCACATCTAGAAACTTCCTACGGACCCCTCTCAGCCCCAAAGTCGTGGCTTGGCCGAATCCATCAAATATGGTAAGAGTTGGACTTAATCCCGTCACCGATTCCCGTAATCACGTAATCAGATATATATCCTTCAGTAAAATGGGTCCACAGGTCGCATACGAACTTGGATTGGGCTGTTCTTGGGCTTAAATGAAAGGTATGGAAATGGAAAACAACTTTGTAGGCAATTTGATCTTCAGTTGACGTTGTCTTTGGAGGTAAAACTGATGATCTCTAAAAACTTTTGGTGGGCAGATTTCAGGAAAGTCAGAGTCCTTTTCCAACAAGTCTCGTTTTGTGTTTTCTTGTTAATTCCTACACATCAAATACTAAAACAAGAACATTGTGAACTCTTGAAACTATTAATATGTTAGTCCAAATAAATCATAAACTTTATATAAAAACAAGTGTCAAAAGCATAATGTTAGCATGAATCAATAAAAAATTATAGATACGTTATGGACGTATCACCCATCATGGTTGAGCAAGTTTTAGTTGTTTTGTTGAAGAAGATACTTCAAAAGATAAAATGTTTCTCTTGTAGATATCGCATGCCCACAAGGTTTTGTTAAAGCATTACTCTAAAAAGAAAAGTTTTTCCTTTGAAAAGCTTCTTGGACGACCACAACTCCAAGGCCAACATTTCTCCTGAGGAACGATCATTCCCTTTCCAGTACCTCCCAGGTACCGCAACATAAACACTTTCCAGCTTTTTGAAAACATGGCCATTCAACTGTCCATATCCGAGGACGCGGCTATTCTGAATAGTTTTAGTCTGCAGAGGTGTACACATTCCACAAGATCTAGTACATCCGCCGTGAACAACCACGGACTGTCCAAGACAGTATGCAGACATCAGATAACTGGTCCTAACTATCCACTATGCAAGTGCTACTAAATGGCTACCTCTTCAACTGGGTTTGTTCTCCCCGGCACCGAGTGAGTCAGCCGTATCGATCCAGTTTCCCCTGACAACACACCGCCATGGCAGGAGACCCAACTGTTGCAACTGGTGGCAAACTTAATCCCACACTCTGAATGTCATGTTACTCCCTCCTGGCGAAAATTCGGTTCAGAGGACTCTAACCCCTATAGCACATTGAGGTAGACACAGACTAATACCGACAAGCTTTTAGCTAGACCCCGTTCCCATACTGAGGTAATGTGGCAGTACGGCTTGGTTGTCCGGCGAAGACTAGGTTATGTGTCATTTTTGGAAAACAAGTTGAAAAACACTTCCTCCTTCACAAATCCTCCCTCGGACAAGGTCCCACCTTTCCTCGGGGTTTTTCCAAAGACTTTTGTTTTCCAAAAACACCAAGTTAAGATGTCCACTAAGGGACTTAAGTTAATTAAGTGATGGCTCCAAAATAACTAAAGGGCTTGGTAACACCAAGATTATGTGGTGGCTATACAAGAAGATAAAAGCGATAGCGGTATATTCCACTTAAACGAATAGTTTGAAAAGCAAAAAAAGAAAAAGCTTCAGAAGTAAAACATGCATGATATATAATGATAAGTAAACAACAAGCAAGCATTTAGAGTGGCTTGCCTTGGCCCTGGTATTGATCAAACTCTTGAAATAAACAAGAGTTACAGAAAACCACTTCAGGATGCACGGTTTCTTCGTTATCTAACGTCGTAAAAAGTAAAAAGGAAAAACACTCAATCAGTACAAGACAAAGGCAAGCACAAACTAATACAACACACATAAATCAAGCATTCACTCAAAATGAAACACCCAAAAAATAATAGCACTAAAGCATGCTACAACACTCAAACATGCATAAATAACATACATAACATGGTATAGTTTCATACAAGACATGCACCAAACATATGGCATGAGTCCAGTGGGTGTACCACTATCATATAAGGCCATAAAGAGTTTAATGACTCTGTGGTCATTCACAAGGATGAGTAAAACATCTAGGAAATAATGTAGGAAGCAACTACACAAGCATATAAGAGTAAAACAGGCATTTCTATGAACATGCAACACTTAGTACTCTTGTATACATGAAAGGAGAATGAAACCAGAAGCTAAACATGCACATAACAGAGGCATATAACAACACACAAAGCATGGAAAAAAACATGGCATGAAGGCGAGCATGGTCGACAAATCTAATAGGCATATAAACTAGAAAACAAGCATGAAACATAACATGCATGCCAATCCATAATGTTTTCATGAACAAGATATATTCTAACATGGTAGATCTACAATATAACAATCATATCATAGTGAAAACAACACCTACACATGCTAGTAGGATCACACAGTGCATCTCAATACTTAACAAACATCAAATACATAACATCTAGAAATGGCAGAATACTACGAGATCTTGCAATGCATGCCAAAATTAATCTACAGCTCCAAACAACACACCAAGCTAGGATATGATAGATCTACTCATTCAGAAGCACATCCAAAACGATTCATCTCAAAAACCATTTTAGAAAATATCATAAAAATCATTTAGTGGCTCTCTGGTCATTTACCATTATGTATGTCATTTTGATACGAAACTCAAATGCATGTGAGGCTAACTGCTCTAGTTAGGTATCAGCAATATCTAACCAGAGAGATAAACCTCACTTCCATTGGATCCTTGGATCAAAAGTTATCTCATGTTCAAAATTTTAAATAGGTTGTCCTTAGGAATTTCTCCAGGAAGATTCAGAGGTGAAAATGCAGATCTACCAATTGCATGTGGTTAAGAAAACATGCATGTACCCTAGATAAATAGGGGGTGGCCAGATCTGTTGATTTAGAATTTTATTTTTGATTAAAGTTATTGGTTAGTTTTCTGGAAAACAGAAAATGGATTTTATTCCTCGGCGCGGGCTCAACGGGTCGTTGTCCCCCACACGACAGAGCACGTTGCGCTGGGCCGGCCCAGCTCGTATGCGCGCGCAAACGAACCGGTATGCGGCCGTAGGATCAAGATCTGAGGGCGCATGATAGATCCCGAAGGATTCAAAGGTGGTCGTGGATCTGGAGATGAACGGCGAGCATTCCTTCTCCTTCCTCGCGACCAGATCACGCCGCCGGCGAGCTCAAGCACAACACACACGGGCAGGGGCTCACCTAGGGCTCGATAGGAAGCTATGGTCGATGACGAGGATGCAGTACAGGGTCGATGGAGTCGAGTGGAGGCAGCAGCAACAGCAGGTTCACCTCGCAGATCCCGCGCGCACCGAGGCGTTCCCGGTGGCATCGAGCTCAACGGCGAGGTTTCTGCATGTAAAACCCAACGACACGATGCCAGGCAAGTGTGCCTTGGCAAGGGGTGCAAGATGGAGAAGAAATGAGATAGAGTGAGAGAGAGAGAGACGAGTGCGGGAGAGACGTGTTCGTTCTGCTCGAGCAGAACGCGAGAGCGTGCTCCTCTCGCTCTCACAGAGAGAACGATGGTCTGGGCATTGCTATGGGGTGGATGCGGAGTGATTTGTGAGTTGAGTGGCCAGTCAGGAGGGGTGGAGGTGCTCTTATACTAGAGATTCACGGTGCGGCGAGCTCGGGCGCTCGACAGCAAGACAGGGAGAGCTTCGAGCGCGTGTGCACTTCCCAGATGATGAGCAGCACGTGGAGTGGAGAGATGAGCTTGGTGGGCACCGCGTTCATGTCTCCACTGGCTCAAAGCCGTGAATGGAGGAGCAAGGGCACGAGTGTGCACTGCCTGATCGATGACATCCAGACCCTCGAGCCACAATCTTTGGCCCTATGTTGTTCTTCCTCTCTGTGAGTTTCTAGATGAAACCAGCACATGGTTTTGGTCGATGGGGTTTGGGGTACTAGTGTGGCAAGGTTGCACATGGTTTGGATGAAAGGAAATGCGAATTTGAGCAAGATTTGAATCGGGTGCAACTGACAGAAAAATGTAGTTTCAGTTTAGACAGTTTCATTGAAGACTTAGAAATATTTCTAAGTCCTGATTCTGTTAAAAGATAGGAAATGTCTGGATGTGTTTGATACAGCAAACAAATTTCAAATGGAAAAGTGAGAGTATGGTTTTGAAGAGTATGATGTCTTGTTTCAGAAACACATTTTTGTTTGAATTTACAAAATGTTTTGGTTTGCTGAAAACAAGACAGAAACAGGTGATGTTTCTGTTTTCTCTGTTTTTTCATTTTCCTGTTTTATCAACTAGGAAGAAAAACACCCTAGAAAACAGTGGTTTCACTTTACCAAAAATGTTTCTTTGGGCTTGGTGAGCAATTCCATACCACAAGGATGGATGAAATCAAAAGAAAACAAAAATTTGAGTTGAGATTTATAGATAGAAATGGTGCTCAAAAGAGAGAGTAATAGACAGAAACAGAAAATAAAAAACGTGTTTTTTCCTTAGGGTTTTCAAGGTAATTTTGTTTTCTCTCTTTTGGTGATCCATAACCAAGATTAGAAAGGATTATAGAGATTACAAGGAATCAAGATAAAAACATTCCAATTTTATTTTTCATTGAAAAACATAAGGTTCACATGAGGAGTTACAACATCAGGGAACAATAGGATCAACTAAAGAGTTTTTGTTGGTCCTAAATTTTGAGTTCTCTCCTTGCAACATTTTTCACAAATGAGGATGTGATAGAGTCTTCTTGGAATTTTCTGGATGTACCTCCGGTGCATACCCAAGCTTAGGATCTTCACTCTTCTTGATCACGTCATATCATCCTCTTCTCTTGACCCTTGAAAACTTCATTCACACCAAACTTCTCACAATCTTCCTTAGCAATGTTAGTGCAATCCAAATAATAAATTCACATGGTTCATTTTCAACACAATACTAAAACTCATAAACACATTAACTACTGTCACAACTTATTTTAAAACTCCTTTTCTCAAAAGAACATCAAAAGAAAGGGATTAAGATGCAAATGCAATTATTGGCAGAAATCTGTCAAAACAGGACAACAGGTAAAGATGATTTGTTTCGAACACATTCTGTTGCTCAAATAAAAAAGTTTTCAACTAAGAAAAGTTTAGTATATAGCCTAGGATTAATCACAAAAAAACTCAGGTCATTTAAATTTTCTGTGTTTTTATACAAATTTAACAGTGGACAGCAGAAATCTGTTTCCTGCACAGAAATCCGAAATATAGTCTCAACTTTCCACTAGAGGCCTTACTTGGCTCAACAAAGACACAGAAGAAAAGATAAAGAAGGGTTGCTAAGGAAATAAAAAACACCCAGGTGCAAAGTACACAGAAAGAAACGACGGAAAACGGGTTGAAAACGGAGAAATAAAACGGGTTGTCTCCTGGTAGCGCTTTTCTTTAACGCCTTTCAGCTAGGCATAAAGAAACAAGATGCTCACATAAGAAATATGAATTAAGCAATAGATAGAACCAAGAAGAAATTATAAAACAAATTTAAGTTTAACCCACTTCCTATGCATAGGAATCTTGTAAAGAAATAAATCAAAGAAGCTCAAACTAGAAATCATGGGAAGGTAGAACAAGAGCAAATTCAAAACTTTCAACAAAAAGAGAGGTATTTTAGTAACATGAAAATTCCTACAACCATATTTTCGTATCTCATAATAATTTTCAGTAGCATCATGAACAAAATCAACAACACAATTATCACATAAAGCATGTTTGTCATGGTTTAAAAGTACACAATTCATATCAAGCTCCGAAACAGTGGGATCAAAATTTAAAATCAGCTCCTCTTGTTTTCCACTTTTAGCAATATCAAGACGCGATGATTGATCACTCATAAAAGGTATAGGACACATTATATCAATCCTATTTTCAGTATCATTATAATTCATAACAGTAAAAAACATAGGACCATCATCAAGAGCATTATCATATAAATTTTCTAAACAAACTTCCTCATTATCATGCATATCAATAGTTGGAATAAATAGAGGATTATCATAGGAATTATCAAAGTAGAAAGGATTATCATAAATAACAGTAGAAATATCATTCTCACAAGTTTCATTCATAGTAGTATCAAGGTCACAAGTATAGCAAGTACCAACTCCGTCAAAAAGGGATATTTCAAAACAATCAATAGGATCATCACAATTATGAGTTAAAGAGTTACTCTTATTTGGAGGTAGACATGGGTAGATCCATTCTTCCTCCTCTTGATCATCACTCTCCTCCTCATTTTCATCCAATGAGTTTCCAAATTCAGCAATTTCATCTTCCATAGACTCCTTCAGGGCAATAGTCTCTTCCTTAGGTTGAGAGCATTTATTAAGATATTCCATTATGTAGAAATTACAATCCTTGTAATTATCAAAGCAATATTCAAGTATAGCATAAATCTCGTATTTATAAGGTGCATCATCAATACTTTCAAGCAAATAGGCAATTTCGAATGCACCCTTCCAAGCAATAAATTCTTCAATTTGTTCCACATCATAAAATTCATAATTTCCCTTAACATAAGAAGATATGGTAACATTATCATTATACTCACATTGAAAAGGGAGGTGTTTATACCACCTACAGCAACGAGATTTATCAAAGCAATAAGCAACATTATAGGTAGAGCACAAGTTTTTAGCATAGTTATGCAATTTATTAATTTTCTCCCATAAGTGTTTCTCTTTTTGTGACAAGCGGTGTTCCTTATAATAATCTTGTTTTTCATCTATGAACCCACCTTGCCTATAAGATCTAGTTTCGGAGACATCAAACATTGATGGCAAGCATGATAAAGCAAAAATAACAACTAGAATAAGAACTAATTTTTTTGTGTTTTTTGATAAAGAGAAGCAAACAAGACAATATAAAATAACTAATCAAAACAAAAACAAAGTAAAGAGATTGGAAGTGAGAGACTCCCCTTGCAGAAGACTTCTTTCTCCCTGGCAACGGCGCCAGAAATTCCTGATGCAAACGTTGATGGTGCCTTGACGGTGAGACTTCTTGATGATGATTAAGTCCCCGGCAACGACACCAGAAATTCTTGTTGCTATGGATGGTGTGTTGGGAACCCCAAGAGGAGGGTGTGATGAGTGCAGCGGTAAGAATTTCCCTCAGTTAAGAACCAAGGTTATCAATTCAGTCGGAGAAAAAGGATCTTCGGAAGGTTGATGCCACTGACGGTGGTAATGGCACCGCACCAGTGTCAGCAACAATGCGGAACCTGCACACAACACAACCAAAATACTTTGTCCCAACGGTACAGTGAGGTTGTCAATCTGACCGGTCTTGCTGAAAACAAAGATTAGACGTATAGTGCGGAAAATGGTTTATGCCTGCAGTAAGTAAAGAAAGCAGGAAAATTGTAGTGGTTTGTTTAACAGTGTAGGAAAAATGGACCGGGGTTCATAGGTTCACTAGTGGTGTCTCTCTATAAAAGAGAACATGATGCGTGAACAAATTACAGCTAGGCAATTGACAAATAGAGGTTGCACCATAGTGCACATTCATGACATGATGACTACTATGATATTTAGTGCGGGAATTACAACAATATACATAGACCGTAATCCAACTGCATCTATGACTAATAATCCACCCTTAGGTTATCATCCGAACCCCCTGACTGCTTTGTGTTGGAAACCCCAAGAGGAGGGTGTGATGAGCAAGCGGCAAGAATTTCCCTCAGTTAAGAACCAAGGTTATCAATCTAGTAGGAGGAAGAGGATCTCAGGAAGGTTGATGCCACTGACCGTGGTGATGGCGCCTCACCGGTGTCAGCAACAACGTGGAACCTGCACACAACACAACCAAAATACTTTGTCCCAACGGTACAGTGAGGTTGTAAATCTCACCGGTCTTGCAGAAAACAAAGATTAGACGTATAGTGTGGAAAATGATGTATGCTTGCAGTAAGTAAAGAGAGCAGAAATTGTTGTGGTTTGTTTAACAGTGTGGAAAATGGACCGAGGTTCATAGGTTCACTAGTGGTGTCTCTCCATAAAGATAACATGCTGGGTGAACAAATTACAGCTGGGCAATTGACAAATAGAGGTTGCACCGTAGTGCACATATATGACATGATGACTACTATGATATTTAGTGCGGGCATTACAACAATATACATAGACCAAAATCCATCTACATCTATGGCTAATAATCCATCCTCAGGTTATCATCCGAACCCCCTTAGGTATTAAGTTGCAAGAAACAGATAACTGCATTAAACAAGGTATGTAATGTAAGCAATGATTATGCACGCAGGCACTCTCACTGCTGTTTTCTTCCTAATGGCAACATCACATCCCCCCTTCACGTTTCTGTCACTCGAGCAAGGCGATGAGGAGGCATGAACCCACTATAAAGCATAAATACTCCCTCTTAGAGTCATTAGCAACTACTTGGCCAGAGCAACCACTATCAATGGAAAGCATGCAAGATCACAAATAGCATATGCAAATAAAGACTATAATCAACTTGGCATAAGTTCAATATTCATCGGATCCCAGCAAACACAACATATAGAATTACATAAGATCAATCTCGATCATGATAGGCAACCCACGAGATCTAAACATGGAGGCATATGAGGAGAATACAACCATCTAGCTACAGCTACGAACCCGTAGTCCAAGAATGAACTACTCACGCATCACTCCGGAGGCAGGCATGGTGATGTAGAAGCCTCCGGTGATGATTTCCTCTCCGACACGGTTGACGGTGACGGGGGTTGCAAAACTTTTCGGGGATTTTTGATCAGGTGTCTAGGGTTTTCCATCTGGGGGAATTAAATAGGCGAAAGGGCAAAGGCGGTGGAGCTCTAGGGGCCCCACACCCATAGCTGGCGCGGCCAAGGGGGCTGTACCACCCTATGGTGTGGCCCCCCTGATGCCCGTCTTAGACTCTCATTCGGTCTTCTGGATGCTTCCGGGGAAAATAGGCACTTCGGGCTTTGTGGGGTCCAATTCCGAGAGTGTTTCCAGAACAACTTTTCTGAAACCAAAAACAGCAGAAAACAGGGAACTGGCACTTGGCATCTTGTTAATAGGTTAGTCCCGGAAAACGTATAAAAATGCTATAAATAAGGGAGAAAAAAAATAGCAATTGACATAATATGATCATGGAGCATCAGAAATTATAGATACGTTGGAGATGTATCAAGCATCCCCAAGCTTAGTTCCTACTCGTCCTCGAGTAGGTAAATGATAAAACATAATAATTTATGAGGTGAAATGCTACTAACATAAACTTGATCAATCTAATGTAAAAGCATATGCACGCTGAGACCATAGAACTTAAGACACAAACATAATAAATATAACTTTAATAATAAAGCATAGTAATTACTTTGCATCACGAAGACTGATATTTACGTTTGTTTCAGTTATAGAGAAAGCATGGCAAAGTGATATTTCACTAGTCCTTAAGAGTGGGGCAAAACATAAATGCCAGGACACCTTCAAAGTTCATGAGGAAGACTAGAGAAAATAATTTAAGAACAAATAATATCACATCATGAAGTAAATATTGATGTTTATGGGGCAAATGCACATAGAACTCGGAATGGAAAAAATGCTCTATTAACTGTGCATAAAGCTAGAAGATGGAGACTCAACATAAAAGTAAAAGAAAGGACCTTCGCAGAGGGAAGCAGGGATCACTCATGTGCTAGAGCTTTTATTTTATTAAACAGAGGTATTAAAAGTTTGACATTGAGTGTCTATATTTTGGGAGAGGTGTATGTTAAGGTCAACGAATGGTAAAAAGACAATACAGTACGTCACAAGCCAACTGGATTCACAAGAGCGGCTCCCAGGGTGAAGGACACAACTGGTGTAGAAGGTCATCCCTCTTTATCTTTTGTTTACACAATTATGCTTTGACTGATAAACCAGGGGCAAAATAGTGAAGATAACTTGTTTGTATTAATTTGGGGCTGGGCACCCCGCTGCCAGCTCTTCTATCATTTGGATAAGCGGATGAAGCCACTAGTCCAGGGTGTGAAATCCAATCAACAAGTGAGATAAAGATTCTTGAAAAGGAATTACCAGGAGAGTACACTGCAGCTCATCGTGTAATCCATTGAGGAATCTATCCTTCTTCCTTTCTTCAGTGTCCACATCATGGGGAGCATACCTAGCCAGGGTAGTAAACTCATCCCAATACTTGGACACATTCATGCCACCTTGCCTGAGCTTCAGAAATTTATCTCGCATGATACCCATCACACCTTCAGGGATATGATACTTGCGAAACTTGGTGACGAACTCCTCCCAGGTAGTGACATGATCAGGTGCCACTGTAGCACGGGTGGTTTCCCACCAAGTCCTCGTCGGTCCAGCGAGAAAATGAGAAGCATACATGACTTTGTCCTTGTCTTCAACACTAGCAATTTCCAGGTTGTTAGCAATGGTGCGAAGCCAATCATCAGCATCCAGGGGCTCTACAATTCGAGAGAAGATGGGTGGGTTGGTATTCTGAAACTCCTTGAGCTTGGAGCGAGTACCGTTGCCACCATTGGTTCCAAGAGTTGCCAGATGCGCGAGAGTCGCAAGAGTTGCAGTGCGCTCGGTACGGGCAGCCTCTCGGTCTTCCATGTACAAAGCCAGGAATTGAGCCGCAGTCGGCTCGGGTGGTGGTGGTGGATCAAGCGACATGCTGAACGAAAGAAGATATAAGATAAAAAGATAGAAGTATTATTTGTCTTACCACGACAAACGAGAACCAAAGAAGATGAAAACATGGAACTTTAGACATGCTTGGTAATTTATTTAGAGAAGCCAAAGCACAAACACAACATACATAAAGCAGGAAAGTTCAAGCATACACACCACATCATACAACAACGACTAGCAAACAAGTGGTTTCCGAAGAACCACACTACAGAAGCAGCGATTCAGGGTCATCGCATCTAACTAGTACTAGGTGCTTACACAGCACAGTCTAATAACACGGCCTACCGCCTAGGCGTCTCCATAATCGCCGTCGAAAAGGATCTCCTCGGGGTCCTCCTCGTCTCCGGCGAGATCGTCGTCCTCCTGGTCGCTCTGCTCACTCATATCCATGCCATCGGAAGGGATATCATCATCAGGAAGAAGATCCTCGTTCTCCTCGCGGAGCTCGGCAATCTCCTCCTCCAACTCCTCGATGGTCGAATCCCTCGCGGCAAGGTCCCCCCTAGCAGTCTTCAGCCGGCCATGGAGTATGGCGTTGGCGTTCTCGAGCGACTCGGACTTCTTGAAGAGGCGAGTACAGGCCAAATGTGTGGTCCGCGTCTAGCCCTCCAAGGCTCTCTTCTTGGCGGCGAGGTTGGCATGAACAATCCTCAGATAGTCCAGGTTGTTCTGAGTGTAGTGCATGTAGTACTCCAGGTCCTCCATGTGGGAGCACACAATGTCACGGGGGGCACGAACAAGGGAGTGGATGGCCCTCATCGCCATGCCTCCCGTGGGGCTGGAAAGGAGTCCCAACAAACCGGGTCTCGTAGATCTGAGCCAAGCGTGCAACAGCCAGCTCGATCACACGAACAACCGCGTCCTTCCACGAGCGGTCAATCGCGTGGAAGACGTGAACAGGTTTGGATGGTGAAGTCAATGGCGAACGGAGGGTGCACTCCGCCAGCCAAGACAACTCTGCAACAGAGCCAGTGATCTCCCCTCCTCTAAGCTAAGTTACTGGACGCCCAAGTATCTTGGACATATCCACGATCTCCCTCTCGAAACGGAACGCAATGTCTTGAGCAAGTCCCAACTTTAGAGACTCGGTGAAGACAACGTCCATCTACACAAGTTTTAAGTTAATGACCAGTGTGCAAAATTTTAGGTTTATGGAAAATGAAACTTAATGTAAATAACCATGTGGAAAAACAAGCAGAGGGGGTTACAAGACATAGCTTTGGTATATAGTCATACTTAAGGCTTGTATAGAAACTAAGGTAGATGTTGGAGTACGAACTAACGCCCATGCTAACTAAGGTCTCCTATGGTCAGGATGGCTCTGATACCAACTATGTTGGGACCCCATACTAGATGTCCGAGACCGCCAATATGCATACACTCATGATCCCAGATCGACAGTCATGAGGAACATATTTAGAGAAGGTACAACATAGTTCACATCCATTACACGAATCACATAGTCTTACACAAATGGTCTATCGACCAAGTCTGAGACAACTGCCGCGCAGGGCAGCGGCAAACACACATTAAAACTACTTTATTCAGCGGAAGCAAACACAACGAGTAGAACCCATGTCAACGCCTTGGCACCACAGACTACTGACTGGGAGACGTGCCTAGTACGCGGGATCGTCATAGTACTCCTCAAAGGTATCCTCCTGAGGCAGCTCCTCACAGTCTGACCAATACAATAGCCAGGGACGAAACCATATGAGTACATTGGAATGTACTCGCAACACACCCTAAATGAAAGCTTCACAAATGCAAGTATGCAAATATATAGGTGGTAGGAAGGTTATTATTTAGGGGCTGGTCTATCCATAGTGAGTATAAGACCCATCTATATCCCACAAGTATAGGGGATCGTGTGTAGCCTTTTTGATAAGTAAGAGTGTCGAACCCAACGAGGAGCTAAAGGTAGGATAAATATTCTCTCAGGTTCAATCAACCAATGATACAACTCTGCACACACTAAATGTTTGCATTATCTAGGAAATAAAACTAGAGCAATAATATGGGTATGAGAGATAGCTTTACAAGATAATAAAGACAAGAAAGTAAATGTTAGTGCTGTAGCAATAAAATATACTAAGTAACCATAAACTAACAGTACCATGAGTGTGGAAAAGTGGTCGTAATTGTGGTGGCTTTGTCCAAGAATTAGGGTTTTCCTCTCCTTATATGTGATGGGACAATGCTCCCCGGCCCTCCAATGGATGGCCCCTTGATCCAAAGGCTCTTGGGGACATCTAGAACCCTCCTACGGACCCCTCTCAGCCCCAAAGTCGTGGCTTGGCCGAATCCATCAAATATGATAAGAGTTAGACTCAATCCCGTCACCGATTCCCGTAATCCCGTAATCATATATATATATCCTCCAGTAAAATGGGTCCACAGGTCGCATACAAACTCGGATTGGGCTGTTCTTGGGCTTAAATGAAAGGTATGGAAATGGCCAACAACTTTGTAGGAAATTTGATCTTCGGTTGATGTTGTTTTTGGGGGTAAAACTGATGATCTCTAAAAACTGTTGGTGGGCAGATTTCACGAAAGTCAGAGTCCTTTTCCAGCAAGTCTCCTTTGTGTTTTCTTGTTAATTTCTACACATCAAAGAGTAAAACAAGAACATTGTGCACTCTTGAAACTATTAATAGGTTATTCCAAATAAATCATAAACTTTATATCAAAACAAGTGTCAAAAGAATAATATTAGCATGAAACAATCAAAAATTATAGATGCGTTATGGACGTATAACCCATCATGGTTGAGCAAGTTTTAGTTGTTTTGTTGAAAAAGATACTTCAAAAGATAAAATGTTTCTCTTGTAGATATTGCATGTCCACAAAGTTTTGTTAAAGCATTACTATAAAAAGAAAAGTTTTTTTCCTTTGAAAAGCTTCTTGGAAGACCACAACTCCAAGGCCAACATTTCTCCTGTACCTCAAAGGTACAATCATTCCCTTTCCAGTACCTCCCAGGTACCTCAACATAAACACTTTCCAGCTTTTTGAAAACATTGAAACAATGCTAGCTACATGGCCATTCAACTGTCCATATCCAAGGACGCGGCTATTCTGAATAGTTTTACTTTGCAGAGGTGTACACATTCCACAAGATCCAGGACATCCGCCGTGTACAACCACGGACTGTCCAAGACAGTATGCAGACATCAGATAACTGGTCCTAACTATCCACTATGCAAGTGCTAGTAAATGGCTACCACTTCAACTGGGTTTGTTCTCCCCGGCACCAAGTGAGTCGGCCGTATCGATCCAGTTTCCCCTGACAACACACTGCCATGGCACGAGACCCAACTGTTGCAACCGGTGGCGAACTTAATCCCACACTCTGAATGTCCCGTTACTCCCTCCTGGCGACAATTCGGTTTAGGGGACTCTAACCTCTATAGCACATTGAGGTAGACACGGACTAACACGGACAAGCTTTTAGCTTGACCCTGTTCCCATATTGAGGTAATGTGGCAGTACGGCTTGGTTGTCCGGCGAAGACTAGGTTATGAGTCATTTTTGGAAAACAAGTTGAAAAACACTTCCTCCTTCAAAAATCCTCCCTCGGACAAGGTCCCACCTTTCCTCGCGGTTTTTCCAAAGACTTTTGTTTTCCAAAAACACCAAGTTAAGATATCCACTAAGGGACTTAAGTTAATTAAGTGATGGCTCCAAAATAACTAAAGGGCTTGGTAACACCAAGATTATGTAGTGGCTATACAACTAGATAAAAGCGATAGTGGTATATTCCACTTAAACGAATAGTTTGAAAAGCAAAAACAAGTAAAAGCTTCAGAAGTAAAACATGCATGATAGATAATGATAACTAAACAACAAGCAAGCATTTAGAGTGGCTTGCCTTGGCCCTGGTCTTGATCACACTCTTTAAATAAACAAGAGTTACAGAAAACCACTTCAGGATTCACAGTTTCTTCGTTATCTAACGTCGTAAAAAGTAAAAAGGAAAAACACTCAATCAGTACAAGACAAAGGGAAGCACAAAATAATACATCACACATACAGAAAACATTCTCTCAAAATGAAACACCAAAAAAACAATAGCACTAAAGCATGCTACAACACTCAAACATGCATAAATAACATACATAACATGGTATAGTTTCATACAAGACATGCACCAAACATATGGCATGAGTCCAGTGGGTGCACCACTCTCATATAAGTCCATAAAGAGTGTAATGACTCTCTGGTCATTCACAAGGATGAGTAAAACATCTAGGAAATAATCTAGGAAGCAACTACACAAGCATATAAGAGTAAAATAGGCATTTCTATGAACATGCAACACTTAATACTCTTGTATACATGAAAGGAGCATGCAACCAGAAGCTAAACATGCACATAACAGAGGCATATCACAACATACAAAGGATGGAAACAAACATGGCATGAAGACGAGCATGGTAGACAAATCTAATAGGCATATAAACTAGAAAACAAGCATGAAACATAACATGCATGCCAATCCATAATGTTTTCATGAACAAGATCTATTCTAACATGGTAGATCTACTAGATAAAAATCATATGATGGTGAAAACAACACATAAACATGATAGTAGGATCACACAATGCATCTCAATACTTAACAAACATCAAATACATAACATCTAGAAATGGCAGAATACTACCAGATCTTGCAATGCATGCCAAAATTAATCTACGACTCAAAACAACACACCAAGCCAGGATATGATCTACTCATACAAAAGCACATCCAAAACGATTCATCTCAAAAACCATTTTAGAAAATATCATAAAAATCATTTAGTGGCTCTCTGGTCATTTACCATTATGTATGTCATTTTGATACGAAACTCAAATGCATGTGAGGCTAACTGCTCTAGTTAGGTATCAGCAATATCTAACCAGAGAGATAAACCTCACTTCCATTGGATCCTTGGATCAAAAGTTATCTCATGTTCAAAATTTTAAATAGGTTGTCCTTAGGAATTTCTCCAGGAAGATTCAGAGGTGAAAATGCAGATCTACCAATTGCATGTGGTTAAGAAAACATGCATGTACCCTAGATAAATAGGGGGTGGCCAGATCTGTTGATTTAGAATTTTATTTTTGATTAAAGTTATTGGTTAGTTTTCTGGAAAACAGAAAATGGATTTTATTCCTCGGCGCGGGCTCAACGGGTCGTTGTCCCCCACACGACAGAGCACGTTGCGCTGGGCCGGCCCAGCTCGTATGCGCGCGCAAACGAACCGGTATGCGGCCGTAGGATCAAGATCTGAGGGCGCATGATAGATCCCGAAGGATTCAAAGGTGGTCGTGGATCTGGAGATGAACGGCGATCATTCCTTCTCCTTCCTCGCGACCAGATCACGCCGCCGGCGAGCTCAAGCACAACACACACGGGCAGGGGCTCACCTAGGGCTCGATAGGAAGCTATGGTCGATGACGAGGATGCAGTACAGGGTCGATGGAGTCGAGTGGAGGCAGCAGCAACAGCAGGTTCACCTCGCAGATCCCGCGCGCACCGAGGCGTTCCCGGCGGCATCGAGCTCAACGGCGAGGTTTCTGCATGCAAAACCCAACGACACGATGCCAGGAAAGTGTGCCTTGGCAAGGGGTGCAAGATGGAGAAGAAATGAGATAGAGTGAGAGAGAGAGAGGCGAGTGCGGGAGAGACGTGTTCGTTCTGCTCGAGCAGAACGCGAGAGCGTGCTCCTCTCGCTCTCACAGAGAGAACGATGGTCTGGGCATTGCTATGGGGTGGATGCGGAGTGATTTGTGAGTTGAGTGGCCAGTCAGGAGGGGTGGAGGTGCTCTTATACTAGAGATTCACGGTGCGGCGAGCTCGGGCGCTCGACAGCAAGACAGGGAGAGCTTCGAGCGCGTGTGCACTTCCCAGATGATGAGCAGCACGTGGAGTGGAGAGATGAGCTTGGTGGCACCGCGTTCATGTCTCCACTGGCTCAAAGCCGTGAATGGAGGAGCAAGGGCACGAGTGTGCACTGCCTGATCGATGACATCCAGACCCTCGAGCCACAATCTTTGGCCCTATGTTGTTCTTCCTCTCTGTGAGTTTCTAGATGAAACCAGCACATGGTTTTGGTCGATGGGGGTTTGGGGTACTAGTGTGGCAAGGTTGCACATGGTTTGGATGAAAGGAAATGCGAATTTGAGCAAGATTTGAATCGGGTGCAACTGACAGAAAAATGTAGTTTCAGTTTAGACAGTTTCATTGAAGACTTAGAAATATTTCTAAGTCCTGATTCTGTTAAAAGATAGGAAATGTCTGGATGTGTTTGATACAGCAAACAAATTTCAAATGGAAAAGTGAGAGTATGGTTTTGAAGAGTATGATGTCTTGTTTCAGAAACACATTTTTGTTTGAATTTACAAAATGTTTTGGTTGCTGAAAACAAGACAGAAACAGGTGATGTTTCTGTTTTCTCTGTTTTTTCATTTTCCTGTTTTATCAACTAGGAAGAAAAACACCCTAGAAAACAGTGGTTTCACTTTACCAAAAATGTTTCTTTGGGCTTGGTGAGCAATTCCATACCACAAGGATGGATGAAATCAAAAGAAAACAAAAATTTGAGTTGAGATTTATAGATAGAAATGGTGCTCAAAAGAGAGAGTAATAGACAGAAACAGAAAATAAAAAAACGTGTTTTTTCCTTAGGGTTTTCAAGGTAATTTTGTTTTCTCTCTTTTGGTGATCCATAACCAAGATTAGAAAGGATTATAGAGATTACAAGGAATCAAGATAAAAACATTCCAATTTTATTTTTCATTGAAAACATAAGGTTCACATGAGGAGTTACAACATCAGGGAACAATAGGATCAACTAAAGAGTTTTTGTTGGTCCTAAATTTTGAGTTCTCTTCCTTGCAACATTTTTCACAAATGAGGATGTGATAGAGTCTTCTTGGAATTTTCTGGGATGTACCTCCGGTGCATACCCAAGCTTAGGATCTTCACTCTTCTTGATCACGTCATATCATCCTCTTCTCTTGACCCTTGAAAACTTCATTCACACCAAACTTCTCACAATCTTCCTTAGCAATGTTAGTGCAATCCAAATAATAAATTCACATGGTTCATTTTCAACACAATACTAAAACTCATAAACACATTAACTACTGTCACAACTTATTTTAAAACTCCTTTTCTCAAAAGAACACCAAAAGAAAGAGATTAAGATGAAAATGCAATTATTGGCAGAAATCTGTCAAAACAGGACATCGGGTAAAGATGATTTGTTTCGAACACATTCTGTTGCTCAAATAAAAAAGTTTTCAACTAAGAAAAGTTTAGTATATAGCCTAGGATTAATCACAAAAAAACTCAGGTCATTTAAATTTTCTGTGTTTTTATACAAATTTAACAGTGGACAGCAGAAATCTGTTTCCTGCACAGAAGTCTGAAATATAGTCTCAACTTTCCACTAGAGGCTTTACTTGGCTCAAAAAAGACACAAAAGAAAAGATAAAGCAGGGTTGATAAGAAAATAGAAAACACCCAGGTGCAAAGCACACAGAAAGAAACGACGAAAAATGGGTTGAAAACGGAGAAATAAAACGGATTGTCTCCCGGTAGCGCTTTTCTTTAACGCCTTTCAGCTAGGCATAAAAAAGAAGATGATCACATAAGAAATATGAATTAAGCAATAGAGAGCACCAAGAAGAAATTATAAAACAAATTTAATTTTACCCCACTTCCTATGCATAGGAATCTTGTAGAGAAATAAATCAAAGAAGCTCAAACTAGAAATATGGGAAGGTAGAACAAGAGCAACTTCAAAACTTTCAACAAAAAGAGAGGTATTTTAGTAACATGAAAATTCCTACAACCATATTTTCCTCTCTCATAATAATTTTCAGTAGCATCATGAAAAAAATCAACAACATAATTATCACATAAAGCATGTTTGTCATGGTTTAAAAGTACACAATTCATATCAAGCTCCAAAACAGTGGGATCAAAATTTAAAGTCAGCTCCTCTTTTTTTCCACTTTTAGCAATATCAAGACGAGATGATTGATCACTCATAAAAGGTATATGACACATTATATCAATCCTATTTTCAATATGATTATAATTCATAACATCAAATAACATAGGACCATCATCAAGAGCATTATCATATAAATTTTCTAAACAAACTTCCTCATTATCATGCATATCAATAGTTGGAATAAAAAGAGGATTATCATAGGACTTATCAAATTAGCAAGTATTATCATAAATAACAGTAGAAATATCATTCTCACAAGTTTCATTCATAGTATTATCAAGGTCACAAGTATAGCAAGTACCAACTTCATCCAAAAGGGATATTTCAAAACAATCAATAGGATCATCACAATTATGAGTTAAAGAGTTACTATTATTTGGAGGTAGACATGGGTAGATCCATTCTTCCTCCTCTTGATCATCACTATCCTCCTCTTTTTCATCCAATGAATTTCCAAATTTAGCAATTTCATCTTCCATAGACTCCTGGAAGGCAATAGTCTCCTCCTTAGGTTGAGAGCATTTATTAAGATATTCCATTATGTAGTAATTACAATCCTTGTAATTATCAAAGAAATATTCAAGTATAGAATAAATCTCAGATTTATAAGGTGCATCATCAATACTTTCAAGCAAATAGGCAATTTTGAATGCACCCTTCCAAGCAATAAATTCTTCAATTTGTTCCACATCATAAAATTCATAATTTCCCTTGACATAAGAAGATATGGTAACATTATCATTATACTCACATTGAAAAGGGAGGTGTTTATACCTCCTACAGCAACGAGATTTATCAAAGAAATAAGTAACATTATAAGTAGAGCACAAGTTTTTAGCATAGTCATGCAATTTATTAATTTGCTCCCATAAGTGTTTCTCTTTTTGTCACAAGCGGTGTTCCTTATAATAATTTTGTTGTTCATCCGTGAACCAACCTTGCCTATAAGATCTTGTTTCAGAGACATCAAACATTGATAGCAAGCATGATAAAGCAAAAAATAACAACTAGAATAAGAACTAATTTTTTTGTGTTTTTGATAAAGAGAAGCAAACAAGACAAAATAAAATAAACTAAGCAAAACAAAAACAAAGTAAAGAGATTGGAAGTGAGAGACTCCCCTTGCAGAAGACTTCTTTCTCCCTGGCAACGGCGCTAGAAATTCTTGATGCAAACGTTGATGGTGCCTTGACGGTGAGACTTCTTGATGATGATTAAGTCCCCGGCAACGGCACCAGAAATTCTTGTTGCTATGGATGGTGTGTTGGGAACCCCAAGAGGAGGGTGTGATGAGTGCAGCGGTAAGAATTTCCCTCAGTTAAGAACCAAGGTTATCAATTCAGTAGAAGAAAGAGGATCTTCGGAAGGTTGATGCCACTGACGGTGGTAATGGCACCGCACCAGTGTCAGCAACAATGCGGAACCTGCACACAACACAACCAAAATACTTTGTCCCAACGGTACAGTGAGGTTGTCAATCTGACCGGTCTTGCTGAAAACAAAGATTAGACGTATAGTGCGGAAAATGGTTTATGCCTGCAGTAAGTAAAGAAAGCAGGAAAATTGTAGTGGTTTGTTTAACAGTGTAGGAAAAATGGACCGGGGTTCATAGGTTCACTAGTGGTGTCTCTCTATAAAAGAGAACATGATGCGTGAACAAATTACAGCTAGGCAATTGACAAATAGAGGTTGCACCATAGTGCACATTCATGACATGATGACTACTATGATATTTAGTGCGGGAATTACAACAATATACATAGACCGTAATCCAACTGCATCTATGACTAATAATCCACCCTTAGGTTATCATCCGAACCCCCTGACTGCTTTGTGTTGGAAACCCCAAGAGGAGGGTGTGATGAGCAAGCGGCAAGAATTTCCCTCAGTTAAGAACCAAGGTTATCAATCTAGTAGGAGGAAGAGGATCTCAGGAAGGTTGATGCCACTGACCGTGGTGATGGCGCCTCACCGGTGTCAGCAACAACGTGGAACCTGCACACAACACAACCAAAATACTTTGTCCCAACGGTACAGTGAGGTTGTAAATCTCACCGGTCTTGCAGAAAACAAAGATTAGACGTATAGTGTGGAAAATGATGTATGCTTGCAGTAAGTAAAGAGAGCAGAAATTGTTGTGGTTTGTTTAACAGTGTGGAAAATGGACCGAGGTTCATAGGTTCACTAGTGGTGTCTCTCCATAAAGATAACATGCTGGGTGAACAAATTACAGCTGGGCAATTGACAAATAGAGGTTGCACCGTAGTGCACATATATGACATGATGACTACTATGATATTTAGTGCGGGCATTACAACAATATACATAGACCAAAATCCATCTACATCTATGGCTAATAATCCATCCTCAGGTTATCATCCGAACCCCCTTAGGTATTAAGTTGCAAGAAACAGATAACTGCATTAAACAAGGTATGTAATGTAAGCAATGATTATGCACGCAGGCACTCTCACTGCTGTTTTCTTCCTAATGGCAACATCACATCCCCCCTTCACGTTTCTGTCACTCGAGCAAGGCAATGAGGAGGCATGAACCCACTATAAAGCATAAATACTCCCTCTTAGAGTCATTAGCAACTACTTGGCCAGAGCAACCACTATCAATGGAAAGCATGCAAGATCACAAATAGCATATGCAAATAAAGACTATAATCAACTTGGCATAAGTTCAATATTCATCGGATCCCAGCAAACACAACATATAGAATTACATAAGATCAATCTCGATCATGATAGGCAACCCACGAGATCTAAACATGGAGGCATATGAGGAGAATACAACCATCTAGCTACAGCTACGAACCCGTAGTCCAAGAATGAACTACTCACGCATCACTCCGGAGGCAGGCATGGTGATGTAGAAGCCTCCGGTGATGATTTCCTCTCCGACACGGTTGACGGTGACGGGGGTTGCAAAACTTTTCGGGGATTTTTGATCAGGTGTCTAGGGTTTTCCATCTGGGGGAATTAAATAGGCGAAAGGGCAAAGGCGGTGGAGCTCTAGGGGCCCCACACCCATAGCTGGCGCGGCCAAGGGGGCTGTACCACCCTATGGTGTGGCCCCCCTGATGCCCGTCTTAGACTCTCATTCGGTCTTCTGGATGCTTCCGGGGAAAATAGGCACTTCGGGCTTTGTGGGGTCCAATTCCGAGAGTGTTTCCAGAACAACTTTTCTGAAACCAAAAACAGCAGAAAACAGGGAACTGGCACTTGGCATCTTGTTAATAGGTTAGTCCCGGAAAACGTATAAAAATGCTATAAATAAGGGAGAAAAAAAATAGCAATTGACATAATATGATCATGGAGCATCAGAAATTATAGATACGTTGGAGATGTATCAAGCATCCCCAAGCTTAGTTCCTACTCGTCCTCGAGTAGGTAAATGATAAAACATAATAATTTATGAGGTGAAATGCTACTAACATAAACTTGATCAATCTAATGTAAAAGCATATGCACGCTGAGACCATAGAACTTAAGACACAAACATAATAAATATAACTTTAATAATAAAGCATAGTAATTACTTTGCATCACGAAGACTGATATTTACGTTTGTTTCAGTTATAGAGAAAGCATGGCAAAGTGATATTTCACTAGTCCTTAAGAGTGGGGCAAAACATAAATGCCAGGACACCTTCAAAGTTCATGAGGAAGACTAGAGAAAATAATTTAAGAACAAATAATATCACATCATGAAGTAAATATTGATGTTTATGGGGCAAATGCACATAGAACTCGGAATGGAAAAAATGCTCTATTAAGTGTGCATAAAGCTAGAAGATGGAGACTCAACATAAAAGTAAAAGAAAGGACCTTCGCAGAGGGAAGCAGGGATCACTCATGTGCTAGAGCTTTTATTTTATTAAACAGAGGTATTAAAAGTTTGACATTGAGTGTCTATATTTTGGGAGAGGTGTATGTTAAGGTCAACGAATGGTAAAAAGACAATACAGTACGTCACAAGCCAACTGGATTCACAAGAGCGGCTCCCAGGGTGAAGGACACAACTGGTGTAGAAGGTCATCCCTCTTTATCTTTTGTTTACACAATTATGCTTTGACTGATAAACCAGGGGCAAAATAGTGAAGATAACTTGTTTGTATTAATTTGGGGCTGGGCACCCCGCTGCCAGCTCTTCTATCATTTGGATAAGCGGATGAAGCCACTAGTCCAGGGTGTGAAATCCAATCAACAAGTGAGATAAAGATTCTATATTGACGTCCTCGTGAGCAAAACTAAGAACACAAAACAGGAGTAATTTTGAAGGTTTTAAAGGTAACACATGAGCAATTTACTTGGAGTGGCAGTTAAATACCACATGTAGGTAGGTATGGTGTACACAATGGGGAAAACTTTGGTTTAAGGAGTTTGGATGCACGAGTAGAGTTCATGCTCAGTACAGGTGGAGGCTAACAAAAGACTGGGAGTGACAAATCAAGAGAGCATAAAAGCCATAATAATGCATAGCGACATAAGAATCATTAATTAAAGCATAAGCAGTATCAAAAGTTCAAAAACTAAGTGGACATGGAGGCTATTCGTGACTGGTTTGTATTCATAAACATGGTGTGAGCATGCGCCAAGTCAACCAAATAAAACATTCGAAAGAGAATACCATATATTGACACTTTACTATGACAAGAACAACTCATGAATCTTTCAAGACATACTAAACACTCTCAGCTATTTGAGGCTATTCATGCTACTCAATAACCACAAGGCTTTAAATCTAAAATAACATTTAGCATGGGATGAGAAAGTTCTAGCCATAGTCTATACAAGCTTCTACTAGCACTGTTATAAATTCTACTTCAAGCAGCAGTTTTCTTCTCCCAACAAGCACCATACAAAACATGCTTTAAAAAAATACTATTTATGATACAGCAAGGAAACATGAGAGTACTCACATAACACTACTAAAACTAACAACTCTGATAAGAGATGCATGCAAAACAGGAGCTAAATAAATGCAGCAGCCAGACAAGATTAAGAATACAAAGTATTCTCATGAAAAAGTGGAGCGTGTCACTCTCCAATAAAATAATGCTGGGTTCCAACCAAGCTTATTGAAAAAGTAAAAACATACTGAAAGCAAAAAACAAAAACAAACTGAAAAAAAAGACGCTCCAAGGAAAGCACATAAGATGTGACCGAATAAAAATATAGTTTCACTCGAAGTGACCTGATAATTTTTTGACGAAGAAGGGGATGCCTTGGGCATTCCCAGTCTTAGACACTGACACAAATTCTTTTAAAACTCTTTTTCTCAAAAGAACACCAAAAGAAAGAGATTAAGATGCAATTGCAATTATTGGCAGAAATCTGTCCAAACAAGACAGCAGGTAAAGATCGATTTTTTCAAAAATCTTCTGTTGCTCAAATAAAAAAGTGGTCAACTAAGAAACGTTGCGTATATAGCTCAGGATTATGCACAAAAAAACTCAGGTCATTTTGAGTTTTCTGTGATTTTTTACGGAATAAGCAGCGGACAGCAGAAATCTGTTTCCTGCGCAAAAATCCGAAATATAGCCTCAACTTTCCACTAGAGGCTTTACTTAGCTCAACAAAAACACAAAAGAAAAGATACAGCAGGGTTGCTAAGGAAATAGACAACACCCAGGTGCAAAGCACGCCAAAGAAAACGAAAGAAAGCCAGCTGAAAACAGCGAAATGAAACGGGTTGTCTCCCGGTAGCGCTTTTCTTTAACGCCTTTCAGTTAGGCATAAAAAGGGCAACTCAAGTATTTTCAAGTGAAGAAGCATCAACATCATATCTTTCACTAATAATAGAGTCAAAAAGTAGCTTAATCTTATTTCTAGGGAAGTGTTCCAAACCTTTCTTGAGGGGGAATTGATATTTAATACTCCCCTCTTTCATATCAATAAGAGCACCAACAGTTCTAAGAAAAGGTCTTCCCAAAATAATAGGACAAGAAGCATTGCATTCAATGTTCATAACAAAAATCAACAGGGACAAGGTTATTTTTAACCATAATAAGAACATCATCAATTCTAGCAAGAGGTTTCTTCTTAGCATTATCAGCACGATGAACATCCAAATAACAGTGTTGCAACGGTGGTAAATCAAGCATATCATAAAGCTTTTGAGGCATAACAGAGATACTAGAACCAAGATCACACAAAGAATTGCAATAAAAATAATTTACTTTTATCTTAATGATAGGGTCCCAACCATCATCTAATTTCCTAGGGATAGATGTCTCAAGTTTCAGCTTTTCTTCCCTAACTTTCATGAGAGCATTGGTAATATGTTTAGTGAAGGCCATATTCATGGCACTAGCATTGGGACTTACAGCAAGCTTTTGTATAAACATAATAACTTCAGAGATATTTCAATCATCAAAATCAATATTATTATTATCAAAAGAAATGGGACCATTATCTCCCACATCTCTAAAAATTTTAGCACTTTTATCGGAAGCATTTTCAGCAGTTTGAGGCAGTTTAGCACGTTTCACCAAAGGAGTAGTGACTTTATTAACACCAACTACTTTACCATTGATAGTAGGAGGTTTACTAGCACTTGGAGCTTCAGTTTTACTAGTGGTTGTGATAGTGCAAACTCTAGCAATATTATTCTTTCTAGCCAATTCATCTTCTGTTTTCCACCTAGCATGTAATTCAGCCATCAACCTGAAATTATTATCTATTCGAACTTGGATGGCATTCAAAGTTTTACTTTGTTTAAAATCTTGTGGAAATACCTTTAGTTTTATAAAATCAACATCAATAGCAAGGCTATCTACTTTAAAGGCAAGAACATCTATTTTACCAAGCTTTTCCTAAACATATTTATTAAAAGCACTTTGTGTGCTAATAAATTCTCTAAGCATGTTTTCAAGATAAGAGGTAGAGATTTTATTGATATTGTAGGAGTTGCCATAAGAATTACCATAACCATTATTAGTAGGATAAGTCTTATAATTGTTTCCACCAAAATTATAATTTCTAATAAAGTTTACATCAACATGCTCTTCTTGAGCAACCAAAGAGGCTAAAGGAACATTATTTGGATCAACTTGAGATTTACCATTAACAAGCATAGACATAATAGCATCAAGCCTTTCACTTAAATAGGAGGTTTCCTCAACATAATTTACCTTCTTACCTTGTGGAGCTCTCTCAGTGTGCCACTCTGAATAATTTATCATCATATCATCAAGAAGCTTTGTTGCATTGCCCAAAGTGGACATAAAGGTACCTCCAGCAGCTGAATCCAATAGCTTCCTTGAGGAGAAATTCATTCCTGCATAAAAAGTTTGTATAATCATCCAAGTAGTCAGTCCATGAGTGGGACAATTCTTCACCATAGTTTTCATTCTTTCCCAAGCTTTAGCAACATGTTCATTATCAAGGCTCTGTTGATGAAGCAATTGTATAAGTTTTATTGCAAAGAAGATATTCCTTGGGTGCATCTTGTGTGGTCCCTATACAGTCCTGGAGCTCCTCACGCTCAGAGTAGAAGGGGTTCTTTTTGGTGGCGCGATGTCTTTAGTCTGGTTCATGATTACCGCAGTATTACTCGTTGCATTATTGGAAACGGTGAATCAACTCTATTTTGGAAAGATTTCTGGTTTTCAGGTGAGCTCCTCTGTGATAAGTTTGCGAGGTTGTTCTCGTTCGCTCTTGATGAGGATGTCACGGTTGCTGATTTATCTCGCTCGACTGATCTCAGCTCTCTCTTTGCTCTACCGCTGTCACCACAAGCTTTTTATGAGTTGGCACAGGTCGAGGCTTGTTTACAGGGGATCAATTATGAGCCAGACATTATGGATAGAAGGATTTTTCCTTGGGGCTCCTCTCGGTTCACCTCGGCAAAATACTACAACTTTATTTTTGCTCAAGCTCCACAAGACCCCAGTCTTCAATCTATTTGGGCGTCGAGATGTCTACCGAAGCTACGCGTCTTCCTCTGGTTACTTTTGAGAGACAGGCTAAATACTAGAGACCTGATGGCGCGCAAGCATTGGACTTTGGACTCGGGTACCTCTTGTGTCCTTTGCGCTGATAGTGTGCTGGAGACAAGGGATCATCTGTTCTTCCTTTGTTCGTTCTCTACGGCTTGCTGGGATTTTATTAATATCCATTGGGATACTGCTGTTCCTATTTCTATGAGTATCATCAGAGCAAAAAGAGTTTTTCCCGGCCCTTGCTTCTTGGAGATTGCTGCTTGTGCTCTGTGGAACATTTGGAAGGAACGAAATGAGTTTATTTTCAATAGACAGACTCCATCCTTCTCTAGATGGAAAGTGCGATTCAAACATGACATCCTCCTTCACCAATTCAGGGTGAAACCAGCCTTAGTCCCAAAACTTCTTGATTGGGTTTTTTCCACTTTTTCTTAACTGTTCTTTTTAATGTTCTTCTTTTCTTTGTTCCACTTCCTCCCCCCTTGATGTAATCCTCGCCCTTTGCCCCTCCCTCTCTATTTCTTGTATTTACCCCTCTCATGATTAATAGAAAATCTACACCGTAGGGGTTTTCCCCTACGGTATCATTATCAAAAAATTGTTTAAAATTCATTATGTCACTTCTCAGGATATAATCTTAGCAGGAGGATAATATTTTCCAATGAAAGCATCTTTACACTTAATCCATGAATCAATACTATTTCTAGGCAAAGATAGCAACCATTCTTTAGCTCTTCCTCTCAAAGAGAAAGGAAATAATTTCAGTTTAATAATATCTCCATCCACATCTTTATATTTTTGCATCTCACATAGTTCAAAAAAAATATTAAGGTGGGCAGCAGCATCATCAGTACTAATACCAGAAAATTGCTCTTTCATCACAAGATTTAATAAAGCAGGTTTAATCTCATAGAAAGCAGCAGTAGGAGCAGGTGGAGCAATAGGTGTACAAATAAAATCATTGTTGTTTATGCTAGTGAAGTCACACAACTTAGTATTCTTAGAGGAACTCATTTTAGAGGAATAAAAGCAAGAAAATAAATAACAGCTATGAAGTAAACTAATTTTTTGTGTTTTATATATATAGAAAAGAATAACAAGAGAAAAATAAAAACAAGACAATAAACAAAATAAAGAGGTTGAGAGTGAGAGACTCCCCTTGCCATAAGACTTCTTCCTCCCCGGCAACGGCGCTAGAAATTCTTTGACCGCTTTGTGTTGGAAACCCCAAGAGGAGGGTGTGATGAGCAAGCGACAAGAATTTCCCACAGTTAAGAACCAAGGTTATCAATCTAGTATGAGGAAGAGGATCTCAGGAAGGTTGATGCCACTAACGGTGGTGATGGTGCCTCATCGGTGTCAGCAACAACGTTGAACCTGCACACAACATAACCAAAATACTTTGTCCCAACGGTACAGTGAGGTTGTCAATCTCACCGGTCTTGCTGAAAACAAAGATTAGATGTATAGTGTGGAAAATGATGTATGCTTACAGTAAGTAAAGAGAGCAGGAAATTGGTGTGGTTTGTTTAACAGTGTGGAAAATGGGACGGGCTTCATAGGTTCACTAGTGGTGTCTCTCCATAAAGATAACATGCTGGGTGAACAAATTACAGCTGGGCAATTGACAAATAGAGGTTGCACCGTAGTGCACATATATGACATGATGACTACTATGATATTTAGTGTGGGCATTAGAACAATATACAAAGACCGAAACCATCTGCATCTATGACTAATAATCCACCCTCAGGTTATCATCCGAACCCCCTTATGTATTAAGTTGCAAGAAACAGATAACTACATTAAACAGTGTGTGTAATGTAGGCAATGATTATGCACGCGGGCACTCTCACCGCTATTTTCTCCCTAATGCCAACATCACATCCTCCCCCTTCACGTTTCTGTCACTCGAGCAAGGCGATGAGGAGGCATGAACCCACTATCAAGCATAAATACAACCTCTTGGAGTCACTAGCAACTACTTGGCCAGAGCAACCACTAGCAACGGAAAGCATGCAAGATCACAAATAGCATATGCAAATAAAGACTATAATCAACTTGGCATAAGTTCAATATTCATCAGATCCCAGCAAACACATCATATAGAATTACATAAGATCAATCTCGGTCATGATAGGAAGCTCACGAGATCTAAACATGGAGGCATATGAGGAGAAGACAACCATCTAGCTACAGCTACGAACCTGTAGTCCAAGGATGAACTACTCACGCATCACTCCGGAGGCAGACATGGTGATGTAGAAGCCTTCGGTGATGATCTCCTCTACGGCAAGGTGCCGGAGACAGCTTCAGAACCCCCTTGATCTAGGGTTGACGGTGACGGCGGGTGTAGAACTTTTCGGGGATTTTTGATCAGGTGTCTAGGGTTTTCCAATCGGGGGGATTAAATAGGCGAAAGGGCAAAGGCGGTGGAGCTCCAGTGGCCCCACACCCATAGATGGTGCGGCCAGGGGGCGCGCCACCCTATGGTGTGGCACCCCTTATGCCCGTCTTCGACTCTCCTTCGGTCTTCTGGATGCTTCCGGGGAAAATAGGCACTTCGGGCTTTGTGGGGTCCAATTCCGAGAATGTTTCCAGAACAACTTTTTTGAAACCAAAAACAGCAGAAAACAGGGAACTGGCACTTGGCATCTTGTTAATAGGTTAGTCCCGGAAAACGTATAAAAATGCTATAAATAAGGGAGAAAACAAGTAGCAATTGATATAATATGATCATGGAGCATCAGAAATTATAGATACGTTAGAGACGTATCACCCCCTTAGGGATTAAGTTGCAAGCAACACATAATTGTATTAAGAAATGTGTGTAATGTAAGCAATGATTGTACACGCGGGAACTCACACCGCTGTTTTCTCCCTAGTGGCAACAACACATCCTCCCCCGTCACGTTTCTGTCACTCGAGCACAGGCGAAAAGGAGGCATGAACCCAACTATCGAGCATAAAATACTCCCTCTTGGAGTCACTAGCAACTACTTGGCCAGAGCAACCACTAGCAATGGAAAGCATGCAATATAACAAATAACATATGAAATAAAGACTATAATCAACTTGGCATAAGTTCAATATTCATCGGATCCCAGCAAACACAGCACATAGAATTACATAAGAACAATCTCGATCATGTTAGGCAGCTCACAAGATCTAAACATTTAGGCATAGGAGGAGAAGACAACCATATAGCTACTGCTATGGACCCGTAGTCCAAGGATGAACTACTCACACATCACTCCGGAGGCAGGCATGGTGATGAAGAGGCCTCCGGTGATGATTTCATCTCCAGTAGGGTGCCAGGAGACAGCTTCAGAACCCCCCTGATCTAGGGTTGACAACAGCGGCGGTTGCGGAACTTTTTGAGGATTTTGATCAGGTGCTTAGGGTTTTCCTTCGGAGGGGAATAAATAGGCGAAAGGGAAAAGGCGGTGGAGCCCTGGGGGTCCCACACCACCACCCAGCGCGGCCAAGGGGGGCGACACGCCGCCTTATGGTGTGGGCCCCCCGAGCCCCCCCCCCCTCCGGGTCTCTTTGGGACTCTGTGGAACATTCGGGAATTGTAAGACTTCTGGGCTTCGAAATTTCCAATTCCAAGAATATTTCCAGAACAACTTTTCTGAAACTAAAAACAGCAGAAAACAGGGAACTAGCTCTGTGGCATCTTTTCAATAGGTTAGTCCGAAAAATCAATAAAAATGACATAAACAAGGGAGAAAACATGTAGCAATTATCAAAGTATCATCATGGAACATCAGAAATTATAGATACGTTGGAGACGTATCAGTTCCACGAAGTCCCGAAGAGGCCCGGAGAGGGGCCACAGGGGGTTCATACCATAGGGCAGCGCACCCCGTGGCCGCGCCTAGGGGTGGTGTGGGTCCCTCGGGCATTCACCGCCATCGCCCTTTCTCCTATATAATCCCCCCGATACGTGAAACCTAAATATACCATTTTTCCCCGAGAAACACCCGAGGCCGCCGTCATCATCATCCCGAGATCGGGAGGGTTCTGGAGCTCTCCCCGGCACCCTGCCGGGAGGGAAATTCATCACCGGAGGGGTCTACACCACCATGCCCTCCTCCGAAGTGATGCGTGAGTAGTTCATCCCTGGACTACGAGTCCATAGCAGTAGCTAGATGGTTGTCTTCTCCACTTTATGCCTCATGTTTAGATCTCGTGAGCTTCCCTACATGATCGAGATCATCTTTATGTAATGCTACATGTTGTGTTTGCTGGGATCCGATAAATGTTGAATGCCATGTCTTCTGATTATCAATCTATCATTTTATCTTCATGCATATGTTATTTATGATCTTTCATGCTCTTCGCTATTAGTAGATGCTCTGGCCAAGTAGATGCTAGTAACTCCAAGAGGGAGTATTTATGCTCGATAGTGGGTTCATGCCTGCTTTGCATCTGTGCTCGAGTGATAGAAACATGACGGATGGAGGATGTGTTGTTGCCATTAGGGAGAAAACAACGATGTTTACTTTGTTTACATTGTTTACATTAAACACTTTGCTTACTATGGTTATCTGTTGCTTGCAACTTAATACACAATGTTTGTTCGGATGATATTCGGAGGGTGGATTATTAGTCATAGATGCAGTTGGATGACGGTCTATGTTTCTTGTTGTAATGCCCGCATGAATCACATAGTAATGTTTATGTCTTGCATATGCAGTATGGTGCAACGTACATTTCTGTCAATTGCCCAGCTGTAATTTGTTCACCACACATGTTATTTATCTTCTATGGAGAGACACCACTAGTGAACTGTGGACCCCGGTCCATTTTCTCATACTGATAATACACACACTGTTCCCACTGTTTTCACACTGCTGCTACTGCTTTCATATTGTTTTCCACATCATACGTTTAACCTCTTTCTGTTCAGCAAAAACGGTGAGATTGACAACATCAGTGCTTCGTTGGGGCAAAGTGATTTGATTGTGTTGTGTAGGTTCCACGTTGCTGCCGAACCGGTAGTGCGCCCTGCCAAATCAGCTTCATCAATCTTCTGAAGTTGCTCCTTCCTCCTACTAGTCGATTCAACCTTGGTTTCTTTCTGAGGGAAACTTTCTACTGTGCTCTTCATACCTTCCTCTTGGGGTCTCCCAACGAACGTGTGTTACACGCACATCACCCCCGAGCCTGATTTTACTCTTCATCTATTATGCTACTCAAGTGGTTTTATTAATGTGATCTTTGGAGACCCTTGTCCCACGGTGTGAAGGTGGGAGTGTGTGCACGATGTGTGACTCTTAAGCTTAAGTTATAATTTGTATTGGATAACTCTATGAAATTGTGGTGTTTGTCTAGAACAAACTAGGGCTCAAGGTGACGCTGTGGGGTTTCCTAGATGGGGAATGCGACTTTAAGGTGTGCTTTCATATCCCTACGCGATGAATTGTGTTCGTTATCCAACCGGAGAGTGGTTCAGAGTAGCATAGTGAAGAGAATATATTTATTTATTCAATTACATTATCATAGTTGAGAGTTCCCACTAGCGAAAGTATGATCCCTAGGCCTTGTTTCTAAGCATTGAAACACCGTTTACAACCAGTTCTGCTACATGTTTGCTTGCTGCCATTTTTATTTCAGATTGCAATTACCACTTATAATCATCCATGTTACTTGTATTTCACTATCTCTTTTCCGAACTAGTGCACCTATACAGCAGACAATTGTATTAGGTGTGTTGGGGACACAAGATACTTCTTGTATCTTAATTGCATGGTTGCTTGAGAGGGATATCTTTGACCTCTACCTCTCTGAGTTCGATAAACCTTGGGTGATCCACTTAAGGGAAACTTGCTGCTGTTCTACAAACCTCTACACTTGGAGGCCCAAGACTGTCTACAAGAATAGAAACGTGTGTAGACATCAGGAATCACCAACATCGTCACCGAAACTCATTCCGCGCTTTGTGTTAGCAACGATCAGATATATGATGGCCCGTACCTTCAGAGTAGATCATGTGTGTTACGTAGGACAAAAGAAATTCTGCTACGCGGCCCAATACCTAGGCCGTGCCTCATGGCCGCCTAGTGGTTGTGGGGCCCACGCAGGTAATATGAAATTGCGGTTATCATTGTTCGAGCAGCTGTCTGGGTTAAAAATTAATTTTCATAAGAGCGAGATCTTTTGTTCTAGAGATGCTGTGAATAATCAACAAGATTATCGACACATATTTGGTTGTGTGGTTGGTAAACTCTCGTTCAAGTATTTAGGTATCCCCATTCATTACCTTAGGATGTTGAATAAAGAGTGAAAACCGATTGAAGATCGGTTTGAACAAAAATTAAGTTCTTGGATTGGGAAGATGTTGTCATATGGAGATCGTCTGGTCTTAATTAATTCCGTTCTCTCTAGCCTATCGATGTTCTTTTTATATTTCTTTGAGGTAACCGTCGGGGTGCGCAAAAGACTATACTTCTTTAGATCTTGCTTCTTTTGGCAAAGTGATCAGCTTAAAAAGAAGTACCGTTTAACCAAATGGAATATTGTGTGTCGCCCTAAAGACCAAGGGGGTCTAGGGATTGAAGTGTTGGAGGTTAAAAATAAGTGTTTGATTAGCAAATGGCTATTTAAACTTCTAACAGAATGTGGAGTGTGGCATGAGTTGCTACATGAAAAATATATAAAAGGGACTCCTTTATTCCAGGTCGAATCTAAACCGACGAATTCTCCTTTTTGGAAAGGAGTGATGAGGATGAAAGCTAATTTCTTCTCTAATATTTCTTACACACTAGGTGATGGAAATAGTATTCGGTTTTGGGAAGATACTTGGTTAGGTGGTACTGCGTTATCGGTTCAACATGCTTCTTTATATAATATCGTTACGCATAAAAATGTTTTGGTATCTCAGGTGCTTATGGGTGACCATCCAAATATTACTTTTAGAAGATCTTTGATTGTAATAATTGGGAGCGTTGGTTACACTTGGTAGAGAGGTTGATGGACCTATATCTAACTAATAAACCAGATAGGTTTAATTGGAAGTTAACTCCATCGGGCGTGTTCTTAGTTAAATCTTTTTATCAAGATCAAATGAATGGTAACACACGCTTTTTACACAAATACCTATGGAGGTTAAAAGTTCCTCTCAACATTAAAAATTTCATGTGGTTCCTTTACCGTAAGGAACTATTGACTAAAGATAATATTGTTATAAGGAGGTGGACGCGGTGTACGAAATGTGTGTTTTGTGGGGAAGAAGATACGGTTGATCATTGTTTTATCTCTTGTGATTTTGCTAAGAAAATTTGGAGATTAGTTCACTTCACTTTCAGTATCACTCCGCCTTTGTCGTAGCTAATTTGTTTGGCTATTGGTTAAAGGGAGTGGAAAAAATTATGAAAGCGAGTATACGCATATGTGTATGTGCTTTTTTTTGGGAAATTTGGAATTGCAGGAATGATGTAATTTTTAACAATATGAATGATGGTCATTTTTTACAGGTGGTACATCGCGCTACACATTGGATGCTACTTTGGTCTTTTCTGCTCCCCGAAGGCCAGCGAGGACGTTTGGATTCTGGATGTACCCGGCTCATGGCGGTCGTGCGGGCTATCTACAACCAGGGTGGTTGGTTGCACACTAGACGATTACCACATGTGTAATTTTCTAGTTTTGAGGATCTTTCGGTGGCTGATTTTCGCTCCTACTATTAGACACCACTGAGTGTTGTCCTGCTATTTTATTGTACTCTGGATGATTACATTTTAATATAATAAGCCATGTGCATCATCTAGATGCAGAGGCTGGAGGTTTCCGTTTCAAAAAGAAATGCAACACCAGCTTTTATTTAGTCAGGATCTTGTTGGTTTTACCCTTTTTAACTTTCATCCTATTTTGCACAATTATTGAAGCCAAATAGACAAAAAGTACTAGATGATAACTTCGTCTTCACGCTAAACCCGTGGAATCTGTATTGTTAAGCAGTCTGGTCAAGCTTGAGTGCTTTCGGCACATGGAAGATTAAGACATTGACCCAAGCATCTGCAGATCAAAAGTTTATATTACAAGTAGGATTGCAGGAGGAAATAAATACAACAACACAGTAGAACAGCTAGGATGCCCTTGATTATTATTGATGCACTCGACGAACTTGGATGACCAGATATTCATTTCAACCTTGAGCCTACCTTGATCTATCTTCACATCAGCATGCATGGTTGGCTACAGTATGAAAAAGTTTGCTACTGCTCATATGGACATGACAAAATAAAATAAAATACAGGAAACCCTTGCTTAAAATCAGACACAACAGTCAAGAACAAGATATAGCAGAACTTGCCAACTATTTTTTGATAAAGAGAATATGTTAATATCAAAGATACCAATTACACCGAGCCTCTGCACCAACTAGCTGTCAAAAGACAACTCGGATGCACACATCGAAGAAAAAAAATAAAAATAGAGAAATAAAAATAAAGACCCCTTCGCGGTGATGGAACACACGTAACAACAACACTCTAACCACCACCGAATATAACACCTAAACCGCAGATGGGATTCTCCAAAGATAACGCCTTCAAGAAGGAAACAAAGCACAAGCGATGTCATCGCCCGGTCAAAGATCTTAAGCTTTCACCCTGAAGAAAGTCCGAGTCCACAAAAACAATGTCTTCAGCAAGACCATTGCCAGCCACAACCAATTAAGGCCAGACCTTGGGCTTTCACCCTGGAATTCGCCACTCGGTACTCAAAAAGTACCGCCACAAAAGCAGTCCACCTGTGTTGTCTCCCCCTCTTACCAAGGTTGTTGTTGCAAGTGCCCAACACGCGACACACAAGAAGAACCTGTGTCGCCATCCTTCATCGCAACCACTACACTTCTCCACCAAGTCAAAACTCCGATCGAAAACACCATGACTTTCTCCACCTCTGACAATGCCATGGAGATCCAATTTATGTCCCATATCACCGTTAAGAAGCGAAGCTTCACGCCACTCCCACATGACGTAATTGGCATGATCTAGGGGAGCGCATGACCGGATCGATTCCAATCTAGAAATCCAGTGTCGCCATGCGCCAAATGATGGAATCACCGATAGGAAGACCGGAACACATCTGCGACTCAATCGAGGAGGTCCGACTGATGTAGATCGGTGCCATGACGCTCGAAGAACTTGCAGGATCAGCCACCATTATTAAAGGGCCAAACTCGCAGCCACCACGCTGTCGGTCGGCTCCCGGCGAACGGAACGAGTAGGCCAACATCATCCCCGCGGAACCTTGGTTGGCCACCGAGAAAACATCAGATCGAAGAGACCACCGCACCCCATAGGGCCGATGTCATCGCCTCCGGATCATTGACGCCCACCTCAGCTCTCGCGCCGCCACCTCCCCGCCATGAGTTGTCGAACGCCGCCGCCACCCTCACGGGCCGACGAGCGCCGCCGCCCGTGGCCTGGTCACGCATCAACGGCTAGAGGTACGCCACGCCCCTCCACCATGAAAGTCGGCCGAACCAAAGACAGGGATGACCGCCGTACACCGCCCGGGCCAGAGGCCACCACGGCTCCAGACCGAAGCCGCCCGCATGTCGCGGTCCGCGGTACAACCTCCATTGAGCCATCACCACGAGCCGCGCCGAGCTCCAGCACCATGCCCCGCCCACGGGCCCGTCGGCCCAAATCAAACCCGACTAGTAGATCGAGCGCGGGCAAGAGCCGCCGCACACCGCCAGCAGCAGGGCACCACCGCGCCACCCACCGCCGCCAGCAGGGCACCGCCATCTCCGACCGAGCCTGCAGGCTCGGCCTCCCATCCCCGACCACCCCGCCCCCACGGGCTGGACCTCCACCACCGAGAAGGAATCCCCCCGACCACGTTAGGTAGCAAGGGGCGCCGCCACCACCGCGGACGAGGCCGGCGACGGCAGCGGCCGATCGGCGCCGAAACGGGGGGGAAGGTTGGGCGGCGCGATTTTCTCCCCTGGCGCCGCCTCTATACATAACCATGTAATTGATTACATGCTATAAAACCAACATGGGATAATAACCATACTTGGAACCTAAGTGGAAAACAAATAAATAAGATTCCAAATCCATTCATGTTTTCCACTTGATCAAGTGTCAAGCAAAATTAATAAGAGATGAAACTATTAAAATAACAAAGCCACATAAAGATAAAACAAATCCATGCTCTAATAAAAATCATTTGGCATGACATGGAATAAAATTCCATAGCTAAGGATTTTGTATACACTGGTAGAAAATAGGCCTATAGTCCCGGTTCGCCAGGGCCAGTAGTCCCAGCCGCGCCACCGGGACTAGCTCTGCGCGACTAAAGACCCCCCCCCCCCTATAGTCGCGCCGCTTACGAACCGCGACTAAAGGCTCGGCCACGTGGGCGGGTGGCGGAGCCGGGGGTCGGAGGACCTTTAGTCCCGGTTGGCCACATGAACCGGGACTAAACTTTATTTCGTTTATTTCCTTAATTCATCTAGCTACATACTAATTAAGATATCCATTACATACTAAGATATCCATTACATGCATATATCGAACGCATACATCTATAACTCCGTCGAGTAGATGCGGAACAACTCGTAGGAAACGTATGCATCTATGGCTGCATACTTGACGTTGGTCCAGTCCAGTGGGGTCTTCCCCCAATACCTATGATTCCTGGAGGGAAAGGAGACTTCATGGTTTCGTAGCCCTCGTGGATGAAGGCAGTTGCCATGGGAGCCATCCCGGTCTTGGGCCCGTTCAAATCATCAAAATGGATAAGGTCCTGAAGATCAATGTAGTGATCTTCAGGTATCACAATACCCAAGCGCATCAACTTCTGACGGTCTTGCGCGATCTCAACGCTGCAGAAGTCATACCCCTTGTTGACAAGAAAATCAACAAGTGCCGGAGAATGCTTTGAACTACTGCAACAACAAAAATTTGATACGTGTTAGATATGTTGCAACACATGTATTCTTCAGATGCAACAAACAAATCGAAGATGCAAGATTGTACGTGTGCGTTACCTTGACCATTGGAAGACCAAAACGGCCTCCTTGAACGCAATCTGGATGACGGCAACATCCCGTTGATCCGCCGTATACTCTAGATCAAGCCCGAAGAACCGGTGTTCATCGGGAGAGGAGAAATAGAGTTCGGTCAAATGCGCAAGAGCACCGGGGAGCCTCTCGCAATTGTCGGTGTAGCACACGTCGAGACTTTTGCCGCATGGTGTGGGCACATCATATCTCTTCCAAATATCAGCCATGGTGCTTGGTGGAGGAAGATCGAAGAGAGGGAAGAGAAGAGAAGAGAGAAGAAGAAACAGAGACTCGGGTGCGCACTGTAGCAATGGCGCCCTTCTGGCTCTCGCTCGCGAAATAAACCGCCGCGCGGGAGGCGAGCAGTTTGTATCTTTAGTCCCGGGTAGCCAGGCCAACCGGGACTAAAGGCAGGGAGGCCAGCGGCCGGGAACCATTAGTCGCGGGTGGCGACGCCAACCGGAATTAAAGCCCTCCACGCGCCTCCACGCGTTTCCCAACCCACGAGGCATGACCTTCGGTCGCGGGTCTCCTCGCGACCCGGGACTAAAACCCCTTTAGTCACGGGGCGCAAAGTTTGGGGACTAATGGGGGCGTATGGAAGGCCTTTTTTCTACCAGTGTTACAATGCATAAAGAACAATACTAAGAAGTTTAAAATTAATTCCTACAGTACCTGTATCAAAATTATCCAACTTTAAAACACAACACTTTTTTAATCACATGTTTGTTGTGTGCTCATGTTAATCATGTCTAAGATAATTTTAAAGTCATATAAAAAATTAAATGGAGAGAAAATAACAAAAACCACTTAATGTATCACCCCAAGTTAAAATTCAAATGTTGATCAATTTCACAAAAACTAAACATGGTGAGGTGGAAAATTTAATAAGGTTCCCAAATATAATTTTTAATAATTTTTTGTTTTCAAAAAAGCCTAGAAAACAATGTCTTTCTGCCGGAAATTTATAGAAGGACCTCTCAATAATTTATAAAAACTGACAGGGGGTTATCCGGAAATTTTTATTTCCTTTCTTCTTCCTCTGCCAGAAGGCAGAGGATATGGTCGTGTTGTCGATGCCGCGACAGCCCAGTGCCACCTCCTGCTCGTCGGTCTCGCAAGGATAAGGAGAAGGAGGGCATCTCCATCTTGCTCACTGTCTCTCTCTCGCGGACATTCTCTCTCTGCACTAAACCCAAACCCTAACCCTAACCCGTCCGCCACCACTCCCCGCTGCAATTCCGTCCGCTCTCGAGTCCAGGCGAGCACACCATCGTCACCGCCATCTTCTCCTCTTCCGCCTTAGCCGCGCGTGGGAGCTGGGAAACCCGGGACGGGACGAATTGGACCATATTCTCCGAGTCCGGCCGCCGCTGAATTCTTCTCTCCGTCGCCGATTATGGCATCGCCTTGCCTCCTCGACCTCCTGATGTTCCGGTGAGCATCCTCGTTTCCTCTACTCTCTCTCGCGTGCATCCTAGCTCGGTGCCACCGAGACACTGTCACTGCCGCCACGGGTGGTTCCCCACCAAAGGGTCAAAACGCCACCACCACCACACTCGCCCGGAGATCCTCTAGCTAGTACAAACAATCAATTGTAGTAATTTGAACTAAATTGCGCAATTGCAATCCATCTGAGAGGAATCGTGCTCACGTCATGTCATCTATGATGTCATGTCCTTTTTCTTTTTCTTTTCTTTTAATTTTTTATTTAAACCGAATCTCACAGGTGGGACACACCTGTCAATTTAAAATAACAAATTATCAAATAAACTTAATAAATCAATATCTCCTAAATTAATTAACAGAAAAATACAAATAAAATATGGAATTGTTTGTAAAAATATAATATAAATTTTTTGAACTTTTCAAAATTGTTTGATAAAGTTTAAAAATTAAATATTTTTTGAATTTAAATTAATTCATTTAAAATAGAGAAAATAATAAATAATTTAAAAAATCAAAAAATATAAGTTATATACCAAAATGCTTAGAAATACAAATGACAACCATCTATGATATTTTGAAAGTCATTCAAACAAGTTTATATATCAGCACTATTTTGAATAGCTATTTAATACATTTAAAATTTGGAAAATTAATAACTTATTCAAATCTCTTTTAGAAAACTACAAATGATAACCAAATAAAAGATAAAAACATTTTCAGTTCAAATATGTTAGAAACCAAATATTTTTTTCAACTTATAAATCCCGAATGTTTTCACACCTATTAAACCTATCATCACAAGTCATTAGCAAATTGTGTGATGATAGAGTTCGTTATATTAGTTACTCAGTTTCAATTAATCTCTCTATCATTAGCTCTACATTTTTAACATAAAATAAAAGTGTTTGTTATCTTTTCAATAGTTGTTTTCCATGTGGTATTGTCGTGTTGCCTAACCAAGTAATAAATACCTCTACTTAAACATGAAAACAATTGATCTGAGTAATAAAAGGGAAACACATGTAAGTCTAAAAGAAGCAACAACATCATCACCACAAGCAATGAAAAAACTCTAAGCTACCTAAAAAAATGTGAGCATGGTATCGTATCGAGCGTAGCTTACACTTTTAAGCTGGGGTGTTTTCTCGGGTATTTCGCGATGCATCTCATTATTATGCATGTATCATCTTCCCAGTGTTTGCAGTATTCCTTGATACGTCTCCAACGTATCTATAATTTCTGATGTTCCATGTTGATACTATGCCAATTGCTACATGTTTTCTCCCTTCTTTATAGCATTTTTACACGTTTTCCGGGACTAACCTATTAACAAGATGCCAAGTGCCAGTTCCCTGTTTTCTGTTGTTTTTTATTTCAAGAAAAGTTGATCTGGAAACATTCTCGGAATTGGACCCCACGAATCCCGAAGTTCCTATTTTCCCCGGAAGCATCCAGAAGTCCGAAGAGGAGTCGAAGACGGGCAACAGGGTGGGCTCACCATAGCCAGGCGCGGCCCTACACTTGGCCGCGCCTGGGGATGGTGAGGGCCCCCTGGTCGCCCACCGACGCCGCTGTTTCGCCTATTTATTCCCCTCCGAAGGAAAACCCTAGGTACCTGATCAAAAATCCCCGAAAAGTTACGCAGCCGCCAACGTCGTCAACCCTGGATCAGGGGGTTCTGAAGCTATCTCCCGGCACCCTGCCGGAGAGGAGATCCTCACCGGAGGCCTCTTCATCACCATGCCTGCCTCCGGAGTGATGCGTGAGTAGTTCATCCTTGGACTACGGGTCCATAGCAGTAGCTAGATGGTTGTCTTCTCCTCCTATGCCTCAATGTTTAGATCTCGTGAGCTTCCTAACATGATCGAGATTGTTCTTATGCTGTGTTTGCTGAGATCCGATGAATATTGAAATTATGCCAAGTTGATTATAGTCTTTATTGCATATGTTATTTGTGATCTTGCATGCTTTCCGTTGCTAGTGGTTGCTCTGGCCAAGTAGTTGCTAGTGACTCCAAGTGGGAGTGTTTATGCTCGATAGTTGGGTTCATGCCTCCTTTTCGCCTGTGCTCGAGTGACAGAAACGTGACGGGGGAGGATGTGTTGTTTCCACTAGGGAGAAAACTGCGGTGTGAGTTCCCGCGTGCATAATCATTGCTTACATTACACACATTGCTTAATGCTATTATCTGTTGCTTGCAACTTAATACCTAAGGGGGTTCGTATGATAATATGAGGGTGGATTATTAGTCATAGATGCAGTTGGATTACGGTCTATGTATATTGTTGTAATGCCCGCACTAAATATCATAGTAGTCATCACGTCATGAATGTGCACTACGGTGCAACCTCTATTTGTCAATTTCCCAGCTGTAATTTGTTCACCCAGCATGCTATCTTTAAAGGAGAGACACCACTAGTGAACCTATGAACCCCGGTCCATTTTCTTACACTGTTAAACAAACCACTACAATTCCCTGGTTTCTTTACTTACTGTAATCATACACCATTTTCCACACTATACATCTAATCTTTGTTTTCAGCAAGACCGGTGAGATTGACAACCTCACCGTACCGTTGGGACAAAGTATTTTGGTTGTGTTGTGTGCAGGTTCCACGTTGTTGCTGACACCGGTGAGGCGCCATCACCACCGTCAGTAGCATCAACCTTCTGAAGATCCTCTTTCTTCTACTAGATTGATAACCTTGGTTCTTAACTAAGGGAAACTCTTACCGCTGTACTCATCACACCCTCCTCTTGGGGTTACCAACACGCCATCACAAGAATCAAGAATTTCTGGCGCCGTTGCCGGGGACTTAAAATTTATCATCATCAAGAAGTCTCCCCGTCAAGGCACCATCAAGGCGTAGCAAAGAATTTATGGCGCTGTTGCCGAGGAGAAAGAAGTATTTTGGCAAGGGGAGTCTCTCACTCTCAACCTCTTTATTTTGTTTATTTTCTTGTTTTTATTTTTTTCTTTTTTTGCTTCTTTATATCAAAAACGCACAAAAAATTAGTTTATGGCGCCGTTGCCGAGGAGAAAGAAGTATTCATAGCTGTTATTTTTTGCTTTTCTGCTCTTAGTTTAATCTCTAATCATGATTCTACCCAAGTTTACCTTGAAAGACGTACCAATAAGTAGCGGTGATATAATTGGTAAAGATAATATTGGAGAGTTCTTTAATTATGTTAGTAACCGCAAAGAATTTGAGGATAGATCCTTAGCTGAACTTGCTCCACATTATGAAACCAATGTACCATCTCTAGTTCGTATGCTGGAAGCTAGGTTTGTTAACCTTAATACCATAATACAACAAATGTTCCTGAACCTTGATAACATTAAGGATAGCGAAAAAAGAGAGTTTATTCTAGAAACTTTGTTTAAAGAATTTGGTGATGTTGCCAATGAGGCTAGAAAAGTTTTTAACCGATTTGAGATGTTAGGCTCATGTGTAGATGTTAATAGCACACCGGGTAAAGCCAATGATAAGGAAATTAAAATACCAATACCCTTTAAATTGGTAGGCTACAAAAATACTCTTTATGATACAGCAACCAAACATGAGTGTACTCAAATAATACTACTAAAACTAATAGCTCCGATAAGAGATGCATGCAAGACAGGATCTAAATAAATGCAACAGCCAAACAGAGACTAAGAATACAACGTATTCTCATGAAAAAGCGGAGCGTGTCACTCTCCAATAACAGAATGCTGGGGTCCAACCAAGCTTATTGAAAAAGTAAAAACAAACTCAAAGCAAAAGCAAAACAAAACTTGAAACAAAAATAGAAGACGCTCCAAGTAAAGCACATAAGATGTGACCGACTAAAAATATAGTTTCACTAGAAGTGACCTGATAATTTGTTGATGAAGAAGGAGATGCCTTGGGCATCCCCAAGCTTAGACTTTTCACTCTTCTTGATCACATCATATCATCCTCTTCTCTTGACCCTTGAAAACTTCCTTCACATAAAAATTCTCACAATCTTCATTAGCAACGTTAGTGCAATCAAAATAATAAATTCACATGCTTCAGTTTAAACACAAGTCTGACACTCAAAAACACATTAGCTACTTTCACAACTTCTTTCAAAACTCTTTTTCTCAAAAGTACACCAAAAGAAAGAGATTAAGATGCAAATGCGATAAATGGCAGAAATCTGTCAAAACAGAACAGCAGGTAAAGGTTGATTTTTTCAAAAATATTATGTTGCTCAAATCAAAAATTGGTCTTCTAATAAAAGTTGTGTATATAACTCAGAATTAAGCACAAAAAGGCTCAGGTCATTTTGAATTTTCTGTAATTTACAACAGAATTAACAGTGGACAGCAGAAATCTGTTTCCTCCGCAAAAATCCGAAATATAGTGTCCACTTTCCACTAGAGGCTTTACTTGGCTCAACAAAACCACAAAATAAAAGATACAGAGGGGTTGCTAAGGAAATAGACAACACCCAGGTGCAAAGCAGACCAAATAAAACAAAGAAAAACTGAATGAAAACAGAGAAATAAAACGGGTTGTCTCCCGGTAGCGCTTTTCTTTAACGTTTTTCAGCTAGGCATAGAAAGCAAAGATGCTCACATAAGAAATATGAATTAAGCAAAAGAGAGCATCAAGAAGCAAGTATAAAACAAATTTAAGTCTAACCCACTTCCTATGAATAGGAATCTTGTAAATAAATAAATTAAAGAAGCTCAAACTAGAAATTATGGGAAGGTAGAACAAGAGCAACTTCAAAACTTTCAACAAAAAGAGAGGTGTATTAGTAACATGAGAATTCCTACAACCATATTTTCCTATCCCATAATAATTTTTAGTAGCATCATGAACAAACTCAACAACATAATTATCACATAAAGCATGTTTGTCATGGTCTAAAAGCACACAATTCATATCAAGCTCAAAAATAGTGGGATCAAAATTTAAAATCAGCTCCTCTTTTTTTCTACTTTTAGCAATAGCAAAGCAAGATGATTGATCACTCATAAAAGGTATAGGACAGATTATAGAAATCCTATTTTCAGTAGCATTATAATTCATAACATCAAATAACATAGGACCATCATCCAGAGCATTATCATATAAATTTTCTAAGTAGCATGGATTACCATAAATAACAGTAGCAATATCATTCTCACAAGTCTCATTCATAGTAGTATCAAGGTCACAAGTATAGCAAGTATCAACTTCATAAAATAATGTATGAGTTAAAGAGTTACTATCATTGGGAGGTAGACATGGGTAGCTCCATTTTTCCTCCTCTTGATCATCACTCTCCTCCTCTTTTTCATCCAATGAGCTTCCAGATTCAGCAGTTTCTTCTTCCATGGGCTCCTGCAAGGGATCAGTTACTTCCTTAGGTTGAGAGAATTTATTAATATATTCCACTATGTAGTAATTACAATCCTTGTAATTATCAAAGAAATATTCAAGTATAGCATAAATCTCATATTTATAAGGTGCATCATCAATACTTTCAAGCAAATATGCTATTTCAAATGCACCCTTCCAAGCAATAAATTCTTCAATTTGTTCCACATCATGTAATTCATAATTTACCTTAACATAAGAAGATATGGTAACATTATCATTATACTCACATTCAAAAGGGAGGTGTTTATACCTCCTAAAGCAACAAGATTTATCAAACCAATAAGTAACATTATAAGTAGAGCACAAGTTTTTAGCATAGTCATGCAATTTATTAATTTTATCCCATAAGTGTATCCCTTTTTGTGACAAGCATTGTTCCTTACAATGTTTTTGTTGTTCATCCGTGAACCCACCTTGCCTAAAAGATCTAGTTTCAAAGACATCAAACATTGATAGCAAGCATGATAAAGCAAGAATAGCAAGTGAACGCTTCACTTGAAAATACTTGAGTTGCTTTCTATGATATAAAGTAAACTAATTTTTTGTGTGTTTTTGATATAAAGAAGCAAAACAAGACAAAAATATAAAAAAGACAATAAGAAAAATAAAGAGGTTGAGAGTGAGAGACTCCCCTTGCCAGAAGACTTCCTTCTCCCCGATAACGGCGCCAGAAAATGTCCTTGATGCTCGTGATACACACGTTTGTTGGGAGACCCCAAGAGGAGGGTGTGATGAGCACAACGGTAGGTATTTCCCCTTAGTTAGGAACCAAGGTTATCAATCCATTAGGAGAAAGAGGACCTTTGGAAGGTTGATGCCACGGAAGGTGGTGCTGGCGCTTCACCGGTGTCAGCAATAACGTGGAACCTGCACACAACACAACCAAAATACTTTGCCCCAATGGTACAGTGAGGTTGTCAATCTCACCGGTCTTGCTAAAAACAAAGATTAGACGTATATTGTGGACTACAGTGTATGCTTGCAGTAAGTAAAGAAAGCACGAAATAGTTGTACCCCGGAAAATTGACAAATAGAGGTTGCACCGTAATGCACAATATGACATGGAGATTACTATGGTATTTAGTGCGGGCATTACAACAAGATACATAGACCGACATCCATCTGCATCTATGACTAAATAATCCCCCCTCAGGTTATCATCCGAACCCCCTTAGGTATTAAGTTGCAAGCAACAGATAATTGCATTAAACAAAGTGTGTAATGTAAGCAATGATTATGAACGTGGGCACTCTCACCGATGTTTTCTCCCTAATGGCAACAACACATCCCCCCTTCACGTTTCTGTCACTCGAGCAAGGCAACAAGGAGGCATGAACCCACTATCAAGCATAAATACTCCCTCTTGGAGTCACTAGCAACTACTTGTCCAGAGCAACCACTAGCAACGGAAAGCATGCAAGATCACAAATAACATATGCAATAAAGACTATAATCAACTTGGCATAAGGTCAATATTCATCGGATCCCAGCAAAAACAACATATAGAATTACATAAGATCAATTTTGATCATGATAGGCAGCTCACGAGATCTAAACATGGAGGCATATGAGGAGAAGACAACCATCTAGCTATAGCTACGAACCCGTAGTCCAGGGATGAACTACTCACGCATCACTCCGGAGGCAGGCATGGTGATGTAGAATCCTCCGGTGATGATTTTCTCTCCGGCAGGGTGCCGGAAACAGCTTCAGAACCCTCCTGATCTAGGGTTGACGGTGACGGCGGCTGCGGAACTTTTTCGGGGGTTTTGATCAGGTGTTTAGGTTTTTCCATCCGGGGGGCTTAAATAGGCGAAAGGGCAAAGGCGGTGGAGCTCTAGGGGCCCCACACCCATAGGTGGCGCGGCCAGGGGGACCCACGCCACCCTATGGTGTGGCCCCCTGTTGCCGCTCTTCGACTCCTCTTCGGTCTTCTGGATGCTTCCGGGGAAAATAGGACTTCCAGGCTTCGAACTTTCCAATTCCGCGAATATTTCCAGAACAACTTTTCTGAAACTAAAAACAGCAGAAAACAGGGAACTGGCTCTGTGGCATCTTGTCAATAGGTTAGTCCGGAAAATCGATAAAAATGACATAAAGAAGGGAGAAAACATGTAGCAATTGGCATAATATGATCATGGAGCATCCGAAATTCGGATACGTTTATGACGTATCACCTCACTGTACCTTTGGGACAAAGTATTTTGGTTGTGTTGTGTGCAGGTTCCGCGTTGTTGCTGACACCGGTGAGGCGCCATCACCACCGTAAGTGGCATCAACCTTCCGAAGATCCTCTTCCTCCTACTCGATTGATAACCTTGGTTCTTAACTAAGGGAAATTCTTACTTATGTACTCATCACACCCTCCTCTTGGGGTTCCCAACACGCCATCACAAGCAAGAATTTCTGGCGCCGTTGTCGGGGACTTAAAATTCATCATCATCAAGAAGTCTCCCCGTCAAGGCACCATCAAGGCGTAGCAGTCCTTACCGGGACTACTTTGCTACCTTTCAGATCTCAGGATTTTCTACGCGACCCTTGAACCTTGAAGAAATGGATATTATTATTTCTATCTCAGGCAAGTTCATCACTTTCTCATATCCTTTCCAGTATTTCCTAAAGAACTATTTGCAAAAACCCTATCGTATTACCACCTTATTCTCAAATGAATGCATGATCCTATTTTTATAATAATATGACTAATTGAATGACTACCCAAGTGGTAGTGTTCTGTTTGGTGGGCGGATGGGACCATGTGTCAGACCCCGAACCCAGAGATATACATACTGTTATGTGCTCCTAGCCATGGACTCACAAGGGCTTCAGGGTTACCAGCCCCGGCCGCAACAAACAACGGCAGGCAGACCGGATTCATCGGCACGTAGTCCGGATCCCCGGTCTACTACTCCTTGTATCCATGCTAGTCATAACCAATTATGCATACCCAAGCGTCCACGAGTCGGTTGAAACTGAAGGAACGAGACCAAAGTTATACAGAGTTGCTATGTGTCCAGAAAGTGCAACAACAATCGAGGGTTACTGGGGTTACCTCGCCCCAGGCCGAATCACATCGGCAGGCGAGCTCGGACATGGATCATCGGCTCCACAACCCCTCGACTGCGACAACTATGCAGGCATAGCCAAAACTGTATAACAATGAGCTCGAAACCAACAACCGATCAAAGCAACACTCTAGACATTGAAGTTGTATTAAACAGGTGTTACTAGAGTATAGCTTACAAGCAGAGGTCACACGACCCAACATTACATCAGACAACGGAAGGCAAATTATGTTGCTAATCAACAAGAACCAAAAAGTCCTAAGAGGCCGCAACATAAGGCGACGTCCCAGCCCATAGATTCCAGGCTGCTACCTGGGAACCCCAAACTACTCGTCGATGTCCACACCAAAACACCACCGAACTGAGGAACTCCACCTGAACCAAGTTGAAGCAAGCATGAGTACGGGACGTACTCAACAAGACTTATTTAACCTATTATATATCTGCTTCTTTTAGAAAGAGTTATGAAGGTTATTTTGCGTAAAGCGCTCTTTGTTTTCCAAGTTGAGGAAGGAATAGCACGTCTCATAGAGTATTTTGAAAACAGATGAGAAAGCTACTCAACTACTGATATAATCATCTTTTTAATCCACCAAAACATTTCAGCACCTCGTGCTTCGAAGATCACCACCTCCAGTTGTTCCGGTAACTCAATCTACAAGGTAACCCCTCTCGGCATCTCCGAGGAGGCATCCTTCATTCGTTATCAGAAAGTTTTAGTCATTGCGTTCAAGTTATCTATGATCACAGAATCCGTCACCAAGTCGTCCTTAACCGCGGACACGGCTTTTCGACAAGATTTAACCCTGCAGGGGTGTACAACTTTAACCACACGTACCAACCAACTCTTAATTCCACATGATTAGCACTAGTCCGGGAAGTGCCGGCAGATGAAGGTTGACCACGATCTTTCCCTTGCTTCGCCTATTCCATGAGTCGCTCCGAGTAGATATGGACCGCCAATAGGGAGTGGCCATCTCCTGCCGGGTCTCTATCGTTGTGCGCGATGCTCGACAGTTACCTACCCGCAGAGCGCCGATACATCCCCACATGCTAGTTTTGAAAGTGTTTTGATATCCCCGCAAATCCAAATGGAAAGCCCGAACTAGGCAACTCATGGAACAAACTAGGCAAGTTGAGACCGAGGGGAATCCAATCCCCAGGTGGATGCACGCTCAGTCTTGGCTCGAAGACGAGAACTCGCTCCTAGGGGCATGAACGAGACAACCACCACCGACCCTCTATGGTCACGTCATCCACACCTTTAAGTCATGTTAACCAAGTTATCTTAACTTTCCACAACATCCTATCATACTAGATTCTTTCGGAACTCTTATTCATCAACCGGATGGAGCAGAGATAACAAACATGTATGACTAAGCACAGCATATTTAAGGCTTTGGCGATGAACACAATCAGACATATGGCTGCTAGGAGTAGTGAATCAGGATAACTAGGCTATGCATGATATAGGACAACTCTAACTACTGAGACAAGATATATTGGAATCGAATGCATTGTACGAGAGTCAAAAAGTCTTTCGAAACCATATATGAGCAGATAAGAGGTTATGCTTGCCTTGGTTCAAGAAAACCAGAGAAAGTCTTCAGGAATAAGTGCTTTACTTGACGGTTAGGATCAAGTATTCGTCATTGGAGTTGTTGCCCTTCTCTTCGGAGTCACGTTCTACTGAGGGGGAACAAACACCGAAACAAGAAAAACAACAATCAACACATGGCATCGATGCAATCCGCAATATGTATGCATGAGCAAGTTAATGCACTTAAATAAAGCCCTAGACATCAATATAGGGTTGTTAGGGTTCGTATGGCAATTATGCAATTTTACTGAAATTAACCCGAAATAGACCCCGGAGGGGGTTTCGGGCGATCTTGAGAGAGTGTACCATTTTAATTGCTCAAATGGGTTTGAAAACATCATAACTAGGTTGCATTTGTCATTTTGAGCATTTTGGTATATAAATTTTAATTTTCTAATTTTATTGAATAAAAACTTATTTTTCTATTTTTAAAAGGATTAAACAACATTAAATAAGTTCAAAAATAAACTTTCTCAAACATGATTGAAAATGAAATATTTGGGTAGATTACATTTTTATGAACATTTCTATACTTTCATTTTATTTTTCTCAGTTACAGATTAAGAGATATTAATTTTACAAATTTTATTCCTTTTCTGAAATTCCTGAAATTACTAAAAAGGGGATTTATGACATCACAAAGATGTCACTGTGACATCACAAGGGGATGGATCCTCTCTGTGAACATGCAATCGACGAATTGGTCGCAAATTCGACGAATCGAAGTAGTGAACGAGATGGAGTAGGTCATGGGGAACCTAACGGTGGCGGCGGTTGATCTAAAGGTCGCCGGAGTTAGCCGGCGGCGACCTTACCGCGGCGGCGGAGCACGGAGCACGACGGCCGGAGGATGCAGAGGGTTAGGGAGCGAATTGAGGCCACTGGAAGGCTCACCGGATCACTGGGAACACGCCGGTGTGGTCGGGGAGTCAGGGGAATGTCGGAGTTGCCGGCGGCGAGCTCGGAAGCCGGCGGCCGGAGAGGTAGGGGATGGCCCGATTCGCCTCCTCCCGAGCGTCCCTACAACCGAGACTAGGCAAGGAGGAAGAGGAGGACCACGCGCTCCTCCTGGTCACCTCCAATCGGCTGGAGGTGGCCGGGAACGGCGACAAACGATGGCGGCCGACGGTGAGCTTGAGTGCGGGTAGAGTTACGGTTAGGTTATGCTAAAATTACAGAGAGAGGGAGCGATGCGATAAAGAGAGAGGAGGACGAGATGCAGACGTCGCCTCCCTCTTATCCGCGCGAGTGAAGCAGGCAGGAGGTGGCAACTACGACGGCGTCGACGAGCTTCCATCCTTCTATCACGAGGAAGAAGACGTTAAAAGGGATGTTTATAGAAAACCCCCTGGAACTTTCGGAAAACACCAAGAGCTCCTTCTCTATTTGAAAACAGAACAGAAACATAAGTTTTGGGGACCTTTTTGCAAACAGAAAATTTGGCAAAAATAACTTTTGGAAAGCTTATGAAATTTCCAACAACACCATGTGTTTCTTTGGTGTATTTGAAATATTTTTCAATACAAGATTTTGGAAACCAAATTAAGTACTTTTTGTGAGATTTTCTCAAACCATTTAAATTCACAATTTAATTTGGTTAAAACATGATTAAATTTTATTTTCCATGCATGTATGAGATGAACACACACCACACACCCTAATTAGCAAAATTTGGGATGTTACAAATCTACCCCCCTTACAAGAATCTCGTCCCAGATTCCCGAAGGAGAAAGAAAGAAGGAACACCGGTTTTGAACGACCTTCTCGAACCGTACGGTTCTCTTCTTAAAGGAGTTGATCCGTAGCACTTGCGAAGATATCAATCGGCTACACCTTAGGTGAGAGGGAAAACTCTTAGAAATTGATCTTCACGAAGATCGAGTATTTCATGGCTAACTCAGGACAAGAATGTTCGTAAAAAACTTTTGAGTTAACAGGCATGAAACACATCAAGATAAAGGAGGGGATAAGAGAAGGGTTCAATGTTTTGGACGATGGTACTTGAAAGGATTTAGAATATGAGCTTTGCATAAGACTTTAAATCCTTTTGGAAAAGAAAGGTTGGACATATAATGACATCAAGGTTTCTTCAAAATAGATTACCAAGATTGGAAGGATTGTTTTGGATACAACAACGTAGTATCCGTAGACGAGGGAAACACGAGAAAACACTGTAATTCGTGTGGCAGAGAAAATTTGAAATAGGATCATGTTCACTCTTCGGAGTGGACACGGAAGATGAAGGAACTTTCATTCCGTCAATTTTTTTCCGAAAAATTTGTCGAAGATCGGAATGTTACTTCATGACAGAAGATGGGTAACCACGGAATGTTGGAACACCGTAACAAAGAAAGAATTCTTGGTCACACCGTAACCAATGGGGATTGAATACCGAAAGGGATAAGGAATCTCTTTCCTTTTGTGGTTTGGACATAGCAAGACATCGACCACATGGTTAGGATCCCATGGCTGAACTAACTGACAAATTCACACAATGTGTGAGATGAACAGAACTTCAAGTACCAACAGCTTGAAAACGGAACTGATCAATGGTGGTTACAAAACGCCACGGAATTTTCCCATGATGAACTTGTTTCCACTAGAACAAAGGTTTGGAGGATGGATAGAGAAACATTGGAAAAATCAACTTCCAAGTTCTCCTTGATGTTTTAGATACCGACAACAGGCTCACGAGAAGCCTTCCATAGGTCATCAAGTGAATGTAGAACTCTGGTTTGGAAGAACAGGGAGGAAAACTTGTTTAGAACGAGCCACAAGAGTTATCACGGAGGGTGGTTGCTCTTACGGATTCAAAGAGATATGACATTAGGCCTTCCGGCTAATTGTGTCAACCACAACATCAACCATACCGGATTTTGGAAAGACCTGATTCAATACCTTGAGGAAACACCAACCATCGTTACTGCTTGAGATTTAGCTCTAGTTAGTGGGCTGATAACTCAGAATCGACGTGTTTGATCGAGAAGGTTGCACCGGTTACAAATGAGATACATTTACTGGATTCTCAAGACATGGACTATGATGTCACACTCAAGAGGATGAGTGAGATTGCAGAACTCATGTATTAGCAACTTGTGAAAGACGGTTGCACCTACATGGCAAAGGAACACATCGGAGTCCTTGTTGGGAAGACGGTCACAAAGATAATGAAGTTCTTGGACTTCTTATTTTTCACGAAAGTCAGTCAGTGGCTTGGTGTGGACACGAACTTTTCCAAGGAATGGAGGTAACAACCTCCCATCTCAAGAATACTCCACACATGCATGACCGACTTGGGATTAATCCCGAGGAAACAAGAAAACTATACTCGGGTCCATGGCGACAACTTTCACCATAAGCACATGAGCCAGAGAAAGTTACTGCAAACATCAATAACACAACTTCGTGATGACACAAAGATGGTTCTCCGAAAGTTTCCAACATTAATGCCAACTATTCAACATGAACCTCTTGCAACTTGGAGAGATAGGAATGTCATCGATGCTCGACAACACACTTATCAAAACACTCCAAGAAGAGGGTCTCATATGATACATGAACAAGGCAAAATATTGGTCAGATTAAAGGACATGAAGGTGTACTCGGGCAGAACACCATGAGTGAAACACCATCAAGATAGTTCTTGGATCTTTTCTCGATTTGACGATAGCCTAAATCAAATCAAGAGGTAGAGTGGTAGTATTTCCGCAAAGGAGCTACTATACTGTTTCAACAGCATGAGAACTACACATCCCTTATCAAAGGATCAAGTTAGGCGAAGCTTTTGTCTTTCAACTCTCCAAGTTGTCGTTTAAGCTCAACCAACTAGTCCAGGATATCTAGCACAGTTTTCTTGGAGAAAGGAGTAGTTCAAATTACCCTTTATTTAGACATCACGGTGAGGTGACAACCTGGTGATACTTCTGGAAAGACAACCAAATTATCAGAACCTACCGGTATGTCTTGAAGTTCGAAAAGGAATCTTGCTTTTCAAAGCAACCGATATGATCTTGAGAGCATCGGTATTAACCTAACTCTTTGACCAAGAATGTGCACCGGCATGAACGGATTTGGTAACTCAGTGAACTTCAAACAAAGGCTGGATGACCAGTAGTTCTAAGAAGGATACAGATGTTTCTTAGATTGTTTTGTTTAAAGCAATAGGAATTGCTAAGAATATCTGATACACATGTCGATACTCACTCAACCTTCTCGATCATTTCAGGCTTGGAGGAAGGGTGAGTGAAGACGTGTAAGAGCATCACTTCATCAATGAGGCCATGAAACTCAACACAACCTCTTGATATAGAAGAGTGTGATACTCGAAGGTAGAACAGAACAGAAGCTAATGAAACTTCTTTATTTTGTGGATTACAAAACTTTGACCTGGTCCTTAAGATGAACGAGGCACTGGAGTTTGTTTCTCCTTACATTCCAAGGAGGAATGTTCTCAAGGAAGACAAGAGCAACATGCATTGGAAGACTCCAACACACATATGCAACTTGGTGTCTGAAACAACAGATGATGTTTGGAAGCAACTATAGAATAGGAACATGCTCCAGAGATTCCAGAGATCACGATGATTGCACAGGGTGATACTCATTTGTAAAAACCATGCTGAAAGAGAGGTATAGCTGAATCAAGCATAAAGATGTGTAATTCAAGATGACCACTCTTGTTGTGATCCCTTTTTGGTTCCGAAAGGAAACCTATGGCTATTGGAGCTGAGATTACGTAGCCATCCCGAGGTAGAAGATGTTCCTCAGGGTTAACAGTACGAGAATTGGGTTAAAGGTCAGCATCCTGTACTGATGGCCTGAGGATCACATGGTTGTGAAACCACATGACTCAACTCACCACAACTCAGCACATTCCGGGACCTTCGGTTCAAGTCCAAGGGTTAGAACCCGAAGATATGATCAACTACCATCTGAGTGCCTTGAAGGACACAATGAGTAGCAACCATGGAGTATCTTTCCAAGAGGGCAAACATAACTCCGAAGGTATTTGAGCAAAAGAGGAAGAATACATTCGAGATAAAAAGCAGATCTCGAGGTTGAGGATTTCATACTTTGGAACATGTATGAATGTGGAATCCATACAACTCTGAGAGATTATGATGGAAAGAAATCTCCCATTTGAAACGAGAGATAACGGAACATGGAACACACACGACTCTAGAAACTGAACACTAGGTCAACTTGGGTAACGGACGTCCTTGCCAAAGAAGGCAACTACATTTTGAATGACTAGAAGAGATAGGAAAACCTTTTCAAATCAAAACAGGTAAGATGACCCAGATTTAGAGCGATACCAGATAAGGAGTAAAAAGGGTCCTAAGAAGGTTTTCACAACTCATTTGAAGTTTCAAAATAGTTTTCACAGACACTATAATCAACATCTACCAAGCAGTAAGGTTTTCCTGCAGGCAGTCCTGCTCTGATACCAACTTTTGTCAGACCCCGGACCCAGAGATATCCATACTGTTATGTGCTCCAAGCCATGGACTCACAAGGGCTTCAGGGTTACCAGCCCCGGCCGCAACAAACAACGGCAGGCATACCGGATTCATCGGCACGTAGTCCGGATCCCCAGTCTACTACTCCTTGTATCCATGCTAGTCATAACCAATTATGCATACCCAAGCGTCCACGAGTCGGTTGAAACTGAAGGAACGAGACCAAAGTTATACAGAGTTGCTATGTGTCGAGAAAGTGCAACAACAATCGAGGGTTATTGGGGTTACCTCGCCCCAGGCCGAACCACATCGGCAGGCGGGCTCGGACATGGATCATCCGCTCCACAACCCCTCGACTGCGACAACTATGCAGGCATAGCCAAAACTGTATAACAATGAGCTCGAAACCAACAACCGATCAAAGCAACACTCTAGACATTGAAGTTGTATTAAACAGGTGTTACTAGAGTATAGCTTACAAGCAGAGGTCACACGACCCAACATTACATCAGACAACGGAAGACAAATTATGTTGCTAATCAACAAGAACCAAGAAGGCCTAAGAGGCCGCAACATAAGGCGACGTCCCAGCCCATAGATTCCAGGCTGCTACCTGGGAACCCCAAACTACTCATCGATGTCCACACCGAAACACCACCGAACTGAGGAACTCCACCTGAACCAAGTTGAAGCAAACATGAGTACGGGAGGTACTCAACAAGAATTATTTAACCTATTATATATCTGCTTCTTTTAGAAAGAGTTATGAAGGTTATTTTGCGTAAAGCCCTCTTTGTTTTCCAAGTTGAGGAAGGAATAGCACGTCTCATAGAGTATTTTGAAAACAGATGAGAAAGCTACTCAACTACTGATATCATCATCTTTTTAATCCACCTAAACATTTCAGCACCTCGTGCTTCGAAGATCACCACCTCCAGTTGTTCTGGTAACTCAATCTACAAGGTAACCCCTCTTGGCATCTCCGAGGAGGCATCCTTCATTCGTTATCAGCAAGTTTTAGTCATTCCGTTCAAGTTATCTATGATCACAGAATCTGTCACCAAGTCGTCCTTAACCGCGGACACGGCTTTTCGAAAAGATTTAACCCTGCAGGGGTGTACAACTTTAACCACACGTAACAACCAACTCTTAATGCCACATGATTAGCACTAGTCCGGGAAGTGCCGACAGATGAAGGTTGACCACGATCTTTCCCTTGCTTCGCCTATTCCATGAGTCGCTCCGAGTAGAGATGGACCGCCAATAGGGAGTGGCCATCTCCTGCCGGGTCTCTATCGTTGTGCGCGATGCTCGACGGTTACCTACCCGCAGAGCGCCGATACATCCCCACATCCTAGTTTTGAAAGTGTTTTGATATCCCCGCAAATCCAAATGGAAAGCCCGAACTAGGCAACTCATGGAACAAACTAGGCAAGTTGAGACCGAGGGGAATCCAATCCCCGTGTGGATGCACGCTCAGTCTTGGCTCGAAGACGAGAACTCGCTCCTAGGGGCATGAACAAGACAACCACCACAGACCCTCTGTGGTCTCGTCATCCACACCTTTAAGTCGTGTTAACCAAGTTATCTTAACTTTCCACAACATCCTATCATACTAGATTCTTTCGTAACTCTGATTTATCAACCGGATGGAGCAGAGATAACAAACATGTATGACTAAGCACAACATATTTAAGGCTTTGGCGATGAACACAATCAAACCTATGGCTGCTAGGAGTAGTGAATCAGGATAACTAGGTTATGCATGATATAGGACAACTCTAACTACTGACACAAGATATATTGGAATCGAATGCATTGTACGAGAGTCAAAAAGTCTTTCGAAACCATATATGAGTAGATAAGAGGTTATGCTTTCCTTGGTTCAAGAAAACCAGAGAAAGTCTTCATGAATAAGTGCTTGACTTGTCGGTTAGGATCAAGTATTCGTCATTGGAGTTGTTGCCCTTCTCTTCGGAGTCACGTTCTACCGAGGGGGAACAAACACCGAAACAAGAAAAACAACAATCAACACATGGCATCGATGCAATGTGCAATATGTATGCATCAGCAAGTTAATGCACTTAAATAAAGCCCTAGACATCAATATAGGGTTGCTAGGGTTCGTATGGTAATTATGCAATTTTACTGAAATTAACCCGAAATAGACCCCGGAGGGGGTTTCGGGCGATCTTGAGAGAGTGTACCATTTTAATTGCTCAAATGGGTTTGAAAACATCATAACTAGGTTGCATTTTTCATTTTGAGCATTTTGGTATATAACTTTTAATTTTCTAATTTTATTGAATAAAATCTTATTTTTCTATTTTTAAAAGGATTAAACAACATTAAATAAGTTCAAAAATAAACTTTCTCAAACATTATTGAAAATGACATATTTGGGTAGATTACATTTTTATGAACATTTCTATACTTTCATTTTATTTTTCTGAGTTACAGATTAAGAGATATTAATTTTACAAATTTTATTCCTTTTCTGAAATTCCTGAAATTACTAAAAAGGGGAGTTATGACATCACAAAGATGTCACTGTGACATCACAGGGGGATGGATCCTCTCTGTGAACATGCAATCGACGAATTGGTCGCAAATTCGAAGAATCGAAGTAGTGAGCGAGATGGAGTAGGTCATGGGGAACCTAACGGTGGCAGCGGTTGATCTAAAGGTCGCCGGAGTTAGCCCGCGGCGACCTTACCGCGGCGGCGGAGCACAGAGCACGACGGCCGGAGGATGCAGAGGGTTAGGGAGCGAATTGAGGCCACGGGGAGGCTCACCGGATCGCTGGGAACACGCCGGTGTGGACGGGGAGGCAGGGGAATGTCGGAGTCGCCGGCGGCGAGCTCGGAAGCCGGCGGCCGGAGAGGTAGGGGATGGCCCGATTCGCCTCCTCCCGAGCATCCCTACAACCAAGACTGGGCAAGGAGGAAGAGGAGGACCACGCGCTCCTCCTGGTCACCTCCAATCGGCCGGAGGTGACCGGGAACGGCGACAAACGACGGCGGCCGCCGGTGAGCTTGAGTGCGGGTAGAGTTAGGGTTCGGTTATGCTAAAATTACAAATAGAGGGAGCGATGCGATAAAGAGAGAGGAGGACGAGATGCAGACGTCACCTCCCTCTTATCCGCGCGAGTGAAGCAGGCAGGAGGTGGCAACTACGACGGCGTCGACGAGCTTCCATCCTTCTGTCACGAGGAAGAAGACGTTAAAAGGGATGTTTATGGAAAACCCCCTGGAACTTTCGGAAAACACCAAGAGTTCCTTCTCTATTTGAAAAAAGAACAGAAACAGAAGTTTTGGGACCTTTTTGCAAACAGAAAATTTGGCAAAAATAACTTTTGGAAAGCTTATGAAATTTCCAACAACACCATGTGTTTCTTTGGTGTATTTGAAATATTTTTCAATACAAGATTTTGGAAACCAAATTAAGTACTTTTTGTGAGATTTTCTCAAACCATTTAAATTCACAATTTAATTTGGTTAAAAGATGATTAAATTTTATTTTCCATGCATGTATGAGATGAACACACACCACACACCCTAATTAGCAAAATTTGGGATGTTACACCATGGTAAGATGAATAGGTCAAAGGAAGGTCCCGTCTGTATGGGAAAGTATTACCTAGGACTTAACCACAAATGTCGTTAGAGCTTGGTGCACCGTAAATACCGCGTTAACCATGGGTCTTGTATGGGGCGAGTAAGCCAGCTGTGATCTTTTCCCTTTCACGTGTCAACGGGCTTCCAGAACCGTACGTTGTAGGTCTTGCGAGACTACTTGCACATGGGTGGGATCCCTTAATTCCCAAGGACTCTGGGGTCTATGATGGTCTGCCCGTGGTGCCTAGATATTTATCGTGAGGGGTAGAATCAGGGGTTAAACCTGCGTGGCAGAAATGGGTGGGCATGTGTTATACAGAGAAGCATGCTTTGGTTTCGATCAACAACCAGGACCTACACCTGAGTGGGAGTGGACAGGAATGTACACCTGGTTGTGCAACATGGTCTTGATCTCCTATGGGTAAAGTAACACACCTCTACAGAGTGTAAAAGGATGTGACATGTTACCCCATGTTCCGGGAAGGAGTTGCAAACACTATAGGAAAGGCAACTCCATGAATTTCTAGCCTATGTGATGATTTGGTGGGCATAGTTTTCAGTATTAAAAGCAACCTCTTGAAGAAAGAATTACAAAAACATTGCATTAGCTTATGACTCTTTTGAGTCTAAAGTTGTAGTTAGTGCATCAAACTACCCACTTTATATAATGAACTTGTTGAGTAACGCTCGTTACTTATTTGTTCTTGTTTGACCCATGCTTAGAGTTGAAGCCTAAATGGAGGTCTTCATCATGAAGCCATCGATATCTAAGGAAGCTAGGAGGAGTCTTATACTACTTATGTCACACCCCGGTTTTTGGAATCTTGTACTGTGTTCAAGAAGACAAAAATTAGGGCCAACAATTTTTTTTCTTCTAACAACATGATTGTTTGAACTAACAGGTGTTTATGATCTTAACCATATTTGCAATGCAAGTTTTGTTTCTTGATAAAACCAATATCAAATTTTTCTGTTTTCCACCTCTGTTTTCACTAGGCTATAAAATGTTATTTTATGTTTTCTTGACTTTTATTTGTTCCTTGACATATTTACTACAACTACATAAGCTTGGTTTTATTTTTGGATTAATAAAAATGATATTTTTCTTGTTATCTTTGTGGTATAAAAATAAGGCAGAAAAAGGCATTTTTGGAAAATGGAGAAAAACAGAAAGTACACCTTTTTCCACATTGTTTTCATGGCTTTAAACTATTTCAATTTTATTTTCAAAAGTTGTTTCTAAAAGTTTATAACATGTTTAACAAACTCCAACTTGGAAAAAAAAATTGGAAACCATTTGGTCATTGAAAACAAACCCAACTTTTTGCTCATTTCATCTGTTTTCAACACTTAGAAAAATTCTCTAAGTCCTTAACTGATTTTTCTGAATTTTTTGAACAGTGCTAGAATACACTTTGGGACAGTTGTTTTCTTTGAGTTTTTGTGCCATTTTGGAAACACCACTTTTCCATTTCGAAACCTTACAATATGTACTCCATCCTGGATGCCTTGGTCACCATCTAGAAGCCTTGTGGGTGAAGTAAACAAGTGAAAGAAGAGAGAGGGAGGCAGGGTGATGTGGCATGGTATGGGACTCCATACCTTGACCCATTTGACTTAGCCTTGGCTCACCTTGTCTCCAAAGGCCAACCATTGACTTGCCCTTTCGTGGTCTTGCCCTTGGACTCCTAGCCATGTGTAGAAAATGACCAAAACGGCCCTAGAGCACAACCATGCCATCAAATGGCATAAACCCGAGCCCTAGCTATGCCATTGCCCTTTTACCCCACAAATACAAGCCACCCCATCCCTACTCCATGCGCCACTACCCTCCTCCACACTCACACACCTCCCCCAAGTCGAAATCGAGCCCTGCTCTGGCCCCTTGGAGCGTGCCCATGACCGTGATCCCGTCGATCACCGCCGGGATCTCGAGGTAGTCCTCCCCTCCCCCGTGCCTTCCTTACCCCTCCACTGCCATGGTTGCACTCCCCGTACTCCCCTGACCATCCCTGAAACCTCCTCTGGTTCCCTCGTTTGCAGGACGTCCGCTACCGTCGAGCTCGCCGCCGAGAGCGCTCGGTGCCGCGCCACCGCCTGGAGCCACGCTGGCCCCTGCAACATGTGCCCCTCGACGCCCTCGACACCTGGACCACCCCCGAGCCACCGCCACTGCTCCCTGAGCCCCCTAGGTGAGGCACCGTGCGGATCCGTCGCCGGACCCATCGAGAGAGAGAGGGGAGAGCGGACAGGAGGAAGAGAGAGAGAGGGCCGCCCGATCTGAGATCGACGGCCGCGCTTGAATCGCGCCGTTCCCATGCTTGCCACGCGAGCGGTGCGCTTTTGTGCCACGCCGCTGGCCAGTTGGGCCGCGCCCGCGAGAAACCCTAGCTCGTCCTTGTATTTTCTTTTCTTTTTAGATCTGTGCAGTTTGAGCATGTTTGCTTTTGATCTGTGAAAAATTCCTAAAGTACGAAATAAAATCCACCAAGAATAAGGCACTAGTATTATGTTTTCCTAACCATCTAAAAATTATAGATCAAAGTTTTGACTTGTAGTTTTGTTACAAGACCTGTTTTCCCACAGAGTGTCCGAAAACATGTTTTTGGCATAACTTTTTGGATCTGTATCCAAAATGGTCAAAATAAATTGTTTTAAATATCTTAGGACTAGATCTATCACTAGGACTTTGCCTCACATCAAGGTGAGTTACCAAATGGAAATGCCATCCATTTTGGTAAATGACCAGTAGGCTTTTCTAGGACTTTTAGAGTGAGATTAAAATTGATTTTTGAGGTGAATCCAATTGCATGAGTTTGCTTGTTCCTATATCTACCTTATATTAGCTTGGAGTATTTTTTGGCGCACTAGATTATTTTTGGTGAGCAAAACTAGAAACAACAACTTTTCTGTTTTTGTTTGTATGTGTGTATTTGTTTGAAATAAAATGTGTGATTGTTTTAATCTTGTTTCCTAGCATGTATAGATGTGTTGGATCTTGTTATTAGGTTATTTTGTTCCATTATGTCTACCTTATAAAGTGTATGCATGTTTGGAAATTCAAATAGCAATAGAAATAGCATTTGTTACTTTCTAGTTTTATTACTTGATTATTGTGTGGACCAAATCTTGGTAGATTTGTTTTGCCTAGGTTTATGATATGTTTGAGTGGAGTCCAGTACCATTTTGGTACTGTTATCTTGATGTTTTCATCTCTGTTAGCTTGCAACTTATTTCATAGCAAAGCATGTGTAATATTTGTTATTTGTTTTCACTTGTATTGTTTTCACTAGTATGAATAGCTATGTGTGGATTGCTTTTTTAGATTAATTTTTTCATGTGTGACCAGAGGCTTTGTTACCTCTTTTTCCTTGGTATTAGTGGGCCCATAATCCGCTGGTCCCATTGCATCTTGGTTAAGGATGAAAATCCTCTACCATTGCACTAGTGTAAAAATAGCATGTATTACTATATGATTGATTGTTATTTTCCGCCAAGGGAAATAGATTATTTGTTTCACTTATGTAAGTGAAAATTTTAGTTCTTCTTTGTGAAGACTAGTATGTTTTGGGTGTGATTAATTTGTTAGCATAATATTCCTTAGGAGTATCATGTTAAGAAATGCTTCACTATTGTTTGCTTAAATTGAATTGTTTGCTTATAGAATAATTCCTTGTGCTTGACAAATTATTTATGAATGATTTTTATTGAGTGTTTGGATTTTTGAAAGTGTTTAGTTCAGCTTGTGTTGAGTGCATAGCTACTGGTTGTGTAGTTTACACTTTGATTTCTTGCTATTTAATTAAATAGAAAAGCATGTGTTACTAGAGTGAATTGATGTTTGCTTAGTAGATGTTCTCATAGAATTATTTTATTGTACTGCTTACTAGCATGTGTAAGGTTTGTGTGCTGTTAGTAGGTATATTTATATTCATGACTTGCTTGTTTAGAGTTAAGCATCCTTGTAGCATTGTTTGCTTCTCTAGTGATGAACTAGTGTCACCACTAGATTGTTTGAGTTGCTCTAGTATTGCTGTCTTTTATTTTATGAGTGTATGGTCTATTCTAGCATGTTTAGGATGTTATTACTTCTGTTATTATTCCATGACTTCTTTAGTTTCATGTTCCTATAGTTGTAGAATACCATTGTTTCTTATAGCATGCTTGAGTAAAATTCTCATACTAGTATACTATTAGTGCACTCTTGTTTTTATGCTTTTGTTAGGAGTATTATCTCTTGTGATGATTGTGTTTTAGATTATATATTATGACTTGTTACCAATGGTTGAGCTAATGTTTTTTTTAGTTATTTTCATGATTGATGGATTCCATAACTTTGAGTAGACATAAGCATAGTCTATGACTAGCCTATTCATCTGTGATGTATTGTTTGTTGTTAGGAAATTGTCTAAGTGATTGCCTTAGCATGAGTATTGTACTTATGTTATTGTTGTGCTAGTTTTGTTGTTGTGCTTAGTAATATCTTGTTATCTAATCATTAGTTTGGTAGTAAACTTGTTTGGTGATGATTGCTTGTGTGTTGTTAATACCCACTACCATGAGTATTGCTTTGTTTGATTGTTATTATTTTAGTTGCCTCACCTTTTGTGCCCACAATCTATATTTTGAGCTTCTTGGATATCTTATTATGAGAGTGGTACACCCACTCCATATATGGTATGTAAGATTTGGGATATGGTTCTCAACCATATGTTTGTCTGACGATAGTTTTGTACCCTAAGAGTTTGTGAGATAGTTTTCTCGATAACGTTGAGTGATTGCGCTAGTATAAGTTTGCTTGCTGTATGTATTGTCTTGATTAGTTGTTTGGCCTTTAGTTCTGAGTGTGTGTCTTTTATTCTTTTACGATGCTAGAAAACGAAGAAGAAGAAGAAGAAGAAGAAGAAGAAGAAGAAGCAGCAGTTGTGGAGCTGTGCGTCAAGTTCAAACTACTTCAAGGCCAGGGACATTAAGAGACTTAAGGCAAGCCATCATGATGCTTGCTGTTACACTACACTTATCATTATCTATCATGCATATTTTACTTCTGAACGTTTTACAAAAACTTTTATTACCAAAAACTATGTTTGAGTGACTACTACTATTATTATATATTATATTACTACGCCAGTAGTGATACTTGGTGTTACCAAGCCCATAGCCACCATATGGTATTTATTACCATCACAAGTATTAGTCCCTAAGTGGACACACTAAAATATGTTTTTGCAAAACAAAGGTTTTATGAAAAAACCGGTGGAAAGGTGAAGCCTTATCCACCAGAGGAATGTTGAAGTGGTCATTTTTGGGAAAAAGATGTTTTACAAAAATGACACATAACCTAGTCTTCGCCGGACAACCTTTACCGTACTACCACCCTACCCCAACATGGGCACGGGGCTTAACTTGAAGTTTGTTCTTGTTAGTGTGTGTTCTATCTCAATTTGCGATAAGGGTCGTCGAGCCCTCGAACCGATCGTCGCTAGGTGGAGTATACGGGACATACACAGTGAGGGATTTAGTTCTCCTTCGGGTGTGACAGTTGATTCTCCTGTCTTGGCGAGGTGGGACCTGTTGCCGGGGAGATTACACTCAATTGAAGAGACAGACATATTCTAGCTTGATCATAGTGGATGGTTAGGATCAGTTATCTGATGTTCACATACTGTTGTTACAGTCTGTGGTTGTTCACAACGGATGTACTGGATCTGGTGGATTGTGTAGACCTCTGCAGAGTTAAACTATTTCGGAATAGCCGCGTCCTCGGATATGGACAGTTGAATGGCCATGTAGCCAACATTGTGTCAATGTTTTCAAAAAGGAGTTTTCGAAAAGTTTTGGACTTGTGAAGTACTGAAAGGAGGAAATCTTGTACCGTGGAGGTACCGTTGATAAAAAGCCAAAAGTTTTGCAAAGAGAAAACCTTCTTTTACAAAATGAGTTTATAAAACCTCTTGTACATGTGATATCTACAAGAGAAAGGAAACTATATTATTTTCTTTTGAAGTATCTGCTTCAACAAAGATACAGAGATTTTCAAAATCAACTATGATATGTCTTACATATATCATTGATAGTGAACCCTATGTATAGCCTACCTATTACACCATATAAGCATACTTGCATTTTGGTAAGCTACATGATGGATGTCTTGCTGAGTACATTCAAATGTACTCATATTGGTTTCGTCCCTGGTATTTACTTGCCAGACATCGAGAAGGAGTCTCAGGAGGATATCTACGAGGAGGAGTACGGAGCTGATGGCTTTGCGAACTAGGATCGTCTCCCGGTCAGCAGCCTGTAGGTTAAGGCGTGACTTGGGCTCTACTACGTTTGTGTGTGTTTAGTCTTCTGCTGCGTGTATTGTGTGTTTCCCTGCGTGGCATTTGTGTTAGACTTGGTCATGTGACCATGCCCCTTTTGTAAGTGTTTGTGTAATCGTGTAATGGACATTGTATCTTTGTACCAACTTGATATGTTGTTCACGACTGGTGTGATCTAGGATCATGAATGTATGCATATCGGAGGTGTCCTTGAACAGTGGTTCTGGGGGACCTTACAGAGTTGGTATCAGAGCTATCCTGACCTTAGGAGACCTTAGTTAGCATGGACGTTGGCTAGTACTCTAACAATAAAGGTTAATAAAACCAGGTCACTAAGATGACTATTTACCAAAATACTCTATATATTCCACCCCCTCTGTGTTTTTGAAAACTCTACTTATACTAAGATACTTTTGAGCATCTTAAAAATTTGCACACTGTTACTTAACTTAAACTACACCTAAACCTTTGGTATAGATGGCAGTTGTCTTCACTGAATCCTTCCGGCTGGGATCGCATGCACCTTGCTACCGCCGCTTTGAGGAGGATTTGATCAAGATGACTCGTCTTATCGGTCGTCCCCCTACCTGAGTTGAAGGGAGCCCAGATTCACCATGATGGACGAGAATTGTCCTGGTTGGTGGTCTGTACTATCCGTGCACCGTTGCTAGCACCGTCAACCCTAGAGATCACTTAACAAGCCCATAGATGTCACCGAAGACTTTGTGTTTGCTCGTCATTTCCAGCACATGGAGGGACAACTGTACAACACTCACTTCTTCTTTGATAAGCTCAGAGGAGAGTTCGATATCTGAGGAAAAGAGATCTTGATGTAGACGTTTGCCCGATCTTTCACCGCAAGAACCACCGAGATAACTATTCTCCCCATCACGTGAGCGATACACGTAACCTGAAGAACATGGATAGATTTAGGCGAGAAACGCACAAACCCCCTTGGCAGATCCAAGAACACTCGCACCTTTATTTCACGCCAAGCTAGACAGCTCTAGGCAGATCCAAGAGCCCCCTAGCCACGAACGAACTCCCTTGGCAGATCCAAGAACACTCGCACCTTTATTTTCAAAGATAACTGACGAACGTCCGAGACGCCGCCTACACGCCGATCCCCTAGGGACGGTGGTAACCTGGAACTTTTAGTTCTACATAATTTTTAACCTGTCTAAAACCCTAGGCCTTGGCTCTCTTTATAAGAGGCCAAACCCTTGTCGGTTGGACAAACCCAAACCGAAACTGACTCGAATCTAAACCTAGTTGGACTCAAACTGGATACAAACCGGCCCATTTAGAAGGCTCGGCCAACACATGCGGCTCGCAGGCCTTAGACATTATACATCGTAGTTTATTGTCCTAGCGTGCTAACCAGTAGATGCCCGTATCATCCTCCCTTTCTTCAAAAGGCGTTGTCCTCAACGCCAGAAGGTCTTCTCCGGCGCTTGTGGCGTCAAATTATCATGTCGCCACGCTTCTACATCCTCAAGTCTTGCTTGCCTGCCACACAACATCCTCCCTCTTGGCTAGCTAGACTTGTTCTTGACGTCATCCATATTTGGCACCACCAACATGATTTAGACACATAATCTGTCAAATTGCATATGTAAACGCACCATGCAAACCACCCCTGACACAACAGGACAGACTCCTGTACCCGAAGGATCTAAGTAAGCTAAATACGCTCACGGATGCAATCTGAAATAGTGGAGGTCAACTGAGTGCATCACCCAAAACAAACAGGACAAATTCCTGCACCCCTTGAATCCAAATGAACCAAGTTCACCTCCTATGAAAATGTATATCAGTGTCTCTCTTTATTTTGTCCGCGTACAAAAATAGATTTAACCAACTGTCCACGCTTCTTTTTCTGCAGTAGACGCACCTTGTACCGGACAAGCTAGTCACGTAGAATCCACATAATGATCGTCTCCCTTTTTTTTTTTTTTTTCTTGCCTCCGTGCATACTCAAAATGGCTGATTACTTTCCGTCCTTTGATCATCAAGCAGAACACGATCCAAACTTCCACACACGGAAGGTATCTTCCTCCTTTTTTTTTTTGTTGCCACTACGTACCAAAGCTAATCACGCAAACCCAAAAACGAATATGGCCAGCATGTTATTATGTCACAGACATCTGTTCACCTTCGGCAAACGGTGGCGCAAAGCTCAAACACGAATCGAGATGTCACGTACGTCCAACATTCCTTTTCTTGTACGACGTGGACGGATCCCTGTCCGATCTGCTACCGAAAAAGCACTCCTTTTTTTTTCTTTTTGGACTCACGTACCGAGGAACGTATGGAATAAATTCCGGGTCAATCCGAGGCCGGATCCGATCGCTTGGTACGTATAGCATAAGGACTCCTCCACCAGATCAACACCACGCAATAGAAAGAAACAGCAGTCGCCACTTGCCTTCTCGAACGCGAGGAATCACGCCGACGTGGACTCCAACACGCTGGATTACGAACACCACCAACTCGATGCCTCCTCGTTAGCAGCCAAATCCCAATCTGCCGTAGCTTGTTAGAAATAATTCGATGATCTTCTGCTACCAGCCGCCAAACTCCCACTTGACGAGACACATGAACCTGCCGATTCGTCTCACTTCTTCCAAATACTTCCAGTAAAAATAGATCTACCAACTTTTCAAACCTGCAGATCGATCTTCAACTGAACGAACTCTCTCACGGTGATCAACCTGGCGCTCTGATACCACATGATGTAGACGTTTGCCCGATCTTTCACCGCAAGAACCACCGAGATAACTATTCTCCCCATCACGTGAGCGATACACGTAACCTGAAGAACATGGATAGATTTAGGCGAGAAACGCACAAACCCCCTTGGCAGATCCAAGAACACTCGCACCTTTATTTCACGCCAAGCTAGACAACTCTAGGCAGATCCAAGAGCCCCCTAGCCACGAACGAACTCCCTTGGCAGATCCAAGAACACTCGCACCTTTATTTTCAAAGATAACTGACGAACGTCCGAGACGCCGCCTACACACCGATCCCCTAGGGACGGTGGTAACCTGGAACTTTTAGTTCTACATAATTTTTAACCTGTCTAAAACCCTAGGCCTTGGCTCTCTTTATAAGAGGCCAAACCCTTGTCGGTTGGACAAACCCAAACCGAAACTGACTCGAACCTAAACCTAGTTGGACTCAAACTGGATACAAACCGGCCCATTTAGAAGGCTCGGCCAACACATGCGGCTCGCAGGCCTTAGACATTATACATCGTAGTTTATTGTCCTAGCGTGCTAACCAGTAGATGCCCGTATCAGATCTTCCAGCTAAAGAAAGACCTGAGAGTTTCCTCTGCTACCGAGCGTCTTCTCGTGGCACAAAGGAAGAGCATGAAGTACACTGATTCCTAGCACCGTGCACAAGTGAGAGACCTTCACCTTCAGCTTGCAACTAGCAGGACCAGAGTTGCAGAGTTGGAGGAACATATACGCGTTTCCTCAAGCACTTAGGATTTCCGCAGGATATTAGGAGTTATGTTGTTTCCACCCCAGACGCTTGTTTGTGTTTGTGTTGTGAACTCTGCTAAAGATCAATGTGTGTGCTAGATGTGTTGTAAGCCTTATGCTCTTTCTTTGTGAAACATAGGTTTGTATTATGCTTGTTGAGACTATGTCTCATGTGTGTGCTAGTCTTTGTTTGCGATTGTGATTGATTCTTAGATGCTTGTTTGTTGTGGTGATACCTACCGTTCTCATCTCTGATATGAGGTGGTTTGTTTCACAAGCTTTTCAAAACAAAAACTACCTTTTTGTTTGCTCTCACCTTATGCCACCCTTGTTGCCCCACACTATTTGACTCAGCTTGGCACTGTCAATGTTGAGAATAATGTTGTCCTTGTGAGAGAACACCCGCACATGTTTGCTAGTGAGAGCCGCATAAGGAAGGTAGTGACGCCATGAGAACATAGTTCATGTGTGACTCGCAGTACCTTACCTGCGATGCTACAACCTTCCAGGAGGCGTTTGAACGTCAAGCCTAGGACCAAGACATGCTTTGCCTGTAGAGAGGAAGGGCACATTGCTCGCGAGTGTCCCAAGAAGAACCGTGTTCCAGTTCATCCTGATAAAAACCAAGAGACCCAGGGTCCAACCCAGAAGAAACGCAAGAGTCTGATGAGTGGACCTCGAGACCCCGATGATGTTGCAGAAGCCCCTGCGACTCATGCCATAGTTAATGGTACGTTTTCGGACCAAACCTGTGAACCCCATAGTTTTGTTTGACTTCGTACCCTGAGAAATCCGACGTAAATGGAACACTAGTAGTGTCACGTCGGACTAGAAAAAGTATCTTTAAAATTAACAATACTAATGTAACTTCATCTAACTTTAGCTTAACACCTAACACCAGTTTTACAAACTTCTAACCAACTTTTACAAAACCAAAGAGAAAGGTGCCTTAGGATGTTCTATAGTTGTTTGGAAGAAAGGTGAAAGGTTGAGAAAAAATATTGGATTGATGAGCTATGACTGTTGCAAGACAATAAGATCTCTCATGTATCTATTTTGGAGGAACCAGATTTTAGAATATGTGATGGTGGAAACTCATTTGAGGTTTAGCTTAGAAGTGAAAGATTGAGGATCACATGAGGTTTAATTGAGTTGAATCATGGTATATATTACCCGGGGCTAACCAGTTGTGGACCCCAAAGCTTTGGAAGTTATCGATAACTAAGATTTGTATCCTTGAAGGAATGATTTGAGGTTTAGGAAGATTGGTGGAAATTATTGGATTTTAGGAAGCACTTGATATATAGGGAGATTAGATTGATTAGGACTATTATGTTGAGAATAGATTGGGATATTGGGATGATGATGATAATGTTTTGCCTAGGTGATTCTTATGCTAGATTTTAGCAGAAAGGTTGATTATAGAAAAAAGGTTATGTTGGATTGGGATAGATATTCGATTTTGATTATAGATGTATTAGAGGAATATTGCATTTGATATAGGAAGAGATTGGTGGATGTAAAAGGATGATTTTGGATTTTAGGAAAAATCAATATGACTTGGATTTAGTAGATGATTATTCTTGATGATATTCTCGGAGCTTGTCACGCTCTATTGAGATTGTTTGGGGAAAATGATTTAGCATTGATCATGAGATAGGAGTTGGAGATTTTGAAAAGATTTATAGGGGCAGTACAGAGTTGGTATATGCTTGTTGAATTTGATGGTTTAGCCTTAGCAATATGATCTTGATGAAAAACCTTTGAGGAGACAAATGATTTGAGACTTGATTTTTCTAGGAGGATATTAGATTAAGAGGAAGATAGTGGATTTTCCTGGATTTTAGAAAATGATCAATGGAAAGCTCATGCTTAATAAAGATTGGTGGATATCCGATTGATTGATTTATATAGTTAAGAGAGAGTTCATGCTCAAAGGAGAAAATAGTGGTTTGATAATCCTATTAGAATGGAAACAAGTAGACCCTTGTCTGAAGGATAACCCATGGATTGACATTATGGATTTGAGAAACATTGAGTTAGAGGTTTAGCTCATGGCACCCAGACCTTTGGAAAAACTGACTTGCCGGTGGATTTTGGTAAGATTAATCAAAGGGGGGAAGCACCTGTGTTTAATGTTACCAACCACCAGAACATGTGTTTGTAAACAAATGACCTAACATTGTTGTTTTGGACATACCCTCTTTTCGCTTTCCTGCGAATCTCGGGACGAGATTCTTTTAAGGGGGGAAGGTCTGTCAAACCCCAGTTTTTGGAATCTTGTACTGTGTTCAAGAAGACAAAAATTAGGGCCAACAATTTTTTTTTCTTCTAACAACATGATTGTTTGAACTAAAAGGTGTTTATGATCTTAATCATATTTGCAATGCAAGTTTTGTTTCTTGATAAAACCAATATCAATTTTTTCTAAAAACACCTTTATAATATTTTCCCTATTGTTTTCATTGTTGATTACTTGAGTGATTTTTATTCCAAGACTTGGATCATTCTTGTTTGCATCTTAAAATAAACTTTTAACTTTGTTGGATCCAAGAAAACAAAATTTCAAAATGATTTATGAAAGTTTTCTTTTAAGTTTTCTATAGAAACTATTCCCTGAAAATATAGCCAAGTACCTGTTTTCCACCTTTGTTTTCACTAGGCTATAAAATGTTATTTTATGTTTTCTTGACTTTTATTTTTTCCTTTACATATGTACTACAAACACATAAGCTTGGTTTTATCTTTGGATTAATAAAAATGATCTTTTGCTTGTTGTCTTTGTGGTATAAAAATAAGGCAGAAAAGGCATTTTTGGAAAACAGAGAAAAACAGAAAATACACCTTTTCCCACATTGTTTTCATGGCTTTAAACTATTTCAATTTTATTTTCAAATGTTGTTTCTGAAAGTTTATAACATGTTTAACAAACTCCAACTTGGAAAACAAATTTTGGAAACCATTTGGTCCTTGGAAACAAACCCAACTTTTTGCTCATTTCATCTGTTTTCAACACTTGGAAAAATTATCTAAGTCCTTAACTTAATTTTCTGAATTTTTTGAACAGTGCTAGAATACACTTTTGGACAGTTGTTTTCTTTGATTTTTTGTGCCATTTTGGAAACACCACTTTTCCATTTCGAAATCTTACAGTATGTACTCCATCCTGGATGCCTTGGTCACCATCTAGAAGCCTTGTGGGTGAAGTAAACAAGTGAGAGAAGAGAGAGGGAGGCAGGGTGATGTGGCATGGTATGGGACTCCATACCTTGACCCATTTAACTTGGCCTTGGCTCACCTTGTCTCCAAAGGCCAACCATTGACTTGCCCTTTCGTGGTCTTGCCCTTGGACTCCTGGCCATGTGTAGAAAATGACCAAAAAGGCCCTAGAGCACAACCATGCCATCAAATGGCATCAACCCGAGCCCTAGCTAGGCCATTGCCCTTTTCCCCACGGATACAAGCCACCCCATCCCTACTCCCTGCGCCACTACCCTCCTCCACACTCACACACCTCCCCCAAGTCGAAATCGAGCCCTGCCCTGGCCCCTTGGAGCGTGCCCATGCCCGTGATCCCGTCGATCACCGCCGGGAGCTCGAGGTAGTCCTCCCCTCCCCTGTGCCTTCCTCACCCCTCTACTTCCCTGGTTGCACTCCCCGTACTCCCCTGACCATCCCTGACACCTCCCCCGGTTCCCTCGTTTGCAGGACGCCCGCCGCCGTCGAGCTCGCCGCCGAGAGCGCTCGGTGCCGCGCCACCGCCTGGAGCCACGTCGGTCCCTGCAACCTGCGCCCCTCGACGCCCCTCGACACCTGGACCACCCCCGAGCCACCGCCACTGCTCTCCGAGCCCCCTAGGTGAGCCATCGCGCGGATCTGTCGCCTGCCCTATTGAGAGAGAGAGAGGAGAGCGGAGAGGAGGAAGAGAGAGAGAGGGCCGCCCGATCTGAGATCGACGGCCACGCTTGAATCGCGTTGTTCCTGCGCTGGCCGCGCGAGCGCTGCGCGTTTGGGCCATGCCACTGGCCAGTTGGGCCGCGGCCGCGAGAAACCCCAGCCCGTCCTTGTGTTTTCTTTTCTTTTTAGATCTGTGCAGTTTGAGCATGTTTTCTTTTGATCTGTGAAAAATACCTAAAGTACGAAATAAAATCCACCAAAAATCAAGGAACTAGTATTATGTTTTCCTAACCATCCAAAAATTATAGGTCTAAGTTTTGACTTGTAGTTCTGTTACAAGACCTGTTTTGCTTCAGAGTGTCTGAAAACATGTTTTTGGCATAACTTTTTGGATCTGTATCCAAAATGGTCAAACTAAATTGTTTTTGATAGCTGAGGACTAGATCTATCACTAGGACTTTGCCTCACATCAAGGTGAGTTACCAAATGGAAATGACATCCATTTTGGTAAATGATCAGTAGGCTTTTCTAGGATATTTAGAGTGAGTTTAAAATTGATTTTTGAGGTGAATCCAATTGGATGAGTTTTCTTGTGCCTAGATCTACCTTATATTAGCTTGGAGTAATTTTTGGAGCCCTGGATTATTTTTGGTGAGCAAAACTAGAAACAACAGCTTTTTTGTTTTTGTTTGTATGTGTGTATTTGTTTGAAATAAAATGTGTGATTGTTTGAATCTTGTTTCCTAGCATGTATAGATGTGTTGGATCTTGTTATTAGGTTGTTTTCTTGCATTATCTCTACCTTAGAAAGTGTGTGCATGTTTGGAAAGTCAAATAGCAATAGAAATAGCAATTGTTACTTTCTAGTTCTATTACTTGATTATTGTGTGGACCAAATCTTGGTAGATTTGTTTTGCCTAGGTTTATGATATGTTTGAGTGGAGTCTAGTACCATTTTGGTACTGTTATCTTGATGTTTTCATCTCTGTTAGCTTGCAACTTATTTCATAGCAAAGCATGTGTAATATTTTTTATTTGTTTTCACTAGTATGAATAGCTATGTGTGGATTGCTTCGTTAGATTAATTTTGTCATGTGTGACCAGAGGCTTTGTTACCTATTTTGCCTTGGTATTAGTGAGCCCATAACACACTGGTCCCATTGCATCTTGGTTAAGGATGAAAATCCTCTACCATTGCACTAGTGTAAAAATAGCATGTATAACTATATGATTGATTGTTATTTTCCACCAAGGGAAATAGATTGTTTGTTTCACTTATGTAAGTGAAAATTTTAGTTCTTATTTGTGAATTCTAGTATGTTTGGGTGTGATTCATTTGTTAGCATAATATTCCTTAGGAGTATCATGTTAAGAAATGCTTCACTATTGTTTGCTTAAATTGAATTGTTTGCTAATAGAATAATTCCTTGTGCTTGATAGATTATTTGTGAATGATTTTTATTGAGTGTTTGGATTTTTGAAAGTTTTTAGTTGAGCTTGTGTTGAGTGCATATCTATTGGTTGTGTAGTTTACACTTTGATTGGTTTCTATTTAATTAATTATAAAAGCATGTGTTACTAGAGTGAATTGATGTTTGCTTAGTAGATGTTCTCATAGAATTATTTTATTGTATTGCTTACTAGCCTGTGTAAGGTTTGTGTGTTGTTAGTAGTTATATTTATATTTGTGAGTTGCTTGTTTAGAGTTAAGCATCCTTGTAGCATTGTTTGCTTCTCTAGTGATGAACTAGTGTCACCACTAGATTGTTTGAGTTGCTCTAGTATTGCTGTCTTTTATTTTATGAGTGTATGGTCTATTCTAGCATGTTTAGGATGTTATTACTTCTGTTATTATGCCATGACTTCTTTAGTTTCATGTTCCTATAGTTTTAGAATACCATTGTTTCTTATAGCATGCTTGAGTAAAATTCTCATACTAGTATACTATTAGTGCACTCCTGTTTTTATGCGTTTGTTAGGTGTCGGGGGGTTACCCTCGAGGAGGGGTAAGGCAAGTGCTAAAGGCAAGGTCAATGTGATGTTGACCGGGTAGACGGCTACCCGGGTACTTGCTACCCGGTAGGTTTCTATCCGCCCGTACCCACCAAAGGTCAAGAGAAGATATCAAGGAAGTTACGTTCGTCCGAGTAGAGAAGTTGGTCTAAGTAGACGGATGGCAATCCTACTCGGGCCAGAAGTCAATGGAGCCGTTGTGACAGGAGATCCCGCGTATCTTGCGTCCGTATCTGTGTGCGGTTCAACTTACTAGGTTTGTGATCATCAGTGACGCTGGGTTAGGCAGTTGTCCAGTCTTGTCAAGTACAGATGGGACAGGACAGGATGGAGGTCTACGCTGGGAGGCTGACAGAGCGGACAGGGGCTGTCAGCCGTACGGCGCGGCACTTCTCCGCGCGAGATCTCGGAGGCGTGCAAAAGTCACTGTGGTCAAGTCACATCACCGTACCTTTTAATCATTCTTTATTCGGCTGGGCACCAGTATATAAGGTGCCCTGCCCCCTCCTGCGCGAGGGACGTTGCTTCACTTCGCATTTATTGGCTAGAGACAACACCAGAGCGAGACAGAGCAGCAGAGTGGCTAATCGGCCAAGAGGCATGTCGGATATATACCAAATAGGGGTATAGAAGATGGTAGACAAAGTGCCGGATTGCCAGGGTGGCCTAAGAGGTAGTGGGCTTAGGTCCATTAGGCGGCCCAGTAATCCGACGCACAGAAGCCGGATTCTAGAAGAACCCGGATCACGGCCCATGTGATCTGGCTTGGAGGAGAAGACGGATTCCTTGCTTTCCAAGTTACAAGTTATCGTAGTCTTCTAGGTTTCCTATTCTGTAAGCCCTAATCCGGCTATTATATAAAGCCGTACGGGAGATAGATAGTTAAAAAAAGGAATAACAGAGAAGCTCTACGCCAACTCGCCGAGAAGCTCATCCTCGTCGAGTAGCCTAGATCTAAACCCTCATATTGTAACCCTGTTTACGGGCTTTAGTCCCAATTAGTGAGAAGTGCAGGAGTAGGCACGTCGTATTGTCGCGACGTACCGAACCTGGGTAAAATCCTGTGTTCTGTGTTACTACGCTATCCCGTTACCCCACGTCTCTACCGTAGTCTCATGGCACCCCCGTCTATGAAAACTACTACGATGTCTCGACAGTTGGCGCCCACCATGGGGCAAACGACGTCAGGCGTAAGATTCCGATCTGGGATACTTGGCGGAAGCGGAAGATCAATCACTGTCGGAAGCTTGGAGTTCGACAACGACGTCGGGCGCTTCCTCGACAACGGATCCTACATACCGGCGCAAAACCACCTGGTAAGTGCCTGCGTGCTACCGATAGGATCTGCTAACATCTTTATCGGGCTAACTGCAGAAGCAATGGGGTTTTGCGGTGGAAGCAAATTTATCCCACCCGCCCTATACCCAGTCGAAGATGACTATGATGTCGGATTCTGCTCAGATCGCCGACAAAAAAGTGATACACACTTTATCGGCATGGTGCAATCCGACATCGCCGAAAACACGGATGACGGAAATCCCGTGCAAGAGGCAGACAACAACGCACCCATCATGGAGACGGAAGACCAAACACCCGTCACAGAGGCGGAAGATCCGACATCCGTCAACAAGATGATGAACTCGGAAGCAGAATCCGTGCTTGCCGCCATTGAGGCGAGGTTGGAGTCGGAAACCGGATTGGATAACTTCGATTCCGAAGACGAAGATGAGGACGCCTTCGTAAGAAAGGTTAAGTCCTTTCAAGAAGGATTCCATGAAGTTCTAATGGCGAAACCGGCTGATACCACGGACGCCGGCAGCCAGGAAAGCCCTAAAACCCCTCCGCCAGAGGAAGAGAGAGAAGACGGAGAAACTTCTCCGGTATTCCCCAGTGTCAAGGAGATGACAGAAGATGAGCCTGTCAAAAAACCTCCCTCTTCCAAGAAAAAGCACCATGCTGCTAAAAAACTTCAATACAAAATCCGGAAGAAAAAATCAGCTGATCTCGCTGATGAAAACCTGGAAGTTGGAGATGTCAGCGGAACAAAGCCCGCGGAGAAGAAATCCAAAGAAATCACTGCTCCGCCAATGACGGAACAGGAAGAGCAAGAGCTATTGCAAACACCAGTGGGACCAGACGAACCCCCTGAGATGCTGGAAGCCAGGAGACAAGCTTTCCAACGGCAACAACAACATCTACTCAGATCTCGGCAACATCTCCAACAAACCCATAATGACATCAAGGTCATGAAGGAAGAAATAGAGGAGTACGAGAGAAAGAATAGATCCGCGTTAAAACCTACTAGGTTACCCGGAATCGCAAGACCGGAAGAACTGCCGCCAAAAGAAAGGTTCCATAACCCATCTTGGCAAAAGCAGGTAAACGGCAAAGATGCCAAGGGCGAACCAATATACAAGACCGCAGCAGAAAACGCGGAAGCAGCGTTCGCGATTCTTAACAACGATCTGTATTCCAACGGGGAAAAACTCCAAGGGGTGTATGCTTTCCTAGGAAAAGCATTGCAACAACAACAGCGCGCCCAAGAGCGATCAGGGAGGCTGCATGATAACTCCGTCCTATGCAAGACAGCTACTTGCGCTGCTGGAGCACCTGGACCGGAAGAACCCGGGGATTCAGACAACTCAAAAGATAAAAAAGAGGATCCGAGAAAAGACAAGAAAAACCCCGACAACCGGGATGCAGCGTCTAGGACCGGATCCCATCTCCCGAAAGATGGGCATAAACCCCATGATCGGGAAGACAAACACCGGAAGGACGGCAAAATAACGCCACCTCCGAGAAACCCAGCTGAGAAAGCTGGAAGATACGATATACCTCACAGGCGTGAGAGATCCCCGACACCGCCTAAGGACAAAGAAAGGCACAGGAGTAGAACTCCGCCTAATCCAAAAGGGTGTGATCACGGAAGAGATAGAAACAATCCCGGAAAAGCGCGTTCACGCAACAATGGAAGAGAAAGGAGCAGATCCCCTTTTGTTCATTCAGCCGGAAGATATTCTGCACACATTGACAGAGCAGAAAAAGATGATCTATACTTTGGCCCTAAGTGTTTTACTGACAGGATCCGAAGAATAACGCTGCATTCTGGCTTTGCCAAGGTCGGTCCAACATACCAGAAATACACCGGCAACACAAACCCGGATACCTGGCTCTCGGATTACTATACAGCCGTCCAGATCAACAATGGGACAGACTTGGAAGCTGTCAAGTTTCTTCAGATTCCGCCTGCAGATTCCGCCTCTTCATCTGCTCCGGTGGCGGAGGCGGTGGCTGCTTCTGCGGTGGCGAGCTCGTCACCGACGAGATGGATCTTCTCCTCCGCCGTTTCTGGGGCAAACGGCGGGGAAGCGGCGGAGCTCGCGCCCGCAACGTCCGCGGCGGCGGATAGGTTTCCTCCACCCGCCGCGGAGGCCGCGGTTTTCTCCGGCTCGTCGCCGGTGTGCTTGGGTGACCCAACTTGTGGATCCAGGTCGCTGATGAGGTCGTTGATGGCAGCGCGAGTGGGCGAAGACGGTGAGCTTGCCATTTCCGGGCGGCGCGGTTTGTTTCTGGTGCTTGGAGGTGAGGAGCGCTCGGGGCAGTGCGTCGCTTGAGAGCTCGTGCGCGTCAATGGCGAGTGCGGTGAGAGTGCGGAAGGTTTTCGTTGAGGACGAGGATGGCTATTTATAGCTAGAAATCCGTCAAGATACGCGCCAACGGCTATTTTGACCGTTGGATGTTTGCCGCGTGTCACTCGCCGGAAAATCCGGGAAATGAAACGACAGGATAATGATGGTTATCTCCTCGTTTCCCGCGAGAATCTGTCAGAGATGTGTTTCTGGGTTTTCCGAGTAAAACCCAAACGTCGCTTACGTCAGCATGGTTAAGTGCGCTGACGTAAGAAGTTCCTTCTCCGCGAAGGATCGTGAGAGAAAAGCTGGATTTTCAGGATTCCGAGTTTCATGTCACCATCTTTTTCAAAAGAAGAATAAGAAGAATCAAGACTGCTGAATCAATATTTCTCGGACAAAGTATATTTGGCGAAAGGCGGAGAATCAGAGTTTCGATCCTTCTTGGGGGCTACTGTCGGATATATACCAAATAGGGGTATAGAAGATGATAGACAAAGTGCCGGATTGCCAGGGTGGCCTAAGAGGTAGTGGGCTTAGGTCCATTAGGCGGCCCAGTAATCCGACGCACAGAAGCCGGATTCTAGAAGAACCCGGATCACGGCCCATGTGATCTGACTTGGAGGAGAAGACGGATTCCTTGCTTTCCAAGTTACAAGTTATCGTAGTCTTCTAGGTTTCCTATTCTGTAAGCCCTAATCCGGCTATTATATAAAGCCGGACGGGAGATAGATAGTTAAAAAAAGGAATAACAGAGAAGCTCTACGCCAACTCGCCGAGAAGCTCATCCTCGTCGAGTAGCCTAGATCTAAACCCTCATATTGTAACCCTGTTTACGGGCTTTAGTCCCAATTAGTGAGAAGTGCAGGAGTAGGCACGTCGTACTGTCGCGACGTACCGAACCTGGGTAAAATCCTGTGTTCTGTGTTACTACGCTATCCCGTTACCCCACGTCTCTACCGTAGTCTCATGGCACCCCCGTCTATGAAAACTACTACGATGTCTCGACAAGGCATACAGTGTATTGTGGCTACTCGGATTACACACATATAGAGAGAAAGGCAGGAGTAGGGGTGTTACCTCCACACGAGGGCCCTGAACCTGGGTAGATCTGGTTGTTTGCATTGCTAGAGACATCCTACACACGGCTACTCGTCGTGTGATCCCTCCCCGGATACCTCCAGCGTCCATCGGCCCCAACACTTTAGCCATCCCATGGCATCTACCGTGATACCACCACGACATTAGGAGTATTATCTCTTGTGATGATTGTGTTTTAGATTATATATTATTACTTGTTACCAATGGTGAGCTACTGGTTTTTTTAGTTATTTTCATGATTGATGGATTCCATAACTTTGAGTAGACATAAGCATAGTCTATGACTAGCCTATTCAACTGTGATGTGTTGTTTGCTGTTTGGAAATTGTCTGAGTGCTTGCCTTAGCATGAGTATTGTACTTATGTTATTGTAGTGCTAGTTTTGTTGTTGTGCTTAGTAATATCTTGTTATCTAAGCATTAGTTTGGTAGTAAACTTGTTTGGTGATGATTGCTTGTGTGTTGTTAATACCCACTACCATGAGTATTGCTTCGTTTGATTGTTATTATTTAAGTAGCCTCACCTTTTGTGCCCATAAGCTATATTTTTAGCTTCTTGGATATCTTATTATGAGAGTGGTACACCCACTCCATATATGGTATGTAAGATGTGGGATATGGTTCTCAACAATATGTTTGTCTGACGATAGTTTTGTACCTTGAGAGTTTGTGAGATAGTTTTCTCGATAACGTTGAGTGATTGCGCTAGTATAAGTTTGCTTGTTGTATGTATTGTCTTGATTAGTTGTTTGGCCTTTAGTTCTGAGTGTGTGTCTTTTATTCTTTCATGACGCTAGAAAACGAAGAAGAAGAAGTAGTTGTGGAGCTGTGCGTCAAGTTCAAACTACTTCAAGGCCAGGGACATTAAGAGACTTAAGGCAGGCCATCCTGATGCTTGCTGTTACACTACACTTATCATTATCTATCATGCATGTTTTACTTCTGAAAGTTTTACAAAAACGTTTATTACCAAAAACTATTTTTGAGTGACTACTACTATTATTATATATTATATTACTACGCCAGTAGTGATACTTGGTGTTACCAAGCCCATAGCCACCATATGGTATTTATTACCATCACAAGTATTAGTCCCTAAGTGGACACACTAAAATATGTTTTTGCAAAACAAAGGTTTTATGAAAAATCCGGTGGAAAGGCGAAGCCTTATCCACCGGAGGAATGTTGAAGTGGACATTTTTGGGAAAAAGATGTTTTACAAAAATGACACATAACCTAGTCTTCGCCGGACAACCTTTACCGTACTACCACCCTACCCTAACATGGGCACGGGGCTTAACTTGAAGTTTGTTCTTGTAGTGTGTGTTCTATCTCAATTTGCTATAAGGGTCGTGACGGGGGGATGATAACCCGGTAGGCCAAACTCCAAGGAGTAACCCGGCCCAAAGGACGCTGTGCAAGATCCGGCTAAAGATAAGGAAACCTATAAAGGCCCAAGCTTGTAGGCCCAGTAACCCGGATTGTGGGTTATGGTAGAAGAAAGTTAGGGTTTGTGCGCCGTGTCCGGGTAGGATCCAGGATGCGCCTTGGAGAATAAGCCAGGGGGTACGGGTGCTTTATAAACCGACCCCCAGGTCTAGTTTAGGCAGAGATCTAAGAACCCTAGCAATATCGCTTGATATCGAGCATCTAGTGTAATCCCAGAGTTGAGTTATTGTATCAAGATCGGAGACTCGGCGACTTTGATTGCCGGCTACCAGATCGAATTGCACCATGTTTTCCTCTGAGCCAAACCCTCTCCCAAACGCCTGTGTCGTCTTGCCCCAAGATCAGTTACCCCCGGTAACATCTGCCGTGATTATCCCACGACAGTTGGCGCCCACCGTGGGGCTCGCGTCCAAAGGTGTTTACATCACGGGAGAAGCTCGGAAGAGCATGGAGAATCTCGTCGTCGGCGAAATCTACGTCGACCACAAAGGAGAAAAGATGGTGGACGATTCCGGCTGGGGGCCAGAGTCGGATCACCTCGAATCCGGATCCGTCGTGACAATCGGCCGGATCAGCGTCTTCATTGGTATGGTATGTACTTCCAATTCGATCCCTGACAATATTGGATCTGATTCTGTGCCAGGAGAAGCCACTTCTATCCGATCAGATGACGAAGAATCGATTGGAACGACACATCCGGCAGAAGAACCCATCGCGGAGTGGGAACAGCCGGAGGAGCCGGCATGGACCCCGCGCGACCGGGTCGAAAGAGAAGGTGATACCGGGTCTATCCTGGATCTGCTGGAAAACCGGTATGAGGAGGAGAACGATGAGGAAGAACAGCATGAACTTACACCGGATATCGTACGCCGAGTCGCAGTCTATGCGGCTCCCGCGGCCAATCTCAACCAAGGAAACGCAACCGCGGCATCAGTCGGGGCGGCTCAGGCGGTGGCCCAGCAGCAGGGCGCGGCTAACGGAGACCCGGTTTTGGCCCGGGTTGATGGGGAATCGGCATCAGTAACCAGCCGCGCAGCAGACGAGGAGTTGCACGCAAACACGTTCGGATTCCTGGGAAACCGGACACCAGGGGCGGGTCCTTCAAACCCGCGCCACCCGGCCTTATTTGATAATAATCTGATTCTAGATCCCACGGTTCTTGCGACGGTTATCACTCCGGAAAACGCAGCGGAACGTGTCAGGGATCTGGATGTAGCTCGTCGTGCGCTGGAACAGCAAAGAAGGCAGGTAGAGGCAGAAAGGCAAGGGATGGCCAGGCGGCAGCGTGAGTTGGATGCGCTAGAAACTCGGCTCCGAGAGGAAACGTCCAGAGTGCATCAAAGGCATCAAACCAGGTTACCAGCAACGGGCGGGGTTATTAATCCGGCTAATTTATTTGTCACACCTCAGGATCAGCCGATACCAGTGGTGAACCAGGGAACCGCACCCCAACCGGCGACAGCAGGGACACATCCGGCCAATGAACGGGCCGGGTTACCCCCACCACAGACCAGAGTCACAACCGGCAACGATCTACCACCACCGCCACCATCACGATTCCGCACACCAGCCGGCCACTACAATAACCCCATGGACAATGTACATGCGGCGACACTCGCGTTAAATCAGATCCCCATGGGAGAGTCGCCCCATGCAGAGAAGACTCGGCAAGCCATCGATCTGTTGCACACTGCGGTGGCACAGCAAGTCAATTATCCGGATCACAGAAGCGGTATGCATGGAACGCCATACGTCAGTCAACAACAAGGGAATATCCAAACAAGTTCAGCACGGCGGAGGGAAGAGCAGCAGCAAATGCCGCCTCCTCCCCGCGCTCAGGCAGCATCAGCAGCACAGGCTGTCGTGGACAGTTCTAGAGCCCGGAGGGCCGCGGCCGGGTCTGCAGCGCATGGACTTCCCGCAGCACCGCGCCAGGCCGCGCCCCCCGCGGCATCACACGTTTCTAGAGCAAGGCCGGCTTCAACCGTTCTTGCGGCACCCAAGTGTCTCTCGGACAATATCAGAGCTGAACCTTACCCGGAAAAATTCAAAGAGCCAGGGAAAGTAGTGAATTATGAGCCAACTATGGATCCAGAAACATGGCTAAGTAGCTATGAGATGGCGATGTCAATTCGCAACGCATCCGAGAATCTCCAAGCCAAGTTCATGTAATTGATGATGTCAGAAGGAGCAGCAAAGTTGTGGTTCACCAATTTGCCGGAAGGATCGATCAAGTCCTGGGAGGAATTGAAGACCGCGTTTGTCAAGCACTTTCATGGGACGTGCAGGAAGTTGTTCACTATTGACGACCTAGAGCGGTGCGTCCAGAAGAAGGGAGAATCGGCGCGCAGTTGGGTGCGCCGGGTTATGGAGATACTTCACTCGTCCACGGACATTCAGCCCAAGGATGCGCTACAGGCCATGGCAAAAACATGCAAGTACATACCTTTAGTGCAAAAGTTAACTCGCATGAAGTCTAGTCGAAATGCGTCGGAAGTTACAATGGGAGAATTGATGGACGCGTGCAACAAACACGCTGCGACAGATACTACAGAAGAGGAAGTTGATGACAAGAAGGTAAAAGCAAACACAAGTAATAATGGAAGAACCGGCAATGGATCAGCACCGGGTAATAACGGAAATAGCCAGAACAAGCGCCCGTTTGAAGGAGGCTCCGAGTTTGTCGCCAATACAGAAGCCGGGTCTTCAAGGCCCAGAGCAGAAGGAAATTTCAACGGAGGTAATCACAATGGGGGAAATTATCAAGGGCCGCCAAGGCCGGGTAACAATTGGGACATATTCAGGATGGCATGCCCGAAACACAGCAGGAACGGCAGGCCAGCTAACCACTCTCTGGAGCAGTGCGCCGACTTACAAAGATGGAAAAATGACGAAGTGAACAGAGCTATGCGAAGTGCAGGACGGGGAGGAGGACCGGGTCCAGGGGGAAACCCGGGCAACGGCCCACCCCCAGCTGGTAACCCGGCGGCTGGAAATCAAGGCAATAACCAAGGGGGGGCAGGAGGTTTCCAGGCTAACCCCAAACAACTGGGTCAATATCATGTGCATACCACAGGAGGCTCTAACAAGGACAAAAAGATACTGAAGCAAGCGGTCAACTCAGTTTCGTCAGCTGTCCCGAGATACTTGAGATGGTCAGAACAGGAGGTGACATGGAGCAGAAGGGATCACCCAGAAAGAGTGGAGCACCCGGGAGTCTTGGCATTAGTAGTCGCACCACAAGTCAATGGGTATGAGCTGAAAAAGGTTTTGATGGATGGTGGAAGCAGCATCAACATATTGTATTGGGAAACCTTCCTACGCATGGGCCTCAAGGAGTCTCAGCTACAAAAAAGCTCAACAATTTTTCATGGGATAGTGCCGGGTCATTCAGCGTGCCCCGAGGGAAAAATCGCATTGGAGGTAGCCTTTGGGGAGTCAAAGGATAACTATCGAGTTGAGTGGCTTACCTTTGAGGTAGTCAAATTGCGCAGCCCATATCACGCGTTATTTGGAAGACCGGCTTACGCCAAATTCATGGCTAGGCCGTGTTACGTATATCTACAGCTAAAAATCCCGGGTCCCAAGAAGACCATCACCATACATGGAAACCGAGACATAGCAGCTGAATGCGACGAAGGAGATGCGGCAATGGCCGAGCAAGCCTGTAGAAAAGAAGAACTCAAGCATTACCGATCTCAAGCAGACCCGGAGGATAGAACCACACCAAAAAGGCCGAGTACTGAAGGCGAAAGAGCAAAATCCAAAGTAGCACAAGATGCTAAAATGGTGGCTTTTATCAAGGATGACTCCCCCAAGCAATCCGCTATAAAGGAAGAAACTGCACGGCCGCTCACAACCAGCCGTGTCACGGAAACACCTCACTCGGGTCGATTAGTAAACCCGGTACTCATCATGAAAAAGTCCAGCATGTGGAGAATGTGCGTCGGTCACGCCAGTCCGGGACCGGTCCCCATGGAGAACTAAACAATGTAACGGGAAGCAGGTTTCAGACGCGCTCTTTTCCTACCCAGGGTACCTAAGGGAACTGGAAGGTTTTTAATGAGGCGGCCTGCTGATCCAAACTTTCTCGCATCAATAAAGAGATGGTTATCAAGTCCTATTTCGTTACAGCCTGATTACAAGTAAGTAGTATCCATGTGACATCAATATTTCAGTATCATTAAGAACGTTGAGCATATATAGGTCTCGGGGGCTGGTTGCTCAAGTAGCCCGGCCACAAACCCGAAAGACCCGGCCTTGATGCCTATAAGTTATAGGGGCCGATTATTCGCAAACGAGTACGGCTGCAATCTTATAACTGGACAAAGGAGCCAAATTTTCTTGACTTTTCTTACTTAAGCTCGATGTGACTCGCACTAAAGTGGCATGATTTGTTCGCTTACGATTGCAATCAGCCATGAAGCCCAATGGGACTTGTCTGACCCTGTTTTCGTATGGATGTAACAACATGGTATCCACGCGAAAGCCAGCTTATAGTACAAGATAGTCAAAAGGGTCATCTAAACCACAAGTTTATGCAGAGTACAAGGCTAATAGCCGGAAACTCAATGATTATCAAGCATAACTTCAGTACTTCCGCGGAATGGCCTTAGGTTTTTCGACTCGGTAAAAACGATTTGTTCTCTGAGAAAGGCCACACCCCCATGACTCGGACTTTGGGCCATGGGGACTGGGGACTTCGAAACAGAAACAAACTACTTGGCTATCGCAGTTCGAAAGACCCTGGCATCCGAGTCTTGGGGACTTAAAGAAAAGTCCACTTATCAAAGCCCCTGGTATTCGGAAAACCGAGTCTTACGAAGAAAGCCAAAATAGAGAGTATGGTATCGAGAAAAAGCAATACGGTTATCAAAAGGCCAGGAAAGCCGCAAAGCATATCACGGACTAAAAAGTGCGTTACAAGTTACGACATCAGTATCAGGGGTGCACAGGCGCACCATCAAAAGCATAATAGTTTGAATACAAAGCATCACGTAAGCAAGGTGTTATGATGGTATTGCCCTATTCGGCCTCCTGAGTACGGTCTTCCGGCTCTGGGTCCTGGGCTTGCTGCTTAGCCTTCCCGGCACCCTTACCCGGACTCAATGCGTCAGGGCGGACAGGTGGAGGGACGGCTGGTGTAGAGGCAGACGGACCTGATCCTAACTCGGCCTCTCTCTTCGCAGTCGCCTCCCTCTTCCTGGCCGAGTTAGAAACCCACTTCTCCAAGATATCAAAGGGCGGGGGTGCTTCCTCTGTAACAACTTTGCCATCAGCGTCGTATGCACTCATGATCGTGTTTAGATCCAAACTATCGGCCAAAGTGGTAGCCGAGGGGCGCACTGCGGCTTGTATGGCCTTAAAATCTTTGGGTGTAAATTTGGAACCATCCGCCTTGAATTCGGGAAACCCGGATATTACCTTTGCCGGGTCAAGCTTCGGAAAGAAAGCCTTGGCCAGGGTGAAGGCCCGGGTCATACCAATCCGGCAGGACGAACGCTTCCAGATTTCAATCCAGCCAGGCACAGTGGAGCAGGCTTGAATGAGATTTTCTTCACCCGGATATACTTCCGTAGGCCACTTCACGGCATCCAGTATAAATTTTGTGACGGCAAAGAAAGTCCGGAGCACGGTCTTTAGGGTTTTAGCCTTGACAATGGCATCCTCCTCTGGGGCCGCAAGGTTGGCACCTACAGTTGTAACAAAAGAGAGAACGTATCAATAATCCCGAGTCTGATATAATAAAGCAAAGACACGAAACCAATCAGCAGCAAAAACTTACTAAGCAAGATCTGATAAGTATCGGTGACTTGGTCCGATAGTTTCTTCAGCGCGGTCTGAGCAGCATTGCACTTCTTCTTGTATTTGGAAACATCCTTCTTCAAAGTTTTCATGTCATCCTCAAGGGTTTCCCTTCGTTTTATCTCGGCAAGGAGAAGTTGTTCGGTCTTCAGTAAAGTTTCATCAGACCGGGTTATCTGTGCCTGTAAGTAGCAAGGAACGCGAGTATCAGTTGGATATTATGGTAAGCTGAATATGGCGTAAAGTACCAAGCATAACTTTTGCAAGTCATACTCGGAACTTGGGGACTAGGTATGCAATATGAGATACCAAGTGTCCTTACCTGGTGCTCTGCAGCCATGCGCTCCAAGATCTTGCTCTCCGAAGTCTTCATGGTGAGGAGGGTGTTCATCAACTGATCAAAAGTGTCTTTACTCGTATCAGAGGACCCGGGGCCTTGGAAATTCCGAGAAGGGGCTTTCTTCTTAGCGGGAGGCAGAACCCGGGTCATTTGTGTGTCGGAATCCGACGCTCCTTCTTCTGCACCCAAGACGGTGGCTTTGTTCTTCTTGCTTGCATGGGAAGCAATCGGATACTCGGCTTCTTGTGTGTCCGGCTTTGCCGGCGATGCTTGTTTTTCGCCGCTAGACGCGGCTGTAGTCTTATTAGTCGGGCTCCCCTTACCCGGGCCCTCGATCTCCATATCCTCTTGGTCGCTGATAACGACCGTGGCCCTGTAGATGTTGTCAGTGAGCAGCTAAATACACAGTCAGGAAAGGGTGATAAAATGTGGTGGAACATCAGAAAGGGGATTTTACCCGGTGTTCACCGCAAAGTCACAAGGAAATCCGTCGCTGGACTCGGGAGAGGCTGGAAATTATCAAGTTAGATGTCATGTGGGAATGGTTCAAGGAGAATGTTTCGACCGGGAAAAGATAGGGTAATTACCAGCCCGTCGAGTCGGGGTTGATGAAATACCCGGGTTAAGGGCATCATCACCCGGGTGATTTCGAGTCGACCTGCGCTTGGTCTTGGGCGATTCCTTCAAGAATGGCCAGTGGAATAACATCAAGGAAGCTCATGTATATCATTAAAGTAATACGAATTATATGCAAGGAGGAGATATGAAACCTTGGAAGTAGCCTCTTGGGTTTTTCTTTTTGATCCGACTTTGATTGTCGGCTCCAGTTCCTCCTCGTCGCTGGCAGATTCTACTTTGCCATCGGAGTTTTCTTCCTCGTCATCTTCTCGTTCTGGATATCATCAGAGTTATAGTTGGAAATGAAGGGGTTATGGTGAGCTTAAAGGAACCAAACAAAATCCGGAAAATACCTTCGTTCGAGTTAGCAGCTTCTTGCTCCTCTGGACTTTTGGAGCTAGGAGAGGTGTTGGTTTTCCAAAAATCATCATCAGCCTGAAAGGTGTCAGCACAAGGGTTATCAACCGTATCAAGTGGAAAGAGCAAAGATAAAGGCATTAAAGTCGGGTTTTCACCTTGGGGGCTGGGTTCTCGAGCGTGAAGGGCTCCAATCCGGATATGTTCCGGATTACCTCAAGCTTTTCTGTCAGAAAACCCTTGATGGTTTTGTGGGTATCGCCAGCTGCAAAGATGTTATCAGAGTACCGGAGCGGGTCTGTAGATTGTCCCGAATACTCGCACATCAACTTTGTGCGGATGGAATTAGGTTGAATCCGGAAGTCGACCCAAGTCTTCACCAGGTTGAGCCCGATGAGGCCTTGGGCCGTGAGAGTGTTGATTTTGGCTAGTAGAGGTTGAATTGCCTCCCTATCCGAGTCAGAGGCGAAGGCACTAAATTTCTCGGAGATGTCAAGAAGACCCTCTGAGTAACCCGGCAACTTCTTTTGGCCGGGTGGGGAGGTGTCTTGGCAGTAAAAGTAGGAGAGCTGCCAGTGCTTGACATGGGAGTTAAGGGTGAGGGGTGGCATCAAAGAATTCCTGCGGCGCTGGATGGAAACCCCGCCGCAAGCGAGAAGCGCCCCGTCACCGCTCTCGCGGCACGGTTTGCATTGAAAAAGCTCAATGAAAAGAGCTAAACTTGGCGAAGTGCACAAGTATGATTCGGAAAGGACTATGAAGTGGGAGATGTTTAAAACAGAATTAGGCCCGATATCGAAGACGCGAAGGCCGTAATGGTTTAGAACCTCCCGGAAAAAAGGGTGACCCGGTGGGCGGAAGCCCCGGGTCACATGTTCCACAAAGCAAATTACCTCGCCTTTTGTCGGGGTGGGCCGGGTCTCCTTACCCGGCACTCTCCATTGGATATCCTCTTGAGGAGGAAGAACTCCCAGCTCCACCAGCTCCTCCAACTTGGCCTTGGTGACCGTAGACCGCGCCCAGTTGGCGGATATGGAGTTGGTGGCTTTAGCTTTGGTTGGAGTTTTCCCCTGCTTTTTGGGAGCCATGTGGTTGACCTGCAAAGTACAAGGTAAAAGGATAAGAGGACTAAGACACGAAAGTTGTGAGCCGGCCGAGTATCGGCCGGGTAATATTGAGACATGAAAAATTGCGCGTAATCCGGGTGTTAGCTCGCAGAGTAAAGTTCGAAATTATCCGGGTATCAAGCATTATGGCGAAAATTATGGGATCTAAATGTTGAAGGAGTTTTTGAGGGCGATGGATGGCTGCATAGGCACTTAGCGCGAATAAAAGGAACCAGAAAGGGGAGGTCTAACCGGGTGATTGAGGCAAAGGCGGAAACTTCGAGTAGTTCGAGCCTAGATTGGAAATTCCATCTTCAGATTTGTGGTGAGAATAATGATTGCAGGAAATAGGAGAGTGGATTGGAGTATGCGTTTTATCCATTGGGCGAGCTAGAAAAGACTATTGGTGGCCTAATTCGGCATGGCCGAGAAATCCGTGGCGGGCTGATTTGGATCTAATCTGAGATAAAATCAAAAATTGCAAAGGCAAATTAAGGTGTGCAAAAGGCTTACCGGAGGGGATCTGAGTGAAGCCTTGCGGAGGCAGATGGCGCAGGCCTGGTGTCCCTTCGCGATTCCAGACGGACCGGATGGAGGTTCGCCGGCGGATCTTGGCGGCGGCGCGGGGCAAGCAGTGGCGGAGCGCAGCCTCCGGCCGATGGGCTCCGGTGATGCGCGCGGGATTTCCGTGGTGGCGCTCAGTGAGAATGAGTTCAGAGGGAGGAAGGAAGCAGAGTGGGGGGAAATGAGCCGTTAGGGTTCGGGTTACCCCCAAGGAGCTTATTTATAGGGCGAATGGATAAGCCCGGTTCAGTGAGCGGGAGCCGGGAGTTGCGGAAGTAAACGGCTATTTATTTGAGTTTTGGCGAAATGTGCTTTAAATGTTGAGCAAGGCATTTGGATAAAAGAAAGAAGGAGATCAACCCCGTGATATCAGGATCAATTATCGAGTATGGAATCTTGGCGTTTTTATTAGGGTTTGGACCTGGAAAATTAAAAAGTGCTTGGAGGAAAAATCCGGGTTACTACATGGCCACCATGGAGTAAGGCCTAGCTGAATATCAAAGCATCTTAACCCGGCCTCCATATGCATGTGTGTTTGATATCTTTGCAGGGAATAGCGAGCGCTTCAAGGAGGATCCATGAAGCCCAGGCTATTCTGGGGACTACTGACGGGGGGATGATAACCCGGTAGGCCAAACTCCAAGGAGTAACCCGGCCCAAAGGACGCTGTGCAAGATCCGGCTAAAGATAAGGAAACCTATAAAGGCCCAAGCTTGTAGGCCCAGTAACCCGGATTGTGGGTTATGGTAGAAGAAAGTTAGGGTTTGTGCGCCGTGTCCGGGTAGGATCCAGGATGCGCCTTGGAGAATAAGCCAGGGGGTACGGGTGCTTTATAAACCGACCCCCAGGTCTAGTTTAGGCAGAGATCTAAGAACCCTAGCAATATCGCTTGATATCGAGCATCTAGTGTAATCCCAGAGTTGAGTTATTGTATCAAGATCGGAGACTCGGCGACTTTGATTGCCGGCTACCAGATCGAATTGCACCATGTTTTCCTCTGAGCTAAACCCTCTCCCAAACGCCTGTGTCGTCTTGCCCCAAGATCAGTTACCCCCGGTAACATCTGCCGTGATTATCCCACGACAGGTCGTCGAGCCCTCGAACCGATCGTCGCTAGGTGGTGTATACGGGACATACACAATGAGGGATTAAGTTCTCCTCCGGGTGCGACAGTTGAGTCTCCTATATTGGCGAGGTGGGACCTGTTGCCGGGGAGATTACACTCAACTGAAGAGATAGACATATTCTAGCTTGATCATAGTGGATGGTTAGGATCAGCTATCTGATGTTCACATACTGTTGTTACAGTCTGTGGTTGTTCACAGCGGATGTACTGGATCTGGTGGATTGTGTACACCTCTGCAGAGTCAAACTATTTCGGAATAGTCGCGTCCTCGGATATGGACAGTTGAATGACCATGTAGCTAGAATTGTGTCAATGTTTTCAAAAAGGAGTTTTCAAAAAGGTTTGGACTTGTGAAGTGCTGAAAGGAGGAAATCCTGTACCGTGGAGGTACCGTTGATGAAAAGCCAAAAGTCGTTTTACAAGAAGTTTTGGAAAGAGACAACTTTCTTTTACAAAATGAGTTTATAAAACCTCTTGTACATGTGATATCTACAAGAGAAAGAAAACTATATAAGTTTCTTTTGAAGTATCTTCTTCAACAAAGATACAGAGATTTTCAAAATCAACTATGATATGTCTTACATATATCATTGATAGTGAACCCTATGTATAGCCTACCTATTACACCATATAAGCATACTTGCATTTTGGTAAGCTACATGATGGATGTCTTGCTGAGTACATTCAAATATACTCATATTGGTTTCGTCCCTGGTATATACTTGCCAGATATCGAGAAGGAGTCTCAGAAGGAGATCTACGAGGAGGAGTACTGAGCTGATGGATTTGCGAAGTAGGATCGTCTCCCAGTCAGCAGCATGTAGGTTAAGACGTGACTTGGGCTCTACTACGTTTGTGTGTGTTTAGTCTTCCGCTGTGTGTGTTGTGTGTTTGCCCTGCGTGGCATTTGTGTTACACTTGGTCATGTGACCATGCCCCTTTTGTAAGTGTTTGTGTAATCGTGTAATGGATATTGTATCTGTGTACCAACTTGATATGTTGTTCACGACTGGTGTGATCTGGGATCGTGAATGTATGCATATCAGAGGTGTCCTTGAACAGTGGTTCTGGGGGACCTTACAACTTAACCGATGAAGCATCATCATCAACAACATCGGTGGAGGAGAAGCTATCAAGGTGTAGGTCAAGTCATTCCTGGCTCAGATTCTCACAAGCCATAGACTAGGGTTGCCATCAGCCGTAGTGGATTATGTTCTAAGCTAGAGTTCTTCTTGATCTTGGAGCTTCGAATTGCTTCTTCTGATGTTTCATTTGCATTAGATCTTCTTTGATTCATCAAAGAGATTCTCGAGATTTTGTAATGAAAGTTTGTATCCTATAGCTTTGCTTGGACCTGCTATGTTTATGTTATACCACTCCGAGGGGTGTAATATTCACGGATAAGTCCTTATGTGAGTATTATGTCAACGACTTGTGCACTACAAATGCAGTGGTGTGTTGGGTCACCGCATGCAAGTTGGAGATACGGCCTAAAGACAATAATATTCAGTTATTATTTTATCTCCAAATAAAAATTAAGTTTATGCCATCATGCTACAACCGCTATAGCACTTGAAAAGTGATTTTTCAAAGGAAAATCTTTGTGCGGGTGTGATGACATAAACAAACAAGAGTTCCTAATCTTGTCTCTAAGGTTAGATTATGGTTTGTGACTTGTGAGATGATCACGTTTTCCTGATCATGGACTTGGTTACAAGTCTAACAAAACATAATAGTTTATTGTTAGGGTAACAATAGTACTGACCCGACCCAAGTATATGATCTTGCTAAAAGAGACTAAAAAATTGTAATGTATTTAGCCAAGTACATATGAAGCTGTCATTGACTATAATTCTTATACTCTGAGAATATATAATGACCGCACGATCAAAAGATATACTTTGGGTGTCATCAACCGTCTTGCCGTAACTAGGAATCACAACGTTGATATGTGGGTATAATCTAGAAAGTGTAATGGAACTGAGATCGTTAAAGACTAGTACTTAACTCCTCTAGGCGATAGAGAGATACATGCTCTGGTCCCTCTCAGTATCACCGATGTCAATGAATCATCTGGCTAGACATAGTGTGATTGATCACAAGGACATCAGGGATATGGATGATAAAAGATGACGATATTGGTAACGAGTTTTATATGTGTTATGATCAAAGTGTTTGATTAGACCACATCACATAGTCTCACCTTGTGATATCGTCGGTATCGTGAAGTTAAGGGGATAAGTGCAATGAGTAACTTTTAAGATTCCCTCGATCTTGTTGAACACATAGGAGCCATCATGGGTGTCCATGGTCCTGGTGTGGTTATTGTTCGGTAAGTTTCTGAATATGTGTGTGTTATCGAGCCTTTACGATTCACACGCTTAATATAACAGCCCAATTTTTGGAAGACAGGAAAAACTTGTTTTCAATAACCCAAAAATCAGGGCCAACAAAAACTTTTTAATATATTTGACTAATGCTTGTGTTTCTTTTCCTTTTGCTTGTTGCTTGTGTTTTTGTTTGAGTTTGTTAACAACTAACACTAAAAGCTATGATCCTAACTTTCTTAAAATACAACCCTTGTGATCAAGTAATGACAAGAAAGCTTATCATCTTCATCCATCACACTCTTTTGGCAAAAACACTTTTTGAAAATGTTTTGATTTGAGAAGAAACTCAAAGGCCAAGTTTTGAGAAAACAAAAGATAATTTCCCAAAACTATATGAAAAGTATTTTGGAGCTAATCATCTCCAACCTGTTTCCAACCAAGATGCTTTTGCAAGTATTTCAAAAACTCCTTCTCACTTCCTTCTTTTGCAAAAACAATAGGAGGGGACTAGGTTACCCCTGTGTTTCACCTCAATTATATTATTTTGGAAATAACAAATTTTGAGCTGAACCTCTTTACAAAATCCTCTTGTCATGGTATGTCTTGATCACTACCTAAAATTAACACTTGAGAAAAACATCCTGGAAATTAATTTGAGGAACTCAGTGGATTGAGTGATCCGTGACTTGTTATTTTATCTCCTTGTTGTGTGATTTGATCTTGTGTGTGCTTTGAAGTATTTATTTCTATTTGTTGATTAATGTGTGCTGTTCTAATAAATTAAAAACCTATTAATAACAAGATCAAGCATCAATATCATATTCCATCACATGCCCATGTCATCTTCAGTTTTCTTAAAAACTTCCAACTTTGGAGACATGTTTCTATGACAAATCCTGAGCTAATCATCAATGCACCATCATACATCTCATTGAATATATCTATGCTATCTATCCAAGTTGTTATTCTGGATATTGAAACACTTTGGCATCTTATTTCATAGTCCTTCAGAAGGCATCCCTAAATGTTGGTCATATCCCTATTATCTTGATGCACTTTTTCTGTGTTGCTCAAAACCACTACTCTTTGTTTTCAAGCCCCATCAACCTACCCTTCTACTCTCCATACCCTATAGATCACCTCCCTATGGTCCATTTATTTTCCAATGGCCATTTAATTATTCTTCTCCCATGGTTTTTAACCTATTAAATAAACTCCTGTTTTCACATTTTTCCACTTGGTGTCTCAAATATTTTCAAAGGAGTTGTTTCTTAAAAATCACTTTTGAGACCTATATTATGTACTCTCTCATCCCAACTCAAAAATATTTGTTTTAAAAGAATTTTAATATTTATTATTTTCCATTTTCCAAAAGGCCAGAAATGGATTTTAAAATATTTTGTGAAGAAAAGTATTTCCTAAAATCTTGGAAAAATTACCCAACATGCCTATGGTCATGTGGGACTTACTTATACAAAAATATTTGCAAGTTGTTTTGAAAATTTTGGAGAAAAGATTTAAAAACAGTTTCTGCCATTTTTTTAATTCCCAAAATTTTGTGAAAGAAAGGTTTTCAGAAAAACTTGAGACCACCACGCCTAGACTCCATTTTTCATCCTCTATCTAATGGACATGATTATTATTCTATGTTCCATTCAACATTCTTGTGAAAACAAGCAAAAACCACTTCTGTTATTCCTGGACATTGTTGAGAGCATGCTTGTTCTGGTCATCCCTCTCTCTCTCCCTTCCTCTCTCCTGCACCTGGACTGTGGCATTTAGTCCTTTAACCTCCTAGAAATGGTCTACCTGCTCCATTCCTTCTCTCTCTCATCCACCACCCAATGGACAAGGACTTGATCACCCCCTGCATATCACTCCCTCACCACCATCCAAACCAGAAGCAACTTGTGTGCCACCAGGTCTCTCTCCCACTCGTGATCCTCCCTGGCAAAGCCCCATCCCTTCCCCTTGTCTCTTTCCTGTATTTCCTTGAGCTGGCCATGGTGCTCTCGGCGCCCTCGCCACGTCGCTCACGTTCCAACACTTCGGCATCATGCCGAGTTCTACAGCCTTGTCTACTAGCTCCACGACCGCTCCACGATCACACATGTGCCCCTCACTTTCCCCAGCTCGCTCTCCATCTCTGTCAACGCCCTGTCGAACACCTGCGGGTGCCCCTCGTCCCCTCTCAAATCCGCTCGCCTCGAACCTCCTCAATCAATTCCCCCTCTCCTGGAGGACCTCCTCACCTCCGTGACGCTCTCTAACATCTTTTCCGCACCGATGTGAGCTCGAGCGAGCGCACCCGTGGCCACCATGGACGTCACGCTCCGAGCAATGGCGCCAGGCCACCCGAGTCCGCCTCCTCTACCACAACCATGCCTCCGTGACTCTATTCCTCCCCAATCGCACTTCCATACCGAAAACCCCCTCCGTGTACCATCCTATCGCCGGAATCGAACAGTGCCCTCCGCGGATGGACTCCTCGTCGCGTCGCGAGCTCAGGTTGTTCCCTCCTCTCTTCTCTTCTCCCCTACCTCCATGTGGTTCTCGCGAAGCTTGTTATCCTCCTTATTTGTTCATCGAATCCCTGTAGGAGCGCCGCCATCCACGATTTTGGTCCGCCTCCGCGGAACCCGTGGGGGCCCTAGCTCGGGCCTTCCCCAACAAGCTCTAGTGGGAGCATGTGATTCGCATCATCGCCCTGTTCCTCCTCGACGTTTCTGCGGTTCCAGGCGTTGCCGGGAGTGCCCTACGGCGATATTCCGGCGAGGAACCGCCTCGGGCCGCCGTCCCTCGCTCTTCCGCCGCCAGAAAATGGTCGCCGCCGGCGCGCGTCGACTCGGCCCTTCCACAGCCGTTGGATCCGCATCCAACGGATCTATTCAAATCTTGGCCGCTGATTCCCGATCTCACGGCGGCTTACCGTTTCGGCAGCGCGCGCTGGCCAGCGGGCCGGCCTGCCTCGCGCGGCCCATCCTCCTCGCAGATCTGGCCCAGTTTTGTTTTTCTGCAGGTTGTTAATCCTTTTCCAACATATCTGTTTTCTGGCTGTTTACTTTAATTCAAAATAAAAATGCAAATGAGTAAATCTTGTCAAACTAAAAATCACAGATGTAGATCTACTAATTCTTAACCATCTCCAACTTGCAGATCTAGATTTTGTGCTGTATTTTAGGATAAATAAAATAAACGGTAGAAGCACTCATTAACACCTTTTATTTAATAACTTGAGTTTTATGTATCCAAAACATGCAAACTCAACTGTTCTGAGTAGCCCCTGAAAATGTCTATCTGCGGCAATTGGCCTTGTATTGACTTGAGTTGTGGTGAGAAAATGACATGCATGTTAGTTTCAGTCCAGAGAGCATTTCTGTGATTTGTTTGATTTTATTGGTGATGAATTTTGATGTGGATCCACTTGTGTTGGTTTGATAGTGACTAGGAGCACATTATACTAGATTTTCATGATTTTAGGAGTTACAGAATAGGCTGGGTGCATTATTTAGTGTTTAGCCCTTTTCTGCATATTTTTACTATGCCTTTATTAAATTGTATGTTATATTGTTTTTGATACAGAAATTGATTCCTAGCATGTGTAGGCTATTAATACATGTTTGAGATGTGTTTTTGAGTGTGTCATTATCGTGTTAAGAAAATTTGTGTGAAAAGCATGTTGTTATAGTGTTTTTCCATAGGGTTGTTTTCCTAAGTAATATTAGTATAAATCCTGTTATTCTTCTTATTGGTATGATGACTTGCATAAATAATTTGGTATTATTTTCCATAGCATAGCTACTGTTATTCTAGCTTATTATACTTTCTTACATGCTTGAGTAATCTCTAGATAACTTTGTCATGCTATGATAGTTTTAGATATTTTCTGCCATAAGTTGTTATTTGCATGCTTAATTTTTGAGGCATTGATTAGATTGTTATTTTGATATTACTAGCATGTTTAGGTGTCATTTTCTCTGTTACTTGGATGCTATCTTACAGATCCATCATGTTAGGATAAATCATGTTTAATGATCTCTTATGGTTATGCATGTCTGCTTGTCTAAATAGCCCTGTTTCATGTCTAGTGTTAACAGTTGTTTTGCTCCATGATTATTTTCATGTATTGAGTGATGCCATGATATGTTTGGTATTGATTTGTCTCTGTTATTAGGTTGTTTAGCTACTGGTTATATTATTTCTTCATGTTTAGAAAAGCATGTGTTACTATGGGCTTGTATCATTGCTTGTTAATAATTTCCTGTGCATGTGTAGTTGTTTCTAGATTATTTTCTTGTTATCTTGTTCATCCTCATGAATGACCAGAGAGTCATTTAACATTATTTGGGCATTTTATGATAGTGGCACACCCACTGAACTCATGCCATTTTGGTTAAGGATCCGATAGCATCAACTCTAGTGGATTCATGTGTTTTGCATGTGCCTATTTTGCTTGTTGGTGTGCACCCTAATAATATTGTTTGTGAGTGTACTTGTTTGATGAAATGCTTGATGTATGTTTACTTTTTGTCAAGTGCTTGCCTTTGTTTGGTTCTGATTGGGTGTTTTACTTTCTGAGTTTACGACGTTAGATAACGAAGACGGTATTATTTCCCGGAGAGGCTTTTATTGCAACTCTTGTTTATTTCAAGAGCAAGACCAAGACCAGTGCCAAGGAAAGCCACTCTAAATGCTTGTTGTTGTTTTACTTATCATTATCTATCATGCATGCTTTACTTCTGAAGTTTTACAAAAGTTTGATTCAAAAACTATTCTTTTAAGTGGACTATACCACTATCGGTTTTATGTATCTAATATGCTATATCCACTTTATAATCTTGGTGTTACCAAGCCCTTTAGATGTTTTAGTATCACCACTTCATTCACTTAAGTCCCCTAGTGGACATTTTAACTTGATGTTTTTGGAAAGCAAAAGCTTGGAAAAACCCCGAGGAAAGGTGGGACCTTGTCCGAGGGAGGTTTGTGAAGAAGGAAATGTTTTCGACTTGTTTTTCCAAAAATGACACATAACCTAGTCTTCGCCGGACAACCAATGTCGTACTGCCACATTACCTAAATATGGGAATGGGGTCTAGCTAATTTCTTGTCGGTGTTAGTCTGTGCCTACCTCAAAGTGATATAGGGGTTAGAGTCCCCCGAACCGAATTGTCGCCGGAGGGAGAAACGGGACATTCACAGTGTGGGATTAAGTTCACTACCGGTTGCAGCAATTGGGTATCCTTCCATGGCGATATGTTGTCAGGGGAAACCGGATCGATACGGCTGACTCACTCGGTGCCGGGGAGAACAAACCCAATTGAAGAGGTAGTCATTTACTAGCGCTGACATAGTGGATGGTTAGGACCAGTTATCCGATGTTTGCATACTGTCTTGGACAGTCCGTGGTTGTTCACGGCAGATGTACTGGATCTTGTGGATTGTGTACACCTCTGCAGAGTAAAACTATTCAGAATAGCTGCGTCCTCGGATATAGACAGTTGAATGGCCATGTAGCTAGCACTGTGTCAATGTTTTCAAAAAGCTGGAAAGTGTTTTGGAATTGTACCTGGGAGGTACGTTGAAAGGGAATGATTGTACCTTTGAGGTACGGGAAAAATGATGGTTTTGAAGAGGTGTTTCTCCAAGAAGTTTTTCAAAGAGAAACTTTCTTTTATTTAGAACTCTTTATCAAAACTTTGTGGATATGCAATATCTACAAGAGAAATGAAATATCTTTTGAAGTATCTTCTTCAACAAAAGCAACTAAAACTTGTGCAACCATGATGTGTCTTCAATTCATCATGGCTAGTTGAACCTTAATTACAGCCTTCCTACCACCTTTATATTTATGCATACTTGCATGTTTAGCTTTCATTTGGGGTGTCTTGCGAGTACATTCCAATGTACTCACAATGGTTTCGTCCCTGGCTATTGTCTTAGCCAGACTTTGAGCAGAAACCTGGAGGACCTGAAGAAGGTGGTGTTGCTGACGACTGTGCGAGCTAGGAACGTCTCCGAGTCAGTAGCCTGTAGGTAGTCAAGGCGTAACTTGGGTTTACCACGTGTGTTTTGTAGACTTCCGTTCTTTAGTGTGTTTTCCTTCCCTGCATGGCAGTTGTTTTCAACTGGGTCACGTGACCAGTTGTGTAAGCCATGTATTCGTGTAGTGGATGTTGTATCCGTAATGCCAACTCGAGTATGTTGTTCACGACTAACTGATCATGGGATCGTGAATGTATGCATACTAGAGGTCTCGGACTGCTAGTCTGGGGTCCCCACACTTAAGCCATGCCAACCTTTAATTGAGAGAATAAAGTTGTTTCTATTGGTTTTATGAATGTTAGATGTCGATATTTCTGGGTTGCGCAACGGGATTTTTTTTGCAAAACTACTAAGCAACCTCCAAGATCTATCTATGCAGATACAAGTGAATATAAATTCCAAGATCTAGTTTCGAGATCAGTGTACCAAACACCATTGAAGCGGAAGAGGTGTCGATGATGATGGCGATGAAGCCTATAGAAGATCCTGACGCACAAGCCTATGGGTGAGAATGTTGCCGACTCCCCGTATCCAGGACCATGATCCAGTAAACTTAGAGTCCCACGTGTTACCCCTCTGAGATTATGGTCACATACGTCGGGGAAAATGCTGCAGCGCTTCACCGTCTAGGACTTGGCGTTGCAGGTGTATATGAAGGTGGAGTTCTTAACACATGAGAGAGAGAGTAATTAGAAGCTAGGTCTAATTGGGAGAGGATCACCTCAGCCTAATTAGAAGAAGCTCTAATTCTATTAGAGAAAGCTCTAATCCAATTAGAGGAAGCTCTAATCGAATTAGAGCAGACTCTAATCATGATTAGAAGATCTCTAAACCAATTAGAAGGGCTCTAATTAGTCTTCAAATTATTAGAGAGTTTCTAATGCTATTAGAAGTGCTCTAATTAGTCCTCTAATTCTTCTAGAGAAAGAGAGGGGCCAAAAGACTCCATTGTGATGTCTCCAACGAGGAGGAGGGTGGGGATTATATAGTGGGTCAAGGAGACCACCTTCCATAGGAGGGGGTCGGGTTTCCCCTCCCAGGATAGGCCGCACCACCCTCCTAAAAGGAATTGGATTGGACTCCAAGTGGAGTCCAATCCCACCTCCTTGTTTTTTTGTCTTTTTTCTTCTTTTCCCTCTCATTTATATCTCAAATAAATTCAGGAAAATACTATGGAAACCTTGTGCACTCTGTGAGACCACGGGCCCCACCTGGCATTCCCTAAAATTAGGTTTTGCCCATATGGGGAAATATGCCCCCTTCTGGCATTGCTTCCATACAAGGAAAGTCCCCCGGAACTTTTTCAGAACCTCGTTACCCCTATAGATAAAATCATTGATATCATCTAACAATGTCAGAAATACATTTCCAACATCCCGGGATATCTCATACCCCCTGCATTTTCTCCGTAAAGTGTGCAACCTCTATTTCTCTTTCATAATAACTCCAGAATAAATTCCGGTAGTAACATAAACTGTTTCTATTACTCCGGGACATCTCATTCCCTTGTTATTAATTCTCTCGAATGTATAAAATATATGTACCATGTGGAAACACTATTATGGTGATACTCCTAGTTGATCTGGACCTACCACACAAAAATAAGCCCAAACTTAAGTGTGTTTCCCCTGCAGGTTTGATAGTGTGTGGACCTGAAACTGGAAACTCTTTCATTTGCAATAATGAATAGAGGGGTCGTGGACACCCATATTGACTCCCATAATAAACTGTTGAACATGTTGTTTATTATACAGATCTCCCATTACTCATGATACCGAACTTACCCGAGACTATTGATTCCAGTATTGCCTGTGAAACGATCTCTGGTTCACTAATACCTTTGTTATGTCTCGTTAATACCTTTGTTATGTCTCTTTGTTCGATAAGTTTCCTCTTTCTCGTAACTATATTATGATATCCCACATGATGTATCATCATTATGCAATACCGAGTGGGCCTATGTATGTATCTCTCTTTTTACGGAGGAGTAATTCCTATCTTAGAACATCGAGATAATATACTCTTTTAGAATTACCCAGTAATTACATTTATGTTCACCCAGTTTACAGTGTCATCCTTGATAGCACCAATGTAAAACCTACAGAATATATTATCAAGATAACCTCATGGTCAAAGGGTGCATTGTGATATAACCGTTTTGTGATATGATTATAAGGACAAAGATGTCTTAGTGGAATCTCTTAACATATAAATCTACTTAGGGAATATCCATCCATATTGTTCCCTTCCAATAATATGATATTCATTGATGTTGATAAAAACAATGTCTATGACCAGGAAAACATAGTCATCAAACATCCAATTAGTTATTCGTAAAAGGCAAGACTAGGGTTTGTTTATGTGTTCATGTTATCACACGTGAGTGTGAGTTTTCCTCTGAATCTCATATTCAGGAACCACGTCAGTTATAGCCAGGGGTGGGAACTGGTGCTGATATGTCCATTTTGCATCACTATTTTATATCATAATTTACTGCTATTCATCGATATTTTCGTATTTAGAGATGATACTTATGTTATTTCATCTATTTTGCATGTTTTACAATTATTGGAGAATAGTTTGCCGGGACCAAATATCTGCTGGAAAAAGCACCGTCGAGATACCATATTTCTGAAGATAAGAAGAAGAAGGGTAACATAGGAGAGTTCTTATTTTACCAGAAGACGGAACCAACCAAGAGGGGATCCAGAGGGGGCCACCATGGGCCCACACCAAGTGGTGGCGCACACCCCCCCTTGGTCGCGCCGCCAGGTGGTGTGGCTGCCCTGGCCCACCACTGGCAGCCCCCTTCCGCGTACTTCATCCCCCCGAAACCCTAAGACCTGGGGGATCATCAAGGAAATATTCCGCCGCCTCCACGGGGCGGAAAACAACACAGAGACAAAAGCTCTCCGGCAGGGAGAAATCTGTCGGGGAAATTCCTCCCCGGAGAGGGGAAATCATCGCCGTCATCACCGTCATCGCACCGGGCATCATCAAGATAGTCATCGTCATCACCACCAGCACCATCATCCTCACAATCCACCTCTGTCCTGCTGTAACAATTAGGGTTCTATATCGTTGTTCTTCACTAGATCTCTCTCCCGGTGTGGAGTACTTGTTTGTAGTTGATGCTTACGAGATTTATCGATGTTTGCACTTTATGACCTGATTGTAATTCATCATTATGTCACCTCTGATCATGATCCATATGATGTATTGTGAGTAGTTCGTTTAGTTCTTGAGGAAATAGGAGAAGTCAAGATGTTAGCAGTGGAATTATGCTGAAGTAATATTTACTGGTTTGATATTTAAGTTGTGGTACTATTCTTCTAGTGGTGTCATGTGAATGTCGACTACATGCCACTTCACCTTTATGGGCCTAGAGGGATGCATTGTGTATTTGGCTACTGATTGTGGGGTTGCTGGAGTGACAGAAACCTAAACCCCCATTAGGAAACTGATGCACGAGCGAGTGTAAGATCCCAGAGTTTAAGGTTGTGGTTAGATTTATCTTAATTACTTTCTTATAGTTGCGGATGCTTGCAAGGGGGTATAATCACAAGTATGTATTAGTCCAAGTAGGGTGCATTAGCATAGGTTCACCCACACAACACCTATCAAAACAAAAAATATCAATCAACTGTATGAAGCAAAGCACTTGACGAAATTCCCATGTGTCCTCGAGAACGTTTAGTCATCATAAGTAAACAAACCGCTTGTCCTTTGCTCTAGAAAGGATTGGAGCCACTTGCTGAAATTATTATTATTGTCTTTTATTTACTCGCACTTTATTTATCTGCTATATAAAAAACCACCAAAAACCTATCTGCTAATGTTTACAGTGGATCCTCTATCTAAACTGCTTGTCAACACCTTATGCTCCTCGTTTGGTTCGACACTCTTATTTATCGAAAAGTACTACGATACACTCCCCTATACTTGTGGGTCATCAGTAGTGGATAATCCGAAATTATCCGACATTTTTATTTGAGAAATTGAAAATGAACGTAGGTAAATATCCGAATCTGAACAACCTAGAAATGGAAATGGTAAATATCCATAGTCGTTTTTACAAATACAAAACAAATTTGGTATTGAATTTTGAACAAAATATGGATATGCAAATGGATATATCCGTATCCGAATTAAAATATGTTAGGCAGTTTTGGAATTTCTAGTACGATATGATAATTAACAAACCTAAAATAGTAAGAAACTGCGCAAATATGTTTTTCCGTGATTGAACTTTAAACTATCGTGTATTATATAGCCATACTTATCATTATACCGTTGAATAGTTGACTCGATATAAGACATAAGTTTATTATTTCGTTATATTCGTATTCGTTCCGAATTGAGAAAACATCCGATCCGCATTCGTATTCGAGTAACATCTGCTCCACATTCGTATCCAACAATGTCCTTATTTGTATTCGTATTCGTTTTGAAAATATGAAAACGGATGTGGGAATGGCACTATCCGATCCACATCCGATCCGTTTCCAACCATAGTTATAGCATAGTAATATGAATCATAGTTATGAAACAGATGTATAAATACTATTGTCTTTTGGGCATACATCTAATAGATATGATGTTATAGAAACACGTCCGGTGTCAATCGGAGAGGTTTTGGGGAAGTTACTATAGGAAAGAAATGATGCATAAATTAGGAAGAATTTATATGAGAGATAACATAGGACATTTAGATGTCCTGGGATGTTATAAATATGCTTCCAACATTAGTAGATAAGGTCGGTGATTTTATCTAAAGGGTTCATAAGGTTCTAGGAGAGTTTCAGTCAAAAATCGAGAGCGAGGGGGGAGTACCGAAGGGGGGATTTGCACCCATGGCCGCACCACTTGGTGGAGCTTCCAGGTGGGCCCAGGGCCTCCAAACATGGCACATATAACCTTCCAGAGGATTTTCTATTTTGGTGTAAAGGGAGAAAGGAAAAACTGAAAGGGAAAAGAAAAGGGAGGGAAGAGGTGGAGTTGGACTCCGTAGAGAGTCCAATTCGAGTTGGGCTAGGAGAGGGGTGCATCCACCTCCTTTGTGCGGCCAATCCTTCCTCCTAGCACAACTAGGACTCCTACCCCCAAGGCAGGCCCCCTTCTCTCAAGAAACTTTCAGAATCATATAGCTCTAACCGCAGTCGATTAGTGCTACCAATTAGCAACGCCGAAAGGTTGTCTCTCTTCGCGGTGTCGAGTCTTGGACGGTGGAGCACTGGCGGGTTGAAACGAGCGTACGTGTGCACACCATAATAGGTATTACACATGTGATCCTTGACGAGGGAAGCTTAGCGACATCCTTGCAACTAGGACTAGTTGTGAGGATCTACGCCTATTCAGAATTCTTCTACGACTACATCGAATCTGCTGCCTAGTGAGTCGTGATTTTGATCAATGCATGTATGGGCATGCATCGTTATGTGCATAGTGATTTTGGTGGACTACGTAGGGAAAACTTTAAATTCTGAAGTGTAGACCAACATATGTGGCCTCTGGTTTGTCGGCCTAAAAATCATGGTGGTCTAGGTATTCTGAATTTGGAGATCCAAAATAATGCTCTACTCGTTAAGTGACTGCACAAGTTTTATAGCATGGCTGACACCCCATGGGTTTCTTTGGTTTGGTCCCTATATGATCCCTCCTCGTGCTCAATCTATGAGGGGATCATTCTGGTGGAAAGACATTTTTAAGCTCGTCGATATTTATAGAGGTATCACCAGTTCTCGGGCCTCTAATGGGCATTCCACTTTGTTTTGGAAATACTTTTGGGTGGACAAGGAGATTCTCTGCGATTTATTCCCACACTTCTCCAGACGATTATGTTTCTGTTGATGCCGTGGGAACTATTGATGATCTTAGTTCAGTATTTGCCATACCTTTGTCCCCTCAAGCGTTCTCTTAATTGGATACCGCTCAAGAGATATTCTCACATATTAACTTGATCCATGCAAACCCTGACTGCAGATGCTTCCCATGAGGTAACTACAAGTCCACGACAACCAAGTTCTACTCATTCTTATTCTACCAACTGTCTACTAATGCCTCTTTGCTCTCTATTTGGAAATCTGAGTGCTTACCTAAATTGCGGGTTTTGTATGGTTGCTTCAAATGGAGAGGCTGAAGGGAATATGGCTGGGAGGCAATAATAAATTGTTTATTATGTTATTCCTTGTTTATGATGAATGTTTATTTATCATGCTAGAATTGTATTAACCGGAAACGTTGATACATGTGTGTTTAATAAACAAACAATGGGTTCCTAGTAAAGCCTCTCTTTTAACTAGCTCGTTGATTAACAAATGATCAAGGTTTCCTGATCATGAACATTGGATGTTGTTAATAACGGGGTCATGTCATTAGGAGAATGATGTGATGAACATAGACCCAAACTAGGTATAACAATACGATCAAGTCATTTAGTTTATATTGTTATATCTTGCATTCGAAGTAACCTTATTCCTTAGACCATGAGATCATGTCAATCACTAATACCGAAAGAGTACTTTGATGACATCAAACTTCACGCCGTAATAGGGTGACTATAAAGGTGGCGTTAGGTATTCGGAAAGTGTTAGTCGAGTCTCATGGATCAAGAGTGGGATTTCTCAATCCAAAATGACAGAGAGATGTACTCTGGGCCCTCTCGGTGTTATAACATTGACACCGCTTGGAAGCATGTGACTAGGTCACAAGAATGTCATATCACAGAACGAGTAAAAGAGTACTTGTTGGTAATGAGATCGAACAAGGTATGGTTGATACCTATGATAAAATCTCGGACAAGTAAAATATCGCTAGACAAAGAGAATTAGTTACGATGTTGATGGTTCGCACGATCATAAGATTCATCGTTGAGTATATAGGAGTCATAACAGATTTCCAGATCCCGCTGTTGATTATTGATCGGAGAGGTGCCTTGATCATGTCTGTATTAGTCGCGAACCGTAGGGTGTCACGCTTAAGGTTCAATGACACATTTGAGAGGATACGGAATATCGAAGAATACTTTGGACAACACCGAAATTGTTTCAGGTAAAACTGAAATAGTTCAAAGTTTTTTTTGTCGAATGGTCGTTAATATAATTAACAAATGATTCGAGGTGCTATATGCAAATGTTTGTTAATAGAATTAAAAAATATTAAATAAAGAAATACAAATATTTATCTATTTATTAAAGAAAAACCTTTGGGTTTTCTAAGTGAAAAATTAAGGAAGACTGAGTGGGTGTGAGTGGAGCTTCCACTCACATGAAGAGGGGACGAGGTGGGGGCACCATGTGTTGTCCGCACCCACCCTTGGGATGCCTTACCTCCCCTATAAAAGGAGGGTGAGGGCTCCCCCTACTCACACACTTGTCCCACCTCCCTTCTCTGAACCCGCTTCTTCATTCCATGGTCATTTTCTTAGCAAAGATCTGACCATGAAATTCTTTACCACACCACACCGCTGTGCTGCTGGAGTTTCGAGGGATCCTCTACTTCCGCTGCCCCACTCGATCAAGTGAAAGGAGGTCTTCATCGAGCTGAACGTGTGACCGATCACGGAGGCACCGCCGCATTGCGGTGCACATCTTCTCGGTCTTGAGATCGGTGTGAGTACGACTACGCCAACAAAGAGATTCGATCTTGTAATGCTTAGAGTCTTCGAGAGTATGTTTTCTCAAGACTCTTTCTCCCTGTTGCCTTTCATCTTCTAGATTAGATCTTGGCCCTTCAGGTTTATCTCGCGTAGGAAATTTTTTGTTTTCTATGCAACGTAACCATCAGTGGTATCAGAGCCGGATCTATGCGTAGATGATTTGTACGGGTAGAACACATAGGTGTATGTGGGCTTTGATGATCATGTCATTGCCTCCTCGAGTATTTTATGATCTTAGTGGTATAGTAGGATGAAGCTTCCCTAGACAAACTTTACGTGTACTTTGTACGCGAGACCTGTCTCACTTGTGGCTGAGGGGGCGTCCATTTCTCCTACTATAGTCAAGATCTAATCTATGAAGGGTTGTTAAAAAATATGTTTATCAACGTTGTGGTCCATGTTCGTGGGTATGAATGGTTCTATCCTCAAAAGCCCTAAGCCACGTAAAATATGCAAAAATAAATTAGAGATGTCTAACTTGTTTTTGTAGGACATGTGATGTGATACGGTCAATATTACGAATTTGATGTATGAAATAATCTCATTTGTAAATTATTGACATACCGGCGGGAGCTATATGGTTGTCTTATTATTTATGGCATGCGTGATGTATATCATATCCATGTGATATGTTGTAGTTTCGATGGACAGTCAAGATGGAGGCACTACAGACCTTGGTGCCACGCCGGTGGAATGATGGAGATCATACCATGATGCACAAGATGGAGATCAAGTGTCAAGAAGGACCACATCATATCACATTATCCATGCATGTGATGTTAATCCTTTTTATGCATCTTATTTTGCTTAGATCGCAACGGTTGCACTATAAGATGATCCCTCTTACTTAATATCAAGATAATAATGTGTTCTTCCTTAGTATGCACCGTTAAGACAATTGATCATTTCGAGACACCACGTGATGATCGGGTGTGACAAATTCAACGTTTGCGTACAACGTGTGTTTTCAAGCCTAGTATGTACATACATGGCCTTGAAACACACGCAATACAATGGTTCTACTTGACGAGACTAGCATGTAGAGACATGGCCTCGGAACACGTAACCGGAAGGTAAAGCATGAGTCATGTGAATGATATGATGAACATGTCGATATTCTCCTTTGCAACTACACCATCTCACGTGATGATCGGTTTTGGTGTAGTGAATTTGGTTCGTGTAATCACTAAAACGACTAAGAGGGATGTTATTTTTAAGTGGGAGTTCATGGGATAATTTTAGAATTAACTTGGACTTAATTTATCATTAAACTTAGTCTAAATAGTCTTTGCAAATATGTTGTAGATCATGGCACCACCTACCTTCAATTTCAATATGTTCATGGAGAAAGAAAAACTAGCGAATAATAGAAGAAACTTTACCAACTGGGCACTTAAACTGAGGATTCTCCTCACCGCTTGCAAGAAGATCTATGTGCTTGATGCACCGCTAGGTGACCAGCCCGCCGATGATGCTTCTGAGGAAGATAAAAATGTTTATCTGACTCAACAAGAAGACCACAATATAGTTCATTGCGGCATCCTGTACTGATTAGAACCAGAGCTGCGAAAACGTTTCGAGAATAGCACTTCTTATGCTACAATGGGAGAATTGAAAATGATTTTCGATACCCATGCTGCAGTAGAGAGTTATGATGCTTCAGAAAAGTTCTTTAACTGCATGATGGAAGAGAACAACTCCGTTGGCAAGCACGTACTCAGAATGGCTGCATACGCTGATAAGCTCATAGCCTTAGAATAACGATCCCCAATGAGTTAGGGATACATCGTGTTCTTCAATCTCTACCACCTAGTTACAAGAACTTTGTGATGAACTATAATATGCAAGGCATGAAGAAGACTCTTCATGAGCTTCTCTCGATGGTTAAAACGGTTGAGGTGGAGATCAAGAAAGAGAATCAAGTGTTGATGATCAATAAGACCACTAATTTTAAGAAAGGCAAGCCAAAGGTCAACTTCAAGAAGGGTGGCAAGTCTGTTGCTGCACCTGAGAAGAAAACCATGAATGGCCCTAAACCTGAGACTGAGTGCTTCTATTGCAAGGGCATTGGCCACTGGAAGCGTAACTTCCCCTGGCAGATAAGAAGGCCGACATAGTAAACAAAGGTATATGTGATATACATGTTATTGATGTGTACCTTACTAGTAATCGCAGTAGCGCCTAGGTATTTGATACTGGTTAGGTTACTCACATATGTAACTCGAAACACGAACTGTAGAATAAGTGACCACTATCAAGGGATGAGGTGACGATGCATGTCGGCAATGGATCAAGAGTTGGTGTGATCGCCGTTGGGACACTACCTCTTCGTTTACCATCTGGATTAGTTATGAACCTAAACAATTGTTTTGGTGCCTGCATTGAGCATGAATACCATTGGGTGTTAGATTCATTACTATGGAATATACATTATTGCCCCTAGTAAGGAATATGCCCGAGAGGCAATAATAAAGTGTTTATTATGTTATTCCTTGTTTATGATGAATGTTTATTTCTCATGCTAGAATTGTATTAACCGGAAACGTTAATACATGTGTGTTTAATAAAATAAAAATGGTTCCTAGTAAAGCCTCTCTTTTAACTAGCTCGTTGATTAACAAATGATCAAGGTTTCCTGATCATGAACATTGGACGTTGTTAATAACGGGGTCATGTCATTAGGAGAATGATGTGATGAACATAGACACAAACTAAGTATAACAATACGATCAAGTCATTTAGTTTATATTGTTATATCTTGCATTCAAAGTAACCTTATTCCTTAGACCATGAGATCATGTCAATCACTAATACCGAAAGAGTACTTTGATGACATCAAACGTCACGCCGTAACAGGGTGACTATAAAGGTGGTGTTAGGTATTCGGAAAGTTTTAGTTGAGGCTTATGGATCAAGAGTGGGATTTGTCCATCCAAAATGACGGAGAGATATAGTCTGGGCCCTCTCGGTGATATCACATTGACACCACTTGCAAGAATGTGACTAGGTAACAAGAATGTCATATCAGAGAACGAGTAAAAGGGTACTTGTTGGTAACGAGATCGAACAAGGTATGGTTGATACCGATGATCGGATCTCGGACAAGTAAAATATCGCGAGACAAAGGGAATTAGTTACAACATTGATGGTTCACACGATCACAAGATTCATCGTTGCATATATAGGAGTCATCACGGATCTCGAGATCCCGCCGTTGATTATTGACTGGAGAGGTGTCTCGATCATGTTTGTATTATTCGTGAACCGTAGGGTGATACACTTAAGGTTCGATGACGCATTTGAGAGGATACGGAATATCGAAGAATACTTTGGACAACACCAAAATTGTTTCGGGTAAAATTGAAATAGTTCAAGGTTTTTTCTTTCCGAATGGTTGTTAATAGAATTAACAAATGATTAGAGGTGTTATATGCAAATGTTTGTTAATATAATTAACAAATATTAGAATAAAGAAATAAAAATGTTTTATTTATTTATTAAAGAAAAACCTTTGGATTTTCTAAGTGGAAAATTAAGGAAGAATGAGTGGGAGAGGAGAAGAGGTGGGGGCACCATGTGTTGGCCGCATCCCCCTTGGGCCGCCTCCCCCTTCCCTATAAAAGGAGGGTGAGGGCTCCCCCTCCTCACACACTTGTCCCAACTCCCTTCTCTCCACCCGCTACTCCATTCCATGATCATTTGCTTAGCGAAGCTCTGATCGTGGGATTCTTCACCACACCACGCTGTCGTGCTGCTAGAGTTCCGGGGGATCCTCTACTTCTTCTGCCCCGCTGGATCGAGGGAACAGAGGTCTTCATTGAGCTGAATGTGTGACCGATCACGGAGGCACCGCCGGATTGCGGTGCACATCTTCTCGGTCTTGAGATCGACGTGAGTACGACTACGCCAACAACGAGATTCGATCTCGTAACCCTTAGAGTCTTCGAGGGTATATTTTCTTAAGACTCTTTCTCCCTGGTGCCTTTCATCTTCTAGATTAGATCTTAGTCCTTCGGGTTTATCTCGCGTAGGAAATTTTTTGTTTTCTATGCAACGTACCCATCAGAGGCTTAATACCAGGGACTTGATGTTTCACAAGCATTTTCTTTCAGATGATGGCTTCTCTTGTGTGCTTTTCCCCTAGATAATTTGGAAACGAGAGACGGTCTTTTTTTTATTGCCCATTTTCTCGTGCTTGATGAGACTTGATTGGAGTCCATTGGGATTCATCTCTCCCTATCTCTCAACGTTTTATCCTAACCAGACATGACTTATCTAATTCTTGCTTCATGGAGAGTGCAGTTTGTGCACATTGGAATATTTGGAAGAGCAGAAATGATATCATTGTTAAAGAGGCGCCTATCTCTCTTGACGGTCGGAAATTCCCTTTTCAGAGTGATGTCCTTCTCCACCATTATAGGTTTCCCGCTCCTTTGGTGCAACCCTTGTTGTATTGGGTTTTAGACACTTTTACTTAATGACTTCCGTGTACTTTCCACGTTTTACCCCCTTAGTGCCCCCTTGTAAGTTGTAAGGATCTTGGATTTTCCATTAATATAAAATCTACACCGTAGGGTTGCTCCTAGGGTATCTTGATAAAAAAACTTCAAACTTTTTCCTAAACTCTTTGAATCATTTGTATTAATTTCCTTAAAATGGTAGCATGATCACACCTAAAATCTGGCAACAAGGCCCCATTCTCCAATTCCCGGTGGTTAGTTCACCTATGAGGGGATGGTTTTGGTTAGAGTTTATTACCCGTAAGACTCTTAACAAAGGAAAAAACCCTCTCCATCGGGTAAGCTAATGCCGGGTATGGATCACCACTATCCATACCAGGTACCCGCTAGGGCACATGAGATGTGGGGCCGAGGTGATGCAGAGGTATGTATAGATACCAGAAACCCTAAATCCCTCTCATCACAAAATCCTCTCGGTAAACGACACACTGCTACATCCTCTCATCCAGTATCACATCCAACATGACAGCAATGGCATTCATGGGCCCGCTTCCTTCACGATAGTTCTCTGTTAGAGACGGCGTGTCATGAGCTTATCGTGGCGCTAGGTGCCACCAAGATCCCGCTTGACCTAGAGGTCGTCGTCGACCTATGACCAGTACCACGAGATCCATTGGTTATTTGTTGTCCAATCAATGTTTGTACTCAATGTTGTACGCTAAGTCGGGAAAGAGGATCCATTAGTTGTTTGCTAACCCGCTGGGATAGGGATGGTAGAAGAAATGTCGTGTGACAATTTAGGGATGTGGATGGGAATAATTTTGCCACATCGGATGGTTTTGGTTGGGTAATCCCGTTGCCACATTTAATCCATGCACTAATTTTTTTAGATAAATGTGGTAGCAACTATATGCTCGCTAGCATATGGGCTGATGATATCTTCAAGCCCAACTGGGATGTGAATGGAACAGGTGGGCATCGTTCAGGCCGCCTTCTCGGTATGGCTAAGGACAACCCGTTAGAATGACCCAGTTACATTTCACGCAAAGATCCAGACACATACCTAGACCGGCCAGACCCAGCACAACCCTGCCCTGCCCTCACCTGACCTGACCTGTCGCTGCCGCCGGCCGCCAGTATACCGCAAACCGGTGACTCCCACCCAAACCTGGCCAACTGGGCCGAGCTTGGCGTGCCGGCACCAAGCCCGCCAGCACAACACGTGACGTGCCTGGCCCGGCACAAACTAAACGGGCCGTGCCCGGCCCGTGGTCTGTGCAGTGCCGTGCTTGTGCCTTCTGGCCGAGCACGCGTGCCTAACAGGCACGGCCCGTGAGGCCCGTTTAGCGGTGTCCGACCGTCCGTCCGAGTCGCCCGCCGCCGCCTCTGTCTCTCCCTCCTGCTTTCCTCTCGCCTAGCTCCGGCCTCCGCCTCTCTCACTCCATCGCGGGCGCCTGAGACCCTGAGCCACCGTCCCCGTCCTCAACTCGAACGCCACGGCCCCCTCTCTCCCTCCATCACGGGCGCCTGAGTCCAACCGCCCCAAAAGGCCACAACCCTCAAACCCTACTGCCGCCCCGCAGCATCACCGGAGACTTGCCGGCGGAAGCCATGTGAGTGCCTGCTTGCCTCTTCGCGCTTAGCAGCGCAGCTCGCCCAACTGCTCTGCCGCGTCTCTGCTTTTCTCGCCGCTTGGTATTTGATTTTGTTGTGGTTGATGCTACGCAGGTCGTCGCGGCTGTGCGTGAAGAACCTGCCCAAGGGCGCCGACGAGAAGCGGCTGCGAGAGGTATTCTCGCGGAAGGGCGAGGTAACCGACGCCAAGGTCATCCGAACCAAGTAAGCGCGCCGCCGATGAGGCTACTCGTTCTAAAATTTCTTGCTGATTCCGTGGCTGTTTGAGAATACATATACTTAAGATGAACAATTGCTAACTTGCTGTAGAAAATGATAGCTTCTGTTGGACGAGAGAATCCAAATCCTGTTTTCCTGCATTGTTCGAACCTGGGCTTGCTTTCGTTGCATTTTTTCCTCTGTAATGTGTAGGCACGATTAACCTGAGATGCACCACACCGTATGTAACTTCCTGTTTGAAGAAATCATATTCGTAAGGCTAAGACTCTACATAAAACTGAATGGTTTTGTTCTTTGATAGGGATGGAAAGAGCAGACATCTTGCATTTATTGGTTTCAGAACTAATGAAGAGGCAGCGGAGGCCCTCAAGTATTTCAACAATACATACATTGACACTTCTAAGATCACCTGTGAGGTAATTTACTTTCCAAACCCTTTTTTTGACTTTCTTTTTCCTCTTTGGGGCTGTATCTGTGCTGTAGGCGATCTAACTTAGGGTTAAGATCAGGTGGATAAACATGCCTTATGTATAATCTGGTGTGTGACAGGTTGCTCGTAAGATTGGTGATCCTGATGCTCCTCGCCCTTGGAGCCGTCATTCCTTAAAAAAGCCTGAATATAATAGTAAAGATAAGGCGGACACTGGGGCTAATGCACCGCTGAAAAGTTCCAAGGGAAAAGGAACATCTGTTGATGTGGGAGGTTCTAAAGACAGTGTAGCTAATGATCCCAAGTTCCAAGAGTTTCTTCAAGTCATGCAGCCCCGTTCAAAGGCAAAGATGTGGGCAAATGACACTACTGGTACCCTTGATTCTGCTGACAAAGATAGCACACTAGTAACTGCATCTAAGAAGCCTCAGAAGAGTATTGGTGCAGTTTCTGAAAACGATTCATCTTCTGAAAATGACTCATCTTCTGAAGATGATTTCGAGGAGAAAACAACAAATGATCTTCCCTCAAAAGATGCTTCAGAGAAGCTACAATCTGACAGTAAACGAGACAAAAACATGACAGATGTGGACTTCCTGAAGAGTAAAATTAAAAAGGACTGGTCAGATTCTGAATCTGATGATGATGATTCTGGCAGCACTGATGATGAAGATACTGGCAGCACTGATGATGAAGAACCATCTAATGAATTACTTGATGCAAATGAAAGGGGTCAGGTGGTGGATCATAAGGGTAATCCGAACCAGAAAAATCATGTAGATAAGAAAGCACCAGTGGAAGTTAGTGACATGCAAGAGGTGGAAGATCCTGACAACCAAGACAGTGAACATATTAAAAGCCAACAAGAAGATGAAAGTCTTGCCAATCAGGAAACAGAAGATGTGGAAGCCGCTTCAACTACTGATGAAAAGAAGCTAGCGCTAGAGACTGGACGTTTATATATCTGCAATCTTTCATATGCAACTACGTATGCTCTTCTTGTTACTTCAGATCAGCATTTATGTATTATATTCAAGATATAGCTGTTTCCCTTTTCTTACAAGGATATTGTTGCTTATGCTTTCAGTGAAGATGATCTGGTTCAGCTGTGCAGCCAGTATGGTGATGTTGAACAGGCACATATTGTTGTCGATAAAATCACTAAGCTCTCAACAGGCAGAGGTTATGTGCTTTTTAGCCTTCCAGACTCAGCAGTCAGGTAAATATTTGGCTAGTAACTTTATCATGTCCGATTCAGAAGGATTGGCTTACTTTTGAAAGTTCAGCTTACAGGAGATTGTTTAATCCTTTGCTCTACAAACTTAATTTCCTCCTTGCATGACTATGACACCTTGATATGGTCTTTGCAGGGCATTGGATGAATTAGACAACTTCAGTTTTCAGGGGCGTCTGTTACGCGTAAAGGCTGCTAAACCACTAAATAATAAGACTTTTGAGTAAGAAAAGAAGTCACTTTTGAGATCTTTCCTTTCTTCGGTTTGCTGTGCAAATAATGTTCAATTCATTTACTCTTAATTGTCAAGGTCTAGTCATTTTGCTGTTGACGAGAAAATGAATCTCAAGCAGCAAAAGTTGGAACAGAAGAAAGCTTCCGAAATTGGTGGGGATACGAGAGCATGGAACAGCTTTTATATGCGTCAAGATACTGTATGGTTATCTTGTACTCCCTCCGTTCCAAAATAGATGACTTTCACTTTTTCATATATGCATGTATCTAGACACTAAAACATGTCTAGATACGTACATATATAGACAAATGGAAGTCATCTATTTTGGAACGGAGGGAGTAGCTTTGACATCGATTTACTGTTTTTTCCTTGTGCTAACTCAACATGCTCTTCATGTGTTTTTGTTAATACTCCTTCTGTCCGGAATTACTTGTCGCTCAAATGGACGTATCCAGCACTACATCCGTTTGAGTGACAAGTAATTCCGGACGAGGGAGTACAACATTGTAGTGAATCACATGGTATTGTTGTGAAATATGCCCTTGCTATTCCTTTTAGGAGTTGGTACTTTTGTTGAATTTTGAGAATTTCCATCCTCAGATCTTTCATGCAAACTAATTGAAGCAATTGTGTTTGTACTTAGGTCGTCGAAAACATAGCAAGGAAGAATGGTATAAGTAAAAGCGAGTTACTTCATAGGGAAGCAGACGACCTTGCTGTCCGTATTGCTCTTGGTGAGACACATGTCATTGCGGAGACCAAGAAATATCTATCTAGATCTGGAGTTAATGTTGCTGCCTTGGAAGAACATACTTCCAAAAGAAACGAGAAGTTGAAAAGAAGCGATCATGTAATACTCGTAAAAAATTTGCCATATAATTCTTCTGAAGAAGATCTCGCTGCAATGTTTCAGAAACATGGAAGTTTGGATAAAATCATTCTCCCTCCAACAAGAGTATTTGCCTTGGTATGTTCTACATATTGCTTGTGTTGTTCCACTGTTTGTTGTCATGCTGGTTGTGATATTCCCTTTTGGAGCTATTCATTTTTTTTATTTGCTTTTGGAGCTATTCATTGTTGTATTATTCATTTCCTCTCAGAGTTGCCAAGCAGGCTTCGTCACTTGCACTACAGACAATGCCCCCCTTGACTTCATTATTTTATCTTGAATTTTTTCCTTTGGCTGTCTCAGGTAATTTTTGTTGAAGCAACAGAAGCTCGTCATGCTTTCAAAAAGTTGCTATACACACGATACAAGTAAGTTTCTACAGTGGTGCTAGTTGGTTTGTTGTTAGTCCTAAATATTTCAGCTCACATACTTCTGCGCTCTGTATTTATTACTTAATCTGGACCTGTGTAAATCACTGTTGTTAAGTAAGGTAGTATTTTCTATTAATTAAAGTAATAAATGCATTCTTGACATATTTACCTTTGTAAATTCAGTGAAATATGCGTTAGTTGTTTGATATCTGTTGTTCCCACCTTGACTTCAGGGTACGTCAATTAGGAAGCCCTGTTTACTTCAATTAGGATTAGGAAGCTTCTCTTTAATTTGTATATTCCTAAAAACTTAAGAAATATATCAGCGGCTGCAGCTCTACTATTAAAAAAAACTAGTTACAGGCCCGTGCGTTGCTACGGGAAAACATCAAATTTTTAGCAAAACTATTTATGTATACATGAAATGTCTAATTCGACTTATCACTCATTTGATTTGGTCCAACGCTGTTAGCAAAATATTGTGGTGGTCTATCCAACATACAACTAAATCATTAGCTAAAATAGCATGTTCATGATACCAAGAAACTGAGATAGAATATATTCCACATAGCCATTCCTTTGCTGGTCAAATAACAACGGCCATCTTGTTTAAAAAAATTAACTTCAATCTCTGATTCAGAACGACAGTGATTCAAGTCAGTGTGCTTATACATGTACTTGGTTGCTGTAAATACTTGGTTGCTCAACAAGCTATAATTTTTTTTGATCTAATACGAAGCAGACTGCTAGCAAAGACAAAAAAAGTATGAAGTAGAAAAAATATCATGAAAATGAACTGAATTTCTGAACTACAATCTAAACCAACATGTTGCACCATTCCACTGATCTAGGCCAAGTACATAAGCGGAGACGATTGGTGGAAAACAGATGAAAAGGGCAATTAAGAAATACAGTGGTAGCAACATGTGAACGCCCGATCCAGAGGTTGTGCTGTTTGTGGCCATGTTGACGACCAAACCGGTGGCGCTCGGTGAAGCAGTGGATGGAGGCAACATTGGTCATGGTGTCCTCCCGGATCAGGTCGGCGGGAGTCACCCTGGGGACAACCGTTTATAATTATCATATATTTATTATAAGAAAATTAACACAAACAAAAGTCCATGTACATTTATGAGCAAGTAAAACATGGTTTACAAATTGTAACTATGCAGTATCCGCAAAAAAAAAAGTAACTCACTTCTGTGAAATATTTGCTAAGTAAAACAAAGTATCAGTCAGTTATTAACATTTGTTGTGCCAAATATAAGCGTCCATGCAGTTGAGACCACACAAGTTAAACTTTTTTACAAGGTTAATACAGATTGTTAATGTCACTTTCATCCCCTTCAATTACCATTGTCATGTATATGAATGGATTAAAGCTGCTACAAAAAAAAACAGAGGAAGAAATTTTTAAGTACAAATGGGTTACTCGATGGCTTGTTGTTAGCTGTGACAACTGCAAAATATATGTGCAAAAGTATTAGACCTTTTGGTCTCCCTCGATACCCGTTTTTTCACTTGGTGATAACCCGCGCCCAACCCCTATTTGTTTCAATCTCCTTTGTGCAAATTTTCCATTAGAACAACCAACTTTCTTTATAAAAAAATACTAAATTCCCAAATCATGTAACTCTTCATTAGTTTATTTCTTTTACTATAATATCTACCTCGCCATTAATTAAAATAACACGATCTTGGGTTCATTGAGGCTATCCCAACTATTATTTAGGAAATGACTAAATTTTCATGCTTCAGTAGAAAACTGTTGATGAAATAAAATGCATGCATGCAAGGTCAAAGAACCGACGAGGACCGAAGGGGGTGGGGAGGCCGGTGAGAAGCGGCAAGCCAGGGATCAGAACCGAGTAGCAAAATTCAGGTTCCATAATCATCTTGGTTCAGGTTCTCATAATTTTTTATTTTTGGGGTACATGCACATAAGATAGCAGTATTTTATTTTTGGGGTAGATGCACATAAGATAGCTGATTTTAATTCAGGTTGTCATAATCATTAATTTGGTTCACATCATAACATTTAGTTTTTTTTAATAAATAGTCGTATTAATTTAACACAAATGCGTGCGTAATGATTTCAACACAAATGCATCTAATGCAAGGACATCGAATGTATAAATTCAACTCGGTTGATCCGAGAAGAATGAATTAATTTAAATGTAATTAACGAAATATGATCATTAAATAATAACAACAAAATGGCAGGACTAATTGTTCTTAGATGTTGAGCGTACCATTTATGAGAAAGCATTGCAACAATTTTGGGCAACAGATTTCTGTTCCAACATCTGAAAAGGTTCATGTCACCTTGAGGAGGCCATGACCACCCACTTCTCCTTCCCGCTTCAGTTGCTAAATCAACTCAGTAGACAGCTAGCCATCCTAACACGACCTAGTCAACACATGGATTATCTGAAGACGGTAAAAGCGACGTAATATACAAAACAATAGTTCTGAAAGTACACTTGAAGCAAGATATAGAAAACAGTTTTCGACAAATATTGTTGTACACCTAAGCAAGATATGGGGAACATGGTCTACTTACAGATATATTATTACTATTTGCACTAAATGGTATTGCATCTCTTTTTGCATCAAGCCAAACATAATACCATTTCATCATACATCCAAGTCCAATTATCAACTGTACTCGTAGATAAAAATTTCCCATCTGCAGCGGCCTAAAACAAAAGATATTGAGGCAATTCAATCAAGGCCTTTCAAATTAACATGCCAGTGAATCAGAGTACTTTGCAAAATATTTCTTCAGCAAAATAGTACACTCATCAGAAAAAACAAGTGGTCTCTCCATGCTAGCGTCTCTGCAATCAATAATCTAAGTGCCCGTCCTCCCAAGCCCCAACCCTCATAGCTAGTGTATCCAGTTTTGCTTGGACATGATCCCAGAATGCAAACAACTATAGAATCGTAACCATCCTATAATCAAGTAAGACATCACCTTTTTTCTCACGTAAGTGGTCGAAATCGCATGTCACCGCTGGAGAGCGGCGACTACTGTGCAGCCAGCGGTATGGGTGAAAAGTGCATGGCTGTCAATAACGCACACATTTTTGCCATCATGTGGATCACACCTAGAACAACAAAATAATGACCAAGTGATTTTTTCAGTATCTAGGATCAAACCAAGCACAAATATGTGCAGAGAGATGTGCAGAAAAAATCAGATCTGGAGCAAAAAAAATGAAGGTGACATTCCTCTCAAGGTGCTCCCATATAAGCCTTCTCTGCTCCTTAGATGCGGCTTGCTTCTCTTCCTCCTCTTAATTTATTTTTTTACATACCAACAGCAATTTATAATCCATGTCCAAGAACATTTTCCTGACATTCATCATAACATTCAGAACTGATTGGTTCCAGTTGAAACGAGCATTTCTTTCTAGAGCTGGATATATGATTGGCAAGATAACTTGGCGGTTTCAAGAGATCAAATTGAACAAGTGTCAGTTGTTCCATAGGTATAAGGCCCTTCAGACATGTTAGTAATAGATATAATCTTGGGTTTCTAGGATAACCAGAGGTTTATAGATTATAGAGTAAAGAATGTGACAAACAACACCAGATTTCTCCATTCATCAAATGCCACATTGTAGAATGACGCATACAAATGTTTAGCTTCTGTAAAGATTTATGTAGGCATATGAAGAAAAACAATCTTCAATGGACAGGAAAAGGAAACAGCAGCAAATATTTTATATCCCAGATGGATCCTTATACTGTGGCATGAACTGAAATGATCGGTAATGCATGTATTTACCTCTTAATGAAGCTGACAGAAAAAGTTGCAGAAAATGAAACCTTACCACTCCCGAAATCGCAATTCATCTGACTCCATTGGCTATTCTATATCAATTACAGTGCAAAGTTTAATAAAAAGAAAAGGATACTGACCTTATAATAATGGACTGGTCAACTTCATCCGAAAATGAACATGCCAATTAGTTAGGCATGAATGTATAGAACTTCAGCTGAGAGTGCAGGTTGAAAGACGGAGGCACGAGGCTCAACACTGCATCCACTTGTTGAAGCCGTCATTTGTGACATAGTCCGTCCCCAGCTCGGAAGACTGCAGGTTGTGCAGCAACTCCACCATGCCTCTCAGCTCTGCCTAGATGAACTCCAGGCTCCGCAGCTAGGGATTCATCGGCGGCACCAGCGCGCCGGCCTGGTGCTGCTCCAGCACTTCTGACATACTCCGAAGAATTGTCCGCATCGCGTCTAATAGCTTGCTGATTTGGTCTTCCTCTCGACTTCCGCCTCCATGTCTGTCTCATCCTGCTGAAGATGAACAAGGAGAAAAAGTAACCAGACTAAGGAGTAGAAACGAACAGTGTTTCGAAGGGACTGTAAAATTGAAACATGCAACATACATACCTGATCCATTATTTCCAAGTGTAGTACAGATGCCTGCTTGTTACCTTCGGCGTTCTCTGTCGAGAAAAAAGGACTGCTGCTTCTCCCGACGAGATCCATCCTGTGTCAATGCTGCGATATGAGATGTGCTTGAGTTCGAAACCAGATGCGAGGAGGAGACTGCCCTGGGAGGGACGACGACGGGAGGAGGTCCCCTTCCGTCTCCCCAATTTGAGGCCTCAGAATCGGATCCAAGCCGGCGCGATGCACGTACAGGGGGGAGATTGAGAGAAGGCAGAGTTTGATAGTCAGTGCACGGTGGGAAATAGTTGGCGGGATCTACCTGGCCAATAACGGAGGCAGAGGAAGAAGAAGCAGAGCAATAGGAGGAGCCTCCTCCTCTCCATATGGCTAATCCCACGTGTGCACGAGATGGATATAGCTGGCATCGGAGATCTCTGGCTGTGGGCAGCCGTCGAAGGAGAGTGTGCCGCGGGTGGCCGTCGAAGGAGAATGTGTCGTGGCCGGCGGCTCGAAGCATGCGGCGGTGGGACTGAACCCTAGGAGGCGGCTGACGATGGTGGAGAGAACCCCAATCCCACCTTCGCTTGAGGGGATGAGTCCACGGTCATGGGTGTGAAGGTATTGTGGGTTGATTTCCTATCTGCCAAGGGGCTCAATTGCAAAAGGCAACGACATTGACGACAGGACGCATACGACGACGGTTGAAGGAACCAAAATTTTCTTTTAGTTAAAAAAAAATTATGACACTGTACACCACTATGGATTGCAATGATCAACATTAACGCAATAAATGCTGCATTTTCTGTTATTGGACTCGTAGCTGATACTTGTATATAGGGTGTTAGAATGGAGATCTCTTTGCTGATTATAAACTTCCTGCTGACTTATAGTTTCTTCCTCTTTTTCATTTTAATTTTTTTTAGCTTTAATTGCCTGTGATATCTTCTGACATTTCTGTCAAAAAATACTCCCTCTGATCCATAAAAAGTGTCGCTCATTTTGTACTAAGTTAGTACAAACTTTGTACTAAGTGAGCGACACTTTTTATGGATCGGAGGGAGTATAATAATAGCTCTTATCTTGATCCATAAATCTACAATGCTGTATATCTCATAATAATCTTGCTTTTGTACTACAGGGATACTCCACTGTATTTGGAATGGGCACCTGACAGCATTTTATCTCCTACATCAACACATGTGGAAGAGGAGGAAACAAATACCATTGGTGAGAGGATTGTTACAAAAGCTATAGTAGATCAAACCGTGGAAGGAGTGAGTGCTGAGGAGATTGATCCTGACAGGGTGGAGGTGGGTGCAGCATTCTCTATCTTGGCCTTTCGAAAATTATACAGTTTATGATAGAACAGTTTTGTGTTTTCTTGTGGCTACATGGCTTATACTTGGACTGTTACAAATCTTAGTAATATACCATTATTCATTGCAGTCCCGATCTGTATTTGTCAAGAATTTGAATTTCAAGACAACAGATGAATCCTTAAAGCAGCATTTCAGTACAAACTTGAAGACAGGGAGTCTTAAAAGTGCAACGGTATGGATATGCTTGTTAATATCGAATGCATTCTTGCATATCCCACTCCCTTAAGTCTTACCCATCCCTTTTCTGTGTTACTGTTTAGGTGAAAAAACATATTAAGAAAGGCAAGAATGTTTCGATGGGATTTGGCTTCGTTGAGTTTGATTCGGTTGAAACTGCAACCAGTGTGTGCAAGGATCTACAGGTATCTCCCTTGGACCTGCCTGTCAGGGTCGCCCTTCCCTCTCGCATCTTTTTTCCTGTTTACATTATAGTGTGTCCATATATATATTCAGCATGCTAAATGATTTGCGTGGTTGATAGGGGACGGTTTTGGATGGGCATGCTCTTATCTTGCAACTGTGCCATGGGAGAAAGGATGGTCAGACTGCAAAGAAAAATGAAAAAGATAAGAGTTCAACCAAGTTGCTTGTGCGAAATGTAGCATTTGAAGCGACTGAAAAGGACTTGAGGCAGTTATTTAGTCCATTTGGCCAGGTGAATGTCCTCCTTTTGTTTGTCCAAATTTACTGGGGAACCCAGATGAGACCAATAAGAGCCTCCTGGGATGGGATTCAATCTCATAGAAATTATAATATTACCATCATCAAGAACATTTCAATTCCTCACAAAAAGGAAGTATTTTAACATATGTATTTTCCTTTTAGGTTCTCTTTTATCGACCCAAGAAAGAGCCCATTGCTTTCAGATTGATGGATGCTTATATTGTTCCTGAAATCTAACTAGTTACACTGATGAAAATGATTTCAGCTCAAAAGCCTCAGGCTGCCTGTGAAGTTTGGTAGTCACCGAGGTTTTGCTTTTGTTGAATTTGTCACGAAGCAAGAGGCACAGAATGCCATGCAAGCCCTCGCAAGCACTCATCTCTACGGCCGACATCTGGTATGAAACCTTTCTCCTTTGAAGATAAAAATCGTATGCTGCAGCAAGCAACTGCACATTATTTTGATTTTTTTTTGCATTCATTTTAAGGTGATTGAGCGAGCGAAAGAGGGAGAGACCCTTGAAGAACTGCGGGCGAGGACCGCCGCTCAGTTTGTGGATGAACAGAGCGGTTTCCAGAGGATGTCCAAGAAGAGGAAACAAGCTAGTCATATGGACGAAGGCTCTGTCAAGTTTTCAAGAATAGTCGAGTAATAATGTTCGTTGGGAGCTAACACTCGAAGCAGCAAAATTTTGACCGTGTTGTATGATAGTGTCACTCGTTCAAGGCAAAGCCTTTTTTCTGTTTTCTCTTCCGAGCTTTCACTTTTATCTTACTGTTGTTGTACGCAGTATTTAACTACGGAAGAAGAGAAAATGCAGTAGGTCTATCTGACAAGATTTGAAAAGAAGTGAAAACTACCCAGTTCATGACAAGATTTGTTGCCACAAAACCAGAGACACGAAGGCATTCCGCTTGTGTTGAGCAGCTGTTCATCTGTATGACCAGCAGCTATTCTTTGCATGCAGCGTACTCCGTACATAGCTATCTCAAATTTTATACAGCAACGGAACTCCCATGTGTGTTCCGCGCATCGTACCAAAATCTATCTGACACCTTCCTCTACAAATATACCAATCAGAAAATGCAAGAGCTCCTGCTTGTCAGGTAAGGCTAAAATCTGTCATGGACACCATGGTATTCACTATTCGTTGAAAATCTCAGAGCAGCTAGTGCGAATTGCTGAAATCAACCCCTGCAGCTGCCTGCAAATATGAAGAAGAATGAGAGTTAAATTAAAGCAGAAGCAAGATCTGAAATCACTACCTGAGAGATTGCCATGAGTCTATGACAAAACTGAAGATGACATTGCCTGCTGCCTCTAGCTATGCTTGGACGGCCTCCTCCCTGAGTGGTCGGTTCTCGCTGCTATGGCTTTCGAGAGGCATGTACTGTGACATGATCGCCGCGACTTCCGAGTCCATGTACCGCTGCAACATCGATCACACAGTCAAGCAAGGTTCAGTAGCTGCTAGTCTGAGGCTGTCTGATGGATGGTTCTTACCCTGAGCCTGTACTTGTAGAAGGCGAACCCGGCGGCTCCGGCGGTGACAAGGCACGCGAGCACCAGCGCGGCCACGGTCCACCCGACCGCCGACGCGTTCTTGGCGACCCAGGTGTCCTGATCCCTGATGTACACGAGGTCGTCGCCCCTGCACCTGCAGTGGTGGCCGCCCCAGGTGTTCTTACAGGAGCAGGCCAGCTTCTCGCTGCACTCGTCCACGTCTTCGCAGGTGAGGCCGTCGCCCCTGAAGCCCGGTGGGCAGGCGCAGCCGCTGAGCGAGTAGGAGCCCGCGCAGGCGGAGAAGGTCCTGCCGTGCCTCGTGTCCTTCCAGCACCCGCCGTTGTTCACGGCGCACCGCCCGGGCCCGACGGCCTCCCACTGCTTGTACCCGTCCCCTGTACGTGTCCTGCCACCCAAAGTGTCACGCCCATTCATTCATTCAGTAACGAACAGAACAGACACCAGTGCAAATGTTGGAGGTTCTAAAATGGTTGGTGTCGGATATATACTGATTAGGGGTATGTCCGGTATTGGCCTAAAAGCCGGATTACCAGGGTGGCCTATAGGTAATGGGTCACAATCCATTGGGCGGTCCAGTAAGCTGATGCGTAGGAAGCCGGATTCTAGAAAACCCGGATAACGGCCCAAAGTGGTGCGGCTTAGAGAAGAAGACGGATTCATTACTTTCGAAGTTAGATATTTTCCGTAGTCTTCTAGATTTCCTTTCTGTACCCTAGCCGGACAGGAGAAAAGAAACACAGGGACAATTAGCTAGAAGCCAACTCGCCGAGAAGTTATTCTCGCCGAGTTAGCGAAACTATACTCACATTGTACTTTGTATACTTCAGCCTTTAACACTGATTTAGTGAGATTGCAGGAGTAGAAACGCCGCCTTAGTTGCGACGTACCGAACCTGGATAAACCTGGTGTTCCCGTTACAGTACTTCCACGTTCCTCCCACGACTCTACCAGCAGTTTCATGACACGCCCGTCTATGAACTCTACTACGATGTATCGACAGTTGGCGCCCACCGTGGGGCCAACGACGTCGGGAGTTACGTTTCGAGCGGGAATACTAGGCGGAATCGGCAGTACCATAACTGTCGGAAGCCTGAAGTTCGATGGAGACATCGGACTCTTCCTCGACAACGGATCGTACATGCCAGCACGGAATCACCCGGTAAGTGTCTGCATTTTACCGATTGGATCTGCTAACATCTTTATCGGATTAACATCAGAGGCAATGAGATTCTGTGGGGGAAGTAAATTTATCTCACCCGCCCTATACCCAGTTGAGGAAAACTCTGATACCGGATTTTGCTCAGATCGCCAAGGCACTACTGAATTTGCTCCCTCTCCGGAGATGCCCACAATCAGATCTCACTTTATTGGCATGGTGCAGTCCGATACCGCTGAAAACACAAAAGAAAACAATCCCGTGGAAGAAGCAGAAAAGCATAATCCCACGGAAAACGCGGAAGATTCGACATCCGCCGATCAGGCGACGAACTCGGAAGCCGAGTCTGTATTAGCTGCCATTGAGGCAAGATTAGAATCGGAACCTGGATCTGATGCGGATTCCGAAGATGAGGACGATTTCGACAGAAAATTCAACTCCATGCAAGGGAATTATCACGAAGTACTCATGGCAAAGCCGACTGGAAGCTCGGATCATGAGGAAGATGAAGATCCCAAAACCCCTCCGCCTGAGGACAGGGACGATGAAGAAGGAGAAGAAAGGGAAGTTAGTCCGACTTATCCCGACGTCAAAGAATTGACGGAGGAAGAACCTAACAAGAAACCCCCATCTTCCAAGAAAAAGAAGAAATCCTCCAGGAAACTACTATCCAAGTTACAGAAGAAAAAACTGGCAGAAACTGCCAATTAGAACCTGGAAACTTGAAGTGGCAGTGGTGTAAAACCAGCGGAGAAGAGTAAGGAAATCCCTATTCCCCAGATGTCGGAACAGGACGAGATTGACCTGATCAAAACCCCGGTTGGACCTCACGAACCACTGGAAGTGCTGGAAGCCAGAAGGCAAAACCTTATGCGGCAGCAACAACATCTATTCCGATCCTAAGAAAACCTCCTCAAATCCCAAGCTACTGTAAAAGCAAAGCAGGAGGAAATTGAAGAATTCGAATGCCGGAATATGTCTGGGATAAAACCCACGAGATTACCCGGAATTGCAAAGCCGGATGTGCTTCCAGCAAAACAATGGTTTCAAAACCCTTCTTGGCAAAGACAGGTTAACAGGTTAAACGCTAAGGGCGAACGCATCTACAAAACTGCAGCAGAAAACACAGAAGCCGCGTTCGCCATCCTTAATGACGATCTGTATTCAAAGGAAGAAAAGCTACAGGGAGTGTATGCTTTCTTAGGAAAGGCATTACAAGAGCAACAACGAGGACAATCACGTTTCGGCAAATTACATGATGACTCGGCATTATGCAAAACTGCCACGTGTGACGCTGGAGCACCTGATCCACGCGAACCCGGAGATTCATGCGATTCTAAGGAAAAGAAGGGAGACCCTAAGAAGGACAAGAAAATTCCCGATAATAGGGACGCATCGTCCAAAACAGGTTCCCACATGCCGAAAGGCGGAAACAATCCCCAAGACAAGGAACGGGAGGAACAAAACCGGAAAGATGACAAAGCAATGCAGTCTCCGAGATGCCCAGCTGATAAAGCCGGAATATACAATAACCACCACAGGCATGAGAGATCCCGAACTCCCCCAAGGAATAAAGAGAGACCAAGGAGTAGAACTCCACCTGATTCCAAAGGGCCTGATGCCGGACAAAACAGGGATAATCCCGGAAGAGCGTATTCGCGCAACAATGGACCAGCACGGAGCAGATCCCCTTCTGTCCATTCAGCCGGGAGATATTCTGCACACGTCGATAGGGCGGAAAGAGACGACCTATACTTTGGACCTAAGTGTTTCATTGACAGGATCCGAAGAATAAGTCTACATTATGGCTTTGCCAAGGTTGGTCCAACTTCTCAAAAGTATACCGGAAGTACAAACCCGGATACATGCCTCTCAGATTACTATACTGTCGTTCAGATCAACAAAGGGACAGATCTTGAGGCAGTAAAATTCCTCCCCTAATGTTGCTGGATGGATCCAGAGATTGGATCAACGGGATCCCGTCAAGAACTGTTGATAGCTAGGATGAAATGGCTAGAGTATTCGCTCAGCATTTCCGGGGCACGTACAAACTTCCCAAGAGTATTAAACAGTTGAATAGCTGCGTCCAGTTTGAAGACGAGTCGTATGTCGACTTTATCTCAAGATGGACGGCAATGAAAAACAGTTGCTTTGAGTAAGTGATGTACAAGCAATGCATGCTTTCATCAATGGCCTAAAACCCGGCCGCGTACCGTTCATGGTTAGTTCGAAAGAGCACAAAGGTCTCGGATCTATGCTCACCACTGCCAATGAGCATGCAGCGGCCGAAGATGATATCGGAGCAAGAGGCGGAAACATTGATGCTTTGGTTCAGGCCAAAAAGACGTCTCGCTCTGACAAGAAGGCAACTCCTGAGGCACAGCCAAAACCCAAAGAAGTGAACTTAGACTTTGGAAAGGATAATGGCAGCAGATGGAAAGGACGAAACACAGAACCTATCTCCTACTCCAAGGAAGAGTGGGAAAAGATTAAGTCGGAAAACGGTGTCCACCATTCGCAATTCGGGAAGCCTACCCACACCAATGCGCAATACCGGCTTAATTAGCATATGAAAGGCATTGCAGGATCCGGGAACAAGGGAAAGAACTCCAAGAGGAAATTCAATAAGAAAAAGACAGAGTCCAAGAAAGCGGACAACGAGTCTGATACTGATGACAAAATCCAGGAACAACAGCGAAAAGGCGAGCCCAAATTCCTGAGAGTTGAAGAAGAATGCAACTTAACTTTTCTGGCAACTCGCTCAGCAAAACAGGCAAAGCGAACACTTCGAGAAATCAATGTGGTGATACCTCCAACACCAAAGTACTTGAAGTATTCAAATATGCCAATTATCTGGGATCTGTCAGATCATCCTGGAAATATCCCAGAACCCGGCACGCATGCTTTGGTAGTAAGTCCTATTGTGCAAAACACTAGGCTCAAAAGAGTGCTGTTGGACGGAGAATCCAGTATCAACATCTTGTACCTAAGTACATTGAAACAGTTGCATCTCTGTGAGACTCAGCTCAAACACAACAATGTGCGCTTCCACGGCATTGTTTCGGGTAGACAAGCACAGTCCCTAGGAGAAATTTCCCTAGATGTTACCTTTGGTAAGAGAGAATACTTCCGTCAAGAAAAGATCTCATTTGAAGTAGTACCGTTCGAGAGCGTGTATCACGCAATACTCGGACTTCCGACTTTCGCCAAATTCATGGAAAGATCGTGTTACATCTGCAACAAGCTTAAGATGCCGGGACCGAAAGGCGGAGTAATCACTATTTCTGGAGATTTTAAACTAGCAAACGAGCTAGAAAGAGGAAATGCCCTTTGCGCTGAACAAGTAATAAGGAAGGAAGAGCTGAAGGAGATGGCTAAAGAAGTATCGACGACAGAAATGCCGGTAGGAAAAGAAAGCCGGAAGCTGGCGGATAGCTTCAAAGCATCAGAGAATACAAAGCAGATCATCCTGGACCCCAAAGATCCGACAAAATTTGTCGTTGTGGGAACATGAATGACTAACGCATAGGAAGGCGCGCTCATCAAGTTCCTCCATGAGAACTGGGATATTTTCGTCTGGTATCCTGCGGACATGCCAGGTGTACCCAGGGAACTTGCTGAGCACCAATTGAAAGTGATTTCAGAATCAAAACCCGTCAAGCAAGATCTCCGTCGTTTTGACGGAAGAAGACGGAAGGCTATTGGCAAGGAAATCATCCGGCTTTTGGCAGTTGACTTTATCCGGGAAGTAATACATATTGATTGGTCTGCGAACCCAGTATTAGTCCCGAAGAAGGATGGTATTATTCTTAGGATGTGTATAGATTACACAGGATTGAACAAATTATGTCCAAAAGATAGGTTCACGTTACCGCGGATCGATCAAATAATATACGCCACTGTTGGCTCTGAGCTCTTATGCTTTTTGGACGCTTATTTTGGGTACCATCAAATACGCATGAAATAAGAAGACCAAATCAAAACCTCTTTCATAACACCCTACGGAACATACTATTACATAACCATGCCTTTTGGCCTGAAAAACGCGGGTGCAACATACCAGCGTTGCATGCAAAGGTGTTTGCATAGTCAAATTGGCAAAAACGTGCACGTTTACGTGGACGATATTGCCGTAGTTTCCAAAGAAAAGGATGCACTCCTTGAAGATCTACGAGAAACCTTCGAAAATTTGCGCACTTACAAAATAAAGTCGAATCCATTAAAGTGCGTATTCGGGGTTCCCTCAGAAAAGTTTCTGGGTTTTATCGTTTCTCACAGAGAAATAGAAGTAAACCCAGAAAAGATCAAAGCAATCTTAAACATCAAAAGATCTACATGCCTAAAAGATGTCCAAAGATTGACGGATTTTGCAGCCGCCGTAAGCAGGTTCATAAGCCGGCTTGGAGACAAAGCTCTGCCATTATACAAATTGTTGAAGAAATCTGACAAATTTGAATGGACAGAAGAGCCGGACAAAGCATTAACTCAGTTAAAGGAAACTTTGATGAAAGCTCCGGTTTTGGCATCACCAAAAGACAAAGAACCCATGTTACTGTATCTCACAACAACAAATAGGGTTATAAGTGCAGTGATAATCATGGAAAGGCGCAAAGACGACCAAAGCATACCAGATCAATATCCGGTTTACTACGTCAGCGAGGTATTTTCGGAATCAAAACAAAGGTATCCACATTATCAAAAACTGACATATGGCGTGTTTTCGCATCTCGGAAACTCTGCCATTGTTTCCAAGGACATTCCATAACAGTGGTAAGCAAAGCACCACTAGGGAATATCATCAACAATGCGGACGCAACAGGCCGAGTTGCCAAATGGGGCATTGAACTGGCTGCGCTCGACATTAAGTACCAACCTAGGACGGCAATCAAATCCTAGGTTTTGGCAAATTTTGTCGCTGATTGGACAGAAGCAATGGAAAACACACCAATGCCGGAGTTGAAATATTGGATCATGCATTTTGATGGATCCAAAATGATAGAAGGCACCGGAGCTGGTGTAGTGCTAAAATCTCCAAAAGGTGACATTATGGAATACAAATGCCCTTCAACGCCAGCAACAATGTGACAGAATATGAAGCATTGCTTGATGGCTTGCATATTGCAAAAGAAATAGGAGTTAAGCTTATACTTTTCTATGGTGACTCGGATTTGGTACATCATCAGTTAAATCAAACATGGGATGCCAAAAGTCCCATCATGGCCGAATATCAGAGAACGGTGGACGAGTTTGCAATTTGCTTCCTAGGATTTGAAGTACTTCATATAAAAAGGGAAGAAAATTGGAACGCGGATGCTTTAGACCGCATGGGCTCGGAAAGGGTTAAAACTCTACCGCCTGGTGTGTTTGCCCAACATTTGCATGAACTATCAATAAAAGGTGGAGATGTTGACTATCCTCTAGTTTCAGAGTCAATAGAAGTTTTGCTCGTTAACTCGGATTGGAAAATTCCATACTTAAACTTCTTAGTTAATCAGAAGTTCCCGGATGGAGTAGACGAAGTCTTGCAAAGGCAGATACATCGCCGATGCAAAGGATACACGATAATCAATGGTTGCCTGTATAAACGCAGTACTATCGGAATTTTTCAGCGATGTATTTCGCCAGAGGAAGGACGAGAAATTTTGCAAGAAATCCACGCAGGAGATTGCGGACATCATGATCAATTAAAAAGCATAGTTAAAAAAGCATTTCGTGCAGGGTTTTTCTGGCTAACAGTCAAGACAGACGCGGAATACATAGTAAATACATGTGTTAGATGTCAGTATTACGCCAAGCAGCGAATATGCCAGCCCAAGCACTCAAAACTATCCCCATAACATGGCCATTTGCGGTTTTGGGGCTAGATATGATGGGACCATTCAAAACTGCAAGAGGCGGACTTACACATCTACTCGTTGCAGTAGATAAGTACACCAAGTGGGTGGAAGCGAAACCCATCAAAAAACTTGACGGTGTGACTGCCAGAAATTTTGTCATTGACATTGTCATGAGATATGGTGTTCCACAGAGCATTATCACGGATAATGGGACAAATTTCTCTATTAGAGAGTTGGCAAAATATTGCCGACAAACGGGAATTCGCCTAGATCTTGCATCTGTGGCACACCCACAATCCAATGGACAGGTTGAATGAATGAATAGTTCAATCCTGCAGGGAATACGCCCAAGACTCGAATCTCCTATTCATAGAGCAGCTGGAGCATGGGTAGAAGAATTACCCTTTGTGCTTTGGAGTATTCGAACAACGCCAAATAGATCAACAGGGCAAACCCCTTTTTCCTGGTTTATGGCGCAGAAGCAGTGCTTCCCACAGACATGCTCCATGATAACCCAAGAGTGCTAGCATACAAAAACTCGGATTCCGAAAACGCACGACAGGATGTCGTCGATCTCTTAGAAGAAGAACGAGAGCTTGTGTTACAAAGATCTGCCATTTACTAGCAAGGTCTACGACGTTATCATAGTCGGAAAATCGAACATCGTTCTTACAAAGAAGGCGATTTGGTGCTAAGATTGGTACAAGAAAGAAAGCACAAATTAGCCCCAGTTTGGGATGGACCGTTTGTCATTAGCAAGGCTATGAAAAATGGATCATACTACCTTGTAGATATTCGAGACACGGAAGATGATCCTAAAAACTCGAATCGCAAGAGAAAAAGAAAGATAGATGTCGAACTAGGAGAGACAAAGAGACCCTGGAGCATCCAGCAGTTACGTCCCTTCTACACTTAGTTCACTTTCTATGTATACATCTTTGAGATCATGAAATAAAGTTGTCGGAATTCATGAATTTTTTTTTATCTGATTATTCTCATTCAAAGCATAAGTCTGTCTTATCTATTTCCCAACGATCTTTCAAAATTCTTCAATGCTAACCCGGATTGTGCCTGCGTGCTCGGTGTTAAAAAACTGAATGCTTTCACAGCCTAAGGAGGCTAAAGAAACCCAGATTGTGCATGCATGCCTGAGTTTCACAATTTTTCAAAATTCCTTATTATTCCTAAGTATTATCTGATTGTTTGTGTGTTGGGTCACTGGAATTAGTAAGTAAAAGCGCCTAAGTATGATCCATATTTCCGAGTTTCGACTGATTGGTCCATACCCAGTCACTCGGCGTGAAGATTACATACTTTCGAGCCACTTCAAACACTAAGGAAAGTTAAAGCATACAAAATAGAGAACTTAGAAGGAAAGGAATTAAAACCCAGAACAAACTTTGCAAAGACTTAGAAATTTTACCGCAAAAGGGGCGAATACTTGTTTATACAAAGGATAGATTGCATTACAAATGATATTACATTCGAAGAATAGTAATGCTCTCTATGCCTTGGCCAACTACGCAGGAATCAGGAGGCATCAGAAGAATCCGAGTCTTCCTCCTCGCTGTCGCTGGGGTTCTCCGGAGTTGACGGAATATCTTCCTCCGGGTAGAACGTTGAGATCGACACCATATGAGCTATCTTGGTTGCATGCCCCTTGACAGACTCAAAAATATCGGCTCTCTACGCATCCGTGTATCCCTGAGGGATACCGGTAGCAACACGCCAAGACTTTGCGGTGGTATAGTGCATACGCATCACCCCAAGGGCCATACGCGCACCACCGCGAGCAGCAGAGCGGAACCAGAATTCCTTCTGGTTTGCCACCTCTTCTATCGCCTCCGGAAGTTTACTAACTTTCCAGAACTCTTCAGCTTTGTCAGGAATGTACTTGTTCACAAGTAACATCCCCACAGTTTTGAGGTTGGCAAACATAGTCCCGAAAGCCCGGATTCTATCAATCTGGGTAAGCAAAGGATTCCCTTCTGTCAGAAAAAACCACGAATGGTTAGAAATACACGGAAGGAGAAAAAAATAAGGAGTGCTATCAAAGTACAAGAAAAACCTTGGTAAAAGAATAAAAAACTTACCCATGATTTTATCCATCTCAACGCCTTCTTCAAGGTGTTGGTTGAGGGCGTTCTCCAAATCCCGGATGGTGTCTTAATCCTTCTCGGCCTGGGCGGAAGCTTTGGACTCCGAAATGCCAGTAGCCAGTTGGCTAGCCTCCAGATCCTTCTAAAGCTTTATCGTCAACTTGTAAAGTTCAGAATTTTCCTTTCGGAGATTTTCGGCATTGCCATCAACTTTAGCAATTTGTTTGGCTTTAGCCAAGGATGCTGAAAAGAGTAGAAAATAAAGATATGAATACATGGAAAAATACTTAGAAAAAACAACAGTATAAATGAGAAAAACATTATATGTTGAGTCCTTCAGCTGGTGCTGAACCGAGTCCAACTCCGAGTCTTTATCATCAAGAATGCTAAGGAGAGTTTTAACCTTCTTGTTCTTGATGGTAAGCTTGTTGAAAACTTCCATGTTTATAGTCTCGGCAGTTTG